>CM064891.1:21094991-22307491 GCA_030347415.2 Decapterus maruadsi
AAAGCTCCTTTAACTCAGTTTTTAAACAGAAACTGGTCCAACAGCTACTCTACCTGGACATCTCCTCAGGTGTGTTGTTAGTTTTATATGCATTTGAATGCATTACTCCTGATCTGGCTGCCTGAAGTCAGACCTGCTCTCTAGAACACATGTCCTTGTTTCTGCCTTAGTTGACCTCATACTTGACCTCATACTTGACCTCATACTTGTTTGCTTGTGTGATTGTGCTGAGTCGCTGAGATTAAATCAATCAACATCCCGTCTACACAACTTGATATTGCAAAATACAAGAAAAACAACGTTAATGTGATGTTGTAACTGGTTGAGAAATTCATCCATACCCTTATAAAAAGACACACACCTCATGACCACCAGGAACAGAAGTCTGATTCCATCACCTGGAGACCTCACACTGCTCTGTCCTGACTTTGACAACACTGTTGAAAGGTAAGACGCAAAGTCTGACGATGAAAACTCAGCCCGGATGAATTGATGTGACCATTAAGGTATTGTGTATTTCTTTCAGGATGAAGCCTGCCATGATCTGTGTGGTGCTGATGCTGGTCGTCCTCATGGCCGAACTCGGGGCCAGTCAAGAAGAGTTGAGTGATGCCGTCGAACAGGAGAAATCCATATACATATCACAGAAATACCTATTTAAGACGAAACAAAAAACACAAAATTTACAATGTGATGCAATTTAACATATCTATATCTGTACACCTTCCTTCAACCAGGGAGCCAAAGCCAAATTTCGGACGTTTCTTACGTTTGGGCGCAACACGTTTGCAGTTGGCGCGAAGGTACTGTATGGACCCTTACTGTCTACTTGTAACAATAACGCATATTGTAAATATCACAGGAATACCTATTGAAGATGAAACAAAAATATACAATGTGATGCAATTTAACAAATACTATAAATTCTATATCTGTACACCTTCCTTCACCTAGGTCTTCAGAGCCCGTGCAAACTTTTGCACGCCCGCCCTTTTACCCACGTATGGGCGGCGGGCAGACCTTGGTCGAAGACAAAATATCTGCAGTATGAGTGAAAAGCTAAAAAATATACAATGTGATGCAATATAACAAATAAGTATCTGTACACCTTCCTTCACCTAGGACTTCAGAGCCGTTGTACCCACCAGGATATCGTCCAAGACCATTTCCTGTGGGCCCACCAGGAATAAGACCATTTCCTTATTATTATTGAAAAGCTCATGGAGTTCAGCTCCGGCACAAGAATTTGTGCAATTTCCATACAGCGCTTTGTGCTTTGCAATGAAAGAAGAACATGTTTGCTCAACCATGTTAAGATCGTTTAGGGATTGTTGTCTCAGCTCAGGCTGGATTTGAAAAATGTGGAAAGGCTTCCTCTTGCAAACTGCCCCTGAAGAATAAAACTGCATTACAAAAACTAAAACCTGTGCATGGTGTTTTAATACAAAGGAAAGTACATTTTGTCATATTTAGAGTATGAATTTATGTGACATGGTAAAAAAAAAAAATGTTTTGAAGTCACAGTGCCCTTTGAACTTCTGTCTTATGAGTTTATCCTTGAGTCTGAGTGAATGTAATGAAATGGTGTTCCTGATTGTAAAGTACTGAATCAGTTCATTCTTGAATCCAAATGAATGTTTCTTAAAGTTGAAGTCACCACCAACTTGACCTTTGACCACCAACAACTACTCATGTTGCGTTTGACACAAGTCGGAATTCGAATCTTTCCGCCACCTCAAGTGGGAGCTACCACTTGACAAGTCAACAAGTCGAACAGAAATGAACTGTGAACTACTGTAACTGACTAACTTACATAAGAAGTTATGAAACATATTCCTTTTGTTTGCAAAAAGTCGTCAAATTAAAGTAAAGTGCAGTCCACATTTACTTTACATTTACTATGCTTTACAATAGCATAGGACCGCACCATTTAGCAGCCAAAATGATCAGAATCAGAAATGTTTTTGCTGCCAAGAGCCGTAAAGGTCACTTTACAGTAAAAAACAAAAAGAAAAAAGAAAAAAAAGGCAGTAGTAGAAGTAGTACTGGTAGTGATACCAGAATAAAAATAAGTTAAAGTTGCATTATCGCAAATACAGCAGTAATGGCATAAAATAAGCTGAAATATGCAAAAGATGGGTCGGGGGGAGCCATAATTAAATTTACCAAAAAAATAGCCACCAGTGTAGTTTCCGTGGGGCAAATGCAGAATCTATTTTTTTCATGATCCAAGCCGGCCCAGCGCTTGCTGCTTTCAGTTGCACTCGGAACAGGGAAAACCGACCTCCGAATCGGAAAAGTGCAATAGTAAATTGTAATGTAGCAGTGCTAGGCTGCTAACAGTCACTGAATTGCTCGGTAGAACACTTCTCTCCACGCCCCTGTGTCTTTCTTCAGTTGTCCTCTCGCAAAAATAATTTTATTGGCACATTAACGCGAGCCACTCTGTAGTTTTGGAAAACGAGGCTGCTTCTCTCCAGATCATGTGTATGCGTCTGTGTGTGTGAGTTATATGTTACGGCGATGTTTTTTCTCCTCATGTACACTACAGAACTTCTTCACCAAACGAGGCTGCTCTCTCTGTGACAACTAATTGCAGTTGTTTATATCTGATGTTCCGCCACTGGCTCCATCTAGTGGCCGCGGATTTTGTGTTAAAGCTCCTTTAAATGATAATAAAATAAAAACCTCTAGAATGAGTATATGCGATTGATTTATAAAGAATAGAATAGAATAGAATAAAATAGAATATATTGTATTAGCATTAAGCTTATGAGATATCTGCAGATTCACATGTATTTATTATTTCATAGACACAGTGATGTTTAAAATAAGATATGCAACTGACAGGAGACAAAGAAATCTCTGGTTATGGAGGGTGAAGAAAGAGCTTACCTGTACCAGAACTCTGGAGAGAGGTAGTAGCAGTACAAACATTAAACTAAACTGGGATGCTCTTACCTTGAATCATCTTAAGTAAAACGCAACTTTAAATAAAACACCAACAAAATGGGACTTATGAGACGTTTAATAATGTTCCACAGTCTTTTGATGAAAGCCGTCGTGTTTGGTTTGTTAATGCATTAATAGATAATTCTGTGTGACCTGTAGTTGGCTGTTAAGTGTTATTAAGAGCGTTCCTGTTTTGGTACGGAGCCTTCAAGTTAGTGTGATGTGGTAGCAGATGTTTTAGACATTAACTGTTTAGTTCAGTGCTTACAGTACTTTGTGTACACACAAGTAGAAGAAAAAACATTTATGAGAATGAACCTGGCATGACATTGTGTTGTGCACCCCCAAGAAAATACACAAATTTGCTTTTATGACTCTGCTAAGGAGCCAAATAAGAATTTGGACAAGCTTTAATATATAGTATATGTTTATTTTTTATTTTTATAACACCACATTTGTCCAAAACACATTTTTAGTGATGGAAACAGTGCAACAGGTTCAAACAGAGAAGAAACTCTGAAGAGTGCAATAAAACCATGTCAGGAATAAATAGCACCACGACAAACAGACACATCACTGACATGACTGATATGGGGAAAAACATGCAAGTACAAATATATCCGTATATTTCTGTACAGTGTGTATCTTTAGTTCTGCAGTTTTGATGGACAGCCAGGCCAAAGACAGCTCAGATCCAACAGAAACACACATGAAACATTTTTGATGCTCCATGTGAAAACATGTTGCTTTCAAATGTTTCTTCTCTTTATATTGTCATAGTGAGTTTGATTTTTCCTTATTTGAAATGAGGTCAGGCAAAACATTTTCTATGTTTTTGGTTGTATTGTTGCTGTTGTCACTAAGGGTAGAACCAATACAAAGACAGGAGGGATTATATTGTTTTTTTATAATGTTTAACATCCATATCGGAGCTAATAACAAACCTCCCTCGTGAAGCTTTGTTTATATTTTGGTTTACAGATGTTTGAATGTTCATTTTAAGAAATTTTAATGCAGAGAGCTGTGTATCTCATTGGTATAGTCAGTGTCATACAGTATTGTTTATAAATGCAATAAATATACACTGTCTTTAAGCTCCCCCAAGAGGACGATAGGGTCATTAATGTAAAATCTGCACATGAGAACAACAAACAGGAAGAAATGTGGAAGTAGCTGCCTCAAATAGCAGAGTCATATCTAACAAACAGTTTGTCAAAAACGTATGCAACTTCTGTATTTTCACCAAAATATGTAGGATCGATAATGAAAAATGCAATGATAAATCTTTTCTGAAGTGCTTTTCAGAGCTGAGAGTAGAAATGTGTGATTTGTATTAACTGCAGAATTGAGAGCTGTTTTGGCTTAAGCCCGAATCCAGAGAATTACAGTTAGGACTTGATGATATGAATGAATGTATGGCCCTCTCAAAGTCTGAGCAAGTGAGGAAGGACTTGCAGCTGGAGGAAGTGTGATTGGAGGATGCCTGCGACCGGTTAGACCTGTGACAGATAGTATTTCTTGATGTTGTTGATGTAATGTATGTTACCTTTTTCACAGTTAGTGGGACATAGATCCTGGTGTTGTTGAAATAAGAGTGACAGAGATTGCGTTTTGTGGATAATATGATTTAATGGAAGCATGTACGTAGAGAACATCAATGGGCCGAGGATGGAGCCTTGGGGAGCACCACAGGTTAGAGGCCATTGAAGAGCTTAGTGTCTACTGAATGTGTTCTGTTTGATAGATCTGATCTAAACTGGTCTGAACCAGTATCCATGTGACCAAGCTACTATTCAAGGACGTCCAACAAAGCTGTCTGATCGATGGATACAAAGGCCGAGCTACAGTCAGGAGGGAAAACAGCTACTAAAGAAGAGAGATGGTTATGTGTAAAGGTTAAGACGTGCAAAGTGACAGTGTCAACAACCTCTTGTATCTTCAACAGCTGTTTCTGTGAACAGACATCAGCTCCTTCAAACATACAAATGACACATTTAGTCTGTTTTTTTTCCATTCTTGTTCATTTTGTTTATATTTTCTCCACACATCCCCGTTGTTGCTGCATTTTTCATCAATACTTAATTTCCGCAGGTTTTATTTCCGTGTCTCTTTCCAGTATCAAAATATTTGCATGATTTATTTTTCCTTTCTTTGAGAACTTCAGAACATTTCCCAAAAAGAAAAAGAAAAAAAAAAACCTTTTTCAGTGACGACATCACTGTCAAAGTCAGAGAATCATTTCTTGAAAATACGGAGAGCTGAAATGAGGTGGGAAGCACGAGGAATGGATTCTCAACGCCGCCAAGCAAACCCACTGCCTTCTCCTCAGGCTTTTGATATACAGCTTGAACACACACACACACAGACACAAACACAAACACATACACACAGACTGAAACTCTACCTCATCATTGCCACTGAGCATGGAAGATGAAAAACCCATGAGTGTACGCATTTTGATTCTTAAATCAACAGTGTTTTGATTTTGGTTTTGCTACAGCAGAGCGTGAAGCAGCTTATTATCTGCTTCATTACTGGCAGGAGGAGAGGGACGCGTCTCTGTGTGTGTGTGTGTGCGTGTGTTTGTGTGTGCGAGAGAGATTTTTGTGTGAGTGTGGATGTGTGTTTTCCTCTCTGTATGTGTGTGTGAGCCAAAAAGAAAAAAAAAAAAGTTAACCAAGCCCGTCCCACTGGTTTATTAGAAGCTCATTCAGCTTTCCATTCGACATTTTATATCAAGTAAACAAAGCAATAGATTGCATTGAGAATCATTTTCTGGCTTCCACCGACACACGATCTGCGACTAAATAAAACACAATATTAAGTTACTGTACTGAAGTATATTTCCATCTCCTCACCATTAAGAGTCTATTAAAATTATCGCGCGCCCTGCTGGGTGACGGTGCGCTCATAAAATCTCTTAAGAACAGCCGACACCAGGCGAAGCTCGTGCTTGCGTGTTTTAATCGGTTATCCTGCCCAGTCAGGACCTGGTGTGGCTTTTGTGTGAAGGTCAACAATGAGAGCAGCAGCAGACAGACCGCAAAAAATGTCTGACCTGCCAGAAATCGAATCATTCGAAACGCTGTGACCTCCCTCAACCTGCACGTCAAACAATAACCAGAAACTTTTGTAGTGATTCTAAAAATTAGTTCAGGTTTCGAAAAAAAAAATCTGACTTGATCAAAAAACGACGTCATCTGAAACAAAACATCAACATTTCACCAAAAATGTAGAAATTCAGTACCACACTGTGGACGATGAGCAGCCTGTGGCATTTGAACGCACCAAAAGGTTTCAGTTCCAAAAGCAGTTGAAAACGATTACAAAACTTAGTTCAATAATAAATTCCAAAAATAACAAATTATGGGCAAGAAGTATCTTAAGTATCTTTCCCACCACAGCCTCCACATGTCCAACATTGTTCAGACTGACTACCAACCTCCTAGTGACATGTGACCAAATCATGTGGTGCTACAATGACTAGGAAATTATAAATTGCAGCTGAATTGTTTCTACATGAAAATTACATAAAATATGTATGCAGCAACTAAGAGTTATGTTTTTAAGGGATAGTTCAACATTTTGGCAAATTGGCTCATTGCTATAATCTTACCAGTAGGTTTGTTACCTTTAATTGTTGGTGCAAGCTATTTTTAGAACGGCGGAGCAGAGCCGTGAGCTGCTCAGACCTACGCTATGGAGGCTCATGGGATTTCTTGGTTTCCCTCATCAAACTCATCAAATACACAATCCATCAACTCCACAACGCTCTGGTGGACAAGTTGTGACCTGCACATTCACCACGCTATGAGATAATAACAGAACGTTACTAGACGGAGCCGTTTTCAAGGTTTTCAAGGCAACGTGCATCAGTGGTTTTGCATGAATTTAGTATCGCCTCCTGCTCTCCGTAGTCACCTGTACCGTATTCTAACACAGGCAAACTCATAATGAATGACCAATGAAATAGTGAGTTCATTGAGTCTGATGGATCGCTGGCGAACAGTGAATCCTGCTCCTCCTCAACTTCTTTCAACTTTTGTCATCTGAGGCTTCATCCAGCTCCCGTCCTGTCAGGAGGAATTCAGTTCAGAACCGTTGATCCCGAGCGACGGTTCTGTACGTGAAGGGGCCGTGACACACGAGGGGTGACGTCATCAGCACCGGGTCCCAGTTAGTATCTGTCTTCTGTTTGAACTGTGCGTCAGTAAGCCATCTGCACTTGTCTGTGTGTGTGTGTGTGTGTGTGAGACAGTGAGACAAATGAAGGGCCCCACATGACTTCACTAAGAGGTTTCCTGTCTGAACTTGAGCGCTCAGAGGTCTGCTGTGGCAGATAGGACTGCTGCCTTTGTTCACATTACAACCCTAATTAGGCAGAGCATTGTGTGTGAGAAATACGAGAGCAGCTCTCAGAGTGTGCACCAGCGTGTGTGTGTGCGTTGTTTTGTGTGCGACTGGGATATTGAGAGTGACAGCTGAATGTTGCCACCAGCACGCTCCGCTTGTCTCCTTGTTTCACTTCAGACCAGCTGAGTGAACTGCTGGCGGCAGGCCAAATGAAAAACACACACCACAACAACACACACACACACACACACACACACATTTCTGTACTTCTATACTTGCGAAGACTCTCGGTGATGTAATTGTATTTTGTATGAGCCTTGACATTGAATCTTAAAGTTGATTTAACTTGATTAAAAGTTGAGTTAAACCTAATTACACCAAACTTTTAATCCTCTGTCAGGCCTTTGAAGAAGTGAGCGTTCACCTAAGTTTACTTTTTTTTTTTCTTTTTTGGCTGATCCGCTGCGGCAGAGTGAATGTCACCGACTGACTGACTAAGTGATGGAGTTGATAGATAAAGTTACACCCTTTGTTGGAGGTCGGAACCATTTACCACTTTGTGTGGATCTTTTTGGATCGAGGATACTGACTGAGTGACAAGGTTGTGGGATGAAGATTTTTGAAGAAAAGATTGGAAAAAGAGAAAAATGGAGTATTGGAGATAATTTTCTTTAAAAAATAAAAATAAAAAAGTCACAGAACAAAGAAATCAAAGAGTCTAAAACAAAAGTAATACTAAAGCAAAAACACATAAGAGTAAGTGTCAGTGGCTGTGTTGACCTGCATTTTTTTTTTATTCTTACAGAATTATTTGATTTGTTATTAAAGAGATTTTGTATGAAAAAGGCACAAATACAATAAATTTGTCCCCCTTTTTACTGATTTAGATTTTGTGTTGGCATTGAAATTGTTTTGTTATCGAATGAAAGAAATGCCAGATAATTATTAACCATTTGCTGGTGGACTTTTCCCATAAGCCCGAAGTTTATGACATGATTTTGCCATTAAAGTGACGACAATAGCACGATGTTACAGAAGATGTGACGACATTCTCAATGGATGAATAACAAGTAGATGGAGGGGATCTGTAAAACCTTTATTATTTAAAAAACAACAGCAAGTGATTATTGAACGGTATAAACTATACTGTAGTTCCATAAATAGTTGTAATTTAACATTATTGTCTATTCATCTGCTGAGAATATACTTTTCATTTTAACAGGGTACATTGGACTCTGAAACTATTGTCGACAACTCTTTTGGTGTCACATGAGGACACGAGTCCCAGTCGGAAGTGGGCACAGCCGGCTCCAGCTGCAGAGAACATTTTAAAACACAGCACAGTTTTTTAAAAGTGAAATAAAAGCGGATGAATTGCTGATGAATCGGTGGGAGTGAGACTCATTTCTGTTTGCAGAGAGTGTGATTCTCCCGCTGACCGGCCCTGTGGGGCGCAGCGCCACTGTTGTGAAGCTGGAGGCGGCGTACGAGCAGGCAGGCCTCCCTACGCCAACTGTCTGCGCGCGTGATTGGGTGGGTGGGTGGGTGTGTCTGTCTGTGATGATGCCGTCCCTGTGAGGACCGGTGCACAAGACTTCAAAGTGCTGTTTGATGGGACTTGGTTAAAGGTTCAGGTTAGAGTTTGGTTTAGTTCCAGGTTAGGGTTAATCGTGTTATAGTGAGGGTTAAGGTTTGGGTAAGGGGACGCAGGATGTCGACGAGCGTCCTGACAAAGATAGAAGTGCAAACGTGTGTGTGTGTGTGTGTTAGCTCTACTGTTGGAATATTAAAGTTCTTCCCTGGTGAATGGAAAACATATCAAAGACCACAGTGTCTGCCAGCAAAGCCTGTGGCACACACACACACACACACACACAAATGCATGAATATATATTTATATACAAGTCAAAGTCATACCAAAGTCTGTGCATAGCATTATACTGCCCAAGGCGAGGTGATGTAATCTTTATGTTTTACTCAACACTGTCCTTAAATACTTTAGTATGCTCACAGCTCGGCTTGTGGCTCGTGCTGTTGTTAGCCTGAAGCTAAACACGCAGCTAAGCCACCTGGAACTTGTGTTGCTGTGATGCTGCCGGTGAACAAACCCTCTGGATTCAGCTGCGTGTGTGCATTTCCTGTTCATTTTTCTTTCTTAATTAAAGATTGGTCAGTCCACAGCTGTCAGGGTGAAGACATCAAAGAGAAAAACAATGTTACGAACCTCCAGAAAAAGCTTAATATTTCAATTGTAATGATCTGTCCATTAAATATTTAAAGCAGTGCAATTGATCACTCGGTGCATTTTAGCAGGGGTCATGTATGCCGTAGTGAAGCTGCTTTGCTGTCGCCATCTTGGCAGTGTGTGACTCCGCCTGTAACTCCCAGCATACCCAAATATGGGCAAAGATGGGCATGTGTTGAGGAAGGAGGAAATTAGCTGTTGGGACCAAAACTGTTTTGTACTAAGCTGTAAACATGTTTATTTCTGTACAGCTGGACATTTTAACATAGATGTCCATGGAGATTGAATCTTTTTCGGTGCCTCAAGTGGCCAGTAGAGGAAGTGCGGTTTTTGGCTCTTCCATGTTGGCTTTATTTTTCAGTCTGAAAAGTGTTATACGATCCCATGTGAAATGGATGGGGTGATTCAGACACCACAGATGTAACAAAGACAAATGTAACTGTCTCACACAGTCTCACAACTTTTACATTACCCGCAAACAAACCTGACGTCATGCACCTGCTCGCCCGGCGCTTGGAGCGAAGCAGCTGAGACGACGCCTCAAATGAACAGAGCAGTGTCAGTCAGAATATAGTGATGTCGGTCACGCTGGAATTAGTTTGAACAAATGACACAGCGGCGCTCATTTTTCCTGACTTGATAGTTTAAAGAAGTAACAGGCTGAGTGGCGTCCTGCTGTGAAGGGACTCAGGAAGTGGAACTACATGAAACACTCTGCTGCTGCTGCTGCTGCTTCTGTCTCTCTCTCTTGTGGACGGATTAAAAAAACTTTTCTTGTGGCTCGAAAATATTTAGCGACAGTCCTGGTGTGCCTCTCGTTTTGGAGTGACGAACACCCCAAAGAGATCAGATTCACGCTTTAGCTTGTTTTCCACCATAAAACAGCGGCAGCTTGACTTTCACAGAGCTCATGTATAAATACATTTTTAAAAAGCAAAACTTTTTAAAGTTTCTTTTGTACAAATTACAAGCTAAAACTTTATGTTTTTCTTAATGTGGTGCAATAAAAATCATTCTCAGGCATGTATATTAAAGGGATATTTCAACATTTTGGTAAATTGGACCAAACAGCAGTAGGTTTGTTACCTTGTTATCCGGTGCAAGCTAATTTTAGAACGGCAGAGCAGAGCCGTGAGATAATATCTCATAGTGTGGTGAATGTGCAGGTCACAATTTGTCCACCAGAGCATTTTGGAGTTGTTGGATTGTGTATCTGATGAGTTTGATGAGGGAAACCAATATATCCCATTAGCCTCTGTAGCTGAGCAGCTCACGGCTCTGCTCCGCCGTTCTAAATATAGCTTGCACCGACAATTAAAGGTAACGAACCTACTGCTATGACTATAGGGATTATAGCAATGGGCCAATTCGCCAAAATGTTGAACTATCCCTTTAAATATCTCAAATTCATAGCATCACTATCAGAGCCACACTGTTCTACTCACAGTCTTAAACTTTCTTGTTTTGTTGTTTTTTTCCCTCGTTACTCCCGTAGGTGACTGTTGCCCTAACAGAGTGCATGTCACAGCACTAAGTGTGTGTCGCTATGGCTCACTGGAAGTGTGACTAATGTGCCGGCCCTGACTTTACTCGGTCCACTCTCGCCTCCACAAGCGCTCCATTCTTTATCGTCTACCCTCTGGTCTAATCTCTAATATCCTCCTCCTCCTCCTCCTCCTCCTCCTCCTCCTCCTCCTCCTCCTTCTCCTCGCCTTTCCTCCTCATTGTACTCGTATTACCCTCATCGGTTCCTCCCTTCACCTGTGCTCTGTTCTCTCTTTGACTGATGCTATCTCTTCTGTATTATGCACTGGAAGCCCATTTCCAGCTGGTACAGTATTAACATGTGTCGGTTATTTGTAACGTAATTTGTGAGAAGATTTCAGCCTTTGATTTTTTTAAAAAGAATAAATTTAATAAAAACGTCTTAACCCAGAGATTTAACGGGGCAAAACAATTTTATCCCTTCAAAATTAAATCTAAGATACAAAACCTCCACAAAGTGAACGGGTGTGAATCCATCCATCCTGCAGCTGCTGTAGCTTTGTTGTTTGAATGTCTGACATCAATTTTCCAGTCCGACCTGCTGGATGCATGTTTGTGTTATTCAGGAAAGTGTATTCATTTATTCTAATGTGGATCAGAAATGGGCTGGACTTGCTTTGCTGCTTCAAAGGATTGTACGAGCTGGGTTCTGTAAAAGTCCCATTCTCCCATATGCACATTTGCTTGAGTTATGTGTTTATGTTTTGAAAATGAAATTATCAAGTGTCGACCTCGGGGCTGTGATAACCCGAGGGGTGTCCGTTATCACCCTGATCTTTCACTCACTCACTTTAATCATCTCTGTGCTTGTTTCTCCACGCTTAACGCTGCAGCCTGTGAAGGATAGAGTAAAAACAGACAGGCCGTCAGAGATCCTCCACCGCTGTTTGATGCACAGACATCACGGCCTGCTTTATTTATCACCGCAGCCGGCCGAGGTTCGGTTAAAACGCTCGGGGTTCAAACCATGCTGATGGATGGACTCGCTAAGCTAACAGTAATGGACTGAACATGGACCCTGTCTTCACACTAAGAGCTGTCTGCTTCAATCTGCCTCTGCTGTTCCACCGTCTTAGTTTAGAGCAGCACAGAACGACTGAAACAGCTGGCGACTTTAAAACATGGACACAGGAACAACAACAAAACACTTTGATAGTATCAGACCAATCAAGTCCAAACCTGGCCGGCAGAAACCGTGCTTTTCTGTCGCACTCTCAAGACTGTCACGGTGAAAACAAAACAGTAGCTTCAGATTCTTATATAGATCATACATCCTCCACACTACAAAAAAAAATACTGCACAAACTGAATTTGATGACGTTATTTGAGCAGTTAAATACAAAAAAACAAAAGCATTTTAGCCATTTGCTAAAACATGCCATATGAACTAACCTACAGTAACAGGCGCCAGCTCGATGCTGGAGTGCAGTCATGTGCATGGAGGATAAAGTCTCCTCAGAGTGACTGTAACCTTCATACAGCTCATAGATGTTTTAATGATCTGTGCCAGAGATGCTTCAAATCCGAAAAAGGGCAAATGTGACAAAAATGTCAGGAGCTGTCGTCCCCTCAGCGCCCATCTGAGCTGATCTGGTCCCCCTCTAGATAAACACACACCAGCATGAGGCTGCACCATCACCTTATTATTTCCCTATTTGTAACATGTTACTGTATATTGACCTATATAACAGCCAGGATTAATAAACCAAACCAAAATACTGGCAGGCGGTAATGTTATAGCGTGCGAAAATGGGAACTCAGAGCAGTATGTGCAGAGGGTGAACACAAAAACACAAGCGCACACATCCACACACACATACACAATGTGTAGCCCGAGGAGACAGCTCGCAAACAGCATGATGTAGGAGCTCGACCACTGGCAAACAGGAGTGTTTAGGAGAGAAGGAAGGAAGGAAGAAGAAGAAGAGAGCATGGAGGAAGGATAAAAAAAAAGGGATGGAGGAAAGAGGACAAGACCAGCAGCCCCATCAATTACCCTGTTAAATGAACACAGAGCAGCTACAGAACACAAGCTAATCTTAATCAATAGAGACATGTGGAGTTCAGGGGGGGTGGGCAGCAAATTAACACCTGGAGCAATTAATCCGGTGGTGAGCGGGCTCTTTACCGCAGTGAAGAAGAAACAGTGCGGGTTCACTCAGCTCCTCGTTCAGTCACGCCAACATACAGTAACAGATCTGTACCTGCTTAAAGAACCCGTGTGTGGGACTTGGGGCCGTTTGATTTATGCCTGGAGCTGCAGGTTCAAGGCCTCAATACACCGTTTATAGATTTAAATCAAGGATCGTTTCATTTCACGTATTGTTTTAATTAATTTATTCTTCTGTTTTTTTCAAATGACAGATAATGCTATCCCTCCGATTGTTTACTTACCACATTGTTAGCTTATTAGCATACTTCTCCCAGCATGCACTGTAGATACTGTAATTGGGTCAAAGCTCTTGAGAAAAGACAACTGTTTCCTATGAGACAGTCACACAAGGGGGGCTTTTTAGTTCTTATTAATATGCAATATGCGGTTTTCAAAAACTAAACTCTCTCTTTAACATTTTCTTTCTGAAAACAAGTGATAAATTCAATTCAGTCAGTTAGTCTACTGAAAATAAATGTAATTTTCCATGTGAAATTAAAAAGAAAAAAGAACCAGGTGATTTTGAGTTTGCAGTTTATGCGGACCAAACATAAGCAGTTGCAATATAAAATATATAAATGTAAATAGAACCTAATAAATAAAATATTCAAAATTCATTTTAAATAATGTAAAGTTATTAGAACAGTTTTGACACCCTAACTAAATGCTTAAAATATTCAAATGTGTTGCTTATCCATTTTAAATAATAGTATAATATCACATCTGAGGTGAATATATCAGCTGTTTATCAGGTAATAATGTTGCTTTTAATAAAAGACTGAGGAGAATTGACTGGCAGTGTGATCTCAGATGACTTTCTGGATCCTCATATTTCAGCCCCCTTGTTTAGAAATTAATAAATAAAAACCATGGCAACAGGAGCTACCCAGGCTTGTAATCATGATGGCAGATTTTCTTTCCCCTTAATGGATGAATTCTTAATGAATTAGACCAGCAGGAGGTCAGCAGCGAGATAAAATAAACACGATGTGCAGGCCTCATCTCTTCTTCCCAGGGGTAATCAGCACATATCTAACCATTAGTCAGAAGAATAAGAGGTTGGGTAATATCAAGAAAAAAAAGAATGAGTGACGTTGTAGGTTGTGAACAAAAGATTGCTGTTTCTTCTCTAGCAGCAGAAAGAATCTTGATATCTGTTTTACTAAAAAGCTCTAAGATATTGTGAAGTCACATTGTTGAAAGGGACCAGAATAAATCTTTCGGGTTTGGTTCTGGATGTGTTTACGTATCGTTGGTATAAAAACACCCATTAGGTATTCTTCTTTTACATTTATACATTGAACTTTGAATAGATGTGTGCAGGTTTATCTGTTCATGTGTCGTCTGCAAGGGAATAAATGGAATCAGTTTCGTTGTTAACTTGACTTAAATTATGCTCACCTTACGTAAACACAAATTATTAACATAATCAATAGGCTACAAGGATGCGTCTGCTGCTACCATTGTCAAATCAATAGAATATGGTAAACAATGACTGCATGTTGACCTTGCAATTTACATATTAGCTTACCATGTTGCTATGTTTGATTGTTTTGGGAGGAAATGCATAAAAAAAAATTTCCTGCCTACATTTACATTAGAAGTTCAAGATGACAGTTAGCAGTGAGTTAGCTTAGCTTGGCTGCAAAATGAAGATGCAAAATGTAATGTCAAAATTAACTACTGTGGTGAACAGACAGACAGAAAGTTATATCAAGGCTTATTAGTCATGCTTTGTCTCCACTTTTATGTAACCTGAAGCTAACTTAAAGGAAGTCTGGTTGCTTTTCCTCTGTTTTACAAAACCCTCCTCCCGGTCATGTGCATTTGTTTACAACAAAGCCATAGAGGTGGATAACGTTATTTATCATATACACATTATAATGTGAATATTTGTGTTGTCTTATCTGTCATAAACAAGAGATTACAGTTTACGGGCATGTTTATGTTGCAGTGTTGCCAAGACGAGGGATGGGACACCGGGTCGGAGGCTCTGATCTGGAAAAGTTGGTTTTCAGCCAAGAGACGCTAGGTGGAAGCCAGAGAGCCTCCATTCTCCCTGTAACAAGTTACATGTCATTTATTTAACTAGAACAATTACTAAAGGTAAAAATGTAGCATAGTTAAGCTAAATATCCTGCATAGCTTTTCTTTAATGAGCTTTGCTGCTAACTGGGCTCTTTTTTTCTCATCACCAGTTACCCTTTCTTGAATGAAATGGTGTATAACCCTGAGATACAATGCAGAGAATTTGAAACCACATTTTACAGAACATATTAATTTTTAATCGGAGAGAACATTTACAATTTTTAGTCAAAGACAAAAGCTGAGAGGCAGAGAAGAGGATCCCTGAGAGGTCCTCTAAAAGGAGACGGATAATGTCAAAGGAAAGGGCAGGAAAAGGATCTTTGTTGAGGATGAGGAGGACGAAGGAGATATGTGAGCTCACGGGGAGGTGAGGACGACAGCAGATCAAAGTGAAACAGGTCGGTGGAAGATCTGTGAAGATGAGGAGGAAGATTACGCCAAAGAAATACAGAGAAAGAGAAAAGTCCAAGGGAAAGCAGGAACAGGCCCAGGAGAGGACCAATTATCCGACACGGCAAAAGCCATCCCATAATCCTCATCACTGTGGACAGGTCCTATTTCAGCTTCCGTCCATGTTTTAGTCAAACTGTGCCTGTGATATTCCTGTAAGTGATGATCCGCATTAAACCAGGTCTCTTCTGTTGCAGTTCACTTTGATCCTGCCAGGTTTATGGCTCACTCTCCTCCGTGTAATTACAAAAGTGACTACTCATTTAATTATGTTGGCTTTTTTTCTTATCCCAGCAAACACTTGTGATTCTTCATGCACAATGAAATATTTAAATCCCATTTATTTATTACCGGGCCGCGGTCTCCGGTCGCAGCTGTGGTTTTTTCGTGAGAGGTTTTTCTTGTTCTCGCTAACGGAGTCTCGTCGTAGATGGTGTCGACTCCACTGAATGTTTTCATTGTTTTTTCATGCTGTGAGAGTGTTCGAAACTATAACACATTCAAACGCTGGAGTAAAAAATTAAAAACAAACTGAACGGCCCTGTCAAACAGTGGATTCAATCCCATGATTTCCCTTTTTGATTGAATTCATTTGAATCTGCAACAGATTGTGGATAATGTAGAATAAGGGAAACCAAATCGAGAATTTATTATTGATTATTCGGTCCTGGTTGAATCATCACTGGATACATTACCATGAAGGTTTGTATTGACATTCATGGTGACCCCTGTGGTCTTTAAAGGGGTAGTTCACCCAAAATTTGAATTTCGCTCATTATTTACTCACCCTCATGTCGACTAAGAGCTGTGAGAAGTGTCAGAGTCCGTGCAGCAGTATTTGTCCATATAATGGTTGTCAATGGACACCAGGTTTCTTCGTCCAAAAAGACACACCAAAAAACATTCAAATACCTCCATACTGCTCGAAACCTGGTGTCCATTGACAACCATTATATGGACAAATACTGCTGTGTGGACCCCCCCGTAACTCAGAGAATAGACGGAGGACTCTGAAAATTCTCACAGCTCTTAGTCGACATGAGAGCGAGTAGATAATGAGTGAAATTTGAATTTTGGGTGAACTATCCCTTTAAAGATCTTGAAACATTGGCAACCAGGTCCAGTTTCCCTGTATTCAGCTGTTCGTGAATAACACGTTTCCAGTAATTGTGGAAAATTAGGTCAATCGGTATTGGAGATACTGTACTTAGAATACACATAGTAGTAGTAGTAGTAGTAGCTAGTAGTAGTACAATGTCATTAATAACTTCTGTCTGCTTCCTTTCTTTTCACTTGGGTGAGTTTTTCAGTTCGCCCAGAAACTACACATGGTCTTACATGTTCTCACAAAGTCTTCAGGGACACACACACACACACACACACACACACACACATGCAGCCTATACCACCACTCCATCAAAACTACACAGCCACAGGCCTCCCCATTAACACTTGTCTCTTGGAAAGAAATGAGAAAAGGATGTAGAGTAGGAAGAGGTATGGCTTTTCTCTTTTTACTGTTCGAGAAAAAGAGTGAGAGAACCAACTTCAATTATGTATACCCCAACAACTTCAATTAAGCATGTGAGCAGGAAAATCAATATGGGAACTGATGATGTCCCGAGCCTTTCATTCCTCACTGAGGAACTGGTCTGTCTAGAGGCGACACAGACACACACACACACACACACACACGCTGTATACACACACACACTGACTGAGTATAAATCACTCCACAGCCAACAAGAGCGCAGCCTTCAATCCCACGCCTTGGGCTTCACCATCTCTGTTTCCCATCCATCGATAATGAGTAATGATCATCATGAGATTGCAAAAAAAAAAAAAAAAAGGAGAATGAATGCTGTTTGGCAGTATCAATAGTGTGTGTGACCTATGGACTGCCATGATAACACATTTACAAAAGCAGCATGATGCATGGTTTTGCTGAGTGGAAACAAATAGACAGTAGATGAAGGATTTCAACACAGATCTACCAGGTTAAGTTTAGGTTAAACTCATTTAAGGGTGAAAGTAACCATCTTCACAACACAGACTTTAACATCTACATGGTCTTTGTCCTACAGATCCTTCAAATTCAGCAGAGGAAGGCGACTTCACGCAGCCTCCAAAAGGACGTGAACTGAGACGCGGCTTTATTCACCAGACATATTTCAGAGGGGTTGAGTCAGAATCAGAATTAGAAAAAAGAAACTCTAGGGGTGTCGAAAGGCTCGCTGGTTGAGCAGGCGCACCATATAGGCTAGTACAGAGGCTGCACTCCTCACTGCGGAGGCCCGAAGTGACCAAATTTCATCTACCCTCTGGTCTAATCTCTAATATCCTCCTTGCAATCAGGGACATTTTCAGCACGGTGGTCAAAATTCAAATGGTATCATTATGGAATAAATAATGAGACCTTTCTTTTATGCTTAGTGGCCATTTGTAGTTCATACAATCCCACTTTTAAAAAAAACTGAACTATCCCTTTAAAGTGGCTATTTATTTAATAATTGTTGGTTGTAGCCGTCTCTTGATGAGTAAAGGCGTCGGGTTTGATGCTGAATTCATAACAAAACAGTTGCTAATGCTAACGTTAGCGCTGCAGCTGTGGCAAAACATTCAAATAGTTCCCTAATTTAACAAAAAAATATATTTCTTCAATTCATTTCAAGTTGTACATGTATCAAACCAGGGAGGTAGTTTTGGATATTTATTTTACTCTCACTAATGTTTGAACACACACAAAGCAGGCTAGGTTAAATTTTATAGATCATCTGGGATGACCTCATGTAGCCTAACTGAGACACCACATTTCTGAAACATGAAACAAAAAATCTGCTTCTCTTAATAAGTAAAACAGATAGACAGTGCATTTAAACTGATCATCTTTTATCTAGTGAATACACTAAGATGTATGAGAAATATGGATCTACTATGTGGTTTTAAAAGAAGTGATGCAGAGAGTGTTCGCTGTAAAATAAAAAATAAAAAAAATCAGCTGCTGAGGTTGAATTCACCAGAGCGCGGCTGAAATCCTGAGAGGTTGAGGTTGATGAAAAATATAGTAATACATGCACTCACACTGTCTGGGCTATCTCTTATCAAAACCGTCATCTGTATGTCAGCATGAAATCCCATATTAGCCTAGTGTGTGTTTGTGTATTTACTGTAAGTGTGTGTGTGTTTGCGTTACCTTTGTAGTGTTCAATTATTCAGCAGCAGGAAGAAGTTGTCGTTTCATCTCTGATTTCCTGCCTGATGTTGTTTAATGCCTGTCGCTATCTTCGTAAACAGGGAGGACTTGGAAGTGTTCGGTGTATGCGGAGGGTGAGGGGGGGGCGACATTATTCCTCTCTTTTCTTCTTCTTCTTCTTCTTCTTCTTCTCCTCTTCTCTTCTCTGGTCCAGAGAGACGGGGTGAGTTGGGAGCGGGTGAGAGTTAAGTGGCCTGTATTCAGAATTATTGATTTCTGGCCGCCTGCACTGAGGCTAACCTCACAAGTTTATTTTCCCACTATGTGCGAGTGTGAAAAGTGTGTGTCTGTGGTCGTCAGCGGGTCTCCTCCTTTCAGACCGGAGCCTGTCATGCTGAATAAAAACTGAATCCATATGATACAGTTCACAGGATGAGCTGCTGAAGAAGTAGCTGGAGGAGCTGGAGCTGCGTTTGCTGCTGCTGCTGTGATTGGAAATGTTGACTGCACACTTTTAGTTGTTTGGGACAGATTTAAGCGTAATGCTAAAATATACAGTGATATGTCAGACTTTCATGTGGATCTGAAGTTAAATTATAGTAATTTAACAAGTGAACCGGCCAATATGTTGCGTCCTGTATTGGCTTCGTCTTCTTCTTCTGTGGTTTATTGATGTACGCTGCATATCTTTTGAGGGTTTTGGACTGTTTGCCAGACAAAACCAGACCATTTAAAAAACGTCTCTTGGCTCTGAGAAGTTTTCATTTTCATCACTCTCTGACATTTTATTCACTCAGTTGTCTAGTTGTAAAGGCTATAAAGTTCACTTTTTGTTCGTTTCCATTTCAGAGAAGTGGCGATTAAACTTTATAGTTTGTTGGGGTTTTTTTCTCGGAGTCTGTAATTTGTGGTGTGAATTATGTCGCGTCACGCTCTGCCTCTAATATAACGTCCAACCCACTTATATCAGTTAGGCTGGTGGAGTAAATGATAGAAACACACCTCTCTGCACAGTGCAGTATACAGTAATTCAAATGCAACACAAGCTGCAGCCATAAAGTTGAATCAACACTTCTGTAAACCAGTTGCAACACAAACTGGACTTTACAACCTTCAGAGGGAGTTGCTCCAGGACTGTTTTTGGGACTTCATTAGATTTAGCTACTTAATCATTAGTGGAAACTCACACTAATGTTTTGGTTCCAACTTCCAACCTTCAGTCTGAATGTTTGGGAAGGAACCAAAACAGTAAAACAGATTTATTTACAAGTTTGTTTTGGAAAAACTTAAGTTGCTGGCACTTTCAGGAGAGAGACTGTAAATTACTGTCTGTTATTAATAATAATCTGTATTTATTTATATTTATATTTCCACTCCTGGCTCCATTAACTCCCACTTAATCAGCCCACCTTTTCTCAGAAAGCACAGAAGAAGAGAAAAGACTAAAGACTAAATAAACACACAAACACACACACACTGCACTCTAAAAGCAGCGGGGGAAAAGGGAGGGTGCTAATGGTGCCTCACAGTGCAGCCACACACACACACACACCACCTCAGGGTCTGTTTGTGTGTCTTAGCGAAGCTTTATGCATCAAAGACTGGTTAGCTAACAGACAGGGAGAATAATGGAGACATTAAAATATAGAAACAGTCATAAACTAACCTGAACTAAGTTCTGTGAGTCTCCAAACTTAACCATAATGACATTTAACAACACTTTAGTTGGTACAAACAGATATTATGACATTGCAAGGACAGATTAATAGAAAATATAACATTTTCTCACTCAGTATAAATAGAAAACATAATTAGAGCAGCACAACATTTGATACAAAACATTATTACTGATGCAAAAGTGTTAGACAAGTATTATTTCAGCAGATATCGTGTGCAAATTTGGAGAAATAAATCACAAATGAAACAAACAGATGGAGTCAGAAGCTCCTAAAGGAAATGAGAAGGGGGTTTTATTGCACGAAATAATGAGTAAATAAATAAAATAAACTTTCACATCATGCAGTTCCTGCTGTTTAGATTTGTTTGTACTTTTTCTGGTCCAGTCAGAAAGCAGGAAACCTTCATTGCGCTGTAATCTGCTCACAGTCGTCCTGATAACAATACACAATCTCACCTGATGATAACACACACACACACACACACACAGTAGTAAGTCCACCTCTGTGATTTGGAAATGTCAGCCTGTGCTTGGAGAAAAAACAACAACAACATAAAGATGCACTGTTTGCAGCTTTTTACTTCTCTACCTCTTTGAAGGGATTGTTTTTTTTATATTTGTCAGTGGTGCTGTGGTGGTGCTGTGTGCAGGACGAGGATGTCGACCCTGAAAGGTCACAGTTGATTGGTTAACAAGAAAAAAAAAACAAAAAACAAAACATCACCTGTTTTGGCGCAGGGATGTTTTGCCCGATTACAACACGTCCTGATCCCGCTGAACTCTTTGTAGACGCAGATAGTCTCCTGCTATTGCAACACGCTGCCGGCTCCTCCTGTGCATTAAAAAGAAGTGAAGTCAATGGAAACAAATAAGGGAAAAAGAAGCTCAGTTGTTAACTTTAAATATAATAGCTGAACTATATTTGTCGCAAAAGTGAATAATGAGGTTGTTTGTGCAAAGTCCTTCATCATAATATCATAACCTCCTGATAGAGATTATTCCAGCTCTGCTCTTACAAACCTTAATTAATTAATGTTCTTAATTGATTCGATTCTGTTTCAACTTGGAACCGACTATATCATCTCTCCTCACAGGCATAATTAGTTTTTCATTCTGATAATGATAATAGGGGTTTGATACCTGCAGTGTGGTCGATGGATGGTCTAACAGTAGCAGGAGTCATTTCTCATCACATCTCATGTGTCAACGCATCTGATTTATAAGCTGCATTTTATTTACAGTATGTTAGATGTAGAAGCATCCGCAGTTGACGTTACCCAGGTATCAGCTGTGAGAGGACCAATCATATGACAGCAACAGTTTTTATGTAAAAAAAAAAAAAAAAAAAAATCCAAAGACAACAAATAAATAGTGCATTTTTGATGGGGTTTGTTTTAAACTATGACGTATTAGTGAGGAGAGTGACTTACACAGGATAAACCTCAGTGCCGTATACCTTCATATTAATATCAAGAAGGAACAAACAGCCCCCAGTTCAGCTGTGAGGCTCAGTGATGTGTTTTTAATGGTTTTTGGGGGCAACAGTGGAGCTCAAAGGCAGAATCATCAGAATAATCAGGCAGAAGATATTTTGAAGGATTTTAGTTTATCTCTGGTTTCAGTGCTTGACATTGAAAAAGCATAAGCTTGTAATACCTAATAATCAATCATCATTTAGGTCTTTTTTTTTTGCAAAAATACACTTCAACTAAATCTTTGTCTTATGAGACTGAAATCTGGGTGATTTTGAATAAGACAACACATGTTCATAGTTCACATGGACTGTGAAGTTTAAATGTGTCCCTTCAGAGTATTTTCTAATAGACAATAAAGTAAATCCTTATCCTAAATGCATTAATGACATTTAGTGTTTTTTATTTATTTTATTAACCTTTATTTATACAGGTAAAATCTAATTTACAAGAGAGACCTGATCCTGGTAGGCAGCTGCAAAACACAATGTTACAGACTAACTGAACAGGAGACACAACACAGAACACTTAGTGCAAACTACGAAGTGCAAAGAAGAATAAAACTAGTTAAGTGCATGCGTTTCATGGAGTCAGATACACACAGTCAGTCAGTTTCAGTGCAACACAAAAACGAATCCAGTGAGTTCAATGTTCACAGAAACATAAAGATCAAAACTTTGGGACTTTGATCGGTTTTGTCACAAACAAGAGGATCGTTGTCTTAATAATAAAGAACAAAGGAGGAAACTTCAACTTTGTTCGTGGACCTTCGTCATCTCCTGAACACAGAGACCTTCCCAGCTGTTGTGTGTCCTCCGGACGTGTGTCTGTGTATCAGCTCTTCCTCTTTGTGTGTCTGTGTCTGTGTCTGTGTCTGTGTGTGGTCGTGTGTATTAGTGAGTGTGCATTAATATTCTGTGGCAGACCGGTCTGCAACATTAAGCTTTAATACAGCCCAGAGACCTGTGTTTCAAGTCAGCGAGAGAGGGGAACAGTCTCAACTGTGATGTTTACACACAACACACACATCACACACACACACACACATGGTGATAAATATGGAAATTTCTCTCTGTCTCAAAGACACACCGACACAGCAATGAACATGCAAATTATTCTCCCTCAAACACACACACACGCGCGCTCACACTCACTTGAAGCAACGGTGTTCCTGTGAAGCGGTGCCATCTATCTTCAGGTTGTTTCAGCCCAGGAACTAGACGGGGCCCGACCTCCTATAATAACTGTATTTTCCCTTCAAAGCCGTCGGGATGCAACATAAACTTAGAGGAAGCTCCCGTGGGACTCCCCCCCCCCCCCACCCTGCCCCTCCCCTGACACACACAAACACACACACAGGCTGGTAAAGAGCCCGACAGAACTAGTATAAAAAAGCCTAATGTTTTTTTTGTTTTTTTTTAAGCTCAACACCGAGGTGTCCTTCAGGGACTTGTCCTCTGGTCTTCATGGTCAATCTGACTATAACCAACAAGTACAGGGAGACAGAAGTGAACATGAGCATTTATAGAGGACAAAATAAGAATAAATATAATAACTAGAAAATTTCCTCTTGGGAAATTTTGAAAGGGCACCGGGAGCTACTGCCGTTCTAACCATCTCTGTCAACATGGGAATCAAACCCACGATCTTAAGGTCAAGACAGAGCTGATCAGACACATGATCATCTTTCTATAAGCACTGATATGGAGGAGCTGTAATCACATGAAGTTACCTGTGTTAGAGTGAGAGAGATGAGTGCGCACTTACGCGCGCATTTGATGTGTTTGTGTGTCTTTAACTGTAATCACAGGAAGTTACCTGTGTGTGTTAGAGTGTGGGAGAGGAGTGCGCGCTGACGCGCGCATTTGTATGTTACCTGTGTGTTTTTAATGTGTGTGTGTGTGTGTAACTGTAATGACATGAAGCTGGTTCTAGAGTCTGTGTGTGTGACTGAGCTGCATCCTGTATCAGTCTGATTTAGCTGTGTGTCTGTGTTTACAAACATCTTAACGAGCTCCAGGTGGATTGTTTATGGAGTTAACGACCCTGGCCTGAGGATCAGAGGTTACCATGACAACTTGAGCTGGTTGCCCATGACGATAGGGGCTCCCAGGCTGAGGCAGACAGAAACGTCAAGAAAAAGACCGATTTTCTGCCTCTGCACTGGTCTCGCATTTAGGCTTATTCTGACAAAACGATAGCTCCTATCAGAACAAGACACGGATCAACGGTGCCCTAAGGCCTTCCTGAAAATTTTGGTACGATTTGGTGTTTCTACAGTAAATATTTTGGCGACACGGGCAGTTTTAAAACATCGGTCCGTTCTGCTCCTCTCAGAAAGTTTTTGTATTGGAGTCAATGAGGAAAAGAGACAGACATGGCCGCACTCAGAGGCTGCTAATTCAAATTCTGTAAGTCTCTCTGATATTTTGAACACATTGTGGGAGACACAACAAGTTTGTCTACAAAACTGTGAAAAAATTATGTGTGTACAGTGTAAATTGTGTCCAAGAGGAGTGTGGAAAGAGAAAGAATCAGGAGTTTTTCTGGGCTCTCCTCCCACTCTAGCTGATGACATCACGCACTCTAGCACGAACATTCCGTGCAATACACACCCATTATAATCTCATAATTTCTCCAAAAATGATCATGGTCATTGATCAGGGATTGATCAAAAACGATTCAACCTATCAAAACGTGGAGTAATACACCAATACACAAGACTTGTGTCTACTATTTAAAGTTTAAACAGAGTCTCTAGGTGAAAGTATGCCTGAGCAGTAGACGTTTGTTAAACTCCAATGTTTGGTCTTTTTTGCTCTTCTTTTTTTCGCTCGTCCCATAGACTTCAATGCAAAATTTTGCGCAGTTTTTCGCGACTTACGTCGCGAAAAATTCGTGCACTATTGAAAAAAGTAATAGCAACTCGATCCCGATCAGGACGCACGTTTTGATATATAATATGTCCTGCAACTCTTCGAGTTGCAGGACTAGTAGTCGACAGAAAATCGTCCGGAAGAGGAAAAATAATAACTAGAAAATTTCCTCTCGGGAAATTTTGAAAGGGCACCGGAGCTACTGCCGTTCTAACCATCTCTGTCAACATGGGAATCAAACCCACGTTCTTAAGGTCAAGACAGAGCTGATCAGACACATGATCATCTTTCTATAAGCACTGATATGGAGGAGCTGTAATCACATTAGGTTAACTGTGTTAAAGTGCGCGCTGACGCGCGCATTTGAGAGTTACTTGTGTGTTTTTAATGTGTGTGTGTGTCTATAACTGTAATGACATGAAGCTGGTTCTACAGTCTGTGTGTGTGACTGAGCTGCATCCTGTATCAGTCTGATTTAGCTGTGTGTCTGTGTTTACAAACATCTTAACGAGCTCCAGGTGGATTGTTTATGGAGTTAACGACCCTGGCCTGAGGATCAGAGGTTACCATGACAACTTGAGCTGGTTGCCCATGACGATAGGGGCCCCCAGGCTGAGGCAGACAGAAACGTCGAGAAAAAGACTGATTTTCTGCCTCTGCACTGGTCTCGCATTTAGGCTTATTCTGACAAAACGGTAACTCCTATCAGAATAAAACACGAATCAACGGTGTCCTAAGGCCTTCCTGAAAATTTTGGTACGATTTGGTGTTTCTACAGTAAATATTTTGGCGACACGGGCAGTTTTAAAACATCGGTCCGTTCTGCTCCTCTCAGAAAATTTTTGTATTGGAGTCAATGAGGAGGAGAGACAGACATGGCCGCACTCAGAGGCTGCTAATTCAAATTCTGTAAGTCTCTCTGATATTTTGAACACATTGTGGGAGACAGAACAAGTTTGTCTACAAAACTGTGAAAAATTATGTGTGTACAGTGTAAATTGTGTCCAAGAGGAGTGTGGAAAGAGAAAGAATCAGGAGTTTTTCTGGGCTCTCCCCCACTCTAGCTGATGACATCACGCACTCTAGCGCGAACATTCCGTGCAATACACACCCATTATAATCTCATAATTTCTCCAAAAATGATCATGGTCATTGATCAGGGATTGATCAAAAACTATTCAACCTATCAAAACGTGGAGTAATACACCAATACACAAGACTTGTGTCTACTATTTAAAGTTTAAACGGAGTCTCTAGGGGAAAGTATGCCTGAGCAGTAGACGTTTGTTAAACTCCAATGTTTGGTCTTTTTTGCTCTTTTTTTTTCGCTCGTCCCATAGACTTCAATGCAAAATTTTGCGCAGTTTTTGCGATACGTCGCGAAAAATTCGTATACTGTTGAGAAAAGTAATAGCAACTCGATCCCGATCAGGACACATGTTTTGATATATAATATGTCCTGCAACTCTTCGAGTTGCAGGACTAGTAGTCGACAGAAAATTGTCCGGAAGATGAAAAAAAACTAGGAAAAAATCCACAGAATAACAATAGTTTGGCACTGTCCCTACAGCTATTTCATAGCTGTTGGGTCGAGTGCCCTGGCGATGGCCGGTGCCCTAACTAGGAAAAAATCCACAGAATAACAATAGTGCCCGGCTTTGCCGGGCACTCGTCCCTACAGCTATTTCATAGCTGTTGGGTCGAGTGCCCTGGCGATGGCCGGTGCCCTAATAAACATTATAAAAACACAAGTAATGGCATCAAATAAAGAATATTTGAGCTAATTGTCCTGATTCGTTGCCAACAAACTCCTCAGTGCTCCTGAATATTGATGCTCTTCTCTCATGTTAAACAAAATATTTATCATAATAGAGTATTTTTGCATCGTAGGAACTTTAATACGGTTGTGCACGTGTGAACTGTGAATCTAAATTTGCTTCGGTTGATGGAACTCTTCTTCTTCTGAGCGTCTTTTTGCTTCTCTCTGACTCTGCAAAGACGAAACTAAACAGCTTTGAATTACTAATTCTCTCTCCACTCAAGCGAACGCCCATTTATTTCTTTTGTTTGCAGCATTAGCCATTAAAGCATAAACATTTTCCATATGGCCCCTAAATGATGTGATTTATCGACTACAGATTGGAGACAATGGCGGTGCTTTTAAATGCATGAGCACGCCTCCGCACTAATGTGGGCACCCACACACAGACACACACACAGACACATTGTAAACTAACTGTGCCAGAGAGCAGCAGCTCGTTCCCACACACACACACACACACACACACACACACACACACACACACACACACACATTCCCCGCCTTGCTCTGTGGACTAAATAGCTTGTTGATGCTTTGATGAGTTTTTAAACAGCTTCCAACAGACTCTGCAGCCATCAGCCAGGTGCTGATGGGCTTCGCCTGTGGTGACGCTGGAGCCGCTCACACTGTTCCCTCAATCAGCTTTTAGCCTCGACCACAGTTTCCTTCACGGTTCGATCAAACTTTAACTGAGACTCGTTTCCCCGCAGTTCTCCTGATTGATGATCAATCCTGTCTTTAAACCTCACAGGAACTAATAAGACGTATAGTTTCCTCGCTGTACTGAACTGTGGAGCGTTCACAGACGACACCAGCTCTTTCACAGCCTTGTAAATATGTGTGGATTTTAACAGATTAGATCTAATTACTGAAATAATTAAATAATATTATAAAGACAATGTAGGGTTATTTTAAGATAATCATATTTTAATATTCGCCTTTCACAACATTTTTTTTTTTACGCCCATCTCCCATCTGGATGTGATGTAGGGCTGGATCCTCGGCGGCAGGTGACTGGCGAGGAACAACTGAAAGAAGTTGCATCAAATTGGAAAATTGGAAACACCTTTTTTTTTCTTCTTTATTCTCATGTGCTTCTTTATTAACACCTACAATAACATCTCCAACTCACAGCTGGCTCTTCTTCAAAAGAATAGAATAATAGACAAAAGATGAATTTAAAAAAAGTGTGAAAACACAGCAGGCATGAAATGTTGTTAATAAAATCACTGTTAGAGCAAAACTTGATTTTTATTTTTTTAACTGGACCTTGTCAAACAAGAGAATAAAAACATCTGATTCATAAAACATCTTTACACTGCGTTGACTGTCAACTTAGAATAAATGACTATAGCTTTAAAAAGTTGTTGCAAACTTTAAAACACATGCCAAAAGCAATATGTCTGCTATCTCTGACATTAAAACACAATTAAAACACGCACAACAACACATAAAAATCAAACAAATATGTTTGATAGAATAAAACAATAATTTATCAATAGGACCTCTGGCCACTCTGATTAGAAATAACCATAGAATAATATTAAAGATGTTGCAGCCGCTGAAACAGAGGTGAAACATTGTGGAGACAGTGGCTCCATTGGGACAAATCTAAAGCTTTACCTTTAAATGTTTATTGTCTTAAAACACGTTACTGGTTTGCTGTTTAATTGGTCTCCTGAGGGAATGCGTTATCTTGGTTTAAATTTGAAATCGAGCCCGTAAGACTTTGCCTCCGTTTTATCTGAAAAACCTACAGAATAACATCAAGGTGAATATTTAAAGGTGGAAAAGTGATATTTTATTTTTAATGAATGGATCAAAAGTCGACTTCACTGTGACGTCATAATGTTCAGTGGCCGTGTCTCCTGGTTGGTTGGTGGAGGTTAGTTTCAGTTCTTCATGTGACCACGGGTCCAACAATGTTAATCGAAGCAGCTGATTGGTTTTCAGCTGATCAGCACTTCCCGTACATTGCATGAATGAATGAACCAGAGCCAGTTGTGCAGTGTGAGTGTGTGAAGTGTGTGTTTGAAGACCTCGGCGCCTGATTGTCTGACCAGATTAGCCTTCTCCAGATCGTCTTCCTCTCCTGGCTGCTGCTCCTGCTGCTGCTGTACATTCACTTTTAATGCTCTTTTCTCCCTCCTCCTCCTCCTCCTCCTCCTCCTTTTCACCAGAGTCATAAAGAAAACATTTTCCACTGCAAGGTTCAAGTTGTTCAATTTATTTCCATTGTCCTTTAAATTGCATGAGTGAGCAACATTTTAGCCCCGCTCGCTCTTTTATGAACAAAGGTTGTTTGTTTTCTCTTCAAGGACATCCCTGTGAGTGTCTCTGCTTCATAATTAATGGGCCCAACACAATGAGCGTGAGGCCGCACACTCGCTGAACAATTACACCTGGAGGGACCACTAGTGTCTCTGTAAGACAAGCCTTCAGCTCCTCTCTGCCGTTTATGTGCCTGTTTGTACTGGTGAGGATCCTGTTTGTTGTAATTACTGCTGATGCCATTTACAGTTTAAATAGTGCACTGCAGTTATAATGATAAATGTTGTGGAGCCTGGAGTCCCCCAGACCTACTGTAAAAAGCCAGAGAAACGTCCTTCTTACTGTCATACACTGTAGGGAGGCCGGCTGTTAGCGTGTGGTGTGCAGAGGTGCAAAACACCGGGGGGTTTCACGGTTCTTTTGTTTCATTTTTTTTTTTTCACCTTCTCATGGCAACATTTTTTTTTCTGGCACAGTTGAATTTGCTATGAACATGTTCTGATTAATCAATATTACACTCACAGCTTTATTAACATCAACACAACATTATCCTGAACCTGAACAACCTAAACTTTTAAGTAATAATAATCACAGCAACTGTACCAGCATATCAATTATTGTCATGGTTACTACAATTAAAGCTCATGGGTTCATTAGTAAGGTGTTGAATACATGAGGGATAATTAACGAGTAGTTAATTAGTTGTGTTAAACGGATTTAAGACATGACGTGGAGACAAAGTAGCTACTGTACCATCCGACTCAAAGTGAAACTTTGGAATATAATTGTTGCATCTGTCGCATGTAAACGTCGCCGCCGTTGTGAATGGGTTTGTTGTGAAATATTTGCCAAATATTTCACATTTTCATGTTGTTTATTCGTGACATCCCCGGTGAGAAAGGGCCTTAAAGGGATAGTTCAACATTTTGGCAAATTGGCCCATTGCCATATATAGTTTCAGCAGTACTGTAGGTTCATTACCTTTAATTGTTGGTGCAAGCTTTTTTTAGAACGGCAGAGCAGAGCGGTGAGCTGATCACTACAGAGGCTAATGGGATTTCTTGGTTTCCCTCATCAAACTCATCAAATACACAATCCAAAAACTCCACAACGCTCTGGTGGACAAGTTGTGACCTGCACATTCACCACGCTGTGAGATAGCGTCGGTCTGATTGACCAGTTTATTCATCCCAACCTCCTCTAGACATGAATTTTCCCACTCTTTATACCACATCACCACATTACACTCACTGCTCCTGTCATAAATACTACGGCCACCACATGATGGGGGTTTCTCCCCACTGTTGATAAGATGAGGAGCAAAGTTATCTATCATGACAATACACATGTTACCAATCCATGCTCGATGTCACACACCCCCTGATTTCCATTGAGTTGCTATAAAGTGAGTCCAAAAAAAACACACAGAAATTATCAGTTGCACACAGCAGGAGGTGCAATAAAAGATGTTGTGTGTCACGAAATCTGACCTCGACATTTGTATAAAGAAAAAAACTACTTCAACAAATACTGTCAAAAAGTTAGCCTTGGTAACTCAAACTCAAACCTTGCAGCTGAGCACCATGCGATGTGTGTCAGCAGGGTTCTGGGGAAGAAAAAAAAACTAAATCACTTATAATGTTGAAACATTTTCTCTCCCAGTCCGACACACTTCGCTGTTTGACATGTGATAAACAAGGAGAGATCTGGACCCGGCTGCACCGAGCTCTCCTCCTGTGTGTTGAATTCTGTTCTGTGGGTTTTTCCTGCGATATAAAAACAGACATTTTTCTGGTGTAAAGTAGACCTCGGGGTCTCTGCTCTGTAAGGCCTCATATTGATCCATCACTCCTGAAACTATTTAGTGTCTTCTGCTGAGAGAACCCTTTTACTTTAGAGCGAACAACAACACACTCTTTCTTTTGTTTTTCAGCTAAAATGTTCTGAGTGATTCTCTGTGGCACATATTGATTTTTCATTCCTTCTTACCAGCTATCATCCAATTCTGCCTTCTTATCTTGTCTGCCTCTGTTTCTCTTTCAAGCTCACGCTGGGAAAAATACTCAAAATTCATGCACTGTTCCACACTCAGCCCGTACAGTATCTGTGTTGTGTCGTATATTAGCATGACTTGTGTTTTCTCTCTCAGTGAAAACACAAGGTATCTTTTCAAAAAAGAACAAATTAGTTTCCATGCAGGTTTTTAGTCCTCGTGTACATGAGTCGTTGAGATAATTAAAGAGGTCTTGCTGAGATAAAAAACACCAGGAAACAAAGTGAAACCACTTCATTGTGGAGGAGACAAGCGACGGTTGTAACACTTTCAATTTCTCCAATTAGCAACAAGTTACTAATCAGCTGTTTCACCCTATACACTCAATTTAGTCGTTATTCCGCATGTGAGGAAGCAGCACCCTGTTGGCAGAGACAGAGACAGTTTTGATTGGATAAAATAGTTTCGAAGTAAGAAGACTACACATTTTTTATAGCTCATTTATTCTTTATAAAAGATAGAAGACTGCCTGCTGAAATCATGATTTTCATCATGCTAGCTCGTGCGTACAAGTATATGATGCTAATGCACATTTTGTTTTGTTTTATTAATATCTGTTAATATTTAAATGCCTTATCACTGCTGTAACTGACAGAACCAACAAACCCAGACAACAGGGTGAACTTTAAAGGGATAGTTCATGAGACGGAGTTGTTTTCAATGTAAATTACAGTAATGCGCCTCTGTAGCATATAGCTCTAAGTGTAACGGAGGTCCGCGGGTGTGCCACAGTCACGAGGGACCAGTGAGGTGAAGTGACGGGTTGTGGCGGTAGCGGTACCGGAAGTAAACTCACTCACCCTTAAAAGACGTGCTAACCAACCTGCCAAGTGGTTGTCAACCTCTTGGCGAAGCGGTTCGCGCTCGGTGCGGAAGGTCTGGGTTCGATCTCGCTCAGGGCAAGTCCGAACCAAACAACATCGGTCTAAAAATAGCTTGCACCGACAATTAAAGGTAGCAAACCTACTCCTAAAACTATAGGGATTATGGCAATGGGCCAATTTGCATTGAACTATCCCTTTAACATTTGATTCCCTGTGTTTGAGATTAAACCGAACAGTTTCTGTTTGTGTTGCACAGGTAGCAGCTGCAACTTTTAGACGCATGTAACCAGCTAGTGTTACATTTTAAACACAGTGGATTGAAGGAGCTTCGAGATACAGACCAAAATGTCAAACACACAGTGACTCTGACACATTAGGAAAAAATGCACTTATCCATCCAGCACCTCCAGTCACAAGGCACAGGAAATACAAGCTGTAAAAAACGAACACATTCAGATGCGTTTCTTCAGACGCTCCTCAAACATGCATGTGCAGATACGGCTGCATGAGCTCAGAAGCAGCAGCAGCACACACACACACACACACACACACACACACACACATAGGTGTAGGAGCTTCCTCCTCTGCAAATACTGAAGCAGGTGGGTGAGGTGAAGCATAATGACAGAGTAATGAGTTGAGGAAATTTGCTCTGAGAGGATCAGCCAGCCAGTGAGGAGGGGAGAGGAGGGTCAGGGCTGCTAATATCCGACTGATACACCTAAAACTCCTGCCCTAGCTTTCCCTAGGACCACAGACCAGTCCGAGTGGTGCACCAATGTTAAATGTTGAGCAGCTCCACCGCTCCTTTATGGTGTTTATCTAGGTCAGGGTCACGGTGGCGCCGCATCACACAGAGAAGCCCATATGTCCTTGTGTTTCCATCCTCCCTGGAGACGTGTCGAGGTTCCCTCCACAACGAGGAGGGTCTGTTCGCAGTGAATCGAGGCCACGGCTGTGGGGAGATGGAGACATGAAGGGTCGGTCCTCGAACTCAACCATCATGAGTGCAAGCGGCGAGCAGCCCTTGTCCTTGACCACTGAGCTTTTCAATTCTAAACACAGTGTGTGGAGATTGAGAGGACGGCGAAATAGCACAGTGGAAGAGCAGAGCAGCTGTCTTGTCTGCGGTGACAGAGGTGGGTCAACAGACGCGGTCGGCCTCACACGTTTTCTGCTTGTCTGTGTTGAGGCAACATGCTGCAGGTGATCGCTGCCTCTGAACCTTTGCTGCTGCTGCTGCTGCTGCTGGGTTAACGGGCTTCAGGAGCAATTCTGACCTCAGTGAGTCTGAAAATGGAGAAATTACCAGTGGTTGAATGTGGTTATAAATGTATTGGTCTTAGTCCTAACATTAAGAGATCACCTTGACGTCTTTAATAATGTGAATAACACGTTATTTATGGATAAAGCTGAAGCCAGGAGATATGAGACACCCACTCATTATAAACCCTCTATTGTAATTATTTTAAACCTTTTTTTGTTTGCTACAAATGGTGGTTGAGCCAAAAACAAGTCTGAGGTATCCAAGGTTTGTTGTGTCTCGTCCAGAATATGAAGTGTTAATCTTTCTTTGGTGTGTTTTATCCCATATTTGAAACACCGGCAGGGAACATTATCTGCCGCTGCTGCTTCTGACGATGATGAAGATACGAGCTACAGCACTGAGCTCTAAGAACCAGCCGCCAGGATCTGGTTGCATCAAGTCGAGCCAAGGACAGACTTTGAATATGATCAGCCTGAACTGAGATTTACACATAAACTACTTCTCACATGTTTTTCTCTGCAAACTTCACCAGCCACCTGACGAAGCTCATTAGCTCGCTAACATGTACTGTAGCCTGTCTGAAGACAGTGGCCAAACAGCAACTGGATCCTTTCTTGGTGGAGTTTGCATGTTCTCCTTGGTTCTCCAGCTTCCTCCTAGAGTCCAGAGACACGTACAGCTGATTGATCCTTGTCCATAGGTGTGAATGTGAGTGTGTGAGGTTGGATCTACAGTACGACTCCCTATGGACACACAGTGCAGCCGATGGATGGACGGATGTCAGTAAAGTTAGACGATGCGCTCAATAACATCCGCAAGTTCAGAATTTTGTTGTTTACTCCCTAGACATTTACAGACCTTGAAAAACAGACTGCATTTCTTTATGTGTACACAAGAAAACAAGAGTAGGACATGTATTAACAATGATCGTCAGCTGTTCTGAACAGATCCTGAATATGTTTGCTAAAGTATTTTCTAGCTAAAAGTTGACGATGCAAACAGATTTCTATAAATCCGTCAGTCTGACATTTGTAGTAACCGAGGAGCTCTCAAGGATTTTATGCACAGACTCACTCACGGATTTATGAATGGGTGCTCGGTTGCAACCCAGTCCTGATGTATAATTGATGCATACGCACAAAAACACACAACCAGAGCAGCTGGCTAAAGCTAATGCTGCCTCACACAAGGTCAGGGAAGGGAGGAGTTGTCGCAGTGTTATGAGTTTGAGTCTCATGCTAAGGTTAGCTTGATTTCCAGAACTCATAGCGACTAATCAGCGCAGCAACACTTAATTTTAATTTGGTGGTTTAATGTACAGTGTAGGTGCCACAAACATGACATTTAATGTCCTCCTCCAACAATCCTTTTTGCTTATTAGCATTCTCTGTGGTCTTTAAATTGTGTTTATTAAGTTTTTAGCCAAAATCACGAATCCTGTGCCATGCAGGGCTCTCCTTCTGCAGAGCACCAGCAGCTCATTAGCAATGCGCCTCTGAGAGGTGGGCGGAGACTGCGCCGCTCTGCATCCATCCGTTGGTTCACAGCAATTTGAAGGCAGAAGGCAATTTTGCACTTACTTTTCTGCTGATATGTCCTCTAACATCACAGGAACATGCGAAAAGCACGAAAAACACGATTTTCCGTGGAGGGGGTCTTTAATGAAATTCAGCTTTTCTTTCTTTTTGTTTTTTTTACCAGTGACAGGAGTAAAGACTGAGCCTGAGCTCAGGAGAACCGTTGTTATTGTTCAAACCGGGCTTATAATAAGAACGGCTCTGGGCTGTTTCTTCAGCGGTAAAGCCTCTGGTAAAAGGACGGAGAAGCTGCAGCAACCACTCTTCCATAGAATGACGGTTGCAGAGGTCGTCCGTTAATCGGAAGGTCGCTGGTTCGATCCCCTTGCTCCTCCAGACTCGTGTCCTTGGGCAAGATAACGCCAAAGTGGCTCTGTGTCTGTGTGTGTGATGATAGAAGTCGGTGCCTTTGTGCTTTGAGCTCTGTTTCAGAGCAGTTACTGCAGGAATTGAACCAGGGACTGTGATATGAAATAGAGAAACAGAGGAGATTTAATTGTCGTCAAACCACGCGACCTCTTCTTCCCAAAGAAGTGACGAGCCGTCGCTGTCTGTGTCTCTCAGCGGCAGTCGCACTGACCTTGTCTTTGGACAAACTGGACGCCTGACATCTTATTTGCTCTTTTCCTCACAATAATACACAACACACACATATTCAAACACATGCACACAAATTGGTGCAGTGACAGTTAGTGATATGCTACACACTGTCTCATCATGAAGACTTACAATACACACACATTATACAGGCAAATTTCTCTGGCAGGTGGACACACACACACATGCACACATGCGCTCACAGACACACACGAACAGACACACACATAGGTGTCTAGTGGTGAGGTTGTGGGGACAGTTGATCCCCAGACAGATTAGGTTTCAATCTAAAATCTCCTCAGGCCAGCCCTGAGATCATGTGTACATACACACACACACACACACACACACAGAGACCGCACACACACACGGCTTTAAAGTCCCAGACATTGGACAGACAAAAGTAACTATACTAGTTGGAAAAACTCCAGAGGCATCAGAGCAGTGCTGTGAAGTTTTGTTTTAACTTTAGAGATTATGATTATTGTGTATTGGATAAATAGATCAATATTGGGTCGTTACCGTGGAGAATATTGGCCTAATTAGAGCAGTATAAGAAGCCAGCGAGGAACATCGAGCGCCTGTGGAGGAGACTTAGTTCAGCTCTATTTGTTCTGGAAGTCTCACTGAGATCAGGAGCTTGTTTCACTAACACATTACATACTTAGAGATCACAACGAGACGATTCAGTCACACAGAACAGTCATCAAACATTAAAGCCCCTCAGAGAAATTAGTCTTTGTTTTCCAGTTCACTCCATTACGGCACAGCAGCGGCACAGTGATGGAAACCAATTCAGAATCAGTGTGTGAGGAACCCAGAGAGCTGAGCTGTAATCTAGTGTCATGGATTGGTTGTTCAGAGCTAAAAATAGTTTCAAATGAGAAAGTGACCGAACACCGGACGTTCATATCGTCAATTTATAGAAATTGCAATGGATTCTAATGGAAATCCGTTATTCATTCACAGTTATTCACTAAATGGCCCAATGAGGCCAACCTACCAACCAACTACATCGACAGCATTTCCTGCATGTCATTCCCCCTCTCTGCCTCCTCATTTCCTGTCTGTCTATCCACTGTGTTATCAATTAAAAGGCAAGCCCAAAAAATATACTCAACCAACCGATCAACAGATCGATCAATGTATGAATCAATCTTTATTTGTATAGCACTTTCCATACAGGTAAGTGTTGTTAAAATTGCTTCACTGGCAATTGTAGCTAAGCTGACCATGATAACTAACTAACAAACAACGAAAACAAAAACGTGAGCCAATCAATATGTTTGATGGGTCTCCAGCACTGACAGGTCAGTCAGTAAGTCAGTGTCACCTCTACTTCAAAATGCAAAAGAATATTTTGAAATCACAATTACGCAACAGTTGTGGTATCAGGAGTTTCCATTTATACGTTGTGATGTTTTTGTTTGTCATCATTGAAATCTATTGTAACTTCTGCTTTTTGAAGCTGATTACAAAGCACAGGAAGTGAGCGATCGGTACTTTCAATAGAGGGGCTCTGCAGTCGTATTAGCATCGCTCAAAATTAGTCTCCTCCTGTCTTTAGAGACGACTAAGTCCCACTAAAAGAATTTCATCAGTGCGATATTAGTAAAAGCCTTCAAACGCTCTGATTGATCTCACCTGACAGGCCAGTTGCACCATGCTGTCAGATCAATAACCTCCCTCCAACACAACCGAGCAAAAACCTCGAGTAAAGGTGGAGGATTCTCTCCTCACACATCCTGATCAGATGAAACATGTTAAAGGCCACTGCTGTTTGATTATATAACAGCTGTGGACTGTTTTTTTTTTCTTTTTTGCAGCACATTGCATTATTTATCCACTGTGTGTCTTTTGATGTGCAGGAGCTTCCATTCTGATTTCTACAAGAACTCCTCTCATGAAAGAGATCCAGTCCTTGAAGAAGTCTTTGCTAGCCGTTTAGAATAAGAGGCCTGTTCGATTGTTAGTTGACATTGATGGGTTCTAGATAATGAAACACGGATTCAAGGGTTTGACAAACCTTTTTCACTCTGTCCGCCTGTTTTCTCTGGCTCTTTGTGGACCGTATTGTCACCAAGAAATTCCTGAAGATGCCTTCACCTTGACCTTGTGGATTCTCAGAAATGACAAACACTCAGGAGCTTTGTCTTTTCCTGGAAGTTGAGTTACCCTTCGTTCAGTTCAGTATGTGCTTTATTGGCATGAATGGGAGGTGGACAATAGCCAGAGCATCAATAATACTTCTCAGTGATGAAGCTGGGTCTGATTATTTCTGAAAGTTGATTCAAGGATTGTCGGTTTGTTTGCTTCATGGTTGAGGTTGTGATTCCTCCTGGACCAGATTGTCATTTGTCCAAGAATGGATTTTGATGAATGGACCCTTCAGTTTCTCATAGTTTCATGGTGTTGTTTGTTTCTCTCACCGTAACCTCGGCATGTCGGATCATTATTATTTTTTATTTTTTTGTGCTGACAGAGTTTGAGGCTTTCTGCTGTCTCCAGTTTTTCTCTGACATTTTTGCAGTTGTTGTCACACCACATTTCCTTTGTCAGTTCTTTCTCTAAATGAAAATCCAGCAGCTGAAGGTCTAGATTGACGAAAATGTTTTTCTTTAACTTGCTGAGGTTTTATTTATTACTCATTTTACAACCATTTTTCTTCTTCATCTGTTCCTCTGCAGGTCCGACTACCAGGAGCTGCTCCACAACTCCAGTTTCTGCCTGGTGCCCCGAGGCCGACGTCTGGGATCCTTTCGCTTCCTGGAGGCCCTGCAGGTACCGTGACTTAAAACGTCAATGTACAACCCAGTGGTGTGCAGCGACTTTAGCAGATTGGCAAGAACCACCTACACCCTTATATCTGTGAAGGTTCTCAGTCAAGGTCATCGTAGTCTTTAAAGGGATAGTTCAACATTTTGGCAAATTCGCATATTGCCATAATCCATATAGTCAGCAGTAGGTTAATTTCCTTTAATTATCGGTGCATGTTGTTTTGAGATCTGCGGGGCAGAGACGTGAGCTGCTCAGCAAACACAATGGAGGTGAATGGTACAGGTCCCCTGTCCCTCATCAAACTCATCAAATACACAATCCAACAACTCTCTCCTGGAGAAGTTGTGACCTGCACATTCACCACGCTGTGAGATAGTCATTTATAATTATGTAACATTACGACACATGAAGAAAATACTCTGAACTACTTGTGCTTTTAAAATCAATCCGCCCAGCAGCCGTGTCTGGAATGATCTCAACAACATGCACTGATAATTAAAGGTAATGAACCTACTCCTATGACTATAGGGATTATGGCAATAAGCAATTTTGCCAAAATCCCTCTAAGAAGCCCAGTTGCCAAACTTAGATAAGTCTAATTGCCTTCGTGCTGGACTCTTATAGACTATCAAAACTTTTCATGACAGTAGCAAATCTCTTAAATCTCCGGGCCCGTCCTGTCTTATGATTTTTGTGCTGCTTGCTGAAAGTCTCACCACCTTTCTGCACTCCGTCCTGGATGCACAGACATCAGGATTAGACAAAACATATGTCTAGAGGAAAAATACCAGTGGTTGAGTGTGGTTATAAATGTATTGGTCTTAGTCCTAACATTAAGAGATCACCTTGACGTCTTTAATAATGTGAATAACACGTTGTTGGACTATTATAACTATCTAAACTTTTCAGTAACAGTAAGCAAATCGTTGTTTTCTTAAATCTCCGGGCACACACTTCCCATAACATTTCAGCCATGTCCTGTCTTATGATTTTTGTGCTGCTTGCTGAAAGTCTCACCACCTTTCTGCACTCCGTCCTGGATGCACAGACATCAGGATTATTCCCTTGAATTGACAAAACATCAAATGTGCAGCATAGAGGAAAAATACCAGTGGTTGAGTGTGGTTATAAATGTATTGGTCTTAGTCCTAACATTAAGAGATCACCTTGACGTCTTTAATAATGTGAATAACACGTTGTTATTTATAGATAAAGCTGTAGTCAGGAGATATGAGACACCCACTCATTATAAACCCTGAATTATGATTATTTTTAGCATTTAAAGATGCTTTACATGTCTTAGCGTCCATCTTTAAAACCCACCATATGTGAGTTAAGTGTAGGTAAACAATATTAACTCCTTCAGGTCATTAAGTACTCAAAAACATGACACCGCGTCTCTGTGGAATGGAGATTGGCTGTTTTGCTGCTGATTACTGGAAAGGGCTTATCAGACAGCCTGTGGAGCTCCAGCTGGGCACTGAAAGAATCAAACAGCTCCTTGGCCTCCTCCTTTCAACAGCTGATCTTATTACTATTGACAATCTGTCATCTTCCTGTCACCGAAAAGACCTGTTTCTGTAGATTCACCACAGGGAGGAGAAACGTTTACACAACGTCCTCAGACCGCAGATGTGTTCAGCTTTCATTAGCACCTTGTTTTGACGCGTCGCTCTGTTGTTTTGACATTAAGTATCTGAGTGCTCTGTGTTTGTCTCGGGATGAATGTTGTCGTGTCTCCACGCCGTCAACAGCCGGGAGCCAGAGGCGCTTTGTTATTGTGTTGTACTTCCATCCTTACATTGGTATGTCTGTGCGTGCGCAACAACACGCGACATCTCAGTGAAACCTGGAGGGAGTTTCCGAAAAATTTTGCACAAATATTCACATTAACCCTCTGATTACATTTTGGTGGTTAAAGATTAAAGGTCAAGGTCACTGTGACTGCGATACCTCAGTAATGCCTTGAGGTTATTTCTTCAAACCTGACAGATTATCACATGAACTATTACTGTAGAGTGGTGGTCAAAGGTCAAGGAAGGAGAGTGTGACCTCACAAAACATGTTGTTAACTATTTCACCAATGCATATCCTTATTATCCATATTGAAATAAAATTGTCAAAGATGAACTCCTCTGTGAGTCAAAGGATAATCTCTGAATTTCATATGGCCTCCTCAGAGGAGATGTGAGGTATTAAGTCTAGTTTCACTTGGTCTTGTTCTAGTTTTTTCCTCACTTTGTTGCTATATAGGCTATTCTAGACTACTGTAAGTATCATTAGATTTTACCTACTTCAACCTCCAGGAGTCAACCATAGCCTTCGCTAGAGAGATTTACATCCAGTTTGTTTTCTCAAGACTTTGAAACTCTTGATTCCTGAAGACTCAGTTACCAGCCATGAAACGCTAGTGAACAAACAGCGAGTTTGCAGCCTTTGTAAATCTCTAATAGATGTCTCTGGGCAGGTTATATGTTAACAAACAAGGTATAGCCTCCACCAGTTTCTTTTGTAGTCTTTTCAGCCACCTAATGGTCGCTCTTTTGTAAGACTAATGAGCAGGTAGAGGCTGAAGCTGCTGGTGATGTGAGGAAAAGATCTACTTGGATAGGATGCACAAAGGAATAGAAGGAATGAAATGGGCAATACTTTCAATTAAACTTTTTTTTTTTTAACGTGTAGCAATTATTTTAATGGTCTGTTTGCCAGAAGAAAGGACAAGAAGGGTATAAAAAAAAAACAGAGGAAAAGTAAAAAGGTAGTTCCCAATCAGTTGACTCTGGAGAAGACAAGGGAAAAAACAAAATACATGTAAGAGGATGACATTGAGAGAAAAGATAAGGAATAAATGGGAAAAGTCATCTCACAAAGCCAGACTAATCAAAGCGGGAGAATTTGCGTCGACGGGTCACTGATCATGCACTCGGCATTTTGTGAATCTCCTTTAATCTCTGAGCTTCACTTGATTGAGAATCCAGTCGAACTTGAACTTTAAATGAAAATACCAGACTTATTGAATATTTCTTTCATCAGTCTCTGCCAACTCTCCACTACTTTACACCACATGAACGCTATGTGTTTTTAATGTGAAAACAGAATTCATTGAACGCACCGGATCATCTATCACATGGAAACAAATCATGAAATCATTGACATGTAACGACAGGAACACTCGTGGTTCGTTGTTCACAGTTTAATGTACACAAGGACATCTGAAGTGTTTATTAAAGGACTTCTCAACAGCTATGACTCTCCAAGAGGGACATTAACACTAACACTAACACTAACAAGACAGACAGGTCATAAAGAAAATGGTACAGTCTCGTTTCTCTCCAGATGGAAACTCCATTATCATCCATCACGGGGTGAAACAAAGGTCTAACAGAGATGAAGCACAAGTTAAAGAGAACGACTCAAATCCAGTTCCAGACAGGGATGTATGAGGGGAGGCAAAGGTCATGACACATGCAGCAGTAGGTAATCCATGTGACTGTGGTCAGGGGTTAGTGGTCAACAGAGTGTTTTATGGAAATATATATCTGCCTGTATACTGATGATGTGATGTTATTTAGATAGATAGGCAGCTAGATAGATAGAAGCCAGTCTCAAAAGTTGGGTCTATTTCTATTTCTACCCAACCTGTGTTATTTGTACAGGTTTTCAACCCGAGCCCGGCGTGTCTGATAGTATTGTTTGGGCTGGCCCGTCCCATTGAGAACTCCTGACCCAAGAAAATAGTCTGTTTATGGGCGGTTTAATCGGTGCTGATTAAACTTCTAAATGATGCTGCTCTGAATCCGACTTTACATCTATTCCTTCTCTTTTAAACCGTAAGAATAAAACGGTTTGAGAGTATTTTCCATCTTATCTGAACATGAGATTTGTTCAAAATTAAATAAAAGCCTGTCCCATATAGACGCCTGTCTCAAATATAAGATTAGTCAGTTCGGCAGATGAAGCAAATAAAAGCCGGGGCTTCTATTTGAGAAATTATTTTCTTGTAAATATCTCATTAAATGTATACATTATACATCATAAACATATCATATGTTCACATATTTCATAAATGCACATAATATACATGATATATATATTACACATTACATTTGTGCAGACACACAGTTTATCCTGTCCTACAATACAGTGCATAAATTAATTAATAATGTTAAAATCGTTATAATCACATAGCACTTCCTTTTTTTTCCCCTTTAACAACTCAGCGCTATCAGCCTCGAAGTAAAAACATGGTACAATAGTTTTCATTAAATCCGCCTTTGTAGATATGAAACGAGCTTTGGTTAATTCTCATAACCATTAATTTAACAACTGTTCCATAATTTACCTTCAGATTAGTAATAATAAAACACCACTGGCCTAAAATATGAGACATAAAATATGTGAAATGAAAGAAATTATCCAGGAAACAGTATATTTTCTCTGTAAAGACGGTTTAACGGTGCAGTGAAGTGCACAGTCAACTCCTATCCATTAACCACAAAAGATGAACCGTTTAAAAAGCTTCATCATGAAATGAATTCACAGCAACAGCGAGAGCGAGAGCTCCTGTGGGAAATGAAAACAGCTCCTGATGAATTAAGTCACATTAATGAATCCTCTAAAAAATTGAGGCACAGGAGGAAAAATGAATAAAAACACTTTTTTTTAGGGTTTGTTTCTCCTTAATCTTTTTGGCAACTCCATTTGTTTCTGAGAAACTCCGACTTGGAACGTGTTGAAAGAGTCTCATCAGACAGAAAGTATGTAAGAGGATAAAGTCCTCAGTGAAGGAAGGAGAGCGGATCCTCGCTGTGCTCTGCTTTTGACTCTGGTTATGTTTTACGGGTTTTTTTCTCTCTCTGTTCTTCCTTCAAGCTTAGAAAAGTTGTAAACAGTTTGATAGAACCTTTCCTTTATATCTTTTTTTATATACGTATACTAAAAATGTCCTCCGAGTGCACAACACATTGAAAAGCAGCACATTATGTTGTATAATGATGAAAACGAGCCTTTTGGCCAAGTCTGGCATATTTACAGAATTATATATTAATATTCTTTGTCCCCGTCAAATAAACAAGTAAAATGAAAACAAATCAGACCAATGACCTGACATGTGATAACAAAAATGAAGTTTTTTCCAAGTGGATGTGCATGGATGTATTTTTTTGGACCTTTATATTGTTAGCATGTATTTGGTTGTGTTATGTGTGTTTGCACTTCTTTGTGTTGAGCATTTGTCAAATTGATGAGGACGTTTTCTGAATCAAAGTTGTTTTATTATTATTATGTTGTCTATTCACATGTTTTCTTAAGAAGCAGTCTTTTGACTCCTCGGGGCCACTGTGCTGTTCTTATGGCAGAGTTCAAGAGCCACACAAACAAAAGGTTTTTGTTTTCTAACGTGGTTAAATGCGTTGAATCAAAGCTCTATCCTTATCGTCGAAAACAAGTCCTGACTTATGGAATTACATTAGTAAAGTGAGTCTTACACTGACCACCTCCTCCTCCTGCTCCTACATACAGGCCTTTACGTAAAGATTATTTTCTGCCCACCGTCGGTTACACAACTCAAGGCCAGAAAAAGCTGTCTTTCTTGTCACACTGCTGCTTCCTTTTTTTGTCTCACTGTTTCTCTCGTGTCTCTCCACGCAGGCGGCCTGTATCCCAGTTATTCTGAGTAACGGCTGGGAGCTTCCCTTCTCTGAAGTGATCGACTGGAGGAAAGCCGCCATCATCGGGGATGAGAGACTGCTGTTGCAGGTACGGAGAAATGATGGAAAAATACTGAACGATCGCATGAAATGATGGAGGGATGGAAGGATAGGGGACGTATAGGTAGATAAATGGATGGGATGAGAATAGAAGTGTAAGGGAAAATGATTTGATGAGAATAAAAGACATGTAGGGGTGGATAGAAAGTGAGTTATTATTATACGACACAGCTGCAGCAGATGGATGCATGGAGGTTAGTAAAAAGCCAGCAGTGAGTAACCTGGCTGAGGAGGCCAAAGCTTCCTCACACCGTACGGCATAAAGCATCAAAAGATAAAACGTGCCCTTTCAGCAGGAGCTTATTCAGTGTCTGGGTGGTGAAATGCCAACATCTTCTCAGTTGTAATTGTCTTCTCTGGCTCCAGTTTCCCCCTGGGCAATCACAGGGATCCAGCTGGGGCCGACTCAAGCATAGAAGCACAACACATAGATCAAGAGACGCTCTTAAAATATATGGGAACAATGTAAAAATAGGGCTGCTATTATAAAACAGAGCTGCCACAAGAGTTTTGTCAGCTTGATTTATGTTGAAGCACCACAGCATAAATTCTGCTGAAGAGTCAGTCGAAGATACGTCCAATTTAAGTTGAAATGTGCTCCAAACTGATCTTAATGTTGAAAAGTGCTGTGAAAGGCTTTCTAAATACTGAAAATGACAGCACAGTGTAGGATATTATGATATCAAATCACTAAACCTTGAGCCGAAGTCGAGTCCCAGTTATTTTAATCTGTAGCACAGTCAAAAACTCACATACACATAACAAAGGTCGACATTAAACACAAATACAATTTTAGAGGAGTTTATTAACTGTGTGGCACAATATCCAAACAAATAATTAAACTATTAACAAAAACAGTAAAGGTGTGAGGTGTACCTGGTGTCCTTTATTCATTCACAAAACAGTCTCCAATCAAATCAAAACACTCAGGTTTCAGCTGGAGGTGAGGAGAACTTAACCAATCAGAAATGTTCAGTACCAGTGGAGACCAAACAATGTTCCTTAACGTTTGGAAAGACGTACACCGCAGATCAGGAGCTTCTTTGGTGGTAGACGCTGGTTCATGCCAACTACTGTAAAAGTTCCTTGTTCCTGGAGAAACTTCCTGTAGTGGAAATGAGGCTTTAAAGTCCTTGTCTACAATTTCCATATCTAAGTCTGAGTCTGAGTCACTGGTGCTAAAACCAAATCCATGTTTCCTGTTCCTGTTCCTGGCTGGTTTGTTTTGGATTTGAAATTTTTTGAACACCTCTTTTCCGCGTACACTTTTATGTGTCTGTCTTATGGGCTCTGTTATTCCTTCATACGTGATAAAAGTGTTATTTGACAAACAGAATTGTTGATATGAGGACATGTCTCCATCAGATCCTGCCTCTAGACTTTGTGTAACTGTCACCTGGTCACGACTCGTTAAAGATTCCTTTGGACGATTCGATATAATAAAACCAATCCTCTTTATTTTTCTATTTTTTCCACAATATTTACCCACAAAAGTCTGAGAACAGGACAAAAACAAACGAACAGACGTACGTGTCAGTTGGATCAGAAAGCAGCGCCACATGATGGGATCAGAAAAGAACAAGTTGGATCAAACTATGGAGAAAAAAAATCTATATTTGTAGAGAAACTGGGCCAAACTCTCGTCAGAAGTGGGACCTGTCAGCACGTAACTGACGCGCAGACGTTCGGTTCAACCGAGAGAAACATGGTGGAAATCTAATTACAGTCACGTGGCTTTTTCTTCTTTTTTTTCTCATTCTGACATGACAGCTGTGATATTCACAGTCATTCACACCTCCACCACAAAGTATTTTTATCTGAGACAGATTATTCCTGAGTTGGATCACCTTCTGCTCCCTTTAATTAGGGCGGCGGACGGAGCTGGTGGTATTTACATTGTCTAATTACTCTCTGTATTACTATGCATACACCTGCGTGACCTACACCGCCACCTGGACGGCAGCACGGAGATGTGAAAGTGTATCGGAGACAGCATGTGTCTGCCTTTAATTCATTTGTCCATGCTCTCCTACCAGCCTTCCATCAGCACCTACGTAGCCACGATGATGATGATGATGGTGATGATGATTTGAACAGCAGCGGACAGGCTGTCATTAAAAGTATCTCACACTTTTGCTTTTAGATGAAATAAAGCAGCGTTTTAGTCATTAACCAGGACTGAAAGCCGCAGCGATGCGCTAATGCTGTTGGAGGTTTTGTCGTGCGCATTGTTCTCCTCTGACAAAACACAACCACCTACCTAAAAGCATGCTAATTGTTGGTTAAGATAATATGTGTGAAGCAAGTGTTATGTTTTGACAGTGAGGCTGCTCACATTTTATTCCAGAGGTTGAGCAAAAACAAGTTTTTTTCCCCCCATTCGTTCTCTCAGCCGTGATGCAGACGTATGAGAAATTAATTAAAATAGAAAATGTAGAGATGAGGATAAAGACAAAGGCTTTTTAGGATTAAACCTGACATTTGTAAATAAACAACAGGATAAAATCAAACGGACACACAGCTGTTGACTGGTTTATTAAAACTAAAAATCCAGTAGTTTTTTAGAGTCTCTTGATTTAAGGCATAAGTCAGCGGAATGTTTTTGTTAATATAAGTCCTAAATAGTCCTATTTTCCGTCAGCAATCACTTCCATAGAGTGTTTCGGCTGTAACACGAGTCTCTCCGTCACTCTGCTCTGCTGTAAACCAGGAGAAAACTTTCCTTGTGGGATATAAGCGTTATCCAATGAGGAGAGAGAACGGCATGAAGGGCTGTGTGTGCAGCCAAGGGATGCGCGTGAATGTGGTGATGTAGCACGAGGATCAATAGATGCCTGACGAGGGCGGGGGCTGCTAACTCATGGTGCATTCAAGGAAACTCGTAACTTGTGTTTTTCCGAACTGTGAAGTCATACCAGTTCGATCTGGTACGAGTTCACCGGTCGGAAGTTACGAGTGGTCGTTATAGTGACTTTCACAGACAACAGGACGGTAAAAATACGAGTTACGGGCTACCTGGAACGCTACAAAGTCGTAGTTGTGACTTGAAGCTGTAACTTATGGTTTCAAAAGCCTGCCTGGAACGCAGCATTAGCCAAAACGACCGGATCACTGAATTATGCTTTAAATGAAAGAAGCAGAGGGTGGAAACCTGACAATAGCAGCTTTAGTAACTTTAGTTTGTTACACTAACTGAAGGACTCACAATACATTTAGCACGGTACCTGAACTTATGTGATATTTGTGTTTAATATAAGACCAGCAGGTTAATTGGTGCGGCATTGTAACAAAAAAAACAAACAGTCGTCGTTGTTTCTTTTTTCAGTTCTTTTATTTTTTTTCAAACAAAGCTTGGTGTGCTTGGAGGACACCTTGAGCATGTTTAATCTGTCTCCAGCTGTGCTGACGAAAGTGGCATGAATCAGCTTCTGGACCGGACGGACTCCTTCAAGCTCAGTTTGTGCAGTGTCACTTATACACAATACCTGAAACACAGCAACAGCAACAAAATCCATTCAAAGCATTAAAACATCCAGAACGCGTTTAGTTATCTGGGCCAAACGCCAGAATCTGCATAGTGTAATAAAAATATAATTACAAACAAGGACATGTGTCTGGTTGGTAAACAGATTCTGGATGCTGGCCCTCTTTGTCTTTCTGTTCTCTCTTCGACACACACACACACACACACACACACACGCGCTCAGTGTTCGACACCACATCGGAGCTCTAACACCTGCTGAGAGAGTTGAATCTCATTACTTTCAATTACATCACAGAGAACTGCAATACCTGCCTGTTTAATATGTAGAGTTTCTGTTCCCCCCGTGGAGAGTAGATACAAAACAGACACACTCTCTCTCACACACACTCACACACACACACAGACACACACTGCCCCTGCTGAGAAACATAAACACTATTAGAGTCAATCGAGGGGAAGAGAATTGAGCTGATTTGATTGGTGTTGTTTATATTCCACCTCGGAGAGATGAACAATTAAAGCTCGCTCTGCTGTCGACGGAGCCACCGACACACAACCCAACACAACAACACAAACCTACACTTTACGTTTTCACGCTCCGCTGTGTTTTTAAGCTTTTCCTGTTGTTTTACTTCTTTTTTCTTACATTTACATTCTCAACCCACTGACTTAAAATGTGTATTAAAAAAAACAACGAAGAGGAAAAATCAAAGAGGAATCAGGATTTTAGAAAATCTGGATTCATGCTGTAAATGTTAAATAAAAGCAACATTTCTGAAAAAGTTTCATAAAAGTTTCTAGGTTTGAAATGAAAATAAAGAACGAAAAGTTAATTAAATCAGTAATAAACATAAAGAGAGTTGAACCTCCGTCTCTGAAGTAACAGTCCTACATATCATCTGTTCCTCCATCACACCTTATTGCTCCTATGGACTTTATTACTTCTTATACCACCTCACTTAAACTTCCTAAAGCAAATTAAGAAAACATTTCCTGTCAAAGGAAGGAACACTTATGTTTCATAATGTGCCAGCACACATTTTATATACGGTACGTTTAACCTGCATGGAGAAATTAAAAGTCATCCAGAGGGAAATATGAATGCAGGTAGTCGGATCTAGACGGAAGTGGTCGGGTCTCTTGTGGGTAAAATCAGTATTACAAAAGCAAATATGATTAATAGATTAATTATTATTATTTTTCATAGTTATCCCCTCAAAAGACCTCAGTTGACCAAAGTGTGGTACAAGTCCTCCAAATATAAATATATTCAAATGCCAACAAAATAAAGGGCAGTAAAATGAACAACATCAAACAAATCAGCAAAAATAGTTGAACAATAAAAAAACTAAATATTAAAAAGATAAATAAAAGTATAGGCTGTCAGAACTCATTTGACCGCAGTAGTCGGGGATGCCCAACCTGCCCCAATCCATGAACACAGTTCCGCTTTGATTAGGCTCAGAGGTTCATTTGGAGTCACATGGGATTATACGTATCTGGTGGCCAAAGGTCAAAGGTCATTGGTAAAGAGTCTGGTCAAACATGATTATAACTGGTTAGCAGAGGTGAAAAGATCATAGCTCTGGTTCCTGGACATTAAACTCCAGTTTTCTTTACAACATCCAGGTGAAAACTCTTTCAACCTGGTCAGAAATTAGTTTTTTTTAAATCAAACACAGACTCACTGCTGCTTTAATAAACTCTACAAGTTGAGAAGAAACTCCTTCCTCGCCACCTGAGGCCTGAGGATCAGGATTAAACTGATGGTCCGTCACCTTCTCCAGAGTTTCAAGCTCCGGCTCCTCTTTTACAAACTCATATTAACACCATCAGTCATTATGTCCCTTTCAGAGCAGAGTGGGGTGGTTTTGTCTGGGCATGTCCAACAGGTTGGCAGCGTAACTCAGACTGAATGGGCTTCAGATCTGTGGCCAGAACACCAGAAGGGACCTGGGCTCCGAATCCACCTCCACCTCTTCAGGTCTGATGAGGCTCTTCACCAATATTGGCTGCAAAGCTGCCTCTCTACCTTTTCCCCTTTCTCTTTCCTACTTCACTGTGAAGCAGCGCAGGGCAGCTAAGGTCACGTCTAACCTCATCAAGGAGGTACTTTGTTTTTCTACAAGACAGGGACCTGCTCCATCTTCCTGGCACATGAGGATGTTTAGGCTCTTTGCAGAGTTTGTCTGCTGCAGAAACTTCTCCACAGCACAGAAACACAACCACATCATCTGATGAGACTTGATATTGATCTAAAGAAAGCCAATGAACATTCGACGTAGCTGAAGTTTGAATGTGAAATTATTTGTTGAGGTTTTTGCAAGTCATAACAACTGGAAATTATCTCCATGTGGCATTTGAATGATTAATTGATGAACAGAAAATGCATAAATACTGAAGTCAAATTTAATTTTTTAATCATTTAAGATGTTCTCTCTCATGCCAGAATACCACATTTTCTACTCGCGCTACCTTCTCACATTTAAAGATCTCCCATTTTTCTGTCTATCTCTTTGATTTTGCAGCATTTTCAGCGAAATAAAGCCAGTTCTGAAATGTGACTTTCAGATATTTTATAAACTAGGTAGCCTACGAAGTTGGTAATAATAATAATAAACATCATCAAAAGGCTGAGCAAGATTTTAAAACAATAGCATCTATGATTTGGAAACATGAAGCCTGAACCTTTATGATACTAATTGTCACAATAACCAACAAACTTCCAGCTACTCATCCTCACCTCAACGTCTGCTGCCAAGGAGAGAGTGTGAAAGCATCTGGTCATCAGCAGGGAGGCTGTGACTGATGGATAAAGTGAAGCCACAGCTAAAGTCATCACAATGTAGTGTTGAATGAGAGGGTATTTTTCCATCCTTGATAGTATCAAACCAATTTAGACGAAGTATTGAAGTTCAATACCCAGCCTTAGTGTTGGTGTGAACACAGACTTGACCAGACTGAAGAGGAAAAACTGAAGAGAAGCAGCTGCAGAGGTAATCTCAGGGACAGGAGCCTTTGCATGAAAAGTCTTCAAAGTTTCAAATAACATGAACTTTAAAGATCTTAACTGTTTTAATGGCACTTTTCTTATAGGCACTTATTAATATCTACCATAGCAGACAGGTATAGATGGGCAGCAGCTGCCTCGGTGTCCTGGGGGAGAAGCCGCTTGATGGGCAGTGAGATGTGGGGGCAGAAGAGTTTTGAAGGACGGAAGAATTTCTTCTAATCTTTTCTGCATGTCCACCAAATTACTTCTGCCTCCTCCACCTGTCTGAGTGTTTCTCATCCCCCTTACCTAACAATGTTTGAAATCTAACTTAATCCATCTAACTGTCATTTTTGTCCTCTTTCTTTTTTCTCCGTCTCCTCTTCCTCCAGGTTCCCTCCATTACTCGGTCCGTGGGCCGTGACAGGATCTTGGCTCTCCGCCAGCAGACCCAGTTCCTCTGGGATGCCTACTTTTCTTCTGTAGCCAAAATCGTCTTAACTACTCTGGAGGTAAGCCTGCAAAAAAAAAAAGGAGGTCTTAATGGAATTTTTTTTGTGGATTTAATTTTGTCAGGAGAGTTTCATTTAATCAACCAAACCGCTGTGTCTTGTTCTGTACTGTACATTGCCGCTGGCTATGCGTCACCTCCCAGAGCTGAACTTTTGAAAAGAAATCTTACTCCAGTTGTCAGTCGGAGTTTTTGACCTTTCTAAGTTGAGCGTGACTCGTCCTCCCCGGCAACGTGCTGCTTCATATTCATACATTTACTCCCAGAAACCAGCTCAGAACAAGCAGCCGTCCAACATTAACAAGTCCACTGGGGTAATTAGCATTTTCTTTGCATGTGTGTCTTGCTCAAGGGCACCTCAAAAGTAATTTTTTGATGCAGCGTGGTCGGTAATACTTTTACAAAACTGCATTTTCCAACCGACTTGCATTAAAACTGCCACTCGGCTCATGAATTATAGTTTCAGTCGTCTCACACACTTCACAAGACGTCACGTCGGCCCTTGAACGGTCAGATCTGAGCCTGCTGTGTGTGATTAGCGCAAGTTTCAGATGTTTGACTTTTTTAAAAGCACTGGGTCACATTTTATTACATCTACTTTCACTTAAATCCTATTATACACCCCAAAAAATGAGAAGTAAAACTCTAACCTACAGTATGAGCTCTTGGTGAGGCTATTTTACAATCAAGGAGAGATGGGGCCAACAGCATAGTTAAGGTGGTGGCTCTCACAGCTATGTAATATAAAATACCTTTGGTGTGTTTTTACAATAAGATAGCTCACAAGTGCACTTGACTTTACCACCAGAAACAGCCTTTTACGTCAGTTTTGTCACTGTGATAGCTGTCAGGATATAAACATGCTAAATCTTTGTTGCATAACAACAACTTTTCCCTTTTTCCCTTTTACCTCCACTTTGGTCTCCACCAGCTGCTAAATCCTCTACTGTGTTCACTTGCTCCTTGCTAACATTGTTTGCCCAGCATTTTCATTTTCATTTCATAAAAATATATCGATGAACCAAAAAAAACTGCAAGGTTGAAGATAGTGAAACCAAAACAACAAAGCTGAAAGACTCTAAAATACTTTGTGATGGTTAGGGAAACTGCAGAGTGCAGTGAATTTCATATTTAATATTGCCATTTGTTTAATTGTTTTGTTTACTGCTTTATCTGAAAAAAAATGACAACCAAAAAACTCCCTCCACCTCCATAAGGCGTCTTTCTAAAGTTATTTTCCTAAAATACACAAATGCACACTGTCATAGAGGAAAAAAAACATTTAAAAAAAAGAAGTTTTTATGTTTATTGTCAATGCATTTAATTAAATCATTTCCATTGGGATGTAAGGGAAATTTTAAAAAGTATTACAAAAGTAGTTTCCCTTAACTCTAGCTGTAATAGTTATATGTTTAAGTACTGTATGAGAATTAATTAAAAGCAAAATCATTTCCATTGGGATAAACCACATTCACATGCCCTCGATGAAAAGTGAAATATCAAAATACTGAACAAAATAGGCCTACTGTGAAGGAGAACACCTGACCCCTTTGACAAATAAGAGACTGATTCTAATACACAGTAAGGTGTATAATGGAAACAAGCATTTTGATTTGTGAAATCAAACCACGGTGTGAAGGAGCTCTGTACTGTCCTCAGCCCTCAGGTTAGAGAGGCTGCAGTATGTGTGCGTGGGCGTGTTTTCCTGCTCTCAAGACTAGAAAGCTGCAGGTTGGTCCACGAAACGACCTCGCCAGCCGAAGAGAAGTAGATGAACTTGTCTCATTGGAGTAAAAGAGCTGGTTTTCTCCTCCGCTGTTGCTCCTCACAGCCTTGATTCAGACCTTCAGGGACAATTTGCTCTCAGTAGCATCTCCGAATAAAGACACAGGAGATAATATCTCTCTCTATCGCCCGCGTCATCGTCATCATCATCACAAAAACATCAGTACAAACGCCGTGATATTTCTCACAGTGCATATTTGTCATAACTGGTACAAGGAGGATAGTAAAAAAACACAGGGGGAGACACCCAGACAGAGCTGATACAGCCCAGTGATTTATTATAAACAAAGAGGCAACGAGGCTCACGGAGGGAGCGGCCGAGAAAAGGTCAAAACACAGGGATGTTCTGTCACATCAGGACATGGACCAAACACAACATGAACGCCACATCTTCCACAAGGTCCACATAGACACAGGAACAAATTCTTATCATTATTAGCGAGCGTAAATTTCAATAAATGAGTGAAATCCAACTTCAGGCTGAAGAATGGTCAAAATATCAACAAAAGCAAATCCATTCAACAAAACATGTCCAAATATAAATGCATCAACTCACCTTTCTGACTAACAAAAAGATGGTCAAAAGACAAGAGCAGTCCAGATGTTCTTCTCAACTGCACCATCTTCCCTTCCTCATATTCAGCTCAAAACATTGACGCTACCCACCAATCACTGGCTCATACCTGTTTACATGCTTTACTCAAACTCAACTCAAAATGTATTTACAGTATATAGCACATTTAAAAACAACCTTAGTCAGCCAAAGTGCTGCACAACATGGAGTCTATGGATATTCTTATTCATCCAGGTCATCGTTCTAGATCAACATAGAGTCAAGTGCCAGCAATATAGATAAAAACAGCATCAATCAACAACATATAAGACATAGCCTATATAACCCATAAAAATAAGATAGGGCAATAAGAACAATTACTAAGGTAAGGTAAAACAAGTAAAAGCTATACTAAAAGATGAAAATAAGAGTTTCAGCTGCTCTAATGTGGACGGGTAAAGCATTCCAACTGAAAATAGCCTGTTTACACTCATTCATGTTCACTTCACGCCACAGATAGAGACAACAGTCCTAATGGGTAAGACAGATTAACACGAGGTCATGAGGTCCAGCCACTCTGGACAATGCATAACAGGATTATGTGATATGTAGTAAGAAAACGTATCAGTAATATAATGGCTTGGATTTATGTATATTAGCACTTTTCTAGGCACTAGGCAAGCCAGACAAGTTGCCCTGGGGCAGACTGACAGAAGTGTGGCTGCCAATTTGTGCCAAACTGCACCAAACATTCATACACATTCACATAATATGACAGTATCCACCACAAGCTACGTACAAGTATGGATTTCTCTGAATATGAATATGTGCTGATTCTGCTCTTCAAGTATACACAACACCTTCACTTTAAAAACCTTTCGCTTTGTAGAAATTAAGATAGATTGAAGCTGTGACACGTAAAATGAAGATAAGCTCATGTGTGTGTGTCATCCATTCAGACTGCAGCGCTCGATCGGGTGTTTGTGTGAATATGGATCCAGGTGGTTTCAATAGACCAACCTCCAAACTCTCGATGTTATAATTCATATTCATCTTCATCCTCATTCATAACATCTACAGCACAAATAAGACCTGAGTGACCCATGTGCCTGCAGGGTATGAAATTAGATGGAGGCCCACTGACAGCCATACACAGCTGGCCAGATGTGCTGCAAACTCCAGAGCCAGCTCACACACCAGGCTAAACGGGTGAAATGAGGCGTTGTTGATAACTGTAGTGTCCCACATGCTGCGAGCCTGACAGTTGGTGTCAGCGCGTGTGTGCGCATGTGTATTTGTGTGTTAAGAACTTGGTGCAAGTGCCAAGCCAATTCTCCACAGATCTGCGACCATGCTCTGGAAACATAAAAGACATAATATGTAAAATAAAAATGATCTCCCGCACTTTGTTTTCAACATCATTGTTTATTTGAATAAAAATGAAGGTTCAAGCAGAGTTGGAAATGTTAAAATATTGTATTTAAGTAATTTAGTCCTGTTTTTTTAAAAAGAATTGCCTCTGGTGTGAATAAAATATTTATCAAATATCACAGGAATAAAATAAATGAATGGTATTTTGTTGCTTTTAAGTGCTTCACAGAACCCAGTCTCAGTAAATCTATGCATTTGAATTACATGAATTAATTAAGAATTAAAGATAGGAAATTATTGTCTATTAATTTTGTAGTGTTTCGCCATCTCTGTGATCCTTACAAATGTTTGAGAGGGTTCTTTTCCTCTCAGCTGCACAAAAACAAATAATTCAAGTGACAAGCCTTGAAAATCTTATATGCTGTAGGTATGACACTCATATTCACACACCGGTGCTCACCCCCCGACTTGAAGAAGCTTTCTTTTATGGCGTAAAAACACTTCTTTAGCACCAAGTAAATAAAGCCATCACACCTTTGGGGAGTCTGCAGGGGTTAGTCACACAGGGACCTGAAATCGTTGTTTGGATCGGCGGCGACATGTGCAGAGAGGAGGAATGAAATTAGAGAGGAAGAAAAGAAGGAAAGAGAAGTGGTGGCTGTGAGCTTTCCTCACGAGAAATAAGTTGTTGTTGTTGTTTTTTTTGCTTAGTCCTGCAAAAAGCTTCATTCAGTGTCGACTGAGCCAGGAACTGAGGAGTTCACCCTCCTGTCATCCACTTCTCATCCCTCAGAAATGCAGTTTGTGTGTTTGTGTTGTTGTAAAATTCATTCCTGCCGCGGCAAAGGGAATCTCTGCGCTCGTACGAATTTGATGTTTTTCAGTTTGTCAGATGGAAATGCTGCACTTTTTGCTCAACTACCTGTAAATATGGCTGCAAGTCCAAGATTAAGAACAAACAAAATACAGCAAATCAGAGCAAATTGTATCTAAATTTTATCATTTATGAAAATGGTTCACCAGCACCTCTCCCTGGTGCTCTCAGTGCCAGCCAATCAGAAGAGAGATGGCTCTGAGGGTCACTTCTGATTGGCTGTCTGTTTACTGAGAAATCTAATAGAAATAGAGCAGATATCAAGTGACACAAGTGTTGGGTGATGGGTCCAGGTGGGCGGGGCTTGGCGACTGCTTTGTTGTGACATCACAAAGTGACAGGAAGTCCTGACGACTGGTTTTAAGACTCAGTTTCTGAATACAGGCTGTGTGCATTTCTCTGTAGACTGAGGCTTTCATGGTGTTGAAAATTAGCACATGTGCTATACACTTAAGCAAAGCATCTGGTCTGTCCTATGGAACAGTATCAATGTTAACAGTGTTAATATACAACCTAGAGCTGCTTTATAATCATTGAAGACATTGAAATCTAAAACAAGATTAAACACAAGTGAAATAGAAAAAACAAAACGTATATTTTAATACATTCTGGCAAGCAATACAAAAAAGTCCTAGCATTTGAGACAAATATCATATATATTATCATTATATTTATTTTGTGATACAGTAACATAAGCTACATGACTCCAGCATCTCATTGTTTTTCTTGAGAGTCTGGAGACATTCGTGCACTCAGACTCAGACTTCAAAACTTAGCTCACTCTCACGACACTCAGCCAACTAAGTTGACCTTTTGTTACAAGCCGAATGGATAATATCAGCTAAATAACTAATGGACTGCTCATGTCGGGAGCACGTCCCTGCCCCAAGTGAAGCAGTTCAAGCGTCTCGGGTCTGTTCAGTGGAGATTTGTCTCTTTCGGAGAAGCTCCCCAAGCTCCAGCTGTCAGATAAACAGCTGGCTATTTTTACTCCCAAAATATGAGCCCAAGTTTGGAGGAACAGGGGCAGCGAGTAAAGATGCAGATGTTAGATACTAGATGGTGTTGTAAATATGGAAGAATTAACAAGCTGGCTTTTTACAATTCCGTAATTGATTTTAAAGTATTCGTGTGGTGTCAATGAAAACTACATATCTCCAGTTAAGTTAACAGCTCACCTGATGTGCTTTTTAAATGATTTATTTGACCAGACAACCATCGACACATTAACGTCCTGACCCGTGAGACCTCAGCAGTCGTTACCACATTATTAGATTAGACCGCACTCATCCTCAGCCTCAGCATCGACCTTCATCATCAGACACAGAAACACCTTCTTCAAAACCCATCTGTGGCAGTTCCTGCTCTAAAAGACGTCTTCCAGGAACACATGTTGCTTTTATCACACAACACACACAGCGTCCCTATCAGGCAGTGACTGATAATTAAAGACAGGGAGATTGCTGAAGTAAATCTTTTCCTCTTGTCACACCTTCTTGTTTCCGCTCCTCTCTTCTTATTCTCACCTCCACCCTCTTTCTGTTTTCTCCCCTCTTGCCTCCTGACTGCTCTGTTATCTTTGTTATTTTGCAAAACTTTTATGGGTTCTCAATGTTTCTCCTCCTCTTCTTCTTCTTCTTCTTCTTCCCACTGTTCTTCCAGATCATCCAGGACCGTGTGGACTCCCATGTGTCCAGAAACCGCTTGTTGTGGAATTCCCTCCCTGGTGGTCTCTATGCATTCCCCCAGTACTCCACTGACCCTGCCCAGTTCCCTTTTTATTATGCCATACTGGGTGAGTACTGGTCTCATTCAAATGTTATGCTTGACTTTGAATATGCATGAAAAAACAAGTTTAATTTCATCGATAAACTCAACAATATCTCATTGTCTCGACTCCACAGTTTGTTTCACAGCCTAGTTTTCAGTTGACTGTGGTTTGGCGAGTTGATTTGGCTCATTTACCAGCACGGTCAGCAGCTGAAGCTGAACCAGGCAGTGGCTGTGACGCTCAGCTCATGGAGGCAGTTAGGGTACTTAAAGCCCTGGCACTGGATCTCCACTGTTTGCATCAAAAAAATCTCACTGAGTCATAACTGTGTGGTAATTTATCTCTCTGGTATGATGCACATATTTCTAAATTCAACGTGACGTGCACTTTCAGAGAACATTATCATCCGTGTCCATCACTTCTTGGGAACTATATGAAATCTAAATATGAAATATAGAGACACACAGGCTAAATAAATGGGCTCAAGCTGTTGTCTCGAGCTAAATTACTCATCCACCAGAGCCTACAACTCATGGAAAGTGTAGCTCCTCAACTCAGATCATGTTAGATGGTAATAGACAGAGAGGAGAGGGAAGAAAAAAGATTATGTGAATATTTAAATTATCACTCCATTTAATCTGATAGATGCAGTGATAGAGGAACAGGGAAGAGAGAGTGTGGAGATGACCTGAAGAAAATGGACACATGTGGGATGCAAACCTGGGCCGAAGCTTTAGCAGGGTTTTCCCTGCCTATCTAAGGCAAAGGCTCTGTGATTTTGGTCGCTGCCTTGCGTTACAGCGTCCATGTGTGCATGGGACCCATTCAGATGTAGCGTTTTCTGCATGCACAGACCTGTCACTTTCAATGTAGATGCGTGTCATGCTCGCTCACAACCCAAAGCAATGTTGTAACAGTGCACATTCATTGCAATGTGCCTTGAATACAACTCTGTGTGGTAAAGTTCGGTTATTATCTCATAGCCAGGCTTGGGGAGTAACGGAATAGCCAACGTGTAACGCCGTTACGTAATCAGGATACAAAAAAAGGTAACTGTAGTCCGTTACAGTTACAGAAAAAAAAAAAACCTGTAATCAGATTACCGGTACATTTGATAAAAACGGAGATTACTTAGCTGATTGCTTCACATTTTTTAAATCAACCACGGGCTGTAGAGCGGCCGTAGAAGCCACTCGCCGTCTAGTTTTATTTCAGAGGTGATCACAGACGGAGCTCCTGCCTCTTCTGCCCGTACGGCGTGTGTGTGGCGGAGGCTACGCACACTACGCTGCCTCATGACGTAACTCTACTGATTGTGAGCGGCACGTAGGCCTACGTTTACGTTGCTTTCGTGAATTGTAAACTAAACAAACACACAGACGGCCCCTCGGTTTTAACGTCCAGCAGTTTAGCGGCTAATTCAACAGCATTGATGGATAACTGTGCCGCAGAGGCCCAATAACGAGCTTCATCTGAGGAATAAAGCTTTTACCTGACGGAGACCGACGCCGGAGCCACGGTAGCACGGTCAGCTAACAGCTAGCAGCTTTCTGCTTTTACCCACTTTCTCTCTCTCCCTCTCTTTCTTACACACGCACGCGCGCACACACACGTACACACACGCACTGCCAGCTTGTGTGTTTTAAACCTTGTAATAATAGCTTGTTGAGTACAGTTAACATTATTGTTGCTTCGGTTTGAGTGTGGATTAATATCAGGATGAGTTGGGTTTTAATAACAGCTGATCTAGATGGCGTGGATTGTGATGAGAAGGTGTTGCACAAATTTTAAGACTTAGCTTATCTGTGCAAAGTGCAAACCATTGTGCAAAACCTGGTTGTTATGACTTTCTTGCGTGATAAACTGTGATAAGATACCCTCCCCGCCATTGTGTTTTATTTTGAAAATTACCGGATGCTCGGTGCTTTTCATTTCCTGTTTCCTGAGCGATCTAGTCTATGGCATGGATGTATAATATTGACGGTCTATAGATGTATAATACATCTATGGTCATCGTGAATTGAAGCGTGATGGCTGCGTGACTTAATTTGCATATGTTTGGTATTAAAGTAATCCAAAAGTAACTAAAAGTAATCAGTTACTTTACTTCAATTTTGGGATACTTAGAATACGTTAGGCTACTAATTACATTTTTTAACAGGTAATTTGTAATTGTACTGGAAAGTAACCCTCCCAACCCTGCTCATAGCGTGGTGAATGTGCAGGTCACAACTTGTCCACCAGAGCATTTTGGAGTTGTTGGATTGTGTATTTGATGAGTTTGATGAGGGAAACCAAGAAATCCCATGAGCCTCCGTAGCTTAGCTTGAGCAGCTCACGGCTCTGCTCCGCCGTTCTAAAAATAGCTTGCACCGACAATTAAAGGTAACCTACTTTGCCAAAATGTTGAGCTATCCCTTTAATGTGGATTGTGCTTTACTTTCAGTCCACATTGAATGAAAAAGATGATAAAGTTTTTCCCTCCAACGCCAGAAGCTGGATGTTAGCTGCACCAGTTTTTGTCATATTGTATCTAGATGGCATCACTGGGTCTCTGCAGCACCGTATGTGACAGCTAATATGAGACTGCTGTGCTGTTGTTGGTGAAAACAATACTGCAGACAAAGAGTGAGCAGACAGTATATATGTGTATGTGTGTGTAGATATGCATGCAGATAGGAGTGATTCTCAGTAGATTGAGGCTGTAACTCAGATCACTGTTTGTCTTTCTCTGAGGGATTGTGGACACGGGGGTTAGATGGGAGAAAGAAGGGGGGAGTGATGGAGGAATGGAAGGAGAGATGGAGCAGTTTGGTTTATGCCACAGCAGTAAATCACTATTTTAGCTGCTGCCAGCTCCAATGCAGCTCTCGGGGAATAACTTGTTGTCAGGGCTGTGTGTATGACGGTCTCACTCTGCTACCTTCCCATAACTTTTGATGGCGAAGCATTTGCAACTTCTGCCTGGTAGTTTGGGGGAAAAAAAGAAAAAGTTTGACTTGCTGCTCAGCCGCAGTGGCCTCAGGAGCTGTAAGGAAGTCCAGATTTGATGGCTCCAGTTTGCAGCTTTTTTTTCTTTTTTTTTTAACTTTAGTTTGTGAGGAGTTGTACAGTTTATATGAACCAACCAACAAAGAGGCTGCAGGCAAATGTTGTCTGAGCGTGGATCGGTTCAGTAGCTGAGGAGAGTTTTCAGCCAAAGTTTTATAAAAATTCAAAATGAGATCTAAACAAACACTGACACTTCCTGACAAAACTGTGTGTTCGCCTGAGGAGGCAGGCGTGGCTTCTATTCTGTGTTTATATACTGAGGGTCCAAAAGTGTGTTTTGGGTGTGTGTGCATCTCCTCGGTTTGGCACACACGCTTGCAGATATGTTGGCAGCCGTAGCGAGCTAACCGCCCAACACGCCTCCCTTCAGCTGGCTTTAAAACCGCACAAACTCAAGACACAGCGACTGTGCATGAAGAATGAATGGAGCTGTAGCCAGGACAAAGGAGCAGTAAACATGTGATCATTATCTCTGTCTCCAGATAATATACATCGTAAGTATGTAAACATTCATGGCCACCACCTGGGGAAAGGATTATTGAGTTGAAATGCAAACAAACGCAGCAGTTATCTAACCGGAATAATCAACCATAAAGTTGCATTTTATCGACACATCAATAAAGCATTTTACATCTGGACTGTGCATGATTGAAATTAATGTAAAATTGAAATCTGATGGTCATCACAGAGAAAAGTCAAAGCCACTTCTGTGGGCAGCATCAATCAAAAAGCTGCTCTTACTGAACACAGATAAACTACACTGTATTTTTTCCTCAAATAAAATAATAGAGAAGGCAGGGAGAGAGAGAGAGAGAGAGATCACCCAATAATAACTCTTTATAGAGTCTAAAAACTTAAAGATCATCTCTTTTATGCCTTTGTTTAGACTTGAATTGACTTTTGGGCGTTAAAGTGAAAAATCACAGCTCGTACAGTAAATTTATATCATAATAAAACTCACCGGAGTTTACAGCCACTATTTATCATTTTAATTCTGGGTGATAAACTCACTTTTGGTTTTTTAAAGTAGATCTCTGTGAAGTCAGACGATTTGTGAAGCAGGTGGAAGCTGAGCTCAGAACTTTCAGAATAACACTACTGTAAAAATTAATAGACTAGTGTCTCTCTCCGTGGTGCTGAAACATCCCTCTGTGGTGCTGTAACATGTCGATCTAGTCTCTCTCCGTGGTGCTGAACCATCAGACACAATCTAACTTCACATGTCTCTCTCTATTAGTGTAGATTAGACTTAACACGTTTTGACTGTATGTTGATAATCTTATGTATAGGAGCCATAATTTATAGATGCAAAAAAAAAGAAGAGATTATTCGTTATTTGATCATTTGTATTGTGTTGTATATATAGTGCAGAATTTCTATGCCTTTTTATATTATGTGTTGTGAAGCACTTTTTTGCACTTTTTGCACATTTGTGCACATAACTGTATGTGAAGCACTCCTGCTGCACCTTGCTGTGTTGTCCTATGTTTTGTGAAGCACTTTGTGACTCTGTGCTGTGAAAAGTGCTATATAAATAAATTAAATAAAGAAATAAAGAACAGAATTTGAGAGATTATTACGTCACCTACGGCCTCAGTTGGATGGGAAAGCAGTGATAGGGAGCACATAGTTTTTCTACCGAATGAAAGAGTGATGGATGTAAATTGATTTTTCCAATTTTTGTTTTGAAACGGATACATCTCGAAGAAGAAACCCTGCCTTTCATGCTCTCACGAGGAAAGCCACAACATTATGATTTTTTAAGACTTCATCTGTCAGATAATGACAAAGCCCCAGTTAGAACATCAGTATTTCTTGTGCTTGTTGAACTTGAGAAGTGTCAGTCTATATTCCCTCCTTTACCCCATGTGTTTAATTTGCATGCCGTCTTTATACTGCTGCCTAATGTCTACACTTATTATATGGTTAATCAAAGGGTTTGTCAGGTTATTGTAGCGCAGGACACGTGTCACTTGTGTTGATTTCATGTGCAGTTTTTTTTTTGGGTGAAATTCACCAGAGGAAACCTCCTTCCTCCCAGTGAGATTGATATTGAAGGACTTGGAACAAAGCTTAATGTTTCATTCATTTCCACTTATTTGCTCCGGAGCAGCAGATTCTTTGCTGTTTCTGTGACAGGATAATGTCTCTTCTTTCCTGATCTTCTTTCCGCTGTGTGTGTGTCTGCCACTTGTTTGAAGAATCAGCAGGTCCTTGTCTCGTACAATACCTTTTTAAAGACACCAACAGATCCAACAGAGCGAAAGGAAATAAGAGGCTGACAATCATCTGTACACAGTCACAAAAAATACAGGAAGTTGTCCACTCCTCGTTCGGGAAAACGATAAATAAAATACTTCTCAGACACTTACGGACAAATGCTGCCCTGATTTATTCCTCGCAGGCACTTTAAAATCCATTCACGCCGTGATTAATGTGAGTTAAACGGCTCTAGTATGATTGGACGCTGGACTGATGATCGACATGTGACCTCAAGTACTCTGAGGGTGGGAACAACGCCAGGGAGGTTAAATGTTAACTGGAGATTAAAACCCACCCGGTCAATCTGATATGATGAAGCCCACCGGCCAAAAAAAGTATTTATAGAATCTACAGCAGGTCCAGGCTCACCTTCACAGTTGCATTGTGGGAAGCGCGGTGTTAGTGAAGTAGTCACAACCTGGTTCTAATTGGTGCAACAGGAGTAAAAGTCCATGTAATTTGAGAAAAATTAATGCGTTTAAGCTCTTTTCATGAAGAAGCCATGGAAACAGAGGAGCTTAGACTGTTTCTGTGACTCCCCACACAAGGGCAGACCTTGTGCTTCCATAAATACGCTAAACCCACCTGAGATGGCTGGTCAGGGGGCCCGGTGTCAGAGAGATGGATAGAGCAACACTAAAGAGCACTCTGGCTCCACTTATCCATGAGGAGGCTTATTCCCCTATTCCCACACCCACCCAACACTCGGCACACCATGTGCCTGCGACCGTGGCCTTCACCGGCAGCTCCCAATCTTACTGTTTTATCTTAATCCTTAATCTTAACATTAACAGCTTTGAGTCATTTTTATTGTCCATATTGGAATTCACTACTATTTCTGACAGGAGGTTATTTCATTTGGTTACTTACTTTCTTCCCTAAAATTATGAAGAATTTCTGGGAAAGGAGTAGTGTACAGTAGTAGTGTGTAGTGTTAGCTGTTGACAGCGTCATCTTTGTAATCCTTTGAATGTGGGGGTTGTATTATAATCATATCTTATTATTTTAATGTAACAACTTCCTGTGTGTTGTTACAATCCAACAACTCCAAAACACTCTGGAGGACAAGTTGTGACCTGTACATTCACCACGCTATGAGATAATAACACAACGTTACCAGACTGAGTTGTTTTCAAGGCAAATGCAGAGACTGGTTGCCGGTGGGAACGCACATCAGCTGTTTTACATGAATTTAGAGTTGTTGGATTGTGTATTTGATGAGTTTGATGAGGGCAACCAAGAAATCCCATGAGCCTCCGTAGCGTAGCTCTGAGCAGCTCGCGGCTCTGCTCTGCCGATCTGAAAATAGCTTGCACCGACAGTAGGGATTATGGCGATGGACCAATTTTCCAAAATGCTGAACTATCCCTTTAACATGTGGTTGCTGTTGTTGACGTGTGATTGAGTGATCAGGTGTTTTTTGTTTGTTTTTTTGTTCTGTTCATACTCACTCAATGTTTGAAGTTTTATGTTGATTTGTCAGTGTCTATTTGGAATGTTTGATTGTTGCTATGGTGATTTGAGTCCTGAGCAGAGTGGTCTTAACGCTTATAAAGAGTTCAAGTATACAATGTTGAAGTTGTTTGGTTTATAAACCTGAGCCTGCATCAGATTTAAACGATGCCACACACCTGAGGACCAGGTGTCTCTGAGCCTCGGTCTCCACCAGCTGAACACAGCCGCTACAGTTACAGTATTTTCTTGCTGGCGAGTGTTTATTAAGAAAATAAGTTCCTCCTTCTTCCTTTGTGATGAAAACCTTCTGGCGTTTTATACGATCCTACTCTAATCTCACCATTAACATGCGCCCTGCAACCTGATTATCATGAGAAAACAGATTAATAGTCTAATTAAAGTGTTTACACAGTTCACAGTTACCAGATATCCTCTCCTGCCCAGTCTCCTGAGTTTACATGGTGTGTTTGATAATCAGATTATTAGTCGCTATTTTCTCTTTGCCTGATCTTTTTTGGATCTTTTCTTCCATCTGAATGCAGCGATTACACACTAATCACATTATTCCCATACTGATCATGAACAAAATGATATTTACAGTATTTACATCCAGCTTTCCACAGTCACTGTTATCTGATATAGTCGTACTAATAGCCTGCTTGCAAACGCACACTTATTACCGGCTCTTTACATGAATAGATTTATTTATTATGAGGATAGAAAATGCATTTCTATAAAATCCAGTTGCAGAAGCCAGTTCTCCATAATATTGATACATTTCTCTGGCATACACCGCCTCTGGGGGTGAAGCACCTCCTCAGCTCCATTTATCCGCTGCACTGTATACGCCGGGGCTCATTTATCGAAGGTGGTAATTTAAAGTTCGGTTCTGCTTCCCGACTTCTCGTTTTTTTGCCCTGTTTTGTTTTCCTCAATAAAATTGCAATGAAGTAACTAACAAGAGCTGGTTTGTTTGCGAGCTTGTAGAAAATAGGATTACTCATTAGAGGGAATAAATCAGCAGCGCTCGTCCATTCACTAAAAGAGACACTCAAAGGAAAGCGTTCACTCTTGGATTAGATATGTTTACTCATGTTCAGTCATGTGGACACGGGCTCGATGTGCTGTCAGAAAGATGGATGATTGGTGCCGCACGGAGCACTGTGTGTCCACTTAACCGTGATGGAGCTTTATGGGGAGCTACATCTGCACAAATCTGTGTTAAGAAACGCAAATGCACTTTACCCATGACAACTGTTTCTGTAATGTGTGTGTGTGTGTGTGTGTGTGTGTGCGTTCAGGTAAGAGCCCGTCGCAGCAGTTCACAGCTGTGATCCATACGGTTACTCCTCTGCAATCCCAGATCTCCCCTGTGGTGAAGCTCATCATCGCTGTAGCCAAGTCCAAGTTCTGTGCACAGGTGAGAAGTGTTTCTCTACTTCTTTACTGAGAGAAAAGAGAAAAATTGTACCCAAAAAATAGTAGCAGGAAGAAAAGAGACCAGTTAAAAATACGATATGTCAATATTTTAAAGAAGAAACTTGTCACTTATGGTTCCTCTCCTGCTTCTTCTTCTCCCATTCATCTACAGTATTTTCTTCCATAGTCCTTCTTCTTTCTTTGTCATGAGACTATTTGAGCCTTCAAGTCATAGAAATTGAGGCCAATCTTCTCTTACAACAATGTTACAACAGTATAAAATCATATTTTTCAGAATAAATCATGGTTATTATTACAAATATGAGTCATTTTCCAAGTGTTTTATTTATTTATTTAAGTCAATAATAATAATAGTGGGTGCCAGAGCGATTGATATAACAATATAGCTCTTGTGGGTGCTATATTCAGCAATATATACCATAAGAATGACCATTATCTTTACTACTACTACTACTTATAATATAAATTGTAATAATTATAATAATAACAAGCATTCAAGCTCCATTTCACCATACAGTATTCATAATAAATGAAAAATCTTAATGAATGGTCCATGCTTCATTCTTCGATCAGATTGAGTGTAATTCAGTTCAGTTTTTCTGAGAAATGAAGGTGAAACACGACATCCCTGGTCAAGGTAACCGACAATGAACAGCGGCTCAATGGAAGCAGAAGCACTAACACAATACAGAGCTTTATTATGACAGCAATGCAGTCAAGACTTCTTATAAATACTATACTATACTATCCTACACTCTTAAAACAGACTGAATGAATGATGCTGTATTCAGCTGCTCCCAGGCCGACTGACTTTGTGATGATTAACACCGTAAAGATGTCAGGGGCAGCGACAGCACAAATGTCAAGATGTAGTTTTTATAGTAAAGAATCATTGACAATTAGTTATTGTTCAGCGACTCAATTCGTAGAGCAGAAAAACTCCGGATCGGCCTGAATGTGATGCGATGCAGAAACTTTAATAGATCCGGTTGGGTTGATGCTTGTATAATATTTTCCGACTTCCTGTGCTCCTTCTCTCATGCAGATTGTGGTTTTATGGAACTGCGACAAGCCTTTACCTCCCAGGAACAAGTGGCCCTCCACCAGCGTGCCTCTCACTGTCATTGAAGGACAGACCAAGGTAATAGCTGCTGGCTCTCTGCATCCCCCTGTGTATTAAAAGATTCTTACTTATCAGCGAAGGCATTTATCTCTGCACGGTGATAAAGTCTTGCTCAAAGGTACTTTGGCAGCAGATTTTATTGGCGCCCCGTGTCAGAAATTAAATTATCAACCTTTTGGCCTCTAGCTGTTTTCTGTAGAAGACTCAAGAAAGGAGGGAGCCTTCATGTAAAAATAAAAAAATGCAAATGAGATGTTCAAAGACACGCTTATAACATTCAGGATGGGTGTCGTCATTCAGCACCAAGGTTAAATACTAGTTACTGACATCCTGTTATTTCCTGGATAACGTGGCCAAAATTCTGAATTCATCAACTGGATGAACTCTTTTTGCCCCTATGTTATTATTTTTTTTGCAGGATAAAATGGCAGCTCAGCTGAACAGTTGAACAAATGGCTTAATCAGACCTCCATCCCAAAATAGCAGCAGATTAGCTCAGTGATGACGGTGTTATGTCTGAGAGGTCGTTTCATTATGTCTGATAACCACTCAGACGTGAAACTAGTAGAGGGATATGCTCAATACGATGATTTTATCACAACTTTTTTCACACTAAATAAGTTGAATTTATTATGAAACATATTCACAAAGTCTTGAAATATAAAAAAAAAAAAAACAGCAGATCAAATATGAAGGGTAATTTGATGAACACTGAAATGTGGGACATGTTCTCACAAAGATGTTAATTTAAAATGTTGTATGTAAATTGTTGGTTTTCTATTGGCTTTTACACTTGATGATTAATCTATAATCAACAGTAAAAAGCAGTTAATACTGAAAAAACTGATCTGATACAGATGTGTCACACGATTAGTAGTGAGATTGTTTCTCAGCTGTGCAGAAAAAGGCTCTGACAGCAGACGTCTTATCGCCCTGCAGCCTTCAGCTTTGAGCTGAAGCTGGAGATGCCTGCCGAGGATTCAGTCACAAGTTTAACTTTGCGCGGAATCAGAAAATCTTCAAATTATAAAACCCTCTGCGTCCCCAGTGACAGGCTCATCTCAAGCTAAACTGATCCTGTGAAGTGCAGCTGGGCTCAGGGAGGAGCTCCGCACCATTCAGAGCTTCACTTCACGATAAATGATTCAGGAAATTAAGCAAATAACCCTGAGAATAGCAGATGTTCTGAGCCCTGTACGTTGTCATTATAATATAACCTGCAGAAAAACAAGAGTGGACCCTGATTAAATCTCATCAGGCCTGAAACACTCCAGGTTTAACTTCTCAAACTAAATTTATTTTGCTTTGTGTTCTTATAAATTAGCTCCTGACAGTGTTGCAATGCTGGTCTGCTCACAAGTCTCCTGGTTTTGGCTTTTTTGGCTTTCACATCGCCGCTGATATAATGACAAAAGCTCAATTTGAACAAGTTTTCCTTCCAAACTATTTACTAACAAATCTGCTTTGTAGATCAGTTTATTATGTTGATTCGTAGTGTTATTTAGGTTTTCTTAAAGTTTAAAAACTCACTTCATTTATCTCAGAATCAGGAGTTTGTGCTGCAAACAGAAACACAAAACTATTTAAAAAGCGTTGACATTTCCCCCGACTCTCTTCAGTTACTGGTGTCACACCTGTCGGGGTGGAAAAATCACACCTTTTTTTTTTTCTCCAATCCAGCCTGAACAGAGGTTAAATGGTTGAAAATGTGTGAAAACACCTGTGTGGGAGGCCGGAGCTTCTAAAATATGGAGGTAGAACAGTAACACTAATTTTCAGTTTCGCTGTTGGAAACAAAAAAGCTTCACTGAAAACACTTTAAGTAGACTCTACTTGTATAGGATAGCCTACATTATGTTTAGGTCTCTTTAAGCTGAATGACAGGGCCGTAACCAGGACATTGGAAACACTGAGGTCATTGTGTGAGCACAACAATATGAAACATTATGTTGGTATTGATTTGAGTCATAAAAAAAAACTGCATGAATCTTTTCATTCTTCGAAGTTAGTTAGTGTGTGACAAACAGCAGAAATGATGCTGATCTCCTGTGAAACACTGGAAACAGGTTGGTTTTCCCAGAACACACTTACTGAAATGTAAAAACTGATTGAGACACTAATCAACACATGTCAGTGTGTTTTACCAGGGTTGTGAGGGAGTTGCCAACTTTGACAGGAGGCTACCATTATCTGTTTAGCAAAGGGATGCTAAAAAATGCTAGCTAGCTCTTCAACACAGTTCAGACGGTACCACTTCAAAATAAAGCTCTCCTTATGAAGGATTTATTAATGGCTAAACACTTTTTAAATTATTTCTAAGATGTCACAGTCATAAAGGACAACAATGACCTGTTGCTTGCCAAATAGTGAGCCCACATGCATCTACACTGTTGAGCCTCATATCTCATCTCATTATCTCATTATTAGCAATTAACCTCCATCAGCATCTAAATCAGATCACATGATCAGATAAAATGATTGTAAGTCACTAGTGAATAATATGCATTTTCTTAATCTTGCCAAATAGTGAGTCTGCACCCATAGCCTACATATAAACTGTGTTGTAACATTAACTGTTTATGTGTGATTTACAAATTGTTTAGTATTGTATTAATATTCTATTTATAAGCCTTTATAAAAAAAAAGACTCTTATTTTGAAGTGGTAGTGCTGTTGACATCATCAAACTCACCGAGATGTGACCTGTCTGTCAATCTGTTCAAGTGGCCTATACTGTATTACAATCAGCTGATTGGCTATGTGTGGTTGTACACATGAAACACATGAAAGGTCCATAATTCAATATAATTCTTCATCTTCAATATATTTAGACGCTACTTTCTCTCCATATCATGTTCCACATCTGTACAAAATAACACTGAAACAATAGAATACAATGCAGACCAGCCTATAAAGAGACAATGATGAAGTAGTATTGTACAGTGCATTAGATAATGTCACTTCCTGTCTTAATTAAATCCTAATGCAGCGCCGGTTCCAGTTCAGATTGAGTGTTGGCGGTGGTATCGACGAGGCCAGATGAGTTCTGATTGCTGGTTATCAGAGTCGAGCCAAGAGTGTGACTTTTCCAAGATTGTTCTGATTTACAGTATTAAAGGTTAATATTCTGCTCTCACAGACACACACACACACATAAAGCCGCAACTCCGAAGTGATATTTCATAAAAGAGAGGAAATTGTCTCATGTTTTTAATTTGACTCATTTTCACATCAATTTGAACAATACGGCTCCATCCCAGAAATACACTCCATCACTTTCTCCCCGGCTGGCAGCCTCTTTCCATCTCTCTCTGTCGTCTAATTGCTTCTGTTTGTTTTCATGTAAATGCCCCCCCTTGAAACACAGGAACAATGTTTCCACTGGTGACAATAAACCACATCTCAGAGGTAATATACATGTGTCCATATGTGTGTGTGTCAGTACCCAGCAGCGCCCGTGGTCGTATAATTAGTCGTGTGGTATATTGTCGTGCGGCCCCGACAGATGCTCTTCAGTGTATTTCCCTCCGACCGCTCCCTGTGTTTGTTGTCACTGTAATAACAAAATACACACACACAAACACACAAACACAAAGTTTGTCATTTGCCTCAGTGGAGCAGTCATTTGCTGTTGGTTATGAGTGTATCTACTCTGTAACTCTGAGTGGAGACACTTCATCAGCTTCGACTCGCTTTCGCTTTCCAGAACCTGAACCTCTGTGATGTCTTTGTCTTCACTGCCTTGAATATTTTACCTAGTATTAAATATATTCTACTTTCTTTTTTCTCCACAAGCCTTCAACAAGGAAATAAGTTTGTTTTTCATGTATTAAAAGAACATGGTGGTTAGTTAAAAGAAGTATTTCCATTTGGTAAGAGGCCACAATATAAAAACAAAAAGGAATTCAAAGGAATCAAACTGAAATGAATACAACTTAATTGAATTCAGTTGGACTGAATTCATTTGAATTGAACTGAATCTCATCTAATTTCATTGTCTAATTTAATCCAATCTAATTGAATAGAATCGTATTGAAATGACTGAACTGAATTGATGAATTGAATTGAACTGATCTGAACTAAACTGAATTGAATCAAATAGAATCATATTGAATCAAAAATTGTCATCTCAGCTCGAATGATACAGTAGAGTCCCAGTTCAACTTTTTTATGCATTTACTTTTACATTTTGAAAGCATTAACTTCATAGTTCTCTTTACTTGGATCAGTTCATTTGTAAGAAGACAATTCATTAAGAGTGAGAACAATCAACATCAATGACTTATAAATATTACATGTTCCCTGTTGCTCTTATTTTCAGGTCGGAGCTGCAGGTTTTTGTAAAATGAATCAGACTCTTAAACATACTTAATTAATGTTAATGCTCAGTAATTTAGTGGATACCCGGTCTAAACTCTATTTCTGAGCTTACTTACACTTTCTAGTTAGATGAAAATGAAAGTTAATAATTCGTGTTTGGATTCTAATAAAATTACATGAAAAATCTTATTAAAATGAAATCAGACAATATTAGTTGCTCAAAGCATTTGAACAAATGTTCCTGTGATTAGAATATGTTAAAATGTTCCTTCAGGATTTATTAAAAATGATAACCATCAGACAAATCATAGAAAAGAACAGTTAATTTCTACACAAATAAACATTATCAATCTTCAACAATATCAGCATTTGTAGTTTAATATTTCAGAGAGACACTGTGAGACTGTGATTGACTGGTTGATCAGATGAATCTGACTCTTCATAGCTTGGTCCCGCTGTAATGAAGGTCCCGCTGGCTCAGCATTTATGACTCACTCATCAATATTATCAAAGGTCTGATCCATGGACTCACCACTAATGTGTTCACTATTCCTCCGCTTCATCAATCACCTTTCAACGTTGTTGTGTCCTGCCACCACACCCTCAATTATATATTGATAAGTTAATCTTCAGCATCGATCCTGACTCCTTAACTATGCATTTAAATTATACCAAAGGAGCATGGACGTCACAGGGTCAAAGGTCAAGTAAGACCCCATTATTGAAATCTCATTGAGCAGATGTTCAGGGCAACTGACTTACAGCAGAACCATTGTCCTACAACAACCCAGACTGTCCTTATGCTATAACAAGCTATAAAAGTAGTATTTATTATTTTCAGTCATGCAGAACTGATCTATGTCTGTTTCGTTTAATCGGAGAAATAAAAATGAATTATGTTGTAAATACTCTCTTTGTTATAATATTACATAGAGAGAATTAGTTAGTTCATATGTAATATTCATTGCCTTGTAGGGTCACAGCTGTCAACAAGAATTTATTTGAATTTATTTTTCAAAGATGAGGTTTTTCAACATGTTTCTTCGTTACAAAATTGCAACACTGATTAAATATACTGTATGTAAGACTTTCTGCATATTTACATCTGGATAATTGGAGTAAAATCAGACATAAATAACCTGATCTGAACTTGTGATGAAGACCTGCTAAAGGCTGAACATTCTTGAAGTGCCAGTATAACATTTCTCTCCCCAATAATGACAAGTGAAATGTCCATCAAGAGCGAAAGTGAAAGTTTTAGTGGTGCTGTAGATTGCCATGTGACCTTTGACCTTTGATTGTTGTAATTTAGAAACAGGCCTGTCTGTGGCACAAAGACAGACCAGATATCTCCCCTTGAATTAGCAGGAGTCATAGCAAATATAAAGAGAGTAAATGGGTGGAAGACGAGCGGCAAAGATAAGGTTCAGACCATTGAACCGCCACAGATCTCAGTGGGATCTAATCTCTGTCCAGAGGCAGAAAAACATTGAAACCAGCCAGAGGGCGGAGGGGGGTAAGGTTGGAGTTGGTGGTGCTGTGGGGTGGCAGTGCGGTGGGGGTTCAATGACAGACAGGTAGAGACAGACAGACTTGAGCCAATATGAGGTGTTCAAGGCCAGTACCTTTACTGACATTTACTCAAAGTGCCAAAGGGCAATATTTTAAATCTGTATCAAGGCGCCTTTCAGTTTGATCATTTTGAAGGCAACATATATTTTTATAAGTGGCAAAGCATCTGACACAGCATTTAATCCATCATCGGGCATCATTATTCTATCAAAACCAGGGGAAAAATATTGCACTGGATGGATAGTTTTAATTTCAAAATGGATGTGATGTGAATCAATGTTGACAAGTCATAATAAACAAGAGTCTACAGGCAATGAGAGCAGCTCTGAGAGGCTGCACTAAGCCACAGCACCACTTTGCGCTCATGCAAATGAACGTCTGCAGCACACTTCAGGGAAATCCATCCAATAGTTATTGAGAGGTTTCACGACTGTCAGCCCGAGGGTGGTGCTGAAGGGAACGTCAGATGATCGCTAAAGACATAAGGACACGTCTTCTGGGAACCATGAACATCTGTGGAGCGATTTGTGCCAATCTGAAGTAAAAAACTTGGCTCCATAGATACCTGTACCAAATTTAGGGTGAAAATTTGGGTCGAGTTATTTTGGTTTGGATCATTGACTGTAAAATGATGGACGATGTGACAGTTCACAACATCTGGCTGAAGTATAGGTCAATTAGCTTTTCCCTTAGGAATGGGCTCTGTCATTAGAGGTTGTCATTGTGCTAAAGCGTGGTCAGGTGATCGTCATTCTGATGAGTTAGGTTTCAATCAGCCGTTCGATGCATTGATTTAGGAATGAGATGTCATGATTTACAGCTGTGATTAACTTGTGATTGGGTCCGGCAGGTGTATGAGTGTACCAGAGGGTCCGGGTGTACTCACTCACCCATAAAGGACATGCAAAACCAACTGCCAAGCGGTCATTGACCTCTTGGCACAATGGTTTCCATCGACTGCCCCAGGGTTCGAACCCCACCTGAGGCAGTCCATACCGAACACAACACAGAGGGCCAGATAACATGGACTACATGAGAATGACCCCAATTCCTTTGTAGAGTGGGAAGAAGTAGAGATGTGTCGTCCATCTTTGTGTACAGTCGAAGATCTGGACCAAAGAGCTGGACTGGTTGAAAAGCTCAACAACAACACCGTCCAGGAGCTCAAAATATCCAGAATAAGGAAAAAAAAAACTGGAGGAAGACTCTGATCCTTTATGTAAGACAAAATAATGAGGCAAAAATGTACAAAACAATCTCAACTCAAGCGTCACTCACTTGCTGGTCGCCCATTCTTGGTCCTAGAACTTCTCATCCATTTCGACTTGGCAGATCATTCATGACCTTGGAAACAGCTCAATGCCTTCGAGACAAACTCAATCTTACAGTAAATGAACAGATGAAGATCATAACATAGAGCTTAAAGTTCTGACACAAGGGAGTTGGACATCTGTTCGTCAGCCGTGGTTCCACATGGCAAGAATGAGTCGCCAGGTTCAACCACAATCTGGACCAAACCAATATATTGATGAAATGCAAACACATTTGTTAAAAAAAAAAAAGATTAAAGAAAGGGGGGAAAAAAGAAAAGTAACAAGGAATCCATCACAAATGTTAAAAAATATGATTAATTGGGCATTTGTTCCTTCAGTCTCCTGCAAATCTTTGATATTTTAAATGTATTACCTTCAGACCATTAGCGAGGGATGAACTCCATTGATGATTAGGAATGTGGCTAATTTACTATAACCAATTACATTGTGATGGTGGTTTTCAAACGAAAGCCGAGAAACTATTACATACACCGTCCTGACCAAACTAATTACCTTCCTGCTGATTATGGAGCATCCATCCGAAAAAGAAGAAGAAGAAGAAGAAAAAACAAAACCCTCTCTGCCAAGAGTTGTCTCTTGAAGCTGTGATGTACGGCAGCTTTTCTGTGCCTCTCTCAAACCATTGGAAGAATTTAGGGGATTTGCGTTCAATTTCGTTTTGATGTTACGCTTAATTTCTTGATGAATTTTGCACTCAGCATCCGTTGGCTCATTAAACCGAGATGGAAGCAGACATTAACCTTGCAGATATTTGTGGTATTACTTCAGAAAATAAGCTTCTTAATGTTACCCCTGGGGGAATGGATTCAATCAACTTTATTTCAGATAGGGAATCTAAATTAAGCGTCACTGGTGTGACAGTGGTAAACATGGGGCGTCATTTAAGTATGATGTGAAATCTTGGATGGAATAATTGACCAAATCTGAGAGAAAGAAAATTAATAATCACTCTTACGTTGTGTTTTTCACCTGCACCAGTATGTGTAGAGTCTTCTCTGTAACCCTCCCTCCCCAAACCCATCCGTACCAAACATTGAAGACCATACTCAAAACAAACCTTTTTAAATGTATAACCTACATAGGATGAATTTTAAGTGCTTTTTCTGTGTGCTGAAGTTTGGTTGGTTGACTTAGCTGATGTTCCAGGTTCATCCAAGAAACACTTGAAATATGACCTTGAAAAATCTTCAATGTTTGTTTATCCACAATTGTGCCCTTCATGTTTGATCATTGTACATTTGCAGTGTTGACATTTGGAGCATCAGCTCTCAAACTAGCCTGGTGACATTCCATACAAAATATTTGGTATTTTGGCAATATATGTATAGTCAAGTCGCTTTTTTAGTCTTTACGGAGCTTCCCCTACATTTTGCATATTTTCACTCACAGCCGGCAAGAAGGAAATGGAGCGATGTTGGTTTTCAGCCAAGAGACAGGTGGAAGTCAAAGAGCCTCCATTTCCCCCCCACAAGCCATTTAACCATCACAATTACTCTGAAGATGTTAACTTGAGGTTAAAAAAAAACACACACAAAAAACTATTGCATAGTTCCTCTTTAATCCCAGAGTAAATGAGACGATATTAAGTTCCTGATGCAGCTCCCCAGAAACAATTTTCCCTTTCCAAACAGTAGGCTACAGCTGAGTTTTATGGCAGACTGAGCGCATCAGTCTGAAGTCTGGAAATCAAGTCCATGAGAAACAGAAAGAGATCACAACAAAGCAGGAAGCTCAGTGCATAATGTGACTGTGTCTTACTTCCCTTTGAATCACTTTTGTCCCTGTTTGAATGTAGGCTATTTAATGGAGGTGTGGTGCTTTGAAAACTGTTTCCACTTGGCCCAGATCTTTTTCTTTTTTCTTTTTTTTTACACCTACTGTGCACAAACAGTTAAATAATTCACACTTTAATCACAAGTCAATATCATCAGCAGCCCTCTTTAGGCTAATGGATCAAGGTCTACTAGACTTTCTGTTAGGCACTGAATTGATAAAGACTCACACAAAACCTATTAAGTCAGCAGGCTTGATTGATAGATGCACAGCAGGGAGTAAACAAACACATTTTCTCATTGGCTCTTTATTTTTGCCAAGATTTTTTTTTCATACCTTTGGAACCGCTCTATAACCTTTAAATGTTTATTGAAGTAAACAAGTTTCCTGAAAACATGTTTGTGTAAAAGTTTATGCTGTGATGGAGGAAGAGCAGGTGACTGTTGCATTTAAGGGGTTAAATGTATTGATAAATTATTACCAATAATACCCGTCTGTCTCTCTTCCTTACAGATGATGAGCAGTCGTTTTTTCCCCCACGACGTCATCGCCACTGATGCTGTTCTCAGTCTGGATGAAGACTCGGTTCTATCGACCAATGAGGTGAGTCGCTGCCAGCTTATCAAGCGGTTGGCACAACGCTGGCACCTTTGCGAGCTGGTGAACTGAGACGCTGATTCTTTATCAACACAGTGAGGTGAGACGAGCCTCACTTTAGAGACCGAGGGGGCACCAAACACCATTATCAAACATCTGGATTAGTATCTAAATGATTTAATTACTCATTAAACAGCTTAAGTGAAGAATCCAGTCCACCATTGGCTGCCTGCTTAAAGGCAAAGAGTTGAGGTTGGTTATTGAAGTTAATTTGTCTGTTAGCTAAACCGTCATTGTTTTTCCATGTGATACATGTAGTTAAAATAAATAATAGTGTCGCATTAATATGTTTAAGATTAAAACACCTGATTTTCTAATCAGCAACACTTGAATTTTCTTTGTCACTGTCACTGGCAGTTTATTAGCTGTAGCTAGCGAGCTAACTAAGCCGAGTTGAGTTACTTAGGCTAAGTGAGATGAGCGTCGGTTAGCTAAACCGTCATTGTTTTCCCATGTGATAGCTCACATAAATGATTAAAATAAATATTAGTGCGGCATTAATCTGTTTAAAATTGAAAACACCTGATTTTCTAATCAGCACTTGAATTTTCTGGGTCACTAGCTACAGCTACCTAGCTAACTAAGCTAATGTCAGCTCCATGAAAATCTTGAGTTTGTTCTTGATGGCTTCATACTTGAACTTCCAAAAACTAAACCAACATGTTGTTGTATTATAAGTAGGGCCAAGTGATGGTTTATTTTGCATCTCTAACTAATTTCTTTTGCACAGCTCTGTACGTTATAGAGAAACTTAATTCGATATGATTTAATGTAATTTGAATGCAGCAGTCAGAAACAGAAGTGAATGTTTATGTTTTTCTACAGTACATTTCTTTATATTTTACTCTATAAGAAAAAAGTGCTTTGATGCTTCGCTAAAAATTCTACATGAATGCATTTATAAACATCTGGCTGCACAAGTGAGGAAAGTCAAGGCTCCTCTGCAGGACTCGAGCCAGTGGAAATGTTTTTATAACCAGCTCCAGTCTGCATGGTTTTATGTCAGCCGGTGGCAAAAGGTGGTGATGTCTTAACACAGTATTGATCCTCGCTGAAATGAGGCAGTCAGTCCACGCACAGTCATGAATACCATTCATTACAAATGAATTGCCTCAATCAACCAAAACTGCGCGTTGGCCACTGAGCTATAGGTGCAAAATGTGCTTTGCCTTTAAGGGTCAATTCCAAATGCATCAGATGAAATTAGACTAAGTAGGATGAGGAGAAAGTCTGGCATAGCACCAGAGTCAGACATCAGAGCCCAACCAAAACAAAGGCTACTGATTACAGACATCATTATCGCCGAGGCTCGGTGATTCAGTGTTACAGAGACGACGCTCCAAGCCCAGTCTTAATTAAATTACTGTGCAGTGTGTGGTGTTGGGATGGATCTAGTTAAGATCACATTCTCTCAATTTAACATGAAAAAGATGAGAAAATAGCACACAGAGAGCAAAGAAAATAAAAAAGTGGTTCAGGAGAAAAGTAAAACAGAAAAAGGAGCGGAAAACATCTGAAAAAGTTAAATACCTAGATGACAGAAGAAACAGCAGAAAAGAAAAAAAAGAAAATGTGGCAGGCGAAAAAGAAAAAACACAAACAAAAGGAGAGAAAAGGAGCAGAAACGTCAAGCCAAGAAGGAGGGAGTGGAGAGCAGAGAGGCTTATTGAAAAGGGTATAATGAAAAACTAAGTGCTTTCATGCAGTGAGGAGTTTTACGAGAGCCATTACCCCGGTGTCTGTATCATTACACTGTCAAAACACAGGGTACCTGTTTGATTAAAATCTCACTCGTTACTTAAGAGAGAGGATCTGAAGCACCCGGGTGGTTTGTTGCTCCGACACACTGTTTCAGAACAAATTACAAATCAGTGGTTTGTCTACAGGCTTGTCAGGGGAGGGAATGATGTTTCTATTTCCCTCTTTTTTCTTAATCAATACCTTGACATGTTAGCGGAGGCAGCGGCGGAGCTCGCAGACTCCAAACAACCACTGAAACACAGTAATAACAAAGAGAAAAGGCTGTTTTTTTTATTCAAAGTAAATGCACACATGTTTCTGGTGTTTGTCTGTGAGGGTGATTTCAGCCTTGTTCTTAGTTCAGTCTTCATTATGTTTGATCAAAGTGTTGCTCTGCTCCAAACCTAATAATTCATCACATTTGTATTGTTATTTTTACCTACTACCTACATATCTAGAATAATTATGTGAAACTGAATAGAAAATAATGCTTTTGATTTCATTATATATTCCATACAACAATATTTGTTGTGTAAGTTCTTCAGAAAACATAACACTTCAATTAAATTATGGACATTGTCCTCACACACAGCAGTAAAGTTGGAATAAAATATTCCCATGAAGTGATAGTGACAATGTGATTTATTATTGATAGATAAAGTATAGCTTCTCAAAACTTTATTGATCATTCCAAACATATCAATCTGGAAATTTAACCACAATTAACCTTTATAATAAGAATATAAGAAGAATTGCACTTGCTCAACAACATCTTTGTTTCTACATATCAATAAAAGATCATTCAGCAAAAAAAATGCAAACAACAGTATAAACCCACTGGTGAAGGAACACTTTGGACGTGATGATCAAGAAAAGACATACTATGCCTTTAATGTCCTTTCAAAGTGACTTCTACTGTTAACTTAGGCTCAGCCATTTATATTATTATAACTTCTGCGGAGGGAACACATTATCTTTCTACTTATGGTCTGTTCAAGTCGTATTCTGGCTGAGAATAGTCCATATATTGCCGGTGATAAGCTTTAATATCCATCCCTTCACAGCATTACCAAGGTGACTGTACTACTTTTTTTTTTACACATTTAAAATGACTCAAATGTAAAATGCCGGAAAACATTTGTGCGATATACAGTATATATACACTATTTGTGCGTCTTTAGTCAGTGCGGTGATGAGGAGCAGCTCATGTGTGATGCTGAATTAAGAGTCGTTACGAGCTGCAGTGACCGTGTGTCTCTGGACAAAAGTAAAAAGATTGCGATCCATAATGGATTGTGAGTCCAATGAGCCCGAGAGATCCAATATATCTTTAAACTCCGAGATGTTTTATCGATCAGAGCGAGTCAATGTTCACCTTTTCTACCCTAATGGGATCACAATTACACTTTATGGCACTAGAATTTGTGGCACAGCAATACGAGCAGCTAAACTTTTATGGGGCGACGCTGCTTGTGTGTGTTTTTCCTTTTTCTTTTTTTTTGAAATGAGACGAAGAGGAAGATGTCACAGAGAGAGAGAAGGACCGTAAAGAAGGAGTGGAGGGAACCTTTCGCTGTGCTCACAACCCTGTCGCTCTAATTGCCCTTTTAACACGGCGAGGGGATTTATTGAAAGGAGATGAAACATGTCAAGTGAGCAAAAATGTGCAAGAGCGAACATTACACTTTTATTATTAGGACTGTTTCATATTCCATTCCAACACTTCAGCGGAAGAACGGCTGTGCCCAATTTTTATAATTACATTGTTTCGGCTCATTAAACGTATGGTTATTCCACGAGGAGAGATTAGAGAGGGGGAGTACGGCTGGAAAAGAAAGAAAAGAAGAAAAAAAAACCTGACAAAGCTTTTGTCTCTCATTGGGCGGCCAAGCGTGCCGCTGCGTTATGCCCTTTGGAAGACATTTTCAATATGGTGGATATGGAAATAGTGCTCCAGCAGCGACGGCACGATCGTGATCCTCCTCTCATTTAAAGGAGCGGCGGTGTAATGACAGTGGATCCAGGCTCTTCTTAAAGACATTGTCGCTTTGATCAGCACGCAGGGTTTTCACCGAGCACATAAAACATCCGTCAGCACCAACATGACTCCATAGAAGAGACAATAATATTACATAAATGGCCTCTCTATCTGCTTTTACTTTTTATATTACAAGCTTCTAGTGTTAGAAAGCGTCAACAATAAGAGTAATCAATGAACAGGTTTATGTTAAAGGGATACTTGACCAATCATCTACTCACCGTCACGCCAAGGAAGGGTTTGAGGAATTTTCAGAGTCATTAAAAATGCTTTTGGAGTTCCAGGGGGGGATCCGGCTAGCCTCGTAAACCAGCCTCTCCCGGAAATGCAATTCATTTCATTTCTGAGGGAGAGTCTGGCCTCATCCCCACTGTGAGCGTTTGGGGTGGGCGGGAGTAGTAGCGTTGACAGACAACCGATTCAGCCAATCAGCTATAAGTTGCTATATCAAACTTTTGCCGAATCCAGTTGGAAGAACAGCGAAAACGTCTTTTCCTTCAAGAAACTCATCAAGCGCCGACTCTTGCTCTTGTTTAATTGCTGTAATGGATGTAGTAAGAACTTCCCTTGTTGCTGTTTTTAGGCCGCTACTGCTATATTGAATATCTTTGCTGCTAGGTAGCTCCACCGCAGTGTAGTGACGGGGCTTTGCACCAGTCGGTCCCTGATTGGCCAACGTGCTGTGTCAATCACAGAAATCTGAGGGGCGACGCTGATTGGTTCGTCCTTCGAGGGTTTCAGGCCAAACGCTCACAGTGGGGATGAGGCCAGATTCCCCCTTAGAAATGAAATGAATTGCATTTCCAGGAGAGGCTGGTTTACGAGGCTGGAAACGGGTTTTCATATAATGGCGGCAGATAGAGTTCAGTGTTGAATCGTCCAAAACACACACTATGAAACATCCAGATACCTCCATACTGCTCGTCTGTACTGACCTAAGTGTCCTGAAGCCACAACATGAAAAGTTGTTTGCAAAACATTAATTTGATCTCTGTTTTTAGTCTTGTTGCAGCAGCAGCTCCCAGTGGCTCTGTTGAGGTTTGTGCACATGCGTGAGATTTGCTGCAAGGTGTTCGTTCGTCATCGTAAACCATTAGATGTACGATGTAACATAAATATCAGGTTGTGAATGTCGAGCTTCCAACCTTTGTTGATATCAGCTGATGGACAGACATGTTGGACCAGAGCCGTGCATAAGGAGGTGTTGGGGCTCATCATTGGTCCAGAGATACTGAAGAAATGCATCATGTATGATGTATGTTCTGTCAGAGCATCAGCTGAAGTCAATATGATTTACTGCGTCTCAAAATCTGGAGGCTGACGTGTTTATTAGGTGTTTTATGGACTCCATTTGAACTTTAATATGATTTTGAACATGTGAATTGAAGATGAGTTACAATATCAAAGCAGTGGTTTTATATCACTCTCAGGAAAACAAAGGGAAAAAAGACACATTATATCACATACACATATCTGAGTACAAGAATGACCTTGTAAGGGTCATCCAGCGCTGCAGTGCCGTGATCGCAAATCGCAGATTCCCGCCAGTGCTGATCTGTATCTCTCTCCACTATCCTGTCAATTAAAGGCAAAAAATAAATAAATAAACTAGTTATAAACTCTGCACAGATCCTTTAGTCGAGATTAATGTAAAGTGGCAGCCATATAGAAAAACATCAAGAATAGGCTAAATAAAATAAAGTAAAAATTATACACAAGGTCAATCAAAGAAAAAAAGTCTTTCATTTGTGAAAATCTACAGCAGACGTCGTGCATCACACTAAAGTCACACGTGCACCAAAAATATTTTTAGCTGTAAAACAGGATTTCTGCCGTTTCAGCATGTGAAGTTTCACACCTGGTCCTCTGTGCTGCCCCGTCAGGCTCCAACACATTTCTACATGTGGAGTTCAGTCTTTCCTGTTTCACACAGTGAGACATTTAAAATGATTTCTGAGCATAATTTCACAAACGCTAAATCATACGTTCTACTTTTCTTTATTAAACTGAGCTGAGGGTCAAGTCCTGGACTAACGAGGATTTTATAACAGTTAAGAAAAAGTACAATCTTCCCACTCGTGCAGCCTGAAAATATAAATTATAATGTGAAATACACTGACACACACACTGAGGGGTTTTGGTGTGAGCTGCTTGGACGTATGAGTTGCAGCGGTCGACCATTTTCCCGCGGCGTAGTGTACTGTTGCTTTCCAACACTGTTATTTCTAAAGTTTCATAAAAGAAGCCATAAGCAATCAGTGAAAGAAACTCTGCGGAGAGTTGACACCACATATTTTTGGGAGGTTGACAGCTAGACAGGAGAGAGCGTTGGAGACCTGAGAGAGCGCTTTAAGAGCGGTGTAATGACGCACCACTGAGAGAACCTGGTGAGAGGAGCTGTAATTCAAAAAGATGCTGCAAACCCTGCAATAGCCGCTCGTAATCGCACTGTAGACCTCACGCCCCAGCTGGGTGTCCAGGCCCACGCTGAGGCTGTTGGTAAAACATCATCAAAGCCAAAGCACTCCAAAAAGAAAAAAGAAAAAACTGCTGGATACAAACTCAGTTTAAGACATATTTTCCTCACTTTTATCACCGTGGAATCAGATGGAAGTCGACAGTGAATGCACCGCGGTGGCGCCGTCACTTCACAGGGAGCTGAATGAAAGAAAGAAAAAAAGATATAGATTGAAAACACAACTTTTCAAAACGCATTTGAAAAAGACCAGACGCTGCAGGAGGAAGTGTGTGTTTGTTGTGTGTTGTGAAGTGTGGTGTAACTCCTGCTCATCTCATGACATCGGACATGTTAAACCCAAATGTCAGGAGAGATTTGTAACAGATCTATCGGACGGATTGACCCCTCAGCACCTCGGATCAATTTTGGCCTCGCAGGATCTATTAGTATGTATTACACACACCGTGGAGGGGCGGGATGCACTGATGGAAAAATATACTCGAGTACAAGTACTGTTACTCCCAAGAAATTGTACTTAAGTAAAAGTAAATGCACAAAAAGTTAATGCATATTGCATATTTAGCAAGTGGAAGAGACGTCAAACATGTAGTAATGATGAAAAAAATGATAGCCTATATGAAAAAGCCATGCATCTGCATTGTTATATGCATTGGTATTTAATAATAATAATATAATTATATATCCACAGTTGCCAGTTTATCAGGTACATATATAGTAAACTAATGTAGTTCAGTTCAGCTGTGATAAATCCTCTCATAAAAACTGTTTCAGAGTTGGGAATTCAACAGTATGATCATTTTGTAGGATTTGTTTCTGTTCATGTTCAATCATAACTCTGCCGTCATTCCCACTGTAAATGTTAGAAAGTAAAATTATTGTGAGAGAAAATGCAGATTTTTAAAAATAAAAGTACAAATACATGTAACTGCTGTACCCACATAAGAAAACTATCACAACTTGTTGTCTAGCCTAAACCTAAACTTAAACTTAAACTTAAACTTAAACTTAAACTTAAACTTAAACTTAAACTTATCTTAGCTCCAACTCTGAGACCGATTCTGACTCAGATTCAGACTTTATCGTCCATTGAACTAAAACAGAAAAAAGAAAAACAAAGTGGAAAACTCCAGTCCTCATATTGACCTTGTCAGAATGCCCTTAATCTGGTAGGAAAGTACTTCTTGGTGTTTTTGCTGTGTCAAATTTAGAAGTTACACACGCTGTCTTAGGCCGTTGGAGATTTAAATTAATTTCAGCTGACTAACCCCGACCGCAGCACCACAACCTCAACCACTGACCCAGAATATCAGCTTCCTCCCAGTTGGACCAGTCCTCCCCACTTAACTCGTCTTAAGTCTAAAATGTGTCCAAATAAGTAGCCTATGAGACGCACACACACACACACACACTCAAAGACACACATTTCACATTATAAAGAGCCTTTTAATCTCTGAAGGCAAAATTATATTTGCATGATATCATTAATCCTTTCAGCACAGCTGTGGAGACATCTGACACATCTCACATCCAGTATAAACACACTCTCTCACACACACACACACACACTGCTAACACATCCGTTCATCAGGGGTTACACTGAGAATGGCAGCTCCAACCTTTCTCTCGGCTTAGCGCCGGTGCTTTACGGTAATTGCTCATGCGATTCATGACAGAAGCCGCGAGGTATCGCTAAAGAACATCCACTTTCAGAGCCTCCCCTCCCCAGCTCCTCTCTCTGCCTCCTCTATTCTGGTAATTAATTTTCTCCCTTGGCTCCTGAGACGGTGCATGTGCGTGCATGTGTGTGCGTGTGTGTGTGTTACCAAGTATGTGCTGATCCCCATTCTCTGGTGTGTCTGCCTGCACCGTACGTCTCGCTGGTGTTTTTTGAATGCAAAAGAGGATCTTTCTCAGGTAGCTCCGGCGTCTTCAAGGTCACCGGGCTCTCCAGTCGACTCCACGTGAAATTCCTTCCTCATGAGGGAGCAAGGGAGCCTCGGGGTGTGTAACATCCTGTAGCCACCAGACAGACAGATGTGCGGCTCCAGAGGTGACGACCACCCTCTCAGCACATGAATGTATTAGAGAATAATAAGCTGCGGGATCGGTGTCACTTCAGTTCACCGCCACCGCCGCCGTCGCCGCCGCTGCTGCTGCCTGAGAAGCTGAGCGACTATAGAAGTGTGACGAAATTCATTATAGAAGAACTTGACATCTTGGAGTTGATGTCGACACAGATGAGTCTGCTCCGGGAAGTCGTGATGGCTCAAGTTTGTTGCAAATAAGTTGGTCGACGGGAAACTTTGATTTCTCATCTCATGAGCAAAGCTGAACCAAAAGCAGAGCCTGTCGCTATGGCAGCACCTGAAGATACCGAATTATAAATACTATTAAAAAGGCTTTTAAACATGTGCTTAGTTGGTCGACTAGAGATACATGTGAACTCAGTTCAGCTCATGTTTTGACTCCATGTCTAAAGTAAATGAAGAGGAAAGTAACTTCAAAATGAATTTTTGACACCAATTAAGAAAAAAAAAGTTTTCAACACTTCATACTTGTTTTACACTCATTTCAGCAAACGTGTCTTATCATGAGTCAAGATCACTTCAACTGCAACCTGCACTGTATGCATCTCTTTACCATAGCAGCCGACATCTGTAAAAACAATAACCTGCCTTAGGCTACAGTTACTTTCGTTAAATATTTGGCATATCTAAACACACTGTTTTTGAAAGATGTTGTGATGTTAAATAATTTGCTGGAAACAAAAAACTGGAGCGTTGCATCTTCCATGATTCAGCAGCAGTGTGCACAAATAATAACAATAACATTTCTTTATTTATATAGCCCTTTTCATAGCGTGGAGTCACTAAGTGTTTCACAAATTATTTAAAAGACACAGAATACAAGTAGAAGCAGAATAAAAGCCAAACAAAACACCAAACATGTGAAACGTAACAATTAAATGACCTGCAATCCAAATGCATGTCGAAACAGGTATGTTTTTTGCTGCACCTTGAAATATTTTCCGGGACATGAGACAAAAAGATGCATTTACTTATAAAGACACAATCTGGTTAGTTTTAAAATGGGCAGTTGGTGAGGAAACCAATCTTGACCCGTTTCAATCTCACCTTATCAAGACGGAGGAAAAATAAAAAGCAGAAATGAGACGTCAGACTGTTGCTGTTAACAGTCCGAGGAGAAGCTGTTTATATAGACGCCTGAATAATATGAGATTTGACTGTGACTTTTCAGGTGGGAGGAAAATGCCATTTAAAATGTCTCTGTCAGGTTGTGAAGAGGCTGAGAGCCTGTTGTTAAGAAGATGTCCTTGTTGGCTAAATGTCATCCCATAGCATTTCTGAATATGTTGTTATTTTTCCTCTTGTTTACCTCCTGTGTTTAATAAGCTGTTTAGATTCTCAGTGAATTCCTCCTCTTGTCTTTATTTCCTCTATATTTATTTTCTCTTCTCTCTCCCTCAGGTGGACTTTGCCTTCATTGTGTGGCAGAGTTTCCCGGAGCGTATCGTAGGTTACCCTGCGAGGAGCCACTACTGGGACAGCGCCAGGTCCCGCTGGGGCTACACGTCCAAGTGGACCAACGACTACTCCATGGTCCTGACGGGAGCAGCTTTCTACCACAGGTACGACTGGAGGATCCTGCTGCAGGATCAGCGCTGCAGGCGCTCGATCACGGCCCGACAATTTGTTTTTTCAATTTCACACATCGTTCATTCAAATGATTAACAATGAGGAGGCGGTAATTACAATGTAAGACGTTTTCAGAGACTTCCTGTGAAGTCAGGTGAAACTCACTGAACAAAAACACCGCCTTGTTATCAAAGATGCAATTTTTTTCACATACACACCAATAAATTCTTATTAATACCCAGCAGTTGGGAGTATATAGGCTAACTATCTATTCCCCTTGCAATCACTGTTTTAGGAACACCACAAACTCTATTACTTATTAAGTAATATGATATTGATATTTTTAATCACTTTAAATCCGTCTTATATAGCAGCTGTTAAGTAGTTTAAAGTAGTTTAGTTTAGTTTAGTTTAGTTTAGTTTAGTTTAGTTTAGTTTAGTTTAGTTTAGTTTAGTTTAGCTTAGCATATCTTATCTTAGCTTAGCTTTGTTTAGTTTAGTTTAGCTTAGCTTAGTTTAGTTTAGCTTAGTTTAATTTAGCTTATCTTAGCTTGATTTAGTTTAGCTTAGCTTAGTTTAGTTTAGTTTCACACAGAACTGTACATCATATTAGAAATACAATTCATTGTGTCACATCATATTAAATTACCGTATAATATTGTTTAAACATCTTAAAAGTCGTTCAAAAGAGTCTCTTGTTATAAGATGATACCAATAAAGTGGGAAAGTGACTTGTGATGTGAAGTAGGCCTAGTTGTTTAATGCTAGTTGTTATAGCCTAGTTGAAGTTTACTGAAATTTAAAAGAAATTTCTTCTCTGCTATAAGAATTGATCATGTCCATAAATTGTAGAAGCAGTTACTGTACACAGAGACCAAAGCTGATTTTGCTTTGCTCGTCATGTGTTGAATAGAATGAGCATTTAAAGACGCCTAATGCCGTTATATCAATTTGATGTAAATTGATAATGTGCGCTGAAGTCAAATTCTCGGTGCACTTTCTTTGTGTTGTGCTCTTTAGTCAGAACATCCTATCAGGCCGATCTGCTCCAGCTTCTAAGAAACACTTCCTCCTCCTCCGGCAGATACAAACACATTAAAAGTCACATTTTATCCTTCACCGAGGTAATAGAACAGGAAATGAGATAATACGATCTTTCTCCACCTCTGTGTTATCTCATAAAACGATTGTCAAAAACATGAAGCTGGCACCAAAAGGAGAAAAAAAAAGGTAGATAAATAAATAAATAAATAAATAAATAAATAAAACAAAAGAAAAAAAAACTAAAGTATTAGGCAGAGCGGTAAATTGAACAGAGACGAGTGTTGCTCTCTGAAGGGAGTTGAAGCATCTTGTCGTGCAGATAAACAGCTCTTCGCTCATTGTTCTATTGTTAGGACGCTGCACACAACTCTTTAGTCCCTTTGTTATTTAGAAACTGAAATGCCAACGCAAGGAAAGAATAAATGAGTCAGAGTGCGAGAGGGGAAGGTGGAAAGCGTGTGTGTGTATGTGAGGGACATTGCACCGTGGCAGGGAGGTAACGGCGTTGACAGTGATCTAGTGCTCCCATGGTGCCGAGGGAGCGGCGCAGAGCCCATACAGAGTAGAACAGAGTAGAACACAATAGAAGTAAAGTGCTATTTAAAAAACTGAATATCCTCACCCGCCCTTTCTTTTCTTTCTGTCTGTCTATCTGTCTGTGTGTGTCAGATATTACCACTACCTGTTCACCCACCACGTCCCGTCCAGCCTGCTGGCCATGGTGGACCGCATGGCTAATTGCGAGGACATCCTGATGAACTTCCTGGTTTCGGCCGTTACCAAGCAACCGCCAATCAAAGTGACGCAGAAGAAGCAGTACAAGGAAACCATGATGAGCCAGGTAGGCCTGGACTGTCGGTTACAGTCCATCTAATGAGGTAATCAAGTGTTCAGATGAAGAAATGATATGATCATGGTTTTATTTACAATTCAGGCTTTGAAAATGGTGCCAAAGTAGTTTGTTATTTATTCGTTAGCTTCACACAAAATGCTAACAACAGAAAATAATGATATGACCACCATTCAGTATTTGGTGTGACAGCCTTTTTGCCCTTAAAACAGCACCAGCTCTTCCTGATAATTGGGCTGAAATATCATTAAAGGAGACATATTACGCCCGTTATCCACAAATTAAAATAGTTCCCAGGTGTCTTAAAGACATGTCTGTGACATGCTTCGGTAAAAATACCCCAAGGATCAAACATCACAGCTCTTTTCATCCGCTCAAAGCAGCCCTGCTCAGAACGGCTGGTTTTCAGCGCCTGTCCCTTTAAATGCAAATTCGAAAACTAATGACATCATGGTCAGAAAACCAAAGGAGCAGCTCATAAAACCACATGGATTTCAACCTAGGGAGCCGAAATTACACATGGGGGCTGGAAGACAAGACAAACACAATGTACTATATTAGAGAGCCTTCAAAAAGTGGTAGTTCCATAATACTGTATGTCCCCTTTAAAATCGCAGTATGGTCCGGGTTAATTTCAAAAAACAGGTTGGACACTTTTTTGTCTTTGTGGTTCATAATGTCTTGCCATAAAATCAGTCCAGGTCTAACATCATAGAATTAGAGAGTGATTAACAGTGAAGAAGAATAACCTACAAAACTCATTCAGCTGTCGTCCTGAATCACATCTCAAGGCGCCACATGAAGCCGTTCGTCGTCTATGCATTACATACGTTTGCTCTTTGATTATAATTAGCGCTTAAATGGAGTGAATCTGCAGCGACTGAAGTGGTAATTACGCGACAAGTGGCTCTCAGGCCTCCTGATAATCCCTCTCTTTAAGGTTCCCCCGGGGAGTTAATGCCTCTGAACAAACATGTTTCATGCTGTTTGGTCCCCGTCAAACATTTACAGAGCTTTGGAGTTTTCAGAATTTGTGTCGAGTTCACCCAGGATTACCAGCCGATGGTTCTTCTTCTTCTTCTTCTTCTTCTTCTTCTTCTTCTTCTTCTTCTTCTTCTTCTTCTTCTTCTTCTTCTTCTTCTTCTTCATGGCCGCCATCTTGGGCAGGGGTTCCTGACCATAGACATATACGTCTGACAAGCAGTCAGACCCCGTCAGACCTTTGTAGAACCAATTTCAGCTTACGTATGCATGCATATGGGATTTTTTTTGGCCCTGCCCAAGATGGCGGCCGCGTTGACGCATTGTTCCAATAGCAGCAACGTCAGAGGCAGCAGCATCTACGTCGTGTATCTATGTTCTGTGTTCTGCTTCTTCTTCTTCTCCTCCAGATGTTATCGGTACCAGACACAAACAAATGATCAAAAACATCGCTTCACCTTTTAGACACAGTGGTTGTAGTCGTGGTTTTAAATGTGTTGGAGATGAAAAGATGAATTCTCCGACTCCCCGTTTTATATAGATAGAAAAGAAGATGAGCTTCACTGTTGGAGCAGCTTTAGGCTGCACAAGGCCCTGACCTTCTCTGCAGGAGATCCCTGTATGTGAATGCTGTGCGTGTGTGTGTTGAAATGTGTGTGTTAAAGTGTGTGTGTGTTTCTTGTGGCCAGCCCGGTGTCAGGTCCTGATTGATGGTCTGACCACAGGCAGGACGATGACTCGGCAGTATGGACTCAGTGATTAATGTCTTAATTGTGAAGGCAGCATGGCAAACCAAGATTTACTCCCTCCCTCCTCCCGTCTTTCCTTCCTTACCTCACCCGTTCTCCCTCTCTCTCTCTTTCTTTCTTTCTGTCTTTTTTTTCCTCTCCTCCTCCTCCTCCTCCTCCTACCCCCTGATTTGTTACCTCGCTCCGAGCAGCAGCCGATGGGCCTTTAACACGGAGCGGGAACCTTTGAGCAACTTTGACAAGTGAAATAAAGTTTTGATGAAGCAATGCAAGTCGTGACTTAAATATATATTTATTTATATTATGATTCAAGAGCAGAGATGTTTCATTCAAAGACCCCACTACTTTCTTTCTTTTTCTATAGTTTCATTATTCCCCCTGACCCCTGTGCCCCCCCCCCTCAGCCCCACCCAGCCCCCCCACCTCCCCCTGCCTCCCTCCTGCAGCACACAGGATGAATCTCCACCGACTCCACCACACCCCCATGCGACAGTATATCTGCCCCCCTCCCCGAACTCTCCGATTCATCTCCCAGCAGCCACCTGGGGGCCTCACCCTCGCCCCCCCCTCCACCACCACCACCTCTGTTGTCCACCACCTCCAGATAACCAGGTGAGGACACAGAGCAGCAGGAGATGATGGCGCTCCGATGGCTTTTGAAGATTTGAACAACATGACCGGCTGCATGTTGTTTCTCCGACTCATTGGAAAGACCCGATTTTTTTTTTCTTTTTTTCGTGTTGTTGTTGTTTTTGTTTTCGAAGCGTCCAGCAGCATCAGGCGCGTCCAGACTGTGGAAGGAAAACTCATAAAGATGCAGATGGATCCCCTGATGTTCCACTGGATGAAGTACTGCCCCTGTATCAGGTGCACCGGTCTCACTTTATCAGTCTGACTTATTGTGTTGTGCCAGGTGGAGCAGTTAAAGCTAAATGTCAGTACAACAAAGCTGCTCGTAAAAAATCTCACCAAGGACTCGCTTCCTAAAAAAAAAAAAAAAGAAAAGAAAAGAAAAGGCTGCGACATGAAAACCGTGAAAATGTGGAATCAGCTGCAGCCGGAGGGGGGTCAGACCGACCTGCTGGAAGCCGCGAGCCTGGATGCAGATATGAAAGGCTCAGATAATGAGATGGACCCCAATGTTTGTCATATGAGTCTGTTCTGGTCATTATTCAGAAAATAAACTACAAGCCCTTTTTTTTCTGTCAGATGTTTCTGCCATGCAGCGTCTCTCTGTGAAAGGAAACAAGACCCCTCCTCCACTGGATTTATCCACTGAGGCTGCGGCTTCATTTCAAGACAAACTCCACAACATATACATCAAAATAAAGTGGACAACCTGTCATTGTACAAGCTGCATGGCCAACACCAGACCCTGCAGCTCTGAGGAAGGAGTGTTCCTCCTGGGAATGTGCTCATTTCCTCCAGTTTCCTCCCATTTATTGTGGTCTCATTTAGTAAGCTTCATGTTGAAAAGAGAGAGAGAAAACAAATGGAAAGTACAGTCTAAGGCAAGGCAAGGCAAGGCATCTTTATTTATATAGCGCATTTCATACCAAGGCAACTCAATGTGCTTTACATAAAGACAGAACATTTAAAGAATAAAATGAAATAAAAGAGAAGCATAAAACAGAATAAAAACAAACACTTAAAACAGAGTTAAAAACAAGAGCAAATAAAAGTAAAATAAAAGAAGATAGATAAGGTTTAAAATTCTTAAAAGGAATTTAGCCATAGGCACATGAAAAGAGAAATGTTTTTAACCTGGATTTAAAAGTGCTCACAGTTGGAGCTGATCTAAGTTCTGCTGGTAGTTTGTTCCAGTTGTGTGCAGCATAACAGCTAAATGCTGCTTCACCATGTCTGGTCTGAACTCTGTGCTCCACTATCTGACCTGAGTCAGTAGATCTCAGAGCTCTACTGGGTTTATACTCTACTAACATGTCATTCATGTAGTCTGGGCCTAAACCATTCAGTGATTTGTAAACCAGTAGCAGAACTTTAAAATCTATTCTGTAGCTGACTGGGAGCCAATGTAAGGACTTCAGAACTGGAGTGATGTGATCTGACCTCTTTGTTCTGGTTAAAACTCGAGCTGCAGCGTTCTGAATGAGCTGCAGCTGTTTGATGCTTTTCTGAGGGAGACCTGTCAGAAGACCGTTACAGTAATCTAGTCTACTGGAGATAAAAGCATGAATCAGCTTCTCCTGATCACCTTGGGACATAAAACCCTTAATTCTGGATATGTTCTTAAGTTGATAAAAGGCTGATTTGGTGACTGATTTGATATGGCTGTTAAAGGTCAGATCTGAGTCTATCAGCACACCGAGGTTTCGGACTTGGTCTTTAGTTTCTAATGACAGTGACTCAAGGTGTTTACTGACAGCAACCCTCTTCTCTTTATTGCCAAAAACAATTACCTCAGTTTTTTCTTGATTTAACTGAAGGAAATTTTGGTTCATCCAAATTTTGACTTGCTCTAAACAGCGGCATAATGACTCTATTGGACTGCAGTCGTCTGGAGACAGTGCAAGATATATCTGTGTGTCATCTGCATAACTATGATAGTTGACATTAGAATTCTGCAGAATTTGACCCAAAGGCAGCATATATAAATTGAACAGTAGGGGTCCAAGGACTGACCCCTGAGGAACTCCACATGTCATAGGCACTCGATCAGATTGATAGCTACCAATGGTCACAAAATAACTTCGCTCCTCCAAGTAAGATCTGAACCATTTTAGGACTGTCCCGCTGAGTCCTGCCCAGGTTTCCAACCTGTTCAGCAGTATACTGTGATCCACAGTCAAAAGCAGCACTGAGATCCAACAGGACCAGAACTGACACCTTGCCTGAGTCAGTGTTCAACCTTATGTCATTTAACACTCGAATAAGAGCTGTTTCTGTACTGTGTGAGGTCGGAAGCCTGATTGAAATTTGTCAAAGAGTCCATTTGAGTTTAAGAAGTTGCTGAGTTGATTAAAAACTACTTTCTCAACAATCTTGGCTATAAAGGGAAGATTTGAGATGGGTCTGTAGTTGGTTAAAATGGTGGTATCCAATGTTCTCTTCTTTAAGAGTGGCTTGATGGCAGCTATTTTTAGGGGTTTAGGAAACGTGCCTGATTGAAGTGAGCAGTTTATTATTTGCTGCAGATCTGTTTGGACAGAGCTTACAATAGATTTAAAAAAGTCAGATGGTATTGTGTCAAGACAACATGTTGATGCTTTAAGATGCTGCACTGTTTCTTCTATGGTTTTTTGGTCAACTGTATTAAACTCTGACATTACAGTTGATTCATTCCTAGGTGATTTCAGGGATTGCATCATTGTATTATTTTGTTGATTTGTGTTGATATTTATCCTTATTGAATTTATTTTGTCATTGAAAAAGTAAGCAAATTCATTGCATTTTTCTGTGGAAAAGAGTTCTGAAACTATCTCTTTTGGGGGGGTTGTAAGCTTATCAACCATAGTAAACAGAGCACGAGTATTGTTAACATTCTTATTAATCATTTCAGTAAAGTGTTGCTGTCTAGCCTTAAATAACCCATGGTTGAAATTACAAAGACTTTGTTTGTAGAGGTCATGGTGGATTTGAAGTTTAGTTTTTCTCCATTTACGCTCAGCTTTCCTGCATTCTGTTTTCAGAGCTTTTACCATCAAAGTGTTCCTCCATGGTGTTCTCTGCCTGGTCAAGGTCACCTTAGTTTTTATAGGTGCAATGGTATCAATGACATTTGAGATTTTGCAGTTGAAATTATCCAGGAGTTCATCAACTGTCTCTGCACTCACAGCTGGTGACGAGACTATAGCCTCCATAAACCTAGCACTGGTATTCTCATCTATGTACCTTTTCTTAACAGACACAGAGGGTAACTGAATGTTTGGAGTTATCTGTAAGTCAAAGAACACACAGAAATGATCAGAAAGAGCCAAGTCCTTGATATCAACAGAAGTAATGTCAACACCTCTCGAGATAACCAGATCCAGAGTGTGGCCTCGAGTGTGTGTGGGCCCTTTCACATGTTGGGAGAGGCCAAAAGTGTCAAGAAGAGAGCAAAGTTCTTTGGCATTTGTGTCCATGTTATTGTCAATGTGAATGTTAAAATCCCCTGTTATGATAAAAAAGTTGTAGTCAGTGCAGATAACTGACAGCAGTTCTGCAAACTCATCAAAGAACTTTCCTGGGTATCTTGGTGGTCTGTATATAATTAGAGAGAGAACTTTTGGATCCCCCTTTACTAAAAAACAGAGATATTCAAAAGAGCTAAAATCACCAAATATAGTTTCCTTGCATTGAAATACAGATTTAAAAATGGCAGCAACTCCCCCGCCTTTCTTACCACTTCGACACTTATTCATAAAACTGAAATTTGTTGGTGCTGCCTCATTTAGAATGGTGGCACAGCTACATTAAGAAGGTAGAAAATGCATCTTATCATTACCAATTTTTTTCTTTTTTTTCTTTTTTTTCAGGGATTGCATCATTGTATTATTTTGTTGATGTGTTGATATTTATCCTTATTGAATTTATTTTGTCATTGAAAAAGTAAGCAAATTCATTGCATTTTTCTGTGGAAAAGAGTTCTGAAACTATCTCTTTTGGGGGGGTTGTAAGCTTATCAACCATAGTAAACAGAGCACGAGTATTGTTAACATTCTTATTAATCATTTCAGTAAAGTGTTGCTGTCTAGCCTTAAATAACCCATGGTTGAAATTACAAAGACTTTGTTTGTAGAGGTCATGGTGGATTTGAAGTTTAGTTTTTCTCCATTTACGCTCAGCTTTCCTGCATTCTGTTTTCAGAGCTTTTACCATCAAAGTGTTCCTCCATGGTGTTCTCTGCCTGGTCAAGGTCACCTTAGTTTTTATAGGTGCAATGGTATCAATGACATTTGAGATTTTGCAGTTGAAATTATCCAGGAGTTCATCAACTGTCTCTGCACTCACAGCTGGTGACGAGACTATAGCCTCCATAAACCTAGCACTGGTATTCTCATCTATGTACCTTTTCTTAACAGACACAGAGGGTAACTGAATGTTTGGAGTTATCTGTAAGTCAAAGAACACACAGAAATGATCAGAAAGAGCCAAGTCCTTGATATCAACAGAAGTAATGTCAACACCTCTCGAGATAACCAGATCCAGAGTGTGGCCTCGAGTGTGTGTGGGCCCTTTCACATGTTGGGAGAGGCCAAAAGTGTCAAGAAGAGAGCAAAGTTCTTTGGCATTTGTGTCCATGTTATTGTCAATGTGAATGTTAAAATCCCCTGTTATGATAAAAAAGTTGTAGTCAGTGCAGATAACTGACAGCAGTTCTGCAAACTCATCAAAGAACTTTCCTGGGTATCTTGGTGGTCTGTATATAATTAGAGAGAGAACTTTTGGATCCCCCTTTACTAAAAAACAGAGATATTCAAAAGAGCTAAAATCACCAAATATAGTTTCCTTGCATTGAAATACAGATTTAAAAATGGCAGCAACTCCCCCGCCTTTCTTACCACTTCGACACTTATTCATAAAACTGAAATTTGTTGGTGCTGCCTCATTTAGAATGGTGGCACAGCTACATTAAGAAGGTAGAAAATGCATCTTATCATTACCAATTTTTTTCTTTTTTTTTCTTTTTTTTCAACACTGTAAAATTACAGAGATCAACCTGAATGGTATCAGATTTTTTATGTTTTTTGGCGTATTATGATGTCATTTTATAGTATAAATATACTGTATTCTAATTAATTTTGACCGAAGTCTGTATTTTTACAGTTATTATATCAGTTATTTACTGTAATTTTATGGTATCTGTCTGGAAACTTTGCTGCCGGTGCTTTCATCATTTTTTACATAAAAAAATTTACTTTTTTTTTTTACAGTGTATAATATATCAGTTTGATAACATAACGTCCTTTAATCTAATGATCCTCTGTGTCATTATGTCCATTATCATCTAAAAACAGTGAGTGTTGCAAAAAGGAAAAGTCTGGGCACACCCACTCCGGGTTTAGTCCAGTAAGTTTTATGTTTTTGAGCGTACAGCTACAGATCAGTTTGTTATTTTGGATAAACAGGTTCAGATTTAGTTAGGGTACAGTAGGAGCCAAGATGGAGGAAACGTCTGACAACACGTGAGTGATCCATGTGCCTGAGCTGCTGTTTGCTGGAGTGTCAACAGCTACACCCTCAGTGGGGGGTGTTGGGGGTGTTGGAGGAGTGGGGGGGGGTTTCCCACAGAGTGAACCAGCTGGTCGGGTCAGGACGACTCTGTCAGGACGCTGAACCAGGACTCTGGAGCAGGTGGTGAAAACAAATCGCGAGGAACGTGTTTTACAATGAGCAGCAGTTCCTGTCCGTGTCCTGACAAGCTGTCGACGGCCAGGAGGAGCTTCACCGGGAAGCGGCCCCCCCGTCAGGCTGACGTCAGGACGGACGCCTTCACTCCACCACCTGGGGAGGAGGAGGGACGTCTCCCTGCCTCGTTAGTGGCTGATGTGAAGGCACATGTCACAGTATGCAAAAGTTTTTCAGACGACACGTCCACAAGGAGTTTGGACAATTAAGTCTGTCGATAAGGAAGAAGAAAAACACACTTTAAAGGTCTATTAATTCATTTTATCATTTATTTATGAATGTAAAACCCATTCCGTACAAACATGGCGTCGCAAGATGGTGACAGTGTCCAAGCAAGACCCTTGCTATATGTACTAGTATGAATAATAAGGCTGCAAAAACCAAACAGATTTTATTTTATAGCGATTATACACTTATACAAATATATTCAGATTTTGCCAATAAACCTTTCACACTGTCCCTTTAACTAATATTTACTTTTTTCTGTTGTTTTTTTTAAGTGTTCACTCTTTTAAACAATTTATCTCGATTCTATTTACCATCAGACAGCCTGTTTGTTTTTATTACCATATTATTACTATATATATTACCTACAACATAAATCACCTAATTGAATCAGACACAGTTTATGGGAACATGGTCGCTCCAAAGGAAGTGGCTGTTTGATGGCATGATGACAGGGTAAAAAAAATGTCAAAATAAAGCGTGTGCATCAACTGATGTAATCTATTTTTCTTTGTGTATGGTTTTTATGAGGGTAAAATATGTCACTTAGCTCCTTTGCTGCTTCTCCAACCCACAGCGCTCTAATCTGAATCTGCTGCCACTGTAAATAAAAGTTGACCTTTTTATGGTTTTATGGGTTTTGATGTACGGTATTATGACACGCTCGGTTAAATAACCTTTTTAATGTTTTGTTGCTGTTGTTGCACCGTTTGCATTAATGCCAGCACACCTTTTGTTATTACTTTATCACCTGCTCTGTTGATTGTTACCTCTCCCTCTCTTCTCTTTCTTTCTCTCTGAGGGCTCCAAGGCGTCTCGGTGGGCCGACCCAGACCACTTCGCCCAGCGTCAGACCTGCATGAACGCCTTCAGCCGCTGGTTGGGTTTCATGCCGCTGGTGCACTCCCAGATGAGGCTGGACCCCGTGCTGTTCAGGGACCAGGTCTCCATCCTGAGGAAGAAATACAGGGACATCGAGAGGCTGTGAAGGACAAAGACCAAAAAAATAAAAAACACCGACCAGGACATACAGGGAGACAGTAAGAGATCATTAATCGTTGTGTGAACATGTGTGAGACTATAAAGGAAAAGACACCACACACATGCACCGGACGTAAAAATGATGAAGCGTGGAAGGAAAGAAAAGGGAATGAACTGCATTTCTATCAAGAAAAAAATGAAAACAAAACCTTGACTGAGTGTGTGTGGACAGTACACATCAATATGAATGCATGGAGAGACAGATGCAGCAAAGACCTGGACACATTCGAGACGATCCTGAGTAACGTGTTGCATGGTTTCGAAAAAAAACGGACGAGGACCTGAAAATATAACGTCTTTGAATTCAAAAGAAAAACATATATATAGGAGATGTGTTTATGGTGGATATGGGGCCTGTTGGCGGTATAGAGGAGTATACAGTCTATTGTTGGCTCACGAGAGTTATGATTTATAGGTCGTATTCATGAAGTCCAGAGTCAAAGGAAGCGGGTGTGTGTGTACAGGACAGACTGCTTTTTGGACAAAAAGGGACAAACTGCTTTAGTTTCTGGTTCGGGGCCTGACTGACAGCTGCTTCCTCCAAAAACAGACACAGACAATGGCACAAACATGCCTCTTGTATACTATTGTAGATTTTCAGCTGCAGTTCTTGTCTGTATGAAGCAAATGAAAAAAATAAAATAAAGTTATGTAATGTTATAAGACACGAGGCCAAGTCTCAACTCAACTCCTTGCAGTCTGCCCTCTCGTTTCTCCTGCTTCCAGTTTCCATTTTTAAAATTTTATTTATTTTCCTGCCTTGGTGTTTTCCTTTGTTGTTTTCATCATTTTAATGATCAAAGAATCAAATCAGTGCCATTTTTTTTTGTCTCGCTGCATCGATTCCTCCGTGTAAACACTGACTCCTCTCACGGCGAGGCTAAACTCAGATGAAGACGGTCGAGTGGAGCGTTTGAAGTCTGTAGAGTTTTTTTTTACTGGGTTCAATGGTGGTGATTAGAAATCAAAGGAAAGATGAGATACTATAAACAAGAGTCTTTTTTTTTAATGAATTAAAAGAAAACTGGAATCTCCTGAGGGCAGCCCAACTGTCAAACTGCCCCCCCACAGATAAACCTCCAGCAGTGAACACAGATCTGTGTCTATCAGTGCATTTCAGGTCTTGATGCTCAAACTTGATTATGTTATGACTTCTGCAAATAGTTAACAGCTCATTTTACATTTGTATTCTTTTTTATTTAAGTTGCAACACATCACAAATAAGAAGTGACACCCAGGTGAAAACTGATTCCAGACAGTGTTTTTTTTTTGTGAAACTAATTCTATCAAAAAGAAAATTACAATACACATTATTGTACTTTTCAGTTTTTGTTTTTTCTTTTAAATGTATTTTTGGTCATTTTTGATTTTATTTTGTTCTGAGAGCTTGATGAGGAAGTTGGGAAGTGGTGGGTGGGACCAAGAGTCAGATTCAAACCCACGGTTGCTGTGATTAAGACCTGGTCCATGTGGTACCAACTCCACCAGGTGAGTGGACTGAGTTTTATTATTTCAAACATACTAGATCTTTGTTTCAAAAATGCTGCATGCTTAATTGGTTAATTGACACTTGGGAGATTTAGCCATTACTGAAATCTGGTATTTGAGGATAAGAGATGTTTTCGACCCTGGTTGACATCAGAAAATTTAAAGTTTCAGAAGTTTTTTTTTTATCTATCTACTCTGTTGTTCAGCGACTTTTCTTTACCAGTTTCAACCAGTAGGAGGCGCTGTTGCAGGAACCGGGTCACGATCCTTCTCCAGCTTCTCCAGCCCATGGCAAAGAACTGAACCCAGGACGATGCATTCATTGATGGGTGAGTGTTATTTGTGATATCATAGGATTCAATGTATTTTATGTTAAACAAGCCTACACTCCATTTTTACATCAGTGTGAAAATCCTGGATTGTATAATGTTAAAGCATGAAGCACCAGCAGAACACCCGTTAACTACGTCCAGTCCGGTTTTTATCTTAAACAACAAAGGAAAATAAAGTCTTAGAAATGTTTACAACTGAACTTCAAACAGATTTCTTTATTCCAGTTTCCCTTCACTTCATATGTCTTTTGATCATGGCCGTCTTAACTATGGCCTGTCTGGTTTTGATCTGGGGCTCCAACTAAAAATGATGAAACCATGGATGAGCAATCCACAATTTGCATTTTGGAGAGAAGTGCTGGCCTCAAAGTGAAGGAAAAAAAAAAAAAAAAAAAGTCAGCCTGGTGTAACATCTCTGATACCTCCACATCCACTGCTGAGGTGTGAGCGAGCCATTTAATCCCTAATTATAGCAGCGCTGCTCCGTAGCCACAAGTCAAAGTAATTTGCAGCCAGAGAAGTTCAAGCAGTTCAGTCAATTTACCTGCAGGAAAATGTAATCGAATCCCCAACCATGATGAGTAGAATCCATAAACACACTGTAGATGACACACACACAAACACACACACATACAGGCCTTTTCATGTGCGCTGCATGTGGACGACAGCTCCCTCGACGCCTCCGTCGCTCCTCGTTTGTCCTTCCCTTCATCTGTCCGTCACTGATTTTCCCTCCCTCACCTTCGCTCTCCTCCCTCCTCTCAAACACAATAATTACAATCAGCTGATCTCACTTTCTACTTTTCCTTATGTCATCTATCCCGCCCTCTTTTTCCCCCACAGGTCTTCTCCCTCCTTCCCTCCTGTCTCTCATATCCAATCACCAGGATCTCTTCATCACCATCACAGTCAACTCTCTTTTGATTTGATGTGACTTCAAACCAGGATCTAACTCTCCGACTTCACACCTGATTTGATGCATGCAGCTACACAACCAATGTTTTATACTAATAATGTTGTATTTTGTTTTTTTTTCAGGAATTGTGAAACCATTGTTCACTATTTACAACATATCATTCATGCCAGAGACAGTGGAGAAACAAGATGCTGCATTCACAGTCACTTCCTGTATCAGTGTCATGTGGGTTTGGAGACCAGCTGCAGGTCTGAGTCTGATCAAGATCATAGATTATGACCCATTCTTTCACCTGAAATAAATATCCAGGTAAATTCATGCAAAACCGCTGATGCACGTTTCCGTTGGGGGCAGTTTTTCGGCACGCAGTCTCTGCATTTGCCTTGAAAACAACTCTGTCTCGTAACGTTCAGTTATTATCTCATAGCGTGGTGATTGTGCAGGTCACAACTTGTCCACTAGTGTGTTTTAGAGTTGTTGGATTGTGTATTTGATGAGTTTGATGAGGGAAACCAAGAAATCCCATTAGCCTCCCTAGTGTAGCTCTGAGCAGCTCGCGCTTCTGCTCCGCCGTTCTAAAAATAGCTTGCACCGACAATAAAAGGTAACGAACTTACTCCTAAAACTATAGAGATTATGGCATTGGCCAGTTTGCCAAAATGTTGAACTATCCCTTTAAATCTATCTATAGTACAATTATGTATGTTTATATTTTTCCATCAGAAGAACACAATGGTTTCTTTCTGTCTCATTGATTTTGTAAAGTCTTTATGTGTCTGTTTTGTGTCTTATAGATGATGTTATTGGGGTAAAACTTATGGGTCTTTCTCCTGGTGTCGACGGGGAACTCCACGATGACGACAGAGAGACAGAACCAGGTGAGAGAGTTCAAATATCTTACACTTCCGACATCACAAAAGAAAAGCCTGGAAATAAATCCTGTGGATGTCCAGTACATCAGCAGTATTTGTGCTGACGTTGGGTTTGTTAAACATCAGTACATACTGTACATTATTGAGATTTAAGAGCCGCCCGTCACGATAAAGTGATACCGTTCAGAGCTGTCACAGTATGAGACAAGAAATGAAGCATTTTTTCCATTAAACATGAAAGTCCTTTTTTTTTCTGTCCTTCCTCTTCATGCGCTCCCGCCTTTTCTACAGTCTGGCAAACGACCAGAGCCGACGGATGATTTAGTGCCGGCTACAATGGCTTTCATTTCAGTTTGCTTTAGGGAATTCTCCTTTTGCTCTTATGATGCATTATTATGGTTCCTCGGCCTGTAAAAAAAAAAAAGAAAAAAAAAAGGGTATGTGCGTGTGTGTGTATCAGAGAATGTGTTACTGTGTGTGTAAATGTCTTTCCATGGTCTTTCCAAGTCAAATTTTGGTTTGAAGCCATTTTTGTGAGGACATTTCGACCGGTCCTCACAACTTCAAAGAGCTACAGTATGAGGGTACAAATACTACTACAAATACAAATACAACCACAAATGCAAATACAACAACATCATCTATCAATTCCAACTACAATTAACTACAAACTGTACATCTACAACAAACTGCATCCAACTACATCTACAACTACAACTACAACTACATCTACAACTACAACTACATCTACATCTACAACTACAACTACATCTACATCTACAACTACCACCATGAATAAATAAATATAACAATACTGTCTATTTTAAAAACTATTAGGAAGCAAAACTGAACAGGACACAGTGATGGAAGGTAAAAACTAAACAAAAACTAGGCTGATTTTAGCTGCAATTCAGTGAAGTGGTAGTTAGTTTTGCATTCTTCATTGTAGCCTTATTTTAATTTTGTTTTTTTTATTAAATAACCCTGGTCTGTGTGGTGGTAATAAAACGATAAATGTGCACAACTCGGGCTGAAATAGCTGCACATTCACACCTTCTGTCATTCCTCCTCTATCGGCCTCTGTTCCATTTCAATGTGATGTGAGTCAGTGGAGTACAGAGTGAAGGCGTCCTGTCTGTAAAGAGCTGTCAAGAGGGAGAACAGACCATAATAATATCTTGCAGACTGTTTGTCGGTAGCAGACACTGACTTTTTTTTTTTCATCTTTTTGCAGAACGACACACACGCACATACATACATAGACACTCCACTCTGGGAGAGCGTGCTAAAGGGTCTTGTCTCCACTGTGATCAATATAGGTCAGTGTTAGTCATTGGATGTGATCATCCATGGGTTCCCTCAGGAGGAAACTAAACCGCCTCACTTCTCCCCGTTTGTACTTATTGGACAGTTGGAACATGGATCCATGTTCCTGCTGATGTCAGTGGAAGCCCGGCTGCACAAAGACACATGAAAAAATAAATCTGACAGGGAGGAGCGCAGGAGGAGGCGCAGGAGGCTTTTAAGTGTCGTAAAACAGTAAAATCCAGTCGTCCCCGGGGATCCATGAAGACGACCGTGACAAAACGATCGGTAGTTTGGTCTCAGTGCAGGGTCGACCGCTTCGGAGCAAATGGAGGGGACGACTGTCGGGGATTCTTTACATGGAGTCAATGAGTCACAGGGCAGTTCATTAATATCATGCAGGAAACTCGTCATCATTCATTGTAGCATTTACGTTAATGGCTCTGAGAAAAAGTCAACTAATCACAGCGAGGGACGACACAAGTTGTGACCTGCACATTCAACACGCTATGAGATAAAAATGGTATGTTAATGTATTGGAGGTAAATTCATGCAAAACCGCTGATGTGCAGTTTTTCAGCAAGCAGTCTCTGCATTTACCTCGAAAACAACTCTGTGTGGTAACGTTGTGTTATTATCTCATAGTGTGGTGAATGTGCAGGTCACAACTTGTCCACCAGAGCATTTTGGAGTTGTTGGATTGTGTATTTGATGAGTTTGATGAGGGAAACCAAGAAATCCCATCAGCCTCCATAGCGTAGCTTTGAGCAGCTCACGACTCTGCTCTGCCATTCTAAAAATAGCTTGCACCGACAAATAAAGGTAACAAACCTACTCCTAAAACTATAGGGATAATGGCAATGGGCCAGAATGTTGAACTATCCCTTTAAATAACAGCCATAGAATTAAACAGAACCCAGACACAGGCTAATGTTGTGCAGACAAATTGTTATAATAACATAACAATGGACTTCTCCAAATTTCTCTATAATCTTTGAGACCCAGGAGTTTAGAAACTGACAACAACAACAATAAAATGTAAACTCTTTATTAAGTTCTGTTTTTCAAAATAAACCTTAAATTACAGTGGGACATTCAGATAATTTTAGGAAATTATAGTAGTAACATTCAACCTGAGTGCTGCCATAACTTTCAAAATAAAAGACAGTTGAATTACAGGTTTTCTTGAATCCTTCCCTATCATTGATCAGTTTGTTGACAGTAAAATAAGGAGCTGACAAAAAAGTGAGATAAAAACCATAATGAACAGGGCGAGGATGTCTCAACACTTCACTCAAGGGGAAGTTTTTACTTTAAATGTTGATTGTTGCGTTTCTTTCTTTCTCTCTTTTTAATTTGTGTCTGCATTAGTCGTATGAGATTAACAGCTGACAGTCAGACAATAGGATAAAAACAACAAAACAAATCAAAAAGCAGAGGCGATGTTATAAATGAGTGTCTTTGGTGACTCATGGCTTCCCCGTCACGTGTGTGTGTGTTTGTCTGTGTGTGTGTGTGTCGTACAGAGGGAGACGGAAAACAGAACATCCATCCATTCCCATCAGTCCATTGGACTCAATCAATCCTGACAGGCGGCCTCTCCTCTCCTTTCATCTCTCACTCTCTTTATTTTTTTAAAGCCGTCAGCATCCATCTCATTCGTTACGGCTCTATTATGCAGCGCTGCCTCAATAAAATAACAAACGCATGAATAAATCATAGCCAACCTCAATCTCTCTCTGATTCACAGAGTTGTGGATAATTATTCGGTTTTCATGAGCGCGAGAGAGAAAGAAAGAGAGCGCGCTCATTGATTCGCCGTGACCCCCAAACTGTTTCCAAGGTTGGGGAATAAGGAAATTGATTGGTGGACGAGCGGTGATGGAGAAAAGGAACGAACTTAGAGAATATCCAAATATTCAAATCTCTCCCTCCTTCTTTCTTCCTTCTCCCTCTCTCTCTGCTCTCGCTCCTCAAATATCCATGACCAAATGGACTTATAATTGGAAGTCAGGGGGCCCAGAAATACTCACCTTCTCTCCGACTCGTCTAGATATTAGTTCTGCTGAGTTACGGGGTTGATATGAGCACATGGGGAGAAGATGAGGGGAAGAGAAAGTCATTAGGAGGAGCCCATCACTTGTATTTATAAGGGACTTTCTCATCCTGTAATTATTTTTCCTTCTTTCTATTTTCCTACTTCTGCTTTTTCTCACTCTCTTTTTCCCCACATACACACACACAAACACACACATTCCTCCGTCCATCTTTTCCTCTCTTCCAACAATGTTTCTCATTATAGCCTGTCTCCTCACATTTGTCATATTGGCCAGTCACCCGTGATGATATCATAGGGTACAGGGGCTGTGGACTGTGTGTGTGTAGCAGTGTGTGTGTGTGTGCAGCAGTGACTTGGCTTTTCAGAACACCCCTGTGAGACACCACACACACACATGCACACAGACACACACACACACGCTGACGAGGAGTCAGAAACTCCTATTTGCTTCAGAGTCCTTATTTCTTCCTGGTGGGTGTTGAGAGTCCCCCATTGTCTGAATTGAATAGGACATGTCTCTGGATCTATGAATCCTATTATGAAGGGAGTGAAAAGAGAGGAAGGAGAAGGGAAAAAGGGGAAGATGAGGGGGGGATGGATTTTAAATGGAGCAGTGCAGCGACCGAACATGTACAGACGACGCTCTCGACAGCACCGGTCATTTGTTCAGATGCTAAAAATGGTGCCCTGTATGTCTGTTTTTCCCCAACAAAAGACAACTTGTGGCTGAGTGAATAAGAGACTGTGACTCTCTCAATGGCTGATGAGCCCAAATAGCAAAGATGTTATAGCAGCACACAGAAAGTCAGGGAGGAGGTCGGAGCAGGGTTACAGAGAAAGAGAGGTGATGTTGGTGCCGTTAAAACCACAGAAGAAGAACAAGAGTACTGTAGCAGCAAAGGACGAGAAACGACGAGTCAGTTTCTTCAGGAGACCAGCAGCAGGTCTTAAGCCTATTGACTCCAATGAGTGACATGAATGTGAACACAGATTATTGTCGATTCTTTCGCCCCCGTAATACTGGACTCATTTCTCACCAGCTGAATTTCTTCTGAACATTTTGACACAAAAATGTCAAATTTCAAACACATCAGGAGAAAATGAACTTTACTCCAGACCTGTCTCTGTCTCAACAACACTTGCGCACGATTTGGCACAGATCTCCGAAGCCAGTGGTTCTCAAACTTTTTTATATCAAGGACACAAACAAATTACAAATTAGACCACAGATCCCCACTGGATAAAATTTTGACCAGCAATACACAAATATTTGCTCTGAGACTGAAGAACATTACTGTTTTAGTCAATGTTTGTTAAAATTAGGGCCAATGGCAGGAATTTTTGGAAATATTGTAGAGAAATTTCAGAAAAAAAAGTGGTACAATTTCTCCAAAAACGTTTAAATATTTCTAAAAAAAAAAAATTCAAAATCAGTTCTAAAAGTTATTGTTGAAATGAAATGTTTTGCAGATTTAATTAGATTTTACTTCATATTTGTGTATTTTCTATTGAATATCCAGCATGTGCAGCACAAATTTGAACCTTGATCTTTATTCATGAAAAGAAAATCAAAACATTTCAATTTGAATTTTGTTTTGAGTGAAAACATCCTCACAACCAAACTGAATGTTTCTCCTGCTGAGTTCAGAAAAAAATCTCATCTGTCTCAAGTGAAACCTGGTCAAACACACACACACACACACACACACATACACCTGTCTGACTATCTTTGTGGGGACCCATCATCCAGCCCCTTATGTTAGTATAAACCGTCACATTTGAATGGCTAATGCTAATGCTAACTCTAATCTATAACTAATTTTTAACAGAAACCTGTTGGTTTCAGTGTCCTGGTCCTCACAAAGCTGTTGGACCCCACAAACACAGTTCCTGGTGGTTTTGAGGACCCCATGAATATAGTAAAACAAGATCACACACACACACACACTTGGACATGTGTACACAATGTTCCTCAGGGGTTAAGAGTCAGGAAATGAGATCTGGATCAGGACGAGGAGGAAGTTGAATTCTAAAATAAGAAAAAACAAATCAACACCACTGAAACAATCTGGCCTGTGTATGTGTGCATGTGTGCGTGCATGTGTGCGTGCGTGCGTGCATGTGTGTGTGTGTAAAAGTGTAAATGAAATGATCTGCACTCTTTGTAATTGCCTTCCACCCAGCAAGGGTTCCTTCCTCATGATTGAGAGAGTGAGAGAGACAAAGACATGGACAAAAATAAAAAACAAGAGCGAAACGAACCGTGAGTAAATTCACTGAGACTTGGACGTGAACACAACCGATAATTAAACATTATTATTTTGGAACGGCGCCAAGTTCAGGTGCTTTTCTCAAGTTAAGAGGCTTCACAGCATGGAAAAAAAAAAAAAAACATGAATAGACTCTGATGATGTGGTTGATACAACGGGAGCGACAGCAGCTTTATGAAACGAGAGTTTCCCATTAACATCGCATTTTCTCACTGAGTGGAAACGAATGTGCCGTCCCTCCTCCTCTGTGGATCCTCATCAACACAAACAACAACTCAAGTGCAGATTTCTATCAATATCAAGCGCAATTACATTTTACAATAAACATTCCTAAGAAGAAGTTAGTTAATTACTTTATGTTCAACAGTCAATCATAACAAAAATGATGAAGCATTGTGTCCAAAATATGTTGAATCTGTGTTGACATATTCATAACAAAAAAGATATATTGAATTATATTATTTCATGGATGTGTAAACTGGGTGGTTTCCCAGGTATTGTGATAGAAATAGCTGTGTAAAATTGACAAACCATATACAGATATTGCAATATTATGCATTATACTGTAAGTTTAATATTGCATATAGATTTCACATACTGTGTTGTGTGGTCAGTAGACCTGCTGTGCTGTGCTGATTAAGAGTCACTTAACGTAAGCAATCAAGGAAAATGGATTAATTTGAAACCAGATTGAGCTCAATCTCTTTATTCACCCTATAATTAAAAAGTGGACTTTTCCTGTTGATTATATTATTGTATCCTTGATTACTGTTACACAATGAAAAAGTCACCATTTGGAGGAATTCAGTCAAGGTGGTTTTATTTAGTTAAGAAACCAAAGCTCATTTTTATAGGAGAAAAATCCACATTATAACATTTATTTTAGTTTCTGGTGCACCCACAGACTTCACAGCTGAATCCCTATCAGAATGATTATTTCTTACCTTTGTATTAGAAGTGAACATTACTTATGCAGAGAGAGTAGCTGGTGGAGGGAGCCGGTGGGTCGGCTGTTTCATCTGCAGCTGAGGCCCCCAAAGGTGAACTGAAATATTCTGCTCGGTTGTTTACTCATTGATGTGACTTTCAGGTGCATGTAAATGTCTTCACCTGAAAACAAACCAAAAAAAAAGAAAAGAAAAGACCTCACAACCAGGAGCTGTTGTTGTTGTTGTTGTCGTCGTCCTCGTGCTTGTAAATATTTATCCAAAAAAATCCCCTGGAAACAGTTCACAGGAAGTGAGTCTGTTCTTTTCTTTAAAAAACGCTTTAAAGAGGTGGCGAGTCGCACAACAAGGTCAGAATGACTAAGAGGGCTGGTGACATACAAGAGGAAGAGGGAACCAGAGGTGAAGAGATAAAGAGAGACAAAGAGAACAGACTTACCTTTTCAACCTTTACAGACAGTTACACTGTCAGCTCTCGCTCTTTAGTGGAGCAGCAGCCTGAGAACAGCAACCCCAACGGGAAGGTGGCATTTACCTTTTTTATGGCCTACAAAGAACCCCTGACTCCTCAACACACACACACACACACACACACACAGACACACACACACACACACACACATATATAGACTGTAGATTACAGCTCTTGACATTGTCAATGTTTCCATTAAGGCCTGAACTTGTGCCAGTTTAAATGTCTCAGAGGAGCACGCCGGCTCTTTTTCCACAAGCGAGGCGGCGAGCACACAGGTATGATGAAATTTGGAGATTTATACTCACTTGCATGAGTATGGTTTAAAGGGATAGTTCAACATTTTGTTGAAATTGGCCCATTGCCATAATCACTATAGTCATAGCAGTAGGTTCGTTACCTTTAATTGTCAGTGCAAGCTATTTTTAGAATGGCAGAGCAGAGCTGCGAGCTGCTCAGAGCTACGCTACGGAGGCTCATGGGATTTCTTGGCTTTCCTCATCAATCCAACAACTCCAAAACGCTCTGGTGGAAAAGTTGTGACCTGCACATTCACGTTACCAGACAGAGTTTTAGAGGTAAATGCAGAGACGGCTTGCTGAAAAACTGTCCCTGAAGGCAACACGCAGTTTTGCATGAATTGCATGAGATACCGTCTGTATGGTTGATTATATGGCCCCAGGTGGGCGGGGCTTGGTGACTGCTTTCTTGTGACATCACAAAGTCACAGGTAGTCAGACTGTGTTTCATTTCTCTGTGGACTGAGGCTTTGATACTTTCACAGTATTAATACAGAACCTAGAGCTGCTTTATAATGTAAATCTCACTTTATACCATGTGGGGCCTTTAAGTCTCTATCTTTCACTGAACAGGGTAAATGTGATGTGAGTAGAAACTGAATCGAACCACTGACTATCTCTTGATCTTCTTCTTTAGTTCCATGTGACTTATTCCTGCATGCCATGTGTGTGTGTGTGTGTGTGTGTAAAGCAGTTAAGCCCTGTAAAAGAAAGTCTTGCCTTCTCAACATATAAACTCTGCCTTGGCATATTTCCGGCTAAGCAGAAAAAATTGCAGGTAAAACTCCCATCTGTCACACGGAGAGAGGGGGAGGTGGCAAATAAGCCAGCCTCCTCACCTCTGACAGACACACACATACACACACACACACATGCTGGAAACTCATCTTAAATCTCCCCGTCTTTTGTCAGTGTTTCAATTTCTCAGTACACCTCCTGCACCAGTGAGCAGATAGAGAGAAAGAGGAGGAGAGAGGGCTGCAGAGGAATGACAGAACAAAGAGAAGAGTCGCTGTCATCCCGTCCAAACCTCCCAAAAATGAATAAAGCTCCTCTAAAAAATTTCTTTCTTTACTTCCGCCAGGAGCCTCCTTTCATCTGTGATCAGTGGGGAGAGCAGCCAGCCTGGGTTAACACATTCTTTAAGTTGTTTACTGTTTCCATAAAACAAACGTCTGTGGTCAAAACTTTATTTTTCTTTCCCGAACGCTCCATCACAGCCTGAGATTAACACATCACAGGGATGCGGCTGTCGTTGCTTTGTCCTCAAGTCCACACCTGCCAACTTCTAATGCAACTCACTTTGAAATAACATAGTGAGATGAAAACATGTCTTATAATAAAACAATTCTACAAAAATGACGGGAAAGAACATTTTCTATGATTATGATTGTCATCCTTTAAATAACGAACCCACAGATGATCAATCATTATGTTGTGTAGTTAGGCGACATAGGGGTCGTAGTAACTCCCACGACAGGAGCAGAGGGGGAAAAAAGACTAAATCCACTGACTTTTTTTTTTGTTAACCTTTATTTATACAGGTAAAATCTCATTTAGACCCAGGGTCTCATTTACAAGAGAGACCTGACTTTTACATTCATACTCAGAATATAATGGGTATAAGTGCATATTATATTTAATATTTCATGTATATAAGGGGCACTATTTAAAGATACACTCGTGTGGGTTGTAAGCAGTTGAAGAATATGACCATTATGATTGATGATTTCGACCAAATGTTTCTGCCCAGCATGATGAATGGAAAGGCTATGAAGGTAATGTTTCATAATTGTAATTTTTTGTTGCAAGGCCAATTCCACTGTTATCTTTTTTTAAAAATATAAAACACTTGTAGAAAATATGTAACAACCTATGAAGATTTCTTCGTAAATGGTATTTTACAAAGTAGCTCTGAATAATAAGAAGTGTAAATCCAGGCACTCGCCTCCTCTATCCTCACTTCCCGTCCTCAGATCTTTTGTCCATTTGTTTTCATTTGCATTTCACCTCCCGTTTAATTTTTCATCTGTGCTCCGCGGGCAGCTGAATAGGGAACGGTCTCAGATTTACGGCACGATAGCGGGGCAAGCAATTATTCCAGCCGCTTTTCTCACATTCACGCTGAACTTCTTGAGGATGTGAATTTCTTTTTTTTCCCTCTGTAATATGGTCAATTGAAGCTGCAAATGATGCTCATTAACATCAGTGAAGCGGCATTAGACTGGTAATGTCTATGAAGGTTATGCTCAGTCCTGCTCGCACGCAATCCTGTGTGGAAGAGAGAGAGAAAAAAAACCGTCGGTATTCAAAACAATCTTTATTTTTGATTGAGGGTACAGTAATTCAATTGAACACATACACACACACACACACAGATACACACATGAGATACATGGTGGGTGACAACAAAAAAGCAACAGGGGAATTTAATCAGTATTTAAATTGAAAAGAATTGGACTGTCATCACAGCACAATTTGGATTGTAAACTGTGTCTTTTCAATGCCCTGAAGTGTGCATGTGCATGTGTGTGTGTGCATGTGTGTGTGTGTCTGACTCTGATGAGACAGGCTACTCTCATTGTTGTCCCGCAGTTTTCAATTTGAGGGTCATTTGTTTGCATTATCCAGTTTATGACAGGCGGGGAGGGAGAATGCCACTGTTGTATCTGATTCTAATTATTTAGCAGCTGTAAAACACTTGTCGCTGCCTCTCCTGTTCGCCGCCACCTCATTTGTCTCCCATCGTCCCCCTTTTTTTTTCTTCTTTTTCTTTTTTTTTTTTACTGCCTCTGCATACCTTGTTTCTCTAACAGTTGACGATCAGTAACTGAAGTAGGCTACCGTTAAAAAGGGGAGCAGGAAAATGTGTTTATTTCTTTAAAATAGCTAGGTGAGGAAATCAATATTAATCAGTTTTTTTAATATGATGTTTTTAATGATAAACGTAACAAATCAGGAACAAAATAAGACTGACTGAACTGCCAGAGATTCATGCATCATGTAGCTAATCTTAGGATCCATTCATGTGAATTTGCAGGGTTGATGTTCAGGGTTAGGAGCCAAAACAAGTAGCCAAGCACAGATTGGTAGCCTACAACCGCTAACACTGTGTCAGCCACAGCAAGTTAAGCTAACATTATAAACAAGATGTCAACTTCACGAAAAACCTTGTCAATACAGAGAGTGAAAGAGAATTAGCACAAGCAAACATGTCTAGCCCTGTAAAGCCTGAACCATAATTGCCTTTTTCAAAATTGGCAAAAATATCCATTTGAGTCACTGACCAACGGCAGCCATATTGGATGTCCCAAGTGAAAGGCCTGCTGGTACAGTACATAAATAACTGCACCCTGGTGGATTATCTGATTATTGCATGTATCTAAATGTATACATTAGGATTTTCAGGGGGGGGGAAATCACAGTGAGGATGTAGATGTCTCAAAAACTCATGTATTTTCATGTATCAAATTTGTTAAAGATGGCGGCATAATTCGAGGGCTTGGCATTGGCAGTGTGATGGTCCATCAGCCAACGCATCTCAGTCTCACTGTTTGTGCCGCAGCAGGACTTACTGTAATTTTAAGTGGTCTAACACAAGTATTTAAGCCAGAACTCCTAAGTGTGAGGTCATAACAACTGCTTATTGAAAAAAGTGAGTTTCCCACCTCCAGATTAGGAGTGGTGATGTTTCTTCAAGTAAAATACCATCTTTTATACAAGTTATGCTGTTGGACCATGAGCCAGGCAGGGTGAGGAGCTCCACCATCCAGACGCATCTGGAGGGAGCGGAGGTGAATTTGAGCAGGTATTCCTGGGATAGGACAGGAGGACCAGACAGACTCTGAATTTACCGGGAGGATTATAGAGCTCATTTGGTCTTGGATCAGTGTGGGATTCCTCAGGGATATCAGGAGGATGACAGGGCAGAGGGATGTCTGGGCCACCCTGCTTAGCCCGCTGGAACTTCTGGGGGTTATATTTTTCACGGCCAGACCAGGGTCAGCAGGGCTCAGACACCTCGTAGTATCCCGAGGACACACACACACAAAGACACTCGATGCCCAACGAAAACCACACCTCCAACACACTCCGGGACAGATGCCACCTCTCTCCACCACCTCGCCATCCTCCGTCCCGCTCGTTCGCCTTTTCAGAAATTAATCAGGCGACGTGTAGTTGGGAAATGAGGTGACATTTTCCTATAATGAGAGCGATGGGTGGAAAGGAAGGAATCACTGTGTTTCCAGGGCCTGCCATCGACAGAGATTGACATTTTCCATTACAGAGTCAAAATGTACATGTGTTGCTCCATCTGAGTTGCCATGTTTGTGTGTGTGTGTGTGCGAGTGTGTGTGGTTTAAGGTTCATTTTGGCAGCAGAAGGCAAGGAGGTCATCCATCTTGTTACAGCCATATCCCAAAGTCCATGCGTGTGTGTGTGCAGGTTTGTGCTTGTGCATACCGGTGTGTGCTCGGCTGCAAAAGTGTGTGTCTGTGTGTGTGTGTGTGTGTGTGTAGAGAGTGGCAGTAAGGTGAAAAAGCATGATTTATGGAAGGGAGTGGTGCTGGAAAGCTCTAGGTACAGCAATGCCTGTAAATCCTGATAAAAAACCTGGATAGAAGCAATTTAATGCCATCAATCTTCCTACCTAGGGGCTGTGATATATTGGCAGGTAGAAAAGAGTGTGTGTGCATGTGTGTGTAAAGGAATTAAAGAGGTAAGCTAAACTCATTCCTCAGGTAGATAAACCTGCTTTTAACAATTAGTTCGACTGTTGTTGCTTGTTTTGTGGATTTAACTCCTGCTAGGCCAAGCAAGTCGGCACATAGACGTGCATTCAAGTTAAGTCAAATATGAAGCTAATTAATTGAGTAAATGTTCAGACACAAAGTTTTAAGCCCTTTTTAATTAATAGCACTAGTGTAAATCTCTAGACCTTTTGTGTTTTGGAAGATAAATAATCACCTTTATTCTGTTGTTGTGGTTGTTTGAAGGACTAATGTTGATCTAAGGAAAGAAGCTGAGATGCTAATAATAGGCTACACAGTGTTTGTAAGGGTACCATCCAATACAAGTTCTCACTGTCGTGTGAAATTCAATATATCTCGGAGGTGAGATATGGAAATATGTTGTCTGTGATGTTTTGAAATGAATATCAAATTCTTGTTGTTTTATACAGGACGGTACAGAAATAACAAAATATGACTGTGCCCTCACAACCATTAAAACAATCACTATAGTTTTCATATGAAAACAGTTCAAGATTACTTATTTTACATTTCTAGAGTTTAATTTGAAGAGTTGATTCATATAAAGATATTTTTTTTACTTTAGAAGACTAAAAACCACAGGGCTTAGGCTGGTGACAGTTTCGTTATGACATCACAAAGTTACAGGAAGTGCTGATAGCCTGTTTTAAAACTCATTTTCTGAATACAGGCTGCGTGAGTTCCTCTAGTGTGTAGTAAGGCTTTAATATTTTCATGAATTTATTATAAACCCTAGAGCTGCTTTATACTCAAACTACACACACAAATTTAAGTTTATACAACATGACCTTTAAATCAAAACTTGGATTGGCGTTTTTTTCCACACGGAGGCTGTGGATACTATCTATTTTAGTCCTGTGGGTTGCTAATTTTTGGCCAAACAAGTAGCTCATCTATCAAAAATAATCAAATGTGCATGCATACACATTTTTCTACATATATACATGCAAATACAAACAAGTCTCCTCTGTAACTTGTGTCCGTGAGAGCCGACTGAAGGCTGAAAGCAACACCCAAGGTATAAACAGCCTCATGCTGCAGCCTCCCCCGAGGCTGATGTGAGCCCACCGACTGAAGGCTGAAAGCAACACCCAAGGTATAAACAGCCTCATGCTGCAGCCTCCCCCGAGGCTGATGTGACTTTACATTCACTTGCCCACTGGTTAATAAGAGTATGATTTATAGCACGACAGGGCTCCATCTATCTAAGCACAGCTGGTGTCAGTGCTTCGCCTTCACTGTTCTCAACTAAATGGTACTAAACACTTAACCAGCATCTCAAATAAAAAAGCCCCATGTGGTGTTAGTGCTGCTTTTATAGAGGAATTGATCACGCGGTGAACGACAAGCACAAATTAATTCATTACTCATCATAAAGTCAGTCAAGCAAATCATTTATGCATTTATTTAAAAGCATATGACCAGAGCGCTGCAGCTGTGGGTGGTGTGTTATTCTTAATATCTCCAATTTATCGAGAATGTGTTGTGTTTTTCACTTAGGCCTTCTTATATGTCACTGCTGTCTGAAAGGAGTGTTATGTGAAAATCAGAAGGAGGTCCAGTCTGGCAGCTGTAATTACTTTATGTTCATGTAAAGGCAAGTAAATGGAGAAACAGGTGTTATTAACAAGTATTTATTGATTGGACAAAAGGTCAACATCAAGTTATACCACAATAAATTGTAACTTTTTGAGAAAAAAGCTGCAATATAAAAGGATCACAGCTGGTTTCTGATGATTTCACCTTATTACTTTTTTACTCACACAATATTCTCATTGTTATTGTCCTTTTGAAGTTAAAGGCACAATATGAAAACAGTTTAATTAAGACAATTAGCAACTACTGAAGTTGGTTTTATCAAGAGGAGGAAATACACAATAACGCTTTTACTTTGAAAATCACGGTCTGTGCTCACAAAATTAAAATATTAAGAACTTTTTTCTTTTTTTTTTACTTATTCACTTCACTGTCATGGAGATTGTTTCAGGTGCAACAGACTCTGAATATTTTATCCAGTTCAAAACGCAATATTATTTTTAATGTAAACAGTCACTGGAGAGAAACATGATTGAAGTCACACAGAATTCATTTACATATTATATTTCATTGTTGAGTTTCATCCCAGCCCAGTTGGTGTTGGTTTCTCTCTGGTCAGCTCCAACAGGATTTTGTATTTATTTATTTATTTTTTATTTTTTATTTTTTATTTTTTATGTGAAGATGAGTTTGCATCGACAGCGTTATCTTTCTGTGTGACAGACTTGACTGGAGAGGCCTTGAGAAATGATTTAATTTACCCCCACAGGCACTAAATCACACCCCGCTGGAACATCTCCTTCACACACACACACACACACATATGTGCTTGGACACACATATACACACACACAGAGCGAGAATCAAGCCTACCCACAGGCAAACATCCCACACAGGCATAAACACCTGACACGCACACATCGATGAGACAGTACATCAAGCCATGAGCCCCGTCCTCTGCCTTGCTGCTGTATCACCGATTTGGGAAAATTCACACCACTCTTTTTTTTTCTTCTTCTTCTTCCACTCCATCTCCTCTCCTCATCAGATCTCTAACAGCTGTAATCGTCCTAAGATGCAGTGACGGTGGCGACGGCGGAGCTGAACGAGCGTCACATGTTTAGTGCTGCAGCCTGTGATTTAAAAGACAGCACGCTCCCTGATTTTGTTATGCATCCAGCAGATTGCTCAGGTCTCTCTCCGCTCCATTGGGTCGACTTTAAAAAAAAGAAGAAAAAAAAGAAGAAAAATCATCAACAGTAAACTGGGAGGAAATTTGTTTCGCTGTCAGTGACTGTAATAATGACACGTTTAGGTCCTGCTGGAGTTTGCACAACTGCCAGTTTCCAACTTAGTGTCCTCCCACAAACTTGAATTTTCTTGAAAGCTCCAGTACATCTTCCTACTTTGCACTGAAGTACCTGAAAATGTATTTAAATACGTCTCTCTCTAACATCCATCTTTCAATATAATTGAACTCAAGTGTGATGGACATACTGATGTCTTTTCACTAGGAGGTATTTCTGTCTGGACGGGATGAGCAGGGGCCGGCTATTTAATCACAAATGTCCCCGACTGGCTGAGAGAGTGATGATATTACCACTACTACTTAGAGGAGCGTTCAGCAGCTTAACCCTTAATTTATCCATTATAGCACATAAACCACTTCCATAACATCATTATTATCAGACTCATTGTAACTAAAGGAGGTGAAGGAACAGACAGACTGGTCTCTGTACCACTTAGGACTCCCTTTATAAAAAGGATTTTAACACACTTTGTAAATCACAAATAAACAGTTAAAAATAAGTCATGTATGGCTGCAGACTCACTATTTGTTAACGTTAATAATGTTACAAATAAGTTATCTGAACATGTAAAACTATTTAAATATATGCTGATGATTGAAGTTAAAGCAGAAGTAAGTGATATATTTGTGTTAATATAAGTCTTAAATAGTTATATCTTCCGACAGCAATCACTTACATAGAGTGTTTGGACCAAAAATTGTCTGTCAGTACTCTGCTCTGCTTGACGAGGAGAAAAAATATCAGTTTTTGATGAAGGCACAAGGAAAATAGGGACGAGGACTGTTATGGAGTTCAAGGAAACAAAACCAGTTCTCAGTAACCAAGTGGAGTGACTTTCACCGGTAAAACAGGTTGGAAAAACACGAGTGGGTTCACTACAAATAAGTTGTGACTTGAAGCTGTAATTTACGATTTCAAAAGCCTGCCTGGAACGCAGCATTAGCGAAAACGACCGGACCACTTACTTCTTCTTTAATTGCTAGTAAGTTGACAAATATCTGATGAAGGCACAAAATATGATGGAGAAACAAAACAATCTCAGTAGCCAATGAGAGGCTTAATAGTAGACTACAGATGCACATGGGCTCACTATTTGGTAAGAAATAAGTAGGTTAATTGTTGTCTTTTTTATCTTATATGTTATGTTAAACCTATAGCTAATAAATCCTTTATAAGTGGGGTTTTATTATAAAGTGGTTACCCTACTTCTAATAAAAAAGTCTGTTATGTTTTGGAGTTGAAGGGAATTAAAGACTAAACTATGGTCGTTTCTCTGTGTGACAGACAAAAACAGTAAATGTGTTAGGCCTATGTTTCAGCTTTGGCCTCAGTCTTTGCCCCAGTGGTTCAGGTTCAAGTCTGGTGTGTCTGCCTTTCTCTTTTTCCAATTTAACCTTTTCTCTCTCTTGGTGTCACTGCAATAAAGGTAAAAGCTTGAAGAAAAAAAAAACTTTTAAAAGAAAGACAGATAGTCTCCTTTATGACTGATCATTTAATACTTTAACAGATGAATCACAGCTCAGTCTGAATCTTTCTTTTATTTATTTGTTGATAATGTAGCCACAAGTAGCGACATAGACCACATACTACGTCTTGTTAATTCTCACTGTTCAACCATGTCATATGGCACTTATTATGGGTAAAATGGAGACTTGTGTAAAGAAAAGCATGCAGTTCAATATAATTGAAGAATAAATGCTCTAATAGTCCATGGTGAATACTGCATATGAGTTTTTGGGTTTAAATGCAGTAGTCCTCCTCAAAACTTCTCAATAAACAGCTGCTCTTAAACTCAACATAACAAACTGAATTCTGCTATTGTGTTGAATTGAATGTAATATTGTTCCCACTTTTACCAAGTGCCCAATTATAAAGCACTCCCCCAGGTTATAATGGGTCTAGCGCACTAAATATATATTGTTATTCATTCGCATGTCAAATGTCTGACATTTGAAAAAAAAGGGGGGGGGTTCATACTGTGTTTGGGGATAAAAAGGAAAAATAATACACTGCTGTGAAATAAAATATCAAAATTGTCCTTCTCTCTTCATCCGTGACACCACGGGCGCTGGATTTGTTGACTTATTGTTAACAGGGTTATGTTCTGCTTTTGTTTGTGTCTCACTTTGCTGGGGCATTTGGAGCCAGGATGTAATTAGGATTATTTATTTTTTAAAAGCTTTAAAAAAAAAGACCATAACTTCAACTGTGACTGTGCTGCTTCATAATTCTTGAGTTGTGTTTTGGGGGTGAACTGTGATTAAGGGCTTTGCTCACAGCTGCTCGTTTGTTTATTTTCCCACTCGGCCATTGTTGAACAGTCTGGATCAGTTTTGTGTTTGTAAATTTGCACGACACATGGTGAGTAGGACATTAATGGTGCTTTAATAATAAGTGACAGGAACATTAGCTACTAATTCTGTCCATCACAAGTTTAATGGTCTTATCAAATGAAAATGAAATAAAGTTACATTAGCCACAAAAAAACTATTCAATAATGTGTAAAAAGGAGGAATAAGCATGATGATACTACCTAAATGTATTTGGATACAATGGATGCTCTGTTTATATACATGTTTTTGGCTGTTTCATGTATTTAATTTTCCTTCTATTAGAAGTTTTGTTTATTGAACATGTCTATTAATGCTTTTTAACTGAAAACAAACCCACTGCATTGAAAGAACTGCAGTTCCCAGCAGCCCCTGTTTCCAGTCTACTCCAATAAGAAACCCCCTTTCGGACATTTGTATTTCATTTCATATTTGGGATAACTCAGGTTTTGAATATGAGAAATGAAAGCCAAAGTCATAAATTATAAAACTGATTTCCCACTGAAAACAAATGAGCCTCTAAAAACCAAACAATTTGGGATAACTGTGAATTCAGTCAGATTTCAAAACAAACAATTCATTCAGAATTTCCGACTCGGAAATTTCTGACATCATTACATTCACGCTGCAGGAACTTGAAAGAGAAAAGTACCCATATGGGAAATATATGCAGCAGCAAATTATGTTTATTTTGGAGGCAAATAAAGACAAGAGGAGACGCCGCAGATAACGTTATAGCCCTATGTAACCGTTAAACGTTATTTCCGTTACATACGTGGACCACAATTTCACACAGTACAACAACCACAGATTATATAAACATAATACACAAAAAAATATGCATTAAAACCTCAGCAAATAACTTTAAATAAAAAATTCTAACCATTTAAGACGAGGGCCGCCATGTTTTGATGCTGTCGTGACATCAAGTCGGAAAGTCGGAGCTATGAAATGATAACCGAGTTTCCAACCTGTAATTTCCGAGTTCCACACCGTTCAATTCATTCTTGACAACTCGGAGAGTCAGAATTGTTCAAGTTAACCTGCATTGTAACTGTATTTATTTATTTATTTTCCCCTCTAGCATTTAATGGGATTCATCTTCCACCTGAAGCTCAGGGGAGAAACGTCCGGCGCTGGAGAATAAGAAGTGTCGGCTGAAAACGTCTTGTGACGGGCCTCGGCTGTCCAAATGACATCAGTCCAACATCCATGCCAACTTTAAGCCCGGCGTCCACACACCTCATGACAGATAGATTAAGGTTTTGACAGCCCTAAGCCTTCAAAGCTCACACCTCCACACATTCTTCTTTGAACTTTTACTCTGCTGCTCGTTCTCTCTCTCTCTGTCTGTCTCCCTCGGCTGATGCTCGCTCGCTGTCTCACTCACAATGACAGACCGGTATGTGGCAACAGAGTGACTGTCAAGACAGACACGACACGTCTTCCTCTGAACCAACCTGGCCTGCCTGTCTGTCACATACACACACACACACACACACACACACACACACACACACACACACACACACACACACACACACACACACACATTTGCATGATTCAACTGCAAGACATCATCATAATGAAATAATGATGCCGTTTGATTGAAGCTGTTAAGAGCTGAGCGCTAATATCAAGAAGGTTGTGATATTTGTTCTCCTAGTGAGTGTGGAGGTGTGTAGTCGTGCTACATAATGTGTGAGTACACTATGGTATCAGTGCACCCTATAATCATTTCTTGGGATTCATATTTTCATGATTCTTTAAGTGCAGCGGGACAAAAAGTCCTGAATAACATAAAGCTAACAAGTTAAAGGCCCAGTTTTTGTGCAATGCATTGCTAACCTGAGGGGCCAAAATTTAAAACACAGGTATGCTGTGGACCAAACATGGAAATTGTGGGCCTATTATGTATTGTTCATTAATGTTTTGGGTTCAATCCTGAGCTGAGTGGAGGTGTGCATCTGGGAGACAACTTCTAGGCCCTATGTGCCAATTTATTGAGCAGAGCAGCAGATAGATAGGGCTTGGCGTTTGTCGATCTATTGCTTGGTCATGAGCGTACAGTAGGCTAGTTATTGTATGGATTTGTAGGGCCAGTGTGGTAAATATGAAATCTTCTGGTGGAAAACAACACTTCAAGTGCATTTTGTCAAAAATGTGTACTAAAGTTAGCTTGTTTATTGTAAGTGACTGACTGATAGCCTATTCTCCTCTGCTTGTTAGCCTGTTAGCTTGTATTAGCTGGTGGATACTGGCTGCTCCTGATCATCCAGGCTGCCTCTAGCGTAACGCCACCCATTGGTCAAGCAGAAAGTTGGTCACACGCCTCCTGGTGGTGGGATATGGGTACTGTAAAAGTGCCCAATAACTGGCATTTCTACAAAGTGTGGTATTTTCAATAATTTAAGGAAATTTCTAGATCACCCACATTAATAGCATCATCGTGGACCCTTTTACAGACAATTAACACATAGAAAATTTTAAAACAGTTGTCTACATTAATGTTACAATAAACAAATTATAAGCATAACTTAATATGACTTAATATAAGACACCTAAAAGCAAAAAAACATCCGTTTTCATCAGTTTACAAACAAGTGGGCCACTTTTGCAATACCTGCATCCCGCCACTAGGGGGTGCATGAGGGTTGCCACGGGACTCAATGAAAGTGACGTTACTCTCTTATTCCAAAGGCTCTAGCTGCCTCCTGTGCACTTTGAGACCCGCTGCTGCCATCTGCCATTATATCTTCATCGCAACGTCTATACGGTTCATACACATGTAGCATGAACACAGTTATCATCAGTCATCAAAAACTTTCCACATAGCTATTGTGTTATTTTCCACTTGATTTCACAGTGTCATGTTTGTGTGCTCTGCATTCTTGAAAGCTGCTCAACACTCAACACTTGTCACACTTGAACCTTCACCTGGTTTATACCAAGAGAAAAAAAAACACTCAGACATCCCACAACTAAAATACACTTTCATTGCAGAGATGATTACACTCCCCCTGTCTGCTCTTCACCTCACGGAGTTTCATGGAATAACAGACAGCTCTGACACCTTATATCGAGGGCTTAGAACCAAAAGGGCGTAAGTGACATTTTGGGCGAAAATGAGTTATCAAATAAAAGGTTTTGATGAGCTCTATCCAATGATGCCAATGTGACCCATCTGGGATGAAACTGTATTGAATAAACCAACAAAAGAATAAAGACTTAACTCAAAAATGTGACTAATGTTTGGAGCCAAAAGGGGGGTGATTTTAATGTCATTTTTCTCCAGATTTCTACAGTTGCCACCAAAAATACATGTAGATACATATAGGACCCACATGTTTGTTCAGAGCCAGAATGGCTATGAAGTGCAGTTGTTACCTAAGGTCAAAGTGAGCCGCTGTTTGGAGTTACTGGTTAGTGAGTGCTTTTGATTTTTTCTCCAGATTTCTATAGTAAAATGCCGGTAAAATGTTATCAGAGCAAAGTGGAGGTCCTGAAAGAACATAAAGCCCATGTGCTTTTACTGGAGAATAATCACTTAGTTGTATTTCACTGACCTAAGGGGGAGATAAATCACCTTTCATCGAAATGTTATTTATTTATTTGTTTGTTTGTTTGTTTATTTATTCTACTGTAGGAATATGGAGAAAAATGAATTTAAAACAACCCCTGTAATAGATTTCTACAGATACATTCACAGTGTGCTGACATTTGACCTTACGTCAAGGAATTCCTTCATAGGTGTATTCCTTATTTCAAAGTTCTGACATACTCACTAACTTCTGGTTATTTTGGTGGATTTTACTGTAGAAATTTGGAGAAAATAAAAAGTCACCAAAACAAAACCAGTTTTAGTATGTGACCTTTGACCTTCAGGAACATCAATTCCAAAAGGAATGAGGTGTCATCCTCAAGGAATTTTGACATAAGTTCCTGACATCTCACTCTACCTCTGGTATCATTTTGGTGACATTTTACTGTAGAAATCTGGAGAAAAATTTTTAAAATCCCCCTATAAAAAACACAGTTAGTGTGATGTATGCTGACCTTTGCAAAAGGAATAACATCAATTCCTTCATTGGTGTGTTTCTCATTCTCAAAGGTCAGCATACTGTAACTGGATTTTGTTATAGGGGTGACGTTAATGTCATTTTTCTCCAGATTTCTACAGTAAAATGCCACCAAAATGATACCAGAGGTAGAGTGAGACGCCAGGAACAATATGCAAAAGGAATGAGGATGACACCTATGAAGGAATTGATGTGACCTAAGGTCAAAGGTCAGCACACTGTAACTGGATTTTGTTATATGGGTGATTTTAATGTCATTTTTCTCCAGATTTCTACAGTAAAATTCCACCAAAATGATACCAGAGGTAGAGTGAGATGTCAGGAACAGTATTCAAAAGGAATGAGGATGACACCTATGAAGGAATTGATGTGACCTAAGGTCAAAGGTCAGCATACTGTAACTGGATTGTGTTATAGGGGTGACTTTAATGTCATTTTTCTCCAGATTTCTACAGTAAAATGCCACCAAAATGATACCAGAGGTAGAGTGAGATGTCAGGAACAGTGTGCAAAAGTAATGAGGATGACACCTATGAAGGAATTGATGTGACCTAAGGTCAAAGGTCAGCATACTGTAACTGGATTTTGTTATAGGGGTGAATTTAAAATGATTTTTCTCCAGATTTCTACAGTAAAATGCCACCAATATGATACCAGAGGTAGAGTGTGACACCAGGAACAATATGCAAAAGGAATGAGGATGACACCTATGAAGGAATTGATGTGACCTAAGGTCAAAGGTCAGCATACTGTAACTGGATTTTGTTATAGGGGTGACTTTAATGTCATTTTTCTCCAGATTTCTACAGTAAAATGCCACCAAAATGATACCAGAGGTAGAGTGTGACACCAGGAACAATATGCAAAAGGAATGAGGATGACACCTATGAAGGAATTGATGTGACCTAAGGTCAAAGGTCAGCATACTGTAACTGGATTTTGTTATAGGGGTGACTTTAATGTCATTTTTCTCCAGATTTCTACAGTAAAATGCCACCAAAATGATACCAGAGGTAGAGTGTGACACCAGGAACAATATGCAAAAGGAATGAGGATGACACCTATGAAGGAATTGATGTGACCTAAGGTCAAAGGTCAGCATACTGTAACTGGGTTGTGTTATAGGGGTGATTTTAATGTCATTTTTCTCCAGATTTCTACAGTAAAATTCCACCAAAATGATACCAGAGGTAGAGTGTGACACCAGGAACAGTATGCAAAAGGAATGAGGATGACACCTATGAAGGAATTGATGTGACCTAAGGTCAAAGGTCAGCATACTGTAACTGGATTTTGTTATAGGGGTGACTTTAATGTCATTTTTCTCCAGATTTCTACAGTAAAATGCCACCAAAATGATACCAGAGGTAGAGTGTGACACCAGGAACAATATGCAAAAGGAATGAGGATGACACCTATGAAGGAATTGATGTGACCTAAGGTCAAAGGTCAGCATACTGTAACTGGATTTTGTTATAGGGGTGACTTTAATGTCATTTTTCTCCAGATTTCTACAGTAAAATGCCACCAAAATGATACCAGAGGTAGAGTGAGATGTCAGGAACAGTATGCAAAAGGAATGAGGATGACACCTATGAAGGAATTGATGTGACCTAAGGTCAAAGGTCAGCATACTGTAACTGGATTTTGTTATAGGGGTGACTTTAATGTCATTTTTCTCCAGATTTCTACAGTAAAATGCCACCAAAATGATACCAGAGGTAGAGTGAGATGTCAGGAACAGTATGCAAAAGGAATGAGGATGACACCTATGAAGGAATTGATGTGACCTAAGGTCAAAGGTCAGCATACTGTAACTGGATTTTGTTATAGGGGTGATTTTAATGTCATTTTTCTCCAGATTTCTACAGTAAAATGCCACCAAAATGATACCAGAGGTAGAGTGTGACACCAGGAACAATATGCAAAAGGAATGAGGATGACACCTATGAAGGAATTGATGTGACCTAAGGTCAAAGGTCAGCACACTGTAACTGGATTTTGTTATAGGGGTGACTTTAATGTCATTTTTCTCCAGATTTCTACAGTAAAATGCCACCAAAATGATACCAGAGGTAGAGTGTGACACCAGGAACAGTATGCAAAAGGAATGAGGATGACACCTATGAAGGAATTGATGTGACCAAAGGTCAAAGGTCAGCATACTGTAACTGGATTTTGTTATAGGGGTGATTTTAAAATGATTTTTCTCCAGATTTCTACAGTAAAATGCCACCAAAATGATACCAGAGGTAGAGTGTGACACCAGGAACAGTATGCAAAAGGAATGAGGATGACACCTATGAAGGAATTGATGTGACCTAAGGTCAAAGGTCAGCATACTGTAACTGGGTTGTGTTATAGGGGTGATTTTAAAATGATTTTTCTCCAGATTTCTACAGTAAAATGCCACCAAAATGATACCAGAGGTAGAGTGTGACACCAGGAACAATATGCAAAAGGAATGAGGATGACACCTATGAAGGAATTGATGTGACCTAAGGTCAAAGGTCAGCATACTGTAACTGGATTTTGTTATATTGGTGAAAATGTCATTTTTCTCCAGATTTCTACAGTAAAATGCCACCAAAATGATACCAGAGGTAGAGTGTGACACCAGGAACAATATGCAAAAGGAATGAGGATGACACCTATGAAGGAATTGATGTGACCTAAGGTCAAAGGTCAGCATACTGTAACTGGATTTTGTTATAGGGGTGACTTTAATGTCATTTTTCTCCAGATTTCTACAGTAAAATGCCACCAAAATGATACCAGAGGTAGAGTGTGACACCAGGAACAATATGCAAAAGGAATGAGGATGACACCTATGAAGGAATTGATGTGACCTAAGGTCAAAGGTCAGCATACTGTAACTGGATTTTGTTATAGGGGTGACTTTAATGTCATTTTTCTCCAGATTTCTACAGTAAAATGCCACCAAAATGATACCAGAGGTAGAGTGAGATGTCAGGAACAGTATGCAAAAGGAATGAGGATGACACCTATGAAGGAATTGATGTGACCTAAGGTCAAAGGTCAGCATACTGTAACTGGATTTTGTTATAGGGGTGATTTTAATGTCATTTTTCTCCAGATTTCTACAGTAAAATGCCACCAAAATAATACCAGAGGTAGAGTGTGACACCAGGAACAATATGCAAAAGGAATGAGGATGACACCTATGAAGGAATTGATGTGACCTAAGGTCAAAGGTCAGCATACTGTAACTGGATTTTGTTATAGGGGTGACTTTAATGTCATTTTTCTCCAGATTTCTACAGTAAAATGCCACCAAAATGATACCAGAGGTAGAGTGAGATGTCAGGAACAGTATGCAAAAGGAATGACGATGACACATATGAAGGAATTGATGTGACCTAAGGTCAAAGATCAGCATACTGTAACTGGATTTTGTTATAGGGGTGACTTTAATGTCATTTTTCTCCAGATTTCTACAGTAAAATGCCACCAAAATGATACCAGAGGTAGAGTGTGACACCAGGAACAATATGCAAAAGGAATGAGGATGACACCTATGAAGGAATTGATGTGACCTAAGGTCAAAGGTCAGCATACTGTAACTGGATTTTGTTATAGGGGTGATTTTAATGTCATTTTTCTCCAGATTTCTACAGTAAAATGCCACCAAAATGATACCAGAGGTAGAGTGAGATGTCAGGAACAGTATGCAAAAGGAATGAGGATGACACCTATGAAGGAATTGATGTGACCTAAGGTCAAAGTTCAGCATACTGTAACTGGGTTGTGTTATAGGGGTGATTTTAAAATGATTTTTCTCCAGATTTCTACAGTAAAATGCCACCAAAATGATACCAGAGGTAGAGTGTGACACCAGGAACAATATGCAAAAGGAATGAGGATGACACCTATGAAGGAATTGATGTGACCTAAGGTCAAAGGTCAGCATACTGTAACTGGATTTTGTTATAGGGGTGACTTTAATGTCATTTTTCTCCAGATTTCTACAGTAAAATGCCACCAAAATGATACCAGAGGTAGAGTGTGACACCAGGAACAATATGCAAAAGGAATGAGGATGACACCTATGAAGGAATTGATGTGACCTAAGGTCAAAGGTCAGCATACTGTAACTGGATTTTGTTATAGGGGTGATTTTAATGTCATTTTTCTCCAGATTTCTACAGTAAAATGCCACCAAAATGATACCAGAGGTAGAGTGTGACACCAGGAACAATATGCAAAAGGAATGAGGATGACACCTATGAAGGAATTGATGTGACCTAAGGTCAAAGGTCAGCATACTGTAACTGGATTTTGTTATAGGGTGACTTTAATGTCGTTTTTCTCCAGATTTCTACAGTAAAATGCCACCAAAATGATACCAGAGGTAGAGTGTGACACCAGGAACAATATGCAAAAGGAATGAGGATGACACCTATAAAGGAATTGATGTGACCTAAGGTCAAAGGTCAGCATACTGTAACTGGATTTTGTTATAGGGGTGATTTTAATGTCATTTTTCTCCAGATTTCTACAGTAAAATGCCACCAAAATGATACCAGAGGTAGAGTGTGACACCAGGAACAATATGCAAAAGGAATGAGGATGACACCTATGAAGGAATTGATGTGACCTAAGGTCAAAGATCAGCATACTGTAACTGGATTTTGTTATAGGGGTGACTTTAATGTCATTTTTCTCCAGATTTCTACAGTAAAATGCCACCAAAATGATACCAGAGGTAGAGTGTGACACCAGGAACAATATGCAAAAGGAATGAGGATGACACCTATGAAGGAATTGATGTGACCTAAGGTCAAAGGTCAGCATACTGTAACTGGATTTTGTTATAGGGGTGATTTTAATGTCATTTTTCTCCAGATTTCTACAGTAAAATGCCACCAAAATGATACCAGAGGTAGAGTGAGATGTCAGGAACAGTATGCAAAAGGAATGAGGATGACACCTATGAAGGAATTGATGTGACCTAAGGTCAAAGTTCAGCATACTGTAACTGGGTTGTGTTATAGGGGTGATTTTAAAATGATTTTTCTCCAGATTTCTACAGTAAAATGCCACCAAAATGATACCAGAGGTAGAGTGTGACACCAGGAACAATATGCAAAAGGAATGAGGATGACACCTATGAAGGAATTGATGTGACCTAAGGTCAAAGGTCAGCATACTGTAACTGGATTTTGTTATAGGGGTGACTTTAATGTCATTTTTCTCCAGATTTCTACAGTAAAATGCCACCAAAATGATACCAGAGGTAGAGTGTGACACCAGGAACAATATGCAAAAGGAATGAGGATGACACCTATGAAGGAATTGATGTGACCTAAGGTCAAAGGTCAGCATACTGTAACTGGATTTTGTTATAGGGGTGATTTTAATGTCATTTTTCTCCAGATTTCTACAGTAAAATGCCACCAAAATGATACCAGAGGTAGAGTGAGATGTCAGGAACAGTATGCAAAAGGAATGAGGATGACACCTATGAAGGAATTGATGTGACCTAAGGTCAAAGTTCAGCATACTGTAACTGGGTTGTGTTATAGGGGTGATTTTAAAATGATTTTTCTCCAGATTTCTACAGTAAAATGCCACCAAAATGATACCAGAGGTAGAGTGTGACACCAGGAACAATATGCAAAAGGAATGAGGATGACACCTATGAAGGAATTGATGTGACCTAAGGTCAAAGGTCAGCATACTGTAACTGGATTTTGTTATAGGGGTGACTTTAATGTCATTTTTCTCCAGATTTCTACAGTAAAATGCCACCAAAATGATACCAGAGGTAGAGTGTGACACCAGGAACAATATGCAAAAGGAATGAGGATGACACCTATGAAGGAATTGATGTGACCTAAGGTCAAAGGTCAGCATACTGTAACTGGATTTTGTTATAGGGGTGACTTTAATGTCATTTTTCTCCAGATTTCTACAGTAAAATGCCACCAAAATGATACCAGAGGTAGAGTGAGATGTCAGGAACAGTATGCAAAAGGAATGAGGATGACACCTATGAAGGAATTGATGTGACCTAAGGTCAAAGGTCAGCATACTGTAACTGGATTTTGTTATAGGGGTGACTTTAATGTCATTTTTCTCCAGATTTCTACAGTAAAATGCCACCAAAATGATACCAGAGGTAGAGTGTGACACCAGGAACAGTATGCAAAAGGAATGAGGATGACACCTATGAAGGAATTGATGTGACCTAAGGTCAAAGGTCAGCATACTGTAACTGGATTTTGTTATAGGGGTGACTTTAATGTCATTTTTCTCCAGATTTCTACAGTAAAATGCCACCAAAATGATACCAGAGGTAGAGTGTGACACCAGGAACAATATGCAAAAGGAATGAGGATGACACCTATGAAGGAATTGATGTGACCTAAGGTCAAAGGTCAGCATACTGTAACTGGATTTTGTTATAGGGTGACTTTAATGTCATTTTTCTCCAGATTTCTACAGTAAAATGCCACCAAAATGATACCAGAGGTAGAGTGTGACACCAGGAACAATATGCAAAAGGAATGAGGATGACACCTATGAAGGAATTGATGTGACCTAAGGTCAAAGGTCAGCATACTGTAACTGGATTTTGTTATAGGGGTGACTTTAATGTCATTTTTCTCCAGATTTCTACAGTAAAATGCCACCAAAATGATACCAGAGGTAGAGTGTGACACCAGGAACAATATGCAAAAGGAATGAGGATGACACCTATGAAGGAATTGATGTGACCTAAGGTCAAAGGTCAGCATACTGTAACTGGATTTTGTTATAGGGGTGACTTTAATGTCATTTTTCTCCAGATTTCTACAGTAAAATGCCACCAAAATGATACCAGAGGTAGAGTGAGATGTCAGGAACAGTATGCAAAAGGAATGAGGATGACACCTATGAAGGAATTGATGTGACCTAAGGTCAAAGGTCAGCATACTGTAACTGGATTTTGTTATAGGGGTGACTTTAATGTCATTTTTCTCCAGATTTCTACAGTAAAATGCCACCAAAATGATACCAGAGGTAGAGTGAGATGTCAGGAACAGTATGCAAAAGGAATGAGGATGACACCTATGAAGGAATTGATGTGACCTAAGGTCAAAGGTCAGCATACTGTAACTGGATTTTGTTATAGGGGTGACTTTAATGTCATTTTTCTCCAGATTTCTACAGTAAAATGCCACCAAAATGATACCAGAGGTAGAGTGAGATGTCAGGAACAGTATGCAAAAGGAATGAGGATGACACCTATGAAGGAATTGATGTGACCTAAGGTCAAAGTTCAGCATACTGTAACTGGGTTGTGTTATAGGGGTGACTTTAATGTCATTTTTCTCCAGATTTCTACAGTAAAATGCCACCAAAATGATACCAGAGGTAGAGTGTGACACCAGGAACAATATGCAAAAGGAATGAGGATGACACCTATGAAGGAATTGATGTGACCTAAGGTCAAAGGTCAGCATACTGTAACTGGATTTTGTTATAGGGGTGACTTTAATGTCATTTTTCTCCAGATTTCTACAGTAAAATGCCACCAAAATGATACCAGAGGTAGAGTGAGATGTCAGGAACAGTATGCAAAAGGAATGAGGATGACACCTATGAAGGAATTGATGTGACCTAAGGTCAAAGGTCAGCATACTGTAACTGGATTTTGTTATAGGGGTGATTTTAATGTCATTTTTCTCCAGATTTCTACAGTAAAATGCCACCAAAATGATACCAGAGGTAGAGTGTGACACCAGGAACAGTATGCAAAAGGAATGAGGATGACACCTATGAAGGAATTGATGTGACCTAAGGTCAAAGGTCAGCATACTGTAACTGGATTTTGTTATAGGGGTGACTTTAATGTCATTTTTCTCCAGATTTCTACAGTAAAATGCCACCAAAATGATACCAGAGGTAGAGTGTGACACCAGGAACAATATGCAAAAGGAATGAGGATGACACCTATGAAGGAATTGATGTGACCTAAGGTCAAAGGTCAGCATACTGTAACTGGATTTTGTTATAGGGGTGATTTTAATGTCATTTTTCTCCAGATTTCTACAGTAAAATGCCACCAAAATGATACCAGAGGTAGAGTGTGACACCAGGAACAATATGCAAAAGGAATGAGGATGACACCTATGAAGGAATTGATGTGACCTAAGGTCAAAGGTCAGCATACTGTAACTGGATTTTGTTATAGGGGTGACTTTAATGTCATTTTTCTCCAGATTTCTACAGTAAAATGCCACCAAAATGATACCAGAGGTAGAGTGTGACACCAGGAACAATATGCAAAAGGAATGAGGATGACACCTATGAAGGAATTGATGTGACCTAAGGTCAAAGGTCAGCATACTGTAACTGGATTTTGTTATAGGGGTGACTTTAATGTCATTTTTCTCCAGATTTCTACAGTAAAATGCCACCAAAATGATACCAGAGGTAGAGTGAGATGTCAGGAACAGTATGCAAAAGGAATGAGGATGACACCTATGAAGGAATTGATGTGACCTAAGGTCAAAGGTCAGCATACTGTAACTGGATTTTGTTATAGGGGTGACTTTAATGTCATTTTTCTCCAGATTTCTACAGTAAATGCCACCAAAATGATACCAGAGGTAGAGTGTGACACCAGGAACAGTATGCAAAAGGAATGAGGATGACACCTATGAAGGAATTGATGTGACCTAAGGTCAAAGTTCAGCATACTGTAACTGGGTTGTGTTATAGGGGTGATTTTAAAATGATTTTTCTCCAGATTTCTACAGTAAAATGCCACCAAAATGATACCAGAGGTAGAGTGTGACACCAGGAACAATATGCAAAAGGAATGAGGATGACACCTATGAAGGAATTGATGTGACCTAAGGTCAAAGGTCAGCATACTGTAACTGGATTTTGTTATAGGGCTGACTTTAATGTCATTTTTCTCCAGATTTCTACAGTAAAATGCCACCAAAATGATACCAGAGGTAGAGTGTGACACCAGGAACAATATGCAAAAGGAATGAGGATGACACCTATGAAGGAATTGATGTGACCTAAGGTCAAAGGTCAGCATACTGTAACTGGATTTTGTTATAGGGGTGACTTTTAAAATGTCATTTTTCTCCAGATTTCTACAGTAAAATGCCACCAAAATGATACCAGAGGTAGAGTGTGACACCAGGAACAATATGCAAAAGGAATGAGGATGACACCTATGAAGGAATTGATGTGACCTAAGGTCAAAGGTCAGCATACTGTAACTGGATTTTGTTATAGGGGTGACTTTAATGTCATTTTTCTCCAGATTTCTACAGTAAAATGCCACCAAAATGATACCAGAGGTAGAGTGAGATGTCAGGAACAGTATGCAAAAGGAATGAGGATGACACCTATGAAGGAATTGATGTGACCTAAGGTCAAAGGTCAGCATACTGTAACTGGATTTTGTTATAGGGATGACTTTAATGTCATTTTTCTCCAGATTTCTACAGTAAAATGCCACCAAAATGATACCAGAGGTAGAGTGTGACACCAGGAACAGTATGCAAAAGGAATGAGGATGACACCTATGAAGGAATTGATGTGACCTAAGGTCAAAGGTCAGCATACTGTAACTGGGTTGTGTTATAGGGGTGATTTTAAAATGATTTTTCTCCAGATTTCTACAGTAAAATGCCACCAAAATGATACCAGAGGTAGAGTGTGACACCAGGAACAATATGCAAAAGGAATGAGGATGACACCTATGAAGGAATTGATGTGACCTAAGGTCAAAGGTCAGCATACTGTAACTGGATTTTGTTATAGGGCTGACTTTAATGTCATTTTTCTCCAGATTTCTACAGTAAAATGCCACCAAAATGATACCAGAGGTAGAGTGTGACACCAGGAACAATATGCAAAAGGAATGAGGATGACACCTATGAAGGAATTGATGTGACCTAAGGTCAAAGGTCAGCATACTGTAACTGGATTTTGTTATAGGGGTGACTTTAATGTCATTTTTCTCCAGATTTCTACAGTAAAATGCCACCAAAATGATACCAGAGGTAGAGTGTGACACCAGGAACAATATGCAAAAGGAATGAGGATGACACCTATGAAGGAATTGATGTGACCTAAGGTCAAAGGTCAGCATACTGTAACTGGATTTTGTTATAGGGCTGACTTTAATGTCATTTTTCTCCAGATTTCTACAGTAAAATGCCACCAAAATGATACCAGAGGTAGAGTGTGACACCAGGAACAATATGCAAAAGGAATGAGGATGACACCTATGAAGGAATTGATGTGACCTAAGGTCAAAGGTCAGCATACTGTAACTGGATTTTGTTATAGGGGTGACTTTAATGTCATTTTTCTCCAGATTTCTACAGTAAAATGCCACCAAAATGATACCAGAGGTAGAGTGTGACACCAGGAACAATATGCAAAAGGAATGAGGATGACACCTATGAAGGAATTGATGTGACCTAAGGTCAAAGGTCAGCATACTGTAACTGGATTTTGTTATAGGGGTGACTTTAATGTCATTTTTCTCCAGATTTCTACAGTAAAATGCCACCAAAATGATACCAGAGGTAGAGTGAGATGTCAGGAACAGTATGCAAAAGGAATGAGGATGACACCTATGAAGGAATTGATGTGACCTAAGGTCAAAGGTCAGCATACTGTAACTGGATTTTGTTATAGGGGTGACTTTAATGTCATTTTTCTCCAGATTTCTACAGTAAAATGCCACCAAAATAATACCAGAGGTAGAGTGTGACACCAGGAACAATATGCAAAAGGAATGAGGATGACACCTATGAAGGAATTGATGTGACCTAAGGTCAAAGGTCAGCATACTGTAACTGGATTTTGTTATAGGGGTGACTTTAATGTCATTTTTCTCCAGATTTCTACAGTAAAATGCCACCAAAATGATACCAGAGGTAGAGTGAGATGTCAGGAACAGTATGCAAAAGGAATGAGGATGACACATATGAAGGAATTGATGTGACCTAAGGTCAAAGATCAGCATACTGTAACTGGATTTTGTTATAGGGGTGACTTTAATGTCATTTTTCTCCAGATTTCTACAGTAAAATGCCACCAAAATGATACCAGAGGTAGAGTGTGACACCAGGAACAATATGCAAAAGGAATGAGGATGACACCTATGAAGGAATTGATGTGACCTAAGGTCAAAGGTCAGCATACTGTAACTGGATTTTGTTATAGGGGTGACTTTAATGTCATTTTTCTCCAGATTTCTACAGTAAAATGCCACCAAAATGATACCAGAGGTAGAGTGTGACACCAGGAACAGTATGCAAAAGGAATGAGGATGACACCTATGAAGGAATTGATGTGACCTAAGGTCAAAGGTCAGCATACTGTAACTGGATTTTGTTATAGGGGTGACTTTAATGTCATTTTTCTCCAGATTTCTACAGTAAAATGCCACCAAAATGATACCAGAGGTAGAGTGTGACACCAGGAACAATATGCAAAAGGAATGAGGATGACACCTATGAAGGAATTGATGTGACCTAAGGTCAAAGGTCAGCATACTGTAACTGGATTTTGTTATAGGGCTGACTTTAATGTCATTTTTCTCCAGATTTCTACAGTAAAATGCCACCAAAATGATACCAGAGGTAGAGTGTGACACTAGGAACAATATGCAAAAGGAATGAGGATGACACCTATGAAGGAATTGATGTGACCTAAGGTCAAAGGTCAGCATACTGTAACTGGATTTTGTTATAGGGGTGACTTTAATGTCATTTTTCTCCAGATTTCTACAGTAAAATGCCACCAAAATGATACCAGAGGTAGAGTGTGACACCAGGAACAATATGCAAAAGGAATGAGGATGACACCTATGAAGGAATTGATGTGACCTAAGGTCAAAGGTCAGCATACTGTAACTGGATTTTGTTATAGGGGTGACTTTAATGTCATTTTTCTCCAGATTTCTACAGTAAAATGCCACCAAAATGATACCAGAGGTAGAGTGTGACACCAGGAACAATATGCAAAAGGAATGAGGATGACACCTATGAAGGAATTGATGTGACCTAAGGTCAAAGGTCAGCATACTGTAACTGGATTTTGTTATAGGGGTGACTTTAATGTCATTTTTCTCCAGATTTCTACAGTAAAATGCCACCAAAATGATACCAGAGGTAGAGTGTGACACCAGGAACAATATGCAAAAGGAATGAGGATGACACCTATGAAGGAATTGATGTGACCTAAGGTCAAAGATCAGCATACTGTAACTGGATTTTGTTATAGGGGTGACTTTAATGTCATTTTTCTCCAGATTTCTACAGTAAAATGCCACCAAAATGATACCAGAGGTAGAGTGTGACACCAGGAACAATATGCAAAAGGAATGAGGATGACACCTATGAAGGAATTGATGTGACCTAAGGTCAAAGGTCAGCATACTGTAACTGGATTTTGTTATAGGGGTGACTTTAATGTCATTTTTCTCCAGATTTCTACAGTAAAATGCCACCAAAATGATACCAGAGGTAGAGTGAGATGTCAGGAACAGTATGCAAAAGGAATGAGGATGACACCTATGAAGGAATTGATGTGACCTAAGGTCAAAGTTCAGCATACTGTAACTGGGTTGTGTTATAGGGGTGATTTTAAAATGATTTTTCTCCAGATTTCTACAGTAAAATGCCACCAAAATGATACCAGAGGTAGAGTGTGACACCAGGAACAATATGCAAAAGGAATGAGGATGACACCTATGAAGGAATTGATGTGACCTAAGGTCAAAGGTCAGCATACTGTAACTGGATTTTGTTATAGGGGTGACTTTAATGTCATTTTTCTCCAGATTTCTACAGTAAAATGCCACCAAAATGATACCAGAGGTAGAGTGTGACACCAGGAACAGTATGCAAAAGGAATGAGGATGACACCTATGAAGGAATTGATGTGACCTAAGGTCAAAGGTCAGCATACTGTAACTGGATTTTGTTATAGGGGTGACTTTAATGTCATTTTTCTCCAGATTTCTACAGTAAAATGCCACCAAAATGATACCAGAGGTAGAGTGTGACACCAGGAACAATATGCAAAAGGAATGAGGATGACACCTATGAAGGAATTGATGTGACCTAAGGTCAAAGGTCAGCATACTGTAACTGGATTTTGTTATAGGGCTGACTTTAATGTCATTTTTCTCCAGATTTCTACAGTAAAATGCCACCAAAATGATACCAGAGGTAGAGTGTGACACCAGGAACAATATGCAAAAGGAATGAGGATGACACCTATGAAGGAATTGATGTGACCTAAGGTCAAAGGTCAGCATACTGTAACTGGATTTTGTTATAGGGGTGACTTTAATGTCATTTTTCTCCAGATTTCTACAGTAAAATGCCACCAAAATGATACCAGAGGTAGAGTGTGACACCAGGAACAATATGCAAAAGGAATGAGGATGACACCTATGAAGGAATTGATGTGACCTAAGGTCAAAGGTCAGCATACTGTAACTGGATTTTGTTATAGGGGTGACTTTAATGTCATTTTTCTCCAGATTTCTACAGTAAAATGCCACCAAAATGATACCAGAGGTAGAGTGTGACACCAGGAACAATATGCAAAAGGAATGAGGATGACACCTATGAAGGAATTGATGTGACCTAAGGTCAAAGGTCAGCATACTGTAACTGGATTTTGTTATAGGGGTGACTTTAATGTCATTTTTCTCCAGATTTCTACAGTAAAATGCCACCAAAATGATACCAGAGGTAGAGTGAGATGTCAGGAACAGTATGCAAAAGGAATGAGGATGACACCTATGAAGGAATTGATGTGACCTAAGGTCAAAGGTCAGCATACTGTAACTGGATTTTGTTATAGGGGTGACTTTAATGTCATTTTTCTCCAGATTTCTACAGTAAAATGCCACCAAAATGATACCAGAGGTAGAGTGTGACACCAGGAACAATATGCAAAAGGAATGAGGATGACACCTATGAAGGAATTGATGTGACCTAAGGTCAAAGGTCAGCATACTGTAACTGGATTTTGTTATAGGGGTGACTTTAATGTCATTTTTCTCCAGATTTCTACAGTAAAATGCCACCAAAATGATACCAGAGGTAGAGTGAGATGTCAGGAACAGTATGCAAAAGGAATGAGGATGACACCTATGAAGGAATTGATGTGACCTAAGGTCAAAGGTCAGCATACTGTAACTGGATTTTGTTATAGGGGTGACTTTAATGTCATTTTTCTCCAGATTTCTACAGTAAAATGCCACCAAAATGATACCAGAGGTAGAGTGTGACACCAGGAACAATATGCAAAAGGAATGAGGATGACACCTATGAAGGAATTGATGTGACCTAAGGTCAAAGGTCAGCATACTGTAACTGGATTTTGTTATAGGGGTGACTTTAATGTCATTTTTCTCCAGATTTCTACAGTAAAATGCCACCAAAATGATACCAGAGGTAGAGTGAGATGTCAGGAACAGTATGCAAAAGGAATGAGGATGACACCTATGAAGGAATTGATGTGACCTAAGGTCAAAGTTCAGCATACTGTAACTGGGTTGTGTTATAGGGGTGATTTTAAAATGATTTTTCTCCAGATTTCTACAGTAAAATGCCACCAAAATGATACCAGAGGTAGAGTGTGACACCAGGAACAATATGCAAAAGGAATGAGGATGACACCTATGAAGGAATTGATGTGACCTAAGGTCAAAGGTCAGCATACTGTAACTGGATTTTGTTATAGGGCTGACTTTAATGTCATTTTTCTCCAGATTTCTACAGTAAAATGCCACCAAAATGATACCAGAGGTAGAGTGTGACACCAGGAACAATATGCAAAAGGAATGAGGATGACACCTATGAAGGAATTGATGTGACCTAAGGTCAAAGGTCAGCATACTGTAACTGGATTTTGTTATAGGGGTGACTTTAATGTCATTTTTCTCCAGATTTCTACAGTAAAATGCCACCAAAATGATACCAGAGGTAGAGTGTGACACCAGGAACAATATGCAAAAGGAATGAGGATGACACCTATGAAGGAATTGATGTGACCTAAGGTCAAAGGTCAGCATACTGTAACTGGGCTGTGTTATAGGGGTGATTTTAATGTCATTTTTCTCCAGATTTCTACAGTAAAATGCCACCAAAATGATACCAGAGGTAGAGTGGGATGTCAGGAACAGTATGCAAAAGGAATGAGGATGACACCTATGAAGGAATTGATGTGACCTAAGGTCAAATGTCAGCATACTCTAACTGGATTTTGTTATAGGGGTGACTTTAATGTCATTTTTCTCCAGATTTCTACAGTAAAATGCCACCAAAATGATACCAGAGGTAGAGTGTGACACCAGGAACAGTATGCAAAAGAAATGAGGAACACACCTATAAAGGAATTGATGTGACCTAAGGTCAAAGGTCAGCATACTGTAACTGGGTTGTGTTATAGGGGTGATTTTAAAATGATTTTTCTCCAGATTTCTACAGTAAAATGCCACCAAAATGATACCAGAGGTAGAGTGTGACACCAGGAACAATATGCAAAAGGAATGAGGATGACACCTATGAAGGAATTGATGTGACCTAAGGTCAAAGGTCAGCATACTGTAACTGGATTTTGTTATAGGGCTGACTTTAATGTCATTTTTCTCCAGATTTCTACAGTAAAATGCCACCAAAATGATACCAGAGGTAGAGTGTGACACCAGGAACAATATGCAAAAGGAATGAGGATGACACCTATGAAGGAATTGATGTGACCTAAGGTCAAAGGTCAGCATACTGGGGGGGCGCTAGTGAGATGAGAGCAGAGTAGACGTGTTTTCTCGAGCTCCTCACAGTACGCCAAATCTTACTATTTAAAACCGCTTTTTTGAACACTTGACTCTCTTTTTTTGGTCGAACTTCATTTCTTGTTCATACTACCACCGAGTGGAACGCAAAAATGTCCGGTAAAACTGCACGGGGCGGAAAGGCACCGCCGCTAACCAACACCTCAGCTAATGCTAGCCGCTCGCCGCCGCTAGCCAACACCTCAGCTAACGCTAGCCGCTCGCCGCCGGTAGCTAACACCAGCCGTCCACCGCCGCAGGCCAGCACCTCAGCTAACGCCAGGCGCCCGCTACCACAGACCAATACCTCAGCTAGCGCCAACCGCTGGTCGCCGCTAGCCAACACCACAGCTAACACTAGCCGCGATCAAGCTAGCAAGAATCCACCGGTCATGTCATCAGCTGAAGATGAAGATGAAGACGAGCTTCCACTCGCTTGGCATAAAGTGTCAAAGATGCTCTTGCAGTCTTTTAATGAGCGGTTTGACAAGTTCGAGCAGAGTTTTCAGAACATTTTGGCCGCCCAGCGGGAGATAACCGAGAGACTGACTACCACCGAGGACCAGGCTGCGGACCATGAGCACCGTATCAACGCGATGGAAACCTCAGTCACTGAGTTGCAGCAAGAGAACAAGAAGCTACGGGCCAAGCTTTCGGATCTTGAAGGGAGATCCAGGCGCAACAATATAAGAATCCTCGGCGTCCCGGAGGGTGAGGAGAGGGGGAGGCCAACCGAGTTTGTGTCCAACCTGATCCCCAAGCTGTTGGGGGACGACAACTTCACCAAGCCGGTCGTCATCGACAGAGCGCACCGTACACAACAGCCTAAACCACCAGAAGGATCCAGACCCCGCATGATAATCGCACGGGTGCATCTAACACAGGAGAAGGAAAAGATTCTGCGGCTCGGGAGGCAGAGCTCAATGGAATACGAAGGCAACCGAATCCTAATCTTTCCCGACTACACCGCGGAGGTGATGGAGCAGCGGCGGGGCTTCCGTGAGGTGCTGCAGCTCCTGAGAGAGAAGGAGGTTCGTCACTCACTGCGCTTCCCGGCCAGACTCCACATTCACCACCAAGGGCAAGTAAAAGCATTTGACGACCCGGACGAGGCCAAGACTTTTGTTAACCAAAAACTCTGAAAGCTCAGTTTTCTGAAGAGGGTCTAAACATGTTCTGAGTAAACTTTTACCTCAGCGGTTTTTCTTTTCAATGTTAAATCCACCGTTATGGTGTGCTAATGAGGGGCGGCTGGATGGAGGTTTTCTCCTTTTTTTCGTTTTTGACCGGCGATCCCAGATGTGGATGAGGGTAACTATGCTTCGTTTGGGGAAGCTTTGGGTGGGGGGCTTGTTTGTGGGTTTGTTAACTGTTCATGTTATTATTGTTTTTTGTTTGAGACAGGCTGCCAGGCTAAATGTTAAGTTTGTATTTTACTCTAATGCAAAAGGTACCATACGTGAATAATACTTTGGATTTCATGTCCTTGGTCTCTTGGAACGTACGTGGTTTAGGTCACCCAGTTAAGCGAGGAAAAGTGTTTTCACATTTGAAATCACTGAAATCTGACATTATTTTTTTGCAAGAAACCCACGTTACAGCCACTCAGCATAGGAAACTCAGGGCTAACTGGATTTCACAGGTCTATCAGTCACCATTCACATCGAAAGCCCGAGGCGTTGCCATTCTCTTCAGAAAGACTGTGCCTTTTCGATTTCAAGCATCTACAACCGACCCAAATGGCAGGTTTATAATTGTAACTGGGCACATCAATTCATTTCCTGTCACACTAGTGAATATTTATGGGCCAAACACGGACGACCCAGCTTTTTTTCGAAAAGTGTTTGATCTGATCCCGGACGACGATTCAAGCCACATAGTAATAGGGGGAGACTTTAATTGCTATTTAGACCCTTATTTAGATAGGCTGTCTTCTGCCCCCCCACCAACTATTCTTGCTGTACAAACTATTAACAATTTGATGAGAACAAAGAAGGTGGTGGATATTTGGAGATTGCAGCACCCATCTGACCGGGATTACTCTTTCTATTCACACGTGCACAGATCATACACACGGATCGATTATTTTCTAGTCGACTCCAGATTAATTTCCAACATCACTGACACTAAATATCACAACATAATAATATCTGATCACAGTCCTGTTAATATTAATCTTAAACTGTGCTCCCCTAGACAAGCCTATAGCTGGCGTTTTAATCCCTATCTCCTTGAGGATCAGACTTTTAAAACACACATCACCACACATATATCACAGTTCCTTGAGACCAACGACAACGGGGAGGTGAATGACACAACTCTGTGGGAAACTCTCAAAGTGTATATTAGAGGGCAAATTATTTCTTACGAAGCAACACTGAAAAAGACTAAACGCAGCAGATTGAAGGAAATCGAAAAAGAGCTACAGACTGCTGAACAGGTTTATCGTAATTCATTACTCCAATCAGATTACAACATAATTCTTAAATTAAAGTATGAATATAATACCATTCTGGGAGAACAAATAGGCAACTTGCTATTAAAGCTTAAACGGAGGCACTTTGAGCTTGGTGATAAGCCACAGAAGCTACTGGCTAGACAGTTAAAAGGAGAACAAGCAAAACGAGCTATTTACAAAATAAAATCTAAATCTGGTGATATGCTTACAGACTTGAAGGACATTAATGAGCGTTTTAAAGAATTCTACTCAGAAATCTACACCTCTGAATCAACAGCTACACAGGAAGATTTTGATCAGTTCTTTAATTCGCTTGATTTTCCAAAACTGGACGCAGCATTCAAGGAGAGTCTAGATTCAGATTTCTCACTTTCTGAGTTACAGGAGGCCATCAGATCATTCCCCGCTGGCAAAGCGGCGGGCCCAGATGGGTTCGGGCCAGAGTTTTACAAAGCCTTTCTAGGGGACCTTGCACCCTCCCTGTTGAGAATGATCCGGGACACGTTTAAAAACAAACAGCTCCCATCCTCTCTCAGTGAAGCAAATATTTGTGTTTTACTAAAAAAGGACAAGGATGAAACAGACCCAGGTAGCTACAGGCCTATTGCCCTACTAAATTACGATTTGAAAATAATTACAAAAGTTCTAGCGAACCGGCTCGGAAAAAATGTAGCAAGTATCATTCATCCTGACCAAACGGGTTTTATCCCGGGCAGGTACTCCTTCTGTAATGTCCGCAAAATTCTTAACATCATGTATGCAGACTATGGCAAAAACGACAGAGCAGCTATATTGTCCTTAGATGCTCGTAAGGCATTTGATATGATAGAATGGCCCTATTTATTTGCGACACTTAAGAAATTTGGATTCGGCGACACTTTCATAGAGTGGGTCAAGATTTTATACAGCAACCCAAAATCCTCCATTCTAACAAATGGGGATAGATCTGGTCTGTTCACCCTGCAACGCGGCGTCCGCCAGGGGGACCCATTGTCCCCCCTGCTGTTCAATATAGCGCTGGAGCCGCTGGCTATTGGCATTAGAGGACATCCAAACATTAAAGGTATTTGCTCAAGCAGTATTGAGACCCGTGTTACTCTGTATGCGGACGATCTCCTTGTCTGTTTAGCTGATCCAGTTGTCTCCATCCCTGTCCTACTAGAATATATAAATGCTTTCGGGAACATCTCTGGCTATACCATAAATTGGGGGAAGAGTGAGTTCATGCCCTTAACAGACCAACTCACTGACGATTTCCTAACAAAATTGCCTTTTAAAGTAACGAAGGAGTACTTCACCTATTTAGGGCTTAAACTGACTAAAAACCCTAAACACCTCTTTAAATTTAATTTTACAGAATCTATAGAAAAACTTAAAACAAATATTGAATCTTGGAGAATTTTGCCCTTGTCTATGATAGGCCGAGTAAATGCAATCAAAATGGTGAGCCTACCTAGGTTTTTATACCTTTTCCAGAATTTGCCTATATACTTAAATGCATCTTTTTTTAAGAAGCTTGACTCTATCATTCTGTCCTTTGTGTGGGGTTACAAATCACACAGGATATCCAAGGCTCACCTTCAAAAACCTTCCAAAAATGGTGGTCTTGGACTGCCTGTTTTTAGACACTACTATTGGGCAGCTAACTCCAGAGCTCTCACCTACTGGAAGGGTGGAAGCGCCATAGCCGAGGAGAACCCTTTGTGGCTACAGCTAGAAGCTGCTACAGTCCACATGTCATCACTCCCTGCCCTTTTGTTTTCTGACCCCGCCCCAGTAGTCAAATTAATTAATCGTAATTTCACTGTGAAGAACTCATTGCGCATCCTAAAGCAAATAAAAGCGGCTTGCCAGGTTCCCAGTGCTTCCATACAGGCACCTATATGTCAGAATCATTCATTCTTGCCTGCCCGGCTGGACGGGATGTTTGCTGTCTGGAGGGATAGGGGTATTAAAACATTTTCAGATCTGTACATTAACAGCCAATTGGCATCATTTGCTCAGCTAAGCAACAAATTCAATCTTCCAAATGCTCACTTTTTTCGCTACCTCCAAGTCAGACATTATGTCAAGGAGAACTGGCCACATTTCAATTCCATCCCTACCACTCATCCTTTCCTTGAGACCCTCCTGCTCCCTCCAGACTCCAAACAATTAATATCAAAGTTTGTGGGTTCTTTCACCAAGTCAGTTTCCTCTGATTTTATTAGGGTAGCCTGGTCCAAAGACTTGAACTGTGAAATATCAGTAGAACTTTGGGAGGAGGCACTTTCCCGTGTCCATTGTTGCTCTGTTAATTCACGTTACAGGTTAATTCAGTACAAAGTGCTGCACAGGTTACATTATTCCAAAACAAAGCTAAACCGTATTTTTCCATCTGTATCCCCTGTGTGTGATAAGTGCAATATCGCTGAGGGCTCACTAGCACATCTTTTCTGGTTCTGTCCTAAGTTGCACAGTTTTTGGTCAGATATATTTGGACATTTGTCAAAAGCCTACTCCAGAGCCATTCAGCCTAACCATGAGCTGGCCATTCTTGGATGCTCGACTGAGACTTCTGATCTTCTGCATGACACTCAGGTCGCTCTACACCTAGGGATGGTGGTGGCCAAGAAACTTATTCTCTTAACTTGGAAGTCCACCACTCCTCCCACCTTCACTCACTGGCTCAGTGAGATGTTGTCGGTCATTCAAATGGAGAGACTGCGTCTGCATAAACCCAATGGACAGAACAGGTTCGAGAGAATCTGGGGACCCTTCCTGGCCCAATGTCAGGGATGATACCTGACTCGAACTTTCACATGGTACTTGTTTTACCTTAACAACTGCAATTTTGTTTTATGTTTTCTATAAGTCCATCTATGTAAAAGGTAAATTTACAAATGTCTGGCAGCCTCTCCCCCTTTTTATTTTTATTTGATTTTTATTTCTTCTTTCTCTGTTTCCTTTTATGTTTGACTGTTCCCATGTGGTATGTCTTGTACAGTTTTGTAAAATGAAAAACTGTAAATAAAATATTTAAAAAAAAAAAAAAAAAAAAGGTCAGCATACTGTAACTGGATTTTGTTATAGGGGTGACTTTAATGTCATTTTTCTCCAGATTTCTACAGTAAAATGCCACCAAAATGATACCAGAGGTAGAGTGTGACACCAGGAACAATATGCAAAAGGAATGAGGATGACACCTATGAAGGAATTGATGTGACCTAAGGTCAAAGGTCAGCATACTGTAACTGGATTTTGTTATAGGGGTGACTTTAATGTCATTTTTCTCCAGATTTCTACAGTAAAATGCCACCAAAATGATACCAGAGGTAGAGTGAGATGTCAGGAACAGTATGCAAAAGGAATGAGGATGACACCTATGAAGGAATTGATGTGACCTAAGGTCAAAGGTCAGCATACTGTAACTGGATTTTGTTATAGGGGTGACTTTAATGTCATTTTTCTCCAGATTTCTACAGTAAAATGCCACCAAAATGATACCAGAGGTAGAGTGTGACACCAGGAACAATATGCAAAAGGAATGAGGATGACACCTATGAAGGAATTGATGTGACCTAAGGTCAAAGGTCAGCATACTGTAACTGGATTTTGTTATAGGGCTGACTTTAATGTCATTTTTCTCCAGATTTCTACAATAAAATGCCACCAAAATGATACCAGAGGTAGAGTGAGATGTCAGGAACAGTATGCAAAAGGAATGAGGATGACACCTATGAAGGAATTGATGTGACCTAAGGTCAAAGGTCAGCATACTGTAACTGGATTTTGTTATAGGGGTGACTTTAATGTCATTTTTCTCCAGATTTCTACAGTAAAATGCCACCAAAATGATACCAGAGGTAGAGTGAGATGTCAGGAACAGTATGCAAAAGGAATGAGGATGACACCTATGAAGGAATTGATGTGACCTAAGGTCAAAGGTCAGCATACTGTAACTGGATTTTGTTATAGGGGTGACTTTAATGTCATTTTTCTCCAGATTTCTACAGTAAAATCCCACCAAAATGATACCAGAGGTAGAGTGAGATGTCAGGAACAGTATGCAAAAGGAATGAGGATGACACCTATGAAGGAATTGATGTGACCTAAGGTCAAAGGTCAGCATACTGTAACTGGATTTTGTTATAGGGGTGACTTTAATGTCATTTTTCTCCAGATTTCTACAGTAAAATCCCACCAAAATGATACCAGAGGTAGAGTGTGACACCAGGAACAATATGCAAAAGGAATGAGGATGACACCTATGAAGGAATTGATGTGACCTAAGGTCAAAGGTCAGCATACTGTAACTGGATTTTGTTATAGGGCTGACTTTAATGTCATTTTTCTCCAGATTTCTACAGTAAAATGCCACCAAAATGATACCAGAGGTAGAGTGTGACACCAGGAACAATATGCAAAAGGAATGAGGATGACACCTATGAAGGAATTGATGTGACCTAAGGTCAAAGGTCAGCATACTGTAACTGGATTTTGTTATAGGGGTGACTTTAATGTCATTTTTCTCCAGATTTCTACAGTAAAATGCCACCAAAATGATACCAGAGGTAGAGTGAGATGTCAGGAACAGTATGCAAAAGGAATGAGGATGACACCTATGAAGGAATTGATGTGACCTAAGGTCAAAGTTCAGCATACTGTAACTGGGTTGTGTTATAGGGGTGATTTTAAAATGATTTTTCTCCAGATTTCTACAGTAAAATGCCACCAAAATGATACCAGAGGTAGAGTGTGACACCAGGAACAATATGCAAAAGGAATGAGGATGACACCTATGAAGGAATTGATGTGACCTAAGGTCAAAGGTCAGCATACTGTAACTGGATTTTGTTATAGGGCTGACTTTAATGTCATTTTTCTCCAGATTTCTACAGTAAAATGCCACCAAAATGATACCAGAGGTAGAGTGTGACACCAGGAACAATATGCAAAAGGAATGAGGATGACACCTATGAAGGAATTGATGTGACCTAAGGTCAAAGGTCAGCATACTGTAACTGGATTTTGTTATAGGGGTGACTTTAATGTCATTTTTCTCCAGATTTCTACAGTAAAATGCCACCAAAATGATACCAGAGGTAGAGTGTGACACCAGGAACAATATGCAAAAGGAATGAGGATGACACCTATGAAGGAATTGATGTGACCTAAGGTCAAAGGTCAGCATACTGTAACTGGATTTTGTTATAGGGGTGACTTTAATGTCATTTTTCTCCAGATTTCTACAGTAAAATGCCACCAAAATGATACCAGAGGTAGAGTGAGATGTCAGGAACAGTATGCAAAAGGAATGAGGATGACACCTATGAAGGAATTGATGTGACCTAAGGTCAAAGGTCAGCATACTGTAACTGGATTTTGTTATAGGGGTGACTTTAATGTCATTTTTCTCCAGATTTCTACAGTAAAATGCCACCAAAATGATACCAGAGGTAGAGTGAGATGTCAGGAACAGTATGCAAAAGGAATGAGGATGACACCTATGAAGGAATTGATGTGACCTAAGGTCAAAGGTCAGCATACTGTAACTGGATTTTGTTATAGGGGTGACTTTAATGTCATTTTTCTCCAGATTTCTACAGTAAAATGCCACCAAAATGATACCAGAGGTAGAGTGTGACACCAGGAACAATATGCAAAAGGAATGAGGATGACACCTATGAAGGAATTGATGTGACCTAAGGTCAAAGGTCAGCATACTGTAACTGGATTTTGTTATAGGGGTGACTTTAATGTCATTTTTCTCCAGATTTCTACAGTAAAATGCCACCAAAATGATACCAGAGGTAGAGTGTGACACCAGGAACAATATGCAAAAGGAATGAGGATGACACCTATGAAGGAATTGATGTGACCTAAGGTCAAAGGTCAGCATACTGTAACTGGATTTTGTTATAGGGGTGACTTTAATGTCATTTTTCTCCAGATTTCTACAGTAAAATGCCACCAAAATAATACCAGAGGTAGAGTGTGACACCAGGAACAATATGCAAAAGGAATGAGGATGACACCTATGAAGGAATTGATGTGACCTAAGGTCAAAGGTCAGCATACTGTAACTGGATTTTGTTATAGGGGTGACTTTAATGTCATTTTTCTCCAGATTTCTACAGTAAAATGCCACCAAAATGATACCAGAGGTAGAGTGAGATGTCAGGAACAGTATGCAAAAGGAATGAGGATGACACCTATGAAGGAATTGATGTGACCTAAGGTCAAAGGTCAGCATACTGTAACTGGATTTTGTTATAGGGGTGACTTTAATGTCATTTTTCTCCAGATTTCTACAGTAAAATGCCACCAAAATGATACCAGAGGTAGAGTGTGACACCAGGAACAATATGCAAAAGGAATGAGGATGACACCTATGAAGGAATTGATGTGACCTAAGGTCAAAGGTCAGCATACTGTAACTGGATTTTGTTATAGGGGTGACTTTAATGTCATTTTTCTCCAGATTTCTACAGTAAAATGCCACCAAAATGATACCAGAGGTAGAGTGAGATGTCAGGAACAGTATGCAAAAGGAATGAGGATGACACCTATGAAGGAATTGATGTGACCTAAGGTCAAAGTTCAGCATACTGTAACTGGGTTGTGTTATAGGGGTGATTTTAAAATGATTTTTCTCCAGATTTCTACAGTAAAATGCCACCAAAATGATACCAGAGGTAGAGTGTGACACCAGGAACAATATGCAAAAGGAATGAGGATGACACCTATGAAGGAATTGATGTGACCTAAGGTCAAAGGTCAGCATACTGTAACTGGATTTTGTTATAGGGCTGACTTTAATCATTTTTCTCCAGATTTCTACAGTAAAATGCCACCAAAATGATACCAGAGGTAGAGTGTGACACCAGGAACAATATGCAAAAGGAATGAGGATGACACCTATGAAGGAATTGATGTGACCTAAGGTCAAAGGTCAGCATACTGTAACTGGATTTTGTTATAGGGGTGACTTTAATGTCATTTTTCTCCAGATTTCTACAGTAAAATGCCACCAAAATGATACCAGAGGTAGAGTGTGACACCAGGAACAATATGCAAAAGGAATGAGGATGACACCTATGAAGGAATTGATGTGACCTAAGGTCAAAGGTCAGCATACTGTAACTGGATTTTGTTATAGGGGTGACTTTAATGTCATTTTTCTCCAGATTTCTACAGTAAAATGCCACCAAAATGATACCAGAGGTAGAGTGAGATGTCAGGAACAGTATGCAAAAGGAATGAGGATGACACCTATGAAGGAATTGATGTGACCTAAGGTCAAAGGTCAGCATACTGTAACTGGATTTTGTTATAGGGGTGACTTTAATGTCATTTTTCTCCAGATTTCTACAGTAAAATGCCACCAAAATAATACCAGAGGTAGAGTGTGACACCAGGAACAATATGCAAAAGGAATGAGGATGACACCTATGAAGGAATTGATGTGACCTAAGGTCAAAGGTCAGCATACTGTAACTGGATTTTGTTATAGGGGTGACTTTAATGTCATTTTTCTCCAGATTTCTACAGTAAAATGCCACCAAAATGATACCAGAGGTAGAGTGAGATGTCAGGAACAGTATGCAAAAGGAATGAGGATGACACCTATGAAGGAATTGATGTGACCTAAGGTCAAAGGTCAGCATACTGTAACTGGATTTTGTTATAGGGGTGACTTTAATGTCATTTTTCTCCAGATTTCTACAGTAAAATGCCACCAAAATGATACCAGAGGTAGAGTGAGATGTCAGGAACAGTATGCAAAAGGAATGAGGATGACACCTATGAAGGAATTGATGTGACCTAAGGTCAAAGGTCAGCATACTGTAACTGGATTTTGTTATAGGGGTGACTTTAATGTCATTTTTCTCCAGATTTCTACAGTAAAATGCCACCAAAATAATACCAGAGGTAGAGTGTGACACCAGGAACAATATGCAAAAGGAATGAGGATGACACCTATGAAGGAATTGATGTGACCTAAGGTCAAAGGTCAGCATACTGTAACTGGATTTTGTTATAGGGGTGACTTTAATGTCATTTTTCTCCAGATTTCTACAGTAAAATGCCACCAAAATGATACCAGAGGTAGAGTGAGATGTCAGGAACAGTATGCAAAAGGAATGAGGATGACACCTATGAAGGAATTGATGTGACCTAAGGTCAAAGGTCAGCATACTGTAACTGGATTTTGTTATAGGGGTGACTTTAATGTCATTTTTCTCCAGATTTCTACAGTAAAATGCCACCAAAATGATACCAGAGGTAGAGTGTGACACCAGGAACAATATGCAAAAGGAATGAGGATGACACCTATGAAGGAATTGATGTGACCTAAGGTCAAAGGTCAGCACACTGTAACTGGATTTTGTTATATGGGTGATTTTAATGTCATTTTTCACCAGATTTCTACAGTAAAATTCCACCAAAATGATACCAGAGGTAGAGTGAGATGTCAGGAACAGTATTCAAAAGGAATGAGGATGACACCTATGAAGGAATTGATGTGACCTAAGGTCAAAGGTCAGCATACTGTAACTGGGTTGTGTTATAGGGGTGATTTTAAAATGATTTTTCTCCAGATTTCTACAGTAAAATGCCACCAAAATGATACCAGAGGTAGAGTGTGACACCAGGAACAATATGCAAAAGGAATGAGGATGACACCTATGACGGAATTGATGTGACCTAAGGTCAGAGGTCAGCATACTGTAACTGGATTTTGTTATAGGGGTGATTTTAAAATGATTTTTCTCCAGATTTCTACAGTAAAATGCCACCAAAATGATACCAGAGGTAGAGTGAGATGTCAGGAACAGTATGCAAAAGGAATGAGGATGACACCTATGAAGGAATTGATGTGACCTAAGGTCAAAGGTCAGCATACTGTAACTGGATTTTGTTATAGGGGTGACTTTAATGTCATTTTTCTCCAGATTTCTACAGTAAAATGCCACCAAAATGATACCAGAGGTAGAGTGTGACACCAGGAACAATATGCAAAAGGAATGAGGATGACACCTATGAAGGAATTGATGTGACCTAAGGTCAAAGGTCAGCATACTGTAACTGGATTTTGTTATAGGGGTGACTTTAATGTCATTTTTCTCCAGATTTCTACAGTAAAATGCCACCAAAATGATACCAGAGGTAGAGTGAGATGTCAGGAACAGTATGCAAAAGGAATGAGGATGACACCTATGAAGGAATTGATGTGACCTAAGGTCAAAGGTCAGCATACTGTAACTGGGTTGTGTTATAGGGGTGATTTTAAAATGATTTTTCTCCAGATTTCTCAGTAAAATGCCACCAAAATGATACCAGAGGTAGAGTGTGACACCAGGAACAATATGCAAAAGGAATGAGGATGACACCTATGAAGGAATTGATGTGACCTAAGGTCAAAGGTCAGCATACTGTAACTGGATTTTGTTATAGGGGTGACTTTAATGTCATTTTTCTCCAGATTTCTACAGTAAAATGCCACCAAAATGATACCAGAGGTAGAGTGAGATGTCAGGAACAGTATGCAAAAGGAATGAGGATGACACCTATGAAGGAATTGATGTGACCTAAGGTCAAAGGTCAGCATACTGTAACTGGATTTTGTTATAGGGGTGACTTTAATGTCATTTTTCTCCAGATTTCTACAGTAAAATGCCACCAAAATGATACCAGAGGTAGAGTGTGACACCAGGAACAATATGCAAAAGGAATGAGGATGACACCTATGAAGGAATTGATGTGACCTAAGGTCAAAGGTCAGCATACTGTAACTGGATTTTGTTATAGGGGTGACTTTAATGTCATTTTTCTCCAGATTTCTACAGTAAAATGCCACCAAAATGATACCAGAGGTAGAGTGAGATGTCAGGAACAGTATGCAAAAGGAATGAGGATGACACCTATGAAGGAATTGATGTGACCTAAGGTCAAAGGTCAGCATACTGTAACTGGATTTTGTTATAGGGGTGACTTTAATGTCATTTTTCTCCAGATTTCTACAGTAAAATGCCACCAAAATAATACCAGAGGTAGAGTGTGACACCAGGAACAATATGCAAAAGGAATGAGGATGACACCTATGAAGGAATTGATGTGACCTAAGGTCAAAGGTCAGCATACTGTAACTGGATTTTGTTATAGGGGTGACTTTAATGTCATTTTTCTCCAGATTTCTACAGTAAAATGCCACCAAAATGATACCAGAGGTAGAGTGAGATGTCAGGAACAGTATGCAAAAGGAATGAGGATGACACCTATGAAGGAATTGATGTGACCTAAGGTCAAAGGTCAGCATACTGTAACTGGATTTTGTTATAGGGGTGACTTTAATGTCATTTTTCTCCAGATTTCTACAGTAAAATGCCACCAAAATGATACCAGAGGTAGAGTGAGATGTCAGGAACAGTATGCAAAAGGAATGAGGATGACACCTATGAAGGAATTGATGTGACCTAAGGTCAAAGGTCAGCATACTGTAACTGGATTTTGTTATAGGGGTGACTTTAATGTCATTTTTCTCCAGATTTCTACAGTAAAATGCCACCAAAATAATACCAGAGGTAGAGTGTGACACCAGGAACAATATGCAAAAGGAATGAGGATGACACCTATGAAGGAATTGATGTGACCTAAGGTCAAAGGTCAGCATACTGTAACTGGATTTTGTTATAGGGGTGACTTTAATGTCATTTTTCTCCAGATTTCTACAGTAAAATGCCACCAAAATGATACCAGAGGTAGAGTGAGATGTCAGGAACAGTATGCAAAAGGAATGAGGATGACACCTATGAAGGAATTGATGTGACCTAAGGTCAAAGGTCAGCATACTGTAACTGGATTTTGTTATAGGGGTGACTTTAATGTCATTTTTCTCCAGATTTCTACAGTAAAATGCCACCAAAATGATACCAGAGGTAGAGTGTGACACCAGGAACAATATGCAAAAGGAATGAGGATGACACCTATGAAGGAATTGATGTGACCTAAGGTCAAAGGTCAGCACACTGTAACTGGATTTTGTTATATGGGTGATTTTAATGTCATTTTTCACCAGATTTCTACAGTAAAATTCCACCAAAATGATACCAGAGGTAGAGTGAGATGTCAGGAACAGTATTCAAAAGGAATGAGGACGACACCTATGAAGGAATTGATGTGACCTAAGGTCAAAGGTCAGCATACTGTAACTGGGTTGTGTTATAGGGGTGATTTTAAAATGATTTTTCTCCAGATTTCTACAGTAAAATGCCACCAAAATGATACCAGAGGTAGAGTGTGACACCAGGAACAATATGCAAAAGGAATGAGGATGACACCTATGACGGAATTGATGTGACCTAAGGTCAGAGGTCAGCATACTGTAACTGGATTTTGTTATAGGGGTGATTTTAAAATGATTTTTCTCCAGATTTCTACAGTAAAATGCCACCAAAATGATACCAGAGGTAGAGTGAGATGTCAGGAACAGTATGCAAAAGGAATGAGGATGACACCTATGAAGGAATTGATGTGACCTAAGGTCAAAGGTCAGCATACTGTAACTGGATTTTGTTATAGGGGTGACTTTAATGTCATTTTTCTCCAGATTTCTACAGTAAAATGCCACCAAAATGATACCAGAGGTAGAGTGTGACACCAGGAACAATATGCAAAAGGAATGAGGATGACACCTATGAAGGAATTGATGTGACCTAAGGTCAAAGGTCAGCATACTGTAACTGGATTTTGTTATAGGGGTGACTTTAATGTCATTTTTCTCCAGATTTCTACAGTAAAATGCCACCAAAATGATACCAGAGGTAGAGTGAGATGTCAGGAACAGTATGCAAAAGGAATGAGGATGACACCTATGAAGGAATTGATGTGACCTAAGGTCAAAGGTCAGCATACTGTAACTGGGTTGTGTTATAGGGGTGATTTTAAAATGATTTTTCTCCAGATTTCTACAGTAAAATGCCACCAAAATGATACCAGAGGTAGAGTGTGACACCAGGAACAATATGCAAAAGGAATGAGGATGACACCTATGAAGGAATTGATGTGACCTAAGGTCAAAGGTCAGCATACTGTAACTGGATTTTGTTATAGGGGTGACTTTAATGTCATTTTTCTCCAGATTTCTACAGTAAAATGCCACCAAAATGATACCAGAGGTAGAGTGAGACACCAGGAACAATATGCAAAAGGAATGAGAAACACACCTATGAAGGAATTGATGTGACCTAAGGTCAAAGGTCAGCATACTGTAACTGGATTTTGTTATAGGGGCGATTTTAATGTCATTTTTCTCCAGATTTCTACAGTAAAATGCCACCAAAATGATACCAGAGGTAGAGTGAGACGCCAGGAACAATATGCAAAAGGAATGAGGATGACACCTATGAAGGAATTGATGTGACCTAAGGTCAAAGGTCAGCATACTGTAACTGGATTTTGTTATATGGGCGATTTTAATGTCATTTTTCTCCAGATTTCTACAGTAAAATTCCACCAAAATGATACCAGAGGTAGAGTGAGATGTCAGGAACAGTATTCAAAAGGAATGAGGATGACACCTATGAAGGAATTGATGTGACCTAAGGTCAAAGGTCAGCATACTGTAACTGGATTTTGTTATAGGGGTGACTTTAATGTCATTTTTCTCCAGATTTCTACAGTAAAATTCCACCAAAATGATACCAGAGGTAGAGTGTGACACCAGGAACAATATGCAAAAGGAATGAGGATGACACCTATGAAGGAATTGATGTGACCTAAGGTCAAAGGTCAGCATACTGTAACTGGATTTTGTTATAGGGGTGACTTTAATGTCATTTTTCTCCAGATTTCTACAGTAAAATGCCACCAAAATGATACCAGAGGTAGAGTGAGATGTCAGGAACAGTATGCAAAAGGAATGAGGATGACACCTATGAAGGAATTGATGTGACCTAAGGTCAAAGGTCAGCATACTGTAACTGGATTTTGTTATAGGGGTGACTTTAATGTCATTTTTCTCCAGATTTCTACAGTAAAATGCCACCAAAATGATACCAGAGGTAGAGTGTGACACCAGGAACAGTATGCAAAAGGAATGAGGATGACACCTATGAAGGAATTGATGTGACCTAAGGTCAAAGGTCAGCATACTGTAACTGGATTTTGTTATAGGGGTGACTTTAATGTCATTTTTCTCCAGATTTCTACAGTAAAATTCCACCAAAATGATACCAGAGGTAGAGTGTGACACCAGGAACAATATGCAAAAGGAATGAGGATGACACCTATGAAGGAATTGATGTGACCTAAGGTCAAAGGTCAGCATACTGTAACTGGATTTTGTTATAGGGGTGACTTTAATGTCATTTTTCTCCAGATTTCTACAGTAAAATGCCACCAAAATGATACCAGAGGTAGAGTGAGATGTCAGGAACAGTATGCAAAAGGAATGAGGATGACACCTATGAAGGAATTGATGTGACCTAAGGTCAAAGGTCAGCATACTGTAACTGGATTTTGTTATAGGGGTGACTTTAATGTCATTTTTCTCCAGATTTCTACAGTAAAATGCCACCAAAATGATACCAGAGGTAGAGTGAGATGTCAGGAACAGTATGCAAAAGGAATGAGGATGACACCTATGAAGGAATTGATGTGACCTAAGGTCAAAGGTCAGCATACTGTAACTGGATTTTGTTATAGGGGTGACTTTAATGTCATTTTTCTCCAGATTTCTACAGTAAAATGCCACCAAAATAATACCAGAGGTAGAGTGTGACACCAGGAACAATATGCAAAAGGAATGAGGATGACACCTATGAAGGAATTGATGTGACCTAAGGTCAAAGGTCAGCATACTGTAACTGGATTTTGTTATAGGGGTGATTTTAATGTCATTTTTCTCCAGATTTCTACAGTAAAATGCCACCAAAATGATACCAGAGGTAGAGTGAGATGTCAGGAACAGTATGCAAAAGGAATGAGGATGACACCTATGAAGGAATTGATGTGACCTAAGGTCAAAGGTCAGCATACTGTAACTGGATTTTGTTATAGGGGTGACTTTAATGTCATTTTTCTCCAGATTTCTACAGTAAAATGCCACCAAAATGATACCAGAGGTAGAGTGTGACACCAGGAACAATATGCAAAAGGAATGAGGATGACACCTATGAAGGAATTGATGTGACCTAAGGTCAAAGGTCAGCACACTGTAACTGGATTTTGTTATATGGGTGATTTTAATGTCATTTTTCACCAGATTTCTACAGTAAAATTCCACCAAAATGATACCAGAGGTAGAGTGAGATGTCAGGAACAGTATTCAAAAGGAATGAGGATGACACCTATGAAGGAATTGATGTGACCTAAGGTCAAAGGTCAGCATACTGTAACTGGGTTGTGTTATAGGGGTGATTTTAAAATGATTTTTCTCCAGATTTCTACAGTAAAATGCCACCAAAATGATACCAGAGGTAGAGTGTGACACCAGGAACAATATGCAAAAGGAATGAGGATGACACCTATGAAGGAATTGATGTGACCTAAGGTCAAAGGTCAGCATACTGTAACTGGATTTTGTTATAGGGGTGATTTTAAAATGATTTTTCTCCAGATTTCTACAGTAAAATGCCACCAAAATGATACCAGAGGTAGAGTGAGATGTCAGGAACAGTATGCAAAAGGAATGAGGATGACACCTATGAAGGAATTGATGTGACCTAAGGTCAAAGGTCAGCATACTGTAACTGGATTTTGTTATAGGGGTGACTTTAATGTCATTTTTCTCCAGATTTCTACAGTAAAATGCCACCAAAATGATACCAGAGGTAGAGTGTGACACCAGGAACAATATGCAAAAGGAATGAGGATGACACCTATGAAGGAATTGATGTGACCTAAGGTCAAAGGTCAGCATACTGTAACTGGATTTTGTTATAGGGGTGACTTTAATGTCATTTTTCTCCAGATTTCTACAGTAAAATGCCACCAAAATGATACCAGAGGTAGAGTGAGATGTCAGGAACAGTATGCAAAAGGAATGAGGATGACACCTATGAAGGAATTGATGTGACCTAAGGTCAAAGGTCAGCATACTGTAACTGGGTTGTGTTATAGGGGTGATTTTAAAATGATTTTTCTCCAGATTTCTACAGTAAAATGCCACCAAAATGATACCAGAGGTAGAGTGTGACACCAGGAACAATATGCAAAAGGAATGAGGATGACACCTATGAAGGAATTGATGTGACCTAAGGTCAAAGGTCAGCATACTGTAACTGGATTTTGTTATAGGGGTGACTTTAATGTCATTTTTCTCCAGATTTCTACAGTAAAATGCCACCAAAATGATACCAGAGGTAGAGTGTGACACCAGGAACAGTATGCAAAAGAAATGAGGAACACACCTATAAAGGAATTGATGTGACCTAAGGCCAAAGGTCAGCATACTGTAACTGGGCTGTGTTATAGGGGTGATTTTAATGTAATTTTTCTCCAGATTTCTACAGTAAAATGCCACCAAAATGATACCAGGGGTAGAGTGAGATGTCAGGAACAGTATGCAAAAGGAATGAGGATGACACCTATGAAGGAATTGATGTGACCTAAGGTCAAAGGTCAGCACACTGTAACTGGATTTTGTTATATGGGTGATTTTAATGTCATTTTTCTCCAGATTTCTACAGTAAAATTCCACCAAAATGATACCAGAGGTAGAGTGAGATGTCAGGAACAGTATTCAAAAGGAATGAGGATGACACCTATGAAGGAATTGATGTGACCTAAGGTCAAAGGTCAGCATACTGTAACTGGATTTTGTTATAGGGGTGACTTTAATGTCATTTTTCTCCAGATTTCTACAGTAAAATTCCACCAAAATGATACCAGAGGTAGAGTGTGACACCAGGAACAATATGCAAAAGGAATGAGGATGACACCTATGAAGGAATTGATGTGACCTAAGGTCAAAGGTCAGCATACTGTAACTGGATTTTGTTATAGGGGTGACTTTAATGTCATTTTTCTCCAGATTTCTACAGTAAAATGCCACCAAAATGATACCAGAGGTAGAGTGAGATGTCAGGAACAGTATGCAAAAGGAATGAGGATGACACCTATGAAGGAATTGATGTGACCTAAGGTCAAAGGTCAGCATACTGTAACTGGATTTTGTTATAGGGGTGACTTTAATGTCATTTTTCTCCAGATTTCTACAGTAAAATGCCACCAAAATGATACCAGAGGTAGAGTGTGACACCAGGAACAGTATGCAAAAGGAATGAGGATGACACCTATGAAGGAATTGATGTGACCTAAGGTCAAAGGTCAGCATACTGTAACTGGATTTTGTTATAGGGGTGACTTTAATGTCATTTTTCTCCAGATTTCTACAGTAAAATTCCACCAAAATGATACCAGAGGTAGAGTGTGACACCAGGAACAATATGCAAAAAGAATGAGGATGACACCTATGAAGGAATTGATGTGACCTAAGGTCAAAGGTCAGCATACTGTAACTGGATTTTGTTATAGGGGTGACTTTAATGTCATTTTTCTCCAGATTTCTACAGTAAAATGCCACCAAAATGATACCAGAGGTAGAGTGTGACACCAGGAACAGTATGCAAAAGGAATGAGGATGACACCTATGAAGGAATTGATGTGACCTAAGGTCAAAGGTCAGCATACTGTAACTGGATTTTGTTATAGGGGTGACTTTAATGTCATTTTTCTCCAGATTTCTACAGTAAAATGCCACCAAAATGATACCAGAGGTAGAGTGAGATGTCAGGAACAGTATGCAAAAGGAATGAGGATGACACCTATGAAGGAATTGATGTGACCTAAGGTCAAAGGTCAGCATACTGTAACTGTATTTTGTTATAGGGGTGATTTTAAAATGATTTTTCTCCAGATTTCTACAGTAAAATGCCACCAAAATGATACCAGAGGTAGAGTGAGATGTCAGGAACAGTATGCAAAAGGAATGAGGATGACACCTATGAAGGAATTGATGTGACCTAAGGTCAAAGGTCAGCATACTGTAACTGGATTTTGTTATAGGGGTGACTTTAATGTCATTTTTCTCCAGATTTCTACAGTAAAATGCCACCAAAATGATACCAGAGGTAGAGTGTGACACCAGGAACAATATGCAAAAGGAATGAGGATGACACCTATGAAGGAATTGATGTGACCTAAGGTCAAAGGTCAGCATACTGTAACTGGATTTTGTTATAGGGGTGACTTTAATGTCATTTTTCTCCAGATTTCTACAGTAAAATGCCACCAAAATGATACCAGAGGTAGAGTGAGATGTCAGGAACAGTATGCAAAAGGAATGAGGATGACACCTATGAAGGAATTGATGTGACCTAAGGTCAAAGGTCAGCATACTGTAACTGGATTTTGTTATAGGGGTGACTTTAATGTCATTTTTCTCCAGATTTCTACAGTAAAATGCCACCAAAATGATACCAGAGGTAGAGTGTGACACCAGGAACAATATGCAAAAGGAATGAGGATGACACCTATGAAGGAATTGATGTGACCTAAGGTCAAAGGTCAGCATACTGTAACTGGATTTTGTTATAGGGGTGACTTTAAAATGATTTTTCTCCAGATTTCTACAGTAAAATGCCACCAAAATGATACCAGAGGTAGAGTGTGACACCAGGAACAATATGCAAAAGGAATGAGGATGACACCTATGAAGGAATTGATGTGACCTAAGGTCAAAGGTCAGCATACTGTAACTGGATTTTGTTATAGGGGTGACTTTAATGTCATTTTTCTCCAGATTTCTACAGTAAAATGCCACCAAAATGATACCAGAGGTAGAGTGTGACACCAGGAACAATATGCAAAAGGAATGAGGATGACACCTATGAAGGAATTGATGTGACCTAAGGTCAAAGGTCAGCATACTGTAACTGGATTTTGTTATAGGGGTGACTTTAATGTCATTTTTCTCCAGATTTCTACAGTAAAATGCCACCAAAATGATACCAGAGGTAGAGTGAGATGTCAGGAACAGTATGCAAAAGGAATGAGGATGACACCTATGAAGGAATTGATGTGACCTAAGGTCAAAGGTCAGCATACTGTAACTGGATTTTGTTATAGGGGTGACTTTAATGTCATTTTTCTCCAGATTTCTACAGTAAAATGCCACCAAAATGATACCAGAGGTAGAGTGAGATGTCAGGAACAGTATGCAAAAGGAATGAGGATGACACCTATGAAGGAATTGATGTGACCTAAGGTCAAAGGTCAGCATACTGTAACTGGATTTTGTTATAGGGGTGACTTTAATGTCATTTTTCTCCAGATTTCTACAGTAAAATCCCACCAAAATGATACCAGAGGTAGAGTGAGATGTCAGGAACAGTATGCAAAAGGAATGAGGATGACACCTATGAAGGAATTGATGTGACCTAAGGTCAAAGGTCAGCATACTGTAACTGGATTTTGTTATAGGGGTGACTTTAATGTCATTTTTCTCCAGATTTCTACAGTAAAATACCACCAAAATGATACCAGAGGTAGAGTGAGATGTCAGGAACAGTATGCAAAAGGAATGAGGATGACACCTATGAAGGAATTGATGTGACCTAAGGTCAAAGGTCAGCATACTGTAAATGGATTTTGTTATAGGGCTGACTTTAATGTCATTTTTCTCCAGATTTCTACAGTAAAATGCCACCAAAATGATACCAGAGGTAGAGTGAGATGTCAGGAACAGTATGCAAAAGGAATGAGGATGACACCTATGAAGGAATTGATGTGACCTAAGGTCAAAGGTCAGCATACTGTAACTGGATTTTGTTATAGGGGTGATTTTAAAATGATTTTTCTCCAGATTTCTACAGTAAAATGCCACCAAAATGATACCAGAGGTAGAGTGAGATGTCAGGAACAGTATGCAAAAGGAATGAGGATGACACCTATGAAGGAATTGATGTGACCTAAGGTCAAAGGTCAGCATACTGTAACTGGATTTTGTTATAGGGGTGATTTTAAAATGATTTTTCTCCAGATTTCTACAGTAAAATGCCACCAAAATGATACCAGAGGTAGAGTGTGACACCAGGAACAATATGCAAAAGGAATGAGGATGACACCTATGAAGGAATTGATGTGACCTAAGGTCAAAGGTCAGCATACTGTAACTGGATTTTGTTATAGGGGTGACTTTAATGTCATTTTTCTCCAGATTTCTACAGTAAAATGCCACCAAAATGATACCAGAGGTAGAGTGTGACACCAGGAACAATATGCAAAAGGAATGAGGATGACACCTATGAAGGAATTGATGTGACCTAAGGTCAAAGGTCAGCATACTGTAACTGGATTTTGTTATAGGGGTGACTTTAATGTCATTTTTCTCCAGATTTCTACAGTAAAATGCCACCAAAATGATACCAGAGGTAGAGTGAGATGTCAGGAACAGTATGCAAAAGGAATGAGGATGACACCTATGAAGGAATTGATGTGACCTAAGGTCAAAGGTCAGCATACTGTAACTGGATTTTGTTATAGGGGTGATTTTAAAATGATTTTTCTCCAGATTTCTACAGTAAAATTCCACCAAAATGATACCAGAGGTAGAGTGTGATTTCAGGAACATTATGCAAAAGGAATGAGGATGACACCTATGAAGGAATTGATGTGACCTAAGGTCAAAGGTCAGCATACTGTAACTGGATTTTGTTATAGGGGTGACTTTAATGTCATTTTTCTCCAGATTTCTACAGTAAAATGCCACCAAAATGATACCAGAGGTAGAGTGTGACACCAGGAACAGTATGCAAAAGGAATGAGGATGACACCTATGAAGGAATTGATGTGACCTAAGGTCAAAGGTCAGCATGCTGTAACTGGATTTTGTTATAGGGGTGACTTTAATCATGTCATGTTTCTCCAGATTTCTACAGTAAAATACCACCAAAATGATACCAGAGGTAGAGTGTGACACCAGGAACAATATGCAAAAGGAATGAGGATGACACCTATGAAGGAATTGATGTGACCTAAGGTCAAAGGTCAGCATACTGTAACTGGATTTTGTTATAGGGCTGACTTTAATGTCATTTTTCTCCAGATTTCTACAGTAAAATGCCACCAAAATGATACCAGAGGTAGAGTGTGACACCAGGAACAATATGCAAAAGGAATGAGGATGACACCTATGAAGGAATTGATGTGACCTAAGGTCAAAGGTCAGCATACTGTAACTGGATTTTGTTATAGGGGTGATTTTAAAATGATTTTTCTCCAGATTTCTACAGTAAAATGCCACCAAAATGATACCAGAGGTAGAGTGTGATGTCAGGAACAGTATGCAAAAGGAATGAGGATGACACCTATGAAGGAATTGATGTGACCTAAGGTCAAAGGTCAGCATACTGTAACTGGATTTTGTTATAGGGGTGACTTTAATGTCATTTTTCTCCAGATTTCTACAGTAAAATGCCACCAAAATGATACCAGAGGTAGAGTGTGACACCAGGAACAATATGCAAAAGGAATGAGGATGACACCTATGAAGGAATTGATGTGACCTAAGGTCAAAGGTCAGCATACTGTAACTGGATTTTGTTATAGGGGTGACTTTAATGTCATTTTTCTCCAGATTTCTACAGTAAAATGCCACCAAAATGATACCAGAGGTAGAGTGTGACACCAGGAACAATATGCAAAAGGAATGAGGATGACACCTATGAAGGAATTGATGTGACCTAAGGTCAAAGGTCAGCATACTGTAACTGGATTTTGTTATAGGGGTGATTTTAAAATGATTTTTCTCCAGATTTCTACAGTAAAATGCCACCAAAATGATACCAGAGGTAGAGTGAGATGTCAGGAACAGTATGCAAAAGGAATGAGGATGACACCTATGAAGGAATTGATGTGACCTAAGGTCAAAGGTCAGCATACTGTAACTGGATTTTGTTATAGGGGTGATTTTAATGTCATTTTTCTTCAGATTTCTACAGTAAAATGCCACCAAAATGATACCAGAGGTAGAGTGAGATGTCAGGAACAGTATGCAAAAGGAATGAGGATGACACCTATGAAGGAATTGATGTGACCTAAGGTCAAAGGTCAGCATACTGTAACTGGATTTTGTTATATGGGCGATTTTAATGTCATTTTTCTTCAGATTTCTACAGTAAAATGCCACCAAAATGATACCAGATGTAGAGTGAGATGTCAGGAACAATATGCAAAAGGAATGAGGATGACACCTATGAAGGAATTGATGTGACCTAAGGTCAAAGGTCAGCATACTGTAACTGGATTTTGTTATAGGGGTGACTTTAAAATGATTTTTCTCCAAATTTCTACAGTAAAATGCCACCAAAATGATACCAGAGGTAGAGTGAGATGTCAGGAACAGTATGCAAAAGGAATGAGGAAATGACATCTATGAAGGAATTGATGTGACCTAAGGTCAAAGGTCAGCATACTGTAACTGGATTTTGTTATAGGGGTGATTTTAAAATGAAGTTTTTCTCCAGATTTGTTAATAAAAGTCTTAAATAGTTATATCTTCCGACAGCAATCACTTACAGAGAGTGTTTGGAAAAAATTGGGTCTGTCAGTCACTCTGCTCTGCTCTGAGCCGAGGAGAAAACATTTATCGTATCCTACAGTTTTTATCCAGATGAGGAGAGAGAACAGCATGCAGGGCTGTGTGTGCAGCCAAGGAACGCCGTGAATGTGGCGACGTAGGGACGAGGACTGTTATGGTGCGTTCAAGGAAACTCGTATTTTTCCGACCGTGAAGTGGTACCAGTTCGATCTGGTACGAGTTCACCGGTCGGAAGAATTGATGTGGCTGTTAAAGGTGACTTTAACCTGTGTTAAAACAGTGATTTCGGAAAAATTTTTCTCCAGATTTCTACAGTAAAATGCCACCAAAATGATACCAGAGGTAGAGTGAGATGTCAGGAACAGTATTCAAAAGCCTGAATGGAATGACACCTATGAAGGAATTGATGTGACCTAAGGTCAAAGGTCAGCATACTGTAACTGGGTTGTGTTATAGGGGTGATTTTAATGTCATTTTTCTCCAGATTTCTACAGTAAAATGCCACCAAAATGATACCAGAGGTAGAGTGAGATGTCAGGAACAGTATGCAAAAGGAATGAGGATGACACCTATGAAGGAATTGATGTGACCTAAGGTCAAAGGTCAGCATACTGTAACTGGATTTTGTTATAGGGGTGATTTTAATGTCATTTTTCTCCAGATTTCTACAGTAAAATGCCACCAAAATGATACCAGAGGTAGAGTGAGATGTCAGGAACAGTATGCAAAAGGAATGAGGATGACACCTATGAAGGAATTGATGTGACCTAAGGTCAAAGGTCAGCATACTGTAACTGGATTGTGTTATAGGGGTGACTTTAATGTCATTTTTCTCCAGATTTCTACAGTAAAATGCCACCAAAATGATACCAGAGGTAGAGTGAGATGTCAGGAACAGTATGCAAAAGGAATGAGGATGACACCTATGAAGGAATTGATGTGACCTAAGGTCAAAGGTCAACATACTGTAACTGGGTTGTGTTATAGGGGTGATTTTAAAATGATTTTTCTCCAGATTTCTACAGTAAAATGCCACCAAAATGATACCAGAGGTAGAGTGAGATGTCAGGAACAGTATGCAAAAGGAATGAGGATGACACCTATGAAGGAATTGATGTGACCTAAGGTCAAAGGTCAGCATACTGTAACTGGGCTGTGTTATAGGGGTGATTTTAAAATGTCATTTTTTCCAGATTTCTACAGTAAAATGCCACCAAAATGATACCAGAGGTAGAGTGAGATGTCAGGAACAGTATGCAAAAGGAATGAGGATGACACCTATGAAGGAATTGATGTGACCTAAGGTCAAAGGTCAGCATACTGTAACTGGATTGTGTTATAGGGGTGACTTTAATGTCATTTTTCTCCAGATTTCTACAGTAAAATGCCACCAAAATGATACCAGAGGTAGAGTGAGATGTCAGGAACAGTATGCAAAAGGAATGAGAAACACACCTATGAAGGAATTGATGTGACCTAAGGTCAAAGGTCAGCATACTGTAACTGGATTTTGTTATAGGGGTGATTTTAATGTCATTTTTCTCCTGATTTCTACAGTAAAATGCCACCAAAATGATACCAGAGGTAGAGTGAGATGTCAGGAACAGTATGCAAAAGGAATGAGGATGACACCTATAAAGGAATTGATGTGACCTAAGGTCAAAGGTCAGCATACTGTAACTGGGTTGTGTTATAGGGGTGATTTTAATGTCATTTTTCTCCAGATTTCTACAGTAAAATGCCACCAAAATGATACCAGAGGTAGAGTGCCTATCATCAGCTTGTCTCGACTCCAGACGTAGTCACTCCACAGAAACTTTCAGCAGGGAGACTGTAGTCAATGAGCGCGCCTACGAGTCTGCAAACACTTGACACACACACACACACATTACAGGTCAAAACTATACACCCACACACACGCACACAGTTACATCATTAGGCCCAGACTGGTATTTATCTCACATGGCGCTCAGCTGAACCAGATATTAAGTCAGATTTTGTGGACCATGCTGTAAATGGCAGGTGGAGCTAATCCAGGGCTTTAATTCCCTTTAGAATAAAAACTGAGCAACTTCATGATTAATGGAGGAAAAAAAAAGTTTATGCAACTCTTTAGGAACATTTTAAGAAACATCAGCTTTAAATCAAGAAGTTGTTGCAGCGTGAGTTGAATCCAGACTCCGAAAACTGCGCCGCGTTTTGTTCCTGTCGCCCTAAATTTCTCCTCAGCTCTGATTCACACCTCTGGCTTTCGGTTTCCTCCTCCTCCTCCTCCTCCTCCCTCCGTACAATATCTGCAGACACTACAGTGCTACAGCGACAGTATTGTTGTTATTAAAAGAAATGATTCCAATGCTAATTTAAAGTGTGAAAACGAGATCTGCAGCCACACCTTTGTCGTCTGGCGGAGGAGGAGACGAGCATCATCCTGTGTTTTTGGATATCATATTTTTTTTTATTTCCTTGTGTCCTCTGAGGGTTTCAAGGGATGTTAGGAAACCTCACCTTCCTCCTCCTTCCTCCTCCTCCTCCTCCTCCTCTCCTCTGCAGTAGGGAGGGCAGGCAGCTTTGTGATAACCTTGCCCTGTCATTGCGTTCTTAGAACAAATCTGCTCTTATCAGGATCTTGTAGCAGGCAGCAAATGCAATTTCCCCAGCCACCCTGGCGGGCGCCTGCCTCAAATCCTCCACGGGCAATCTGCCTGTGTGATCTGACGTCTTTAAGAGGGACTTGAACCGAGGTGGCATTAGCCCATCTGACAACTAGCTCTGCCTCTGACAAAGTGTCAGCCTCGCCCAGTGCGCTCCCTCACTCTTTCTCTCTTCCTTGTCACACTGATTGCTTTCTATCTCTTTCATCCTTTCTGAGTGTTAGCATCTCCGGCTTTTCTCTCTGTTTTTCTTTTTTTCACCACCACAGGCCACAGATCACAGTAACGTATTAGCGACTTCTCTTGTCTATCGTGCCTCTTTCCCCTCCCCTCCCCAGCTCTCTCCACACCACGTCAGAGGCCACTTCTCTTCACACTGAAGTCTCTTTCTTCCACATTACAGCACATCTGTTCAGACAGGCTGCTGCTGGGGTGAGGCCGTGTGTGTTTGTGTGTATGTGTGTGTGAGTCATGTTTCACGGTGTGAGCCTTATACATCAAATAAACTACCTGTACACTTCATGTCGGGGCAGTGAAGCAAAAACAGGCTTAGTCATCATTTTTGTCCTGGATTGGACCAATTCATTTTATGATTATTTTCACAACACTCTGCCTCATTGACCCGCCGCCCCAAGGAAAGAGAGAAGAAATATGGAAACAGGTGGATGTTCGAGATCCATCAACCTTAAAGCTCCATCAACCTAAAATCACACTGTGGCTGAGGCTGCAGCAAAAGACACCAATCCCGTCTCCATGAACAGATTGTCACTGTGTTGTGTCGTGCTATAATCCAGAGTTGACCATAGAGGGCGCTGCAGGAATGTGTGTTACATTGCAGTTGTTGTTGCTGTAAGCGGAAGAGAAGAAGAATGAATAAAGCGCGTAGACTGAGGCACAGAGAAGCTCTCCGGCTATCTATTTTATTTTATACATACTAAACACCACATTTTGGCGACGAGGATGGCCGTTTCCGTACCTTTGCCTGCACCTTTCATGCCGTGCCCAGGCGAACCTGCTATCGCTTTTACTACCTGGTTGAAGATGTTTGAGAACTACATGCTAGTTATCGATGCTACGGGGGATAGCTGGCCTGATGCTAGAAAACGCGCCGTTCTTCTCCATGCCCTTGGCACAGAGGGACAGAGACTGTTTTATGCCTTGCCGGATACAGGTGATACTTACGCTGCAGCTGTGGAAGGACTGAAAAAGCACTTCGTTCCCAAAGTCAACGTTATAGCGGAACGTCACAAGTTTCGTCAGAGAGCACAGAGACCGGATGAGACGGTAAACGAGTTTCTGGCTGCACTACGCCAACTCGCTGCTGCCTGTGAGTTTGGTGATATGGAGGAGCAGATGCTTCGTGACCAACTAATAGAGCGTGTTGCCAATACACGCATACGGGACAGATTGCTGCTGGAATCGGACCTGAACCTGGCTAAGGCTACTACATTAGCCCTGCAGATCGAGACCGGAATACGCAACGCCGACGTTCTTTCTGACAACACTGCTGCTGCTGCTACATCGGTGAGAGCCATACATTCACAGACGCGGAACAGCCGACCGCGGGACAAGAAGAAGCTGGCCCCGAGGACCGCGCCTGCTACAGCTCCAAACGCCGGTAAACGTCGCTCCTGCTACCGCTGCGGATCTACCAGCCACTTGGCTAATAAGCCATCATGTCCTGCGACCAAAGCCACATGCAACTCCTGTGGTAAAGTGGGACATTTTGCTAAAGTGTGCCGGTCTGGCCAAAAAGAGGTGCGTGAGGTACTGATAAACGAACTGACTGTGCTTTACATGAATGATGCTGTGCAGGAGAAAATTCTCTGTACTGTACATGTTGATGCTAATGAACATTCTCATGATGTTGAGCTAATTGTTGATACAGGCTCATCTGTTTCTATTCTTCCTGTGAGCACATACCAGAACCTCTTTCCTACATGTGAACTTGCTAAGCCTACTGTGACCCTGTGCACATACTCAAAAGAGAAAATACAGGTTATTGGACAGTTACATGCAACAGTTACTCATGAGGGACATTCAGCTAAATGCTCATTTATGGTGGTTGAGTCAGGTGCTGCTTTGCTTGGGTTAAACCTGTTTGTTGCTCTGCATATGTGTATTGAGGGTGACAAAGTGATTCCTGCTGCAAAACCCAATGGCTCCCCTGACCCTGAGCCAACAGTACCAGTTGCACCACCACTGATTGCTCCAGGGGCTCAGGTACAAGAAGTTGGATGTGCGAAAGGATTTGTGCACAAAATACAGCTGAAACCGCATGCCATTCCAGTTCAGCAGAAGCTGAGGAGGCTTCCTTTCTCAGTAAGACAGGATGTTACGGAGGAGATCAAAGACCTACAAGACAGGGGCATCATCGAGCGCATTGATGCGTCACCATGGGTCTCTCCCATCGTTGTCACTCAGAGACGAGGTGGAGGAAAGCCTCGTATGTGTGTTGACTTGAGAGAGCCAAATAAATCGATTGTTTGTGACTGCTACCCCTTACCACACATGGATGAACTGCTCACCAACCTGCGGGGGGCTACTATGTTCTCCACCATTGACCTTGCCTCTGCATATCACCAGATGTTGCTCCACCCAGATAGTCGTGATATTACTGCATTTATCACACACGAGGGCCTTTTCCGGTTCTGTCGTGTTCCATTTGGCCTCGCTTCAGCTCCATCAGCTTTCCAAAAAATGATGTCTACCATACTGTCTGGCCTCCCAGGCGTACAAGCTTACCTTGATGATATCATATGTTATGGTGTCACTCAGCAGGATCACGATGCCAACCTACGGAGGGTTCTGCATGCCTTGGATGACGTGGGACTCAAGTTGAACATGCGTAAATGTAAGTTCAGACAGTCGTCTTTGTCTTTCCTAGGACACACCATATCCAAAGATGGACTTCACCCTGACAAAGATCGAGTCAGCGCAGTGGCTCATGCGCCTGCCCCACATGACACAGGCTCCCTGAGATCTTTTCTTGGTCTCGCAGCGTGGTACAGTAAGTTCATTCCCAACTTTGCTACTGTTGTTGAACCATTACGTGCTACACTAAAAGACTCTACTGACCTGAAGTTCACCTGGACTGCTGAGGCTGAGTCCAGTTTTGCTGAACTTAAGAGACTGATACTTGACAGCCCTGCCCTGGCACTTTATGACCCTGAACTGCCTACTCAAGTGACCACTGATGCTTCTGACTATGGGCTGGGGGCTGTGCTCACTCAACTCCACCCAGACAACACAGAAAGAACTGTTGCCTTTGCTTCCAGGACTCTCTCCCCTGCTGAAAGAAAGTACTCTACTATTGAACGTGAAGCTCTTGCATGTGTTTGGGCGGTAGAGAAGTGGAGAACCTACCTGTGGGGACGTCACTTCCTGCTCCGTACTGACCACCAAGCACTCACATCTCTCCTCACATCCAAAGGGACTGGTCGTGCTGGATTGAGAATTGCCAGATGGTCAGCCAGATTGCTTTGTTTTACGTATGATGTTACTTACCGTCCAGGCAAACTGAATGTGACAGCTGACTGTCTTTCCAGGCTTCCACTTCCCACTACAGGAGATGCGTCTGAGGTACCGGACATGGTCGCTGCTGTCTTTCACGAGTCTTTACATGCTGTTTCCTTGCCAGAATTCACTGCAGCCTGTGACACTTGCCCTGAACTGACACAGCTGAGACGTCAGATTCAGACAGGCTGGCCCAAATGCCGGAAGAATGTGACGCCTGACCTTGCTCCATACTTCCATGTGAGAGATGAACTGGCTGTTGAAAACTCGCTCATCATGAGGGGCACAGATCGCTTGATTGTTCCTGTTTCACTCAGATCCAGAGTGATAGATCTGGCACATGAAGGACACCAAGGACTGGTACGTACAAAGCAGAGACTTCGTGAGCTATATTGGTGGCCACAAATGGACAATTATGTACACAATATGATAGCTTCATGTGTGTCATGCCAGTACACTGATAAGACTGCAAAAACTACACCTGCACCACTCATACCTGTGGATCTTCCAAATGGACCATGGGAAAAAGTAGGGATTGACATTACAGGTCCTTTTGACCATGCTACTTGGGACTGTCGCTTTGCTATTACTCTGATTGATTACTATAGTAAGTGGCCTGAGGTAGCTTTTGCGCCTACTGTCACTGCTGAGGTTGTTATTCAGTTTTTGACCACTGTGTTCAGCCGTGAGGGAAATCCTTCCTACCTTGTTTCTGATAATGGTTGTCAGTTCACCTCCCATGCATTTGCCAATTTTCTGAGAGAGAGAGAGATAAAGCACCTGCGCTCTAGTGTATATTATCCAAGAGCTAATGGAGCCATTGAGAGGTTCAACAGAGTGCTTAAAGAGTGTTTACAAACAGCTGACAAAATGCACAGACCATGGAAACAAACTGTAACAGAGTTCTTACAGAACTATCGTGCTACACAACATGCTACAACAGGAGCTACACCATTTGAGTTGTTGAGACACAGAAAGATGCGCACAAAACTACATGTACTCCCTGTTTCACACAACATCAAGACACACGCACAAGTGGAAGAGACAGTGAAACAAAAGCAACAAAAGAGCAAAGAGTACACAGACAGAAAGGTCGGTGCAAAAGTACCTATGTTTCAAGTAAATGATACAGTGCGTGTCCGGAGACCTGATCATGTTCCAAAGGGATCATCCAGATTCACAAAACCCCTGACTGTCATCAAGAAAGTAGGACCTAACACTTACCTGCTCAGTGATGGTCGGAAATGGAATGCGTCCAAGCTGGCATCCTTCCCTAAAGAAGCTCTTACCTCCACTCGTATGGACAATGACACTACTTTTGATGGGCTTAGTCTGCCTGAGAACATACAGCCTAATGTCCAAGAGCTTGGCCCAAGGAGGAGCCAGAGAACAAGAAATACACCCCAATGGTTAACAGGTTACATCAGATAAAAGAGTACATGATTGAAGCACTGATACATGGTTCCTTATAATAAGGAAAATGTTCTAATACTGTTCCTTTAAAATATAAACATAGAAATGTTGATACAGTTATAACTGATGCAAATAACGGTTCCATACTGTTATAATGATTTGCTACTGTTAATTCATGTGATGCCGAGAACTAGAGTTAAAAGAAAGTGTTATGTTTGCAAGTGGTTTAACATTTCATACAGTGCATATAATTTAGTTAAAATCACATGATGTGGAAAAAAGAAGGTGAATATACATTTGTTTAATCTTACATATACTGTGGAAGAAAATAAGTGATACTTATTAAGTTTGAAATATTCTGCTATTCATTTATGATACTTACGGCAGTTAACATTTGTTTTGGTTACAGAATACTGTTGAAAAAGAAATGCTTCATTTAATCAGTCTGTGAAAGTAATTCCTTCAAGAAAAGGGGAAATGTTGTGTCGTGCTATAATCCAGAGTTGACCATAGAGGGCGCTGCAGGAATGTGTGTTACATTGCAGTTGTTGTTGCTGTAAGCGGAAGAGAAGAAGAATGAATAAAGCGCGTAGACTGAGGCACAGAGAAGCTCTCCGGCTATCTATTTTATTTTATACATACTAAACACCACACACTGGCTCTGTGTTTTTTTTGTTTGTTTTTTTGCTCTGACTTATGAAGTGTTCATCCGACTCGCCAAAATAAAACTCTGGCAGGAGACCAAGAAACGGAAGGGAAAAAAAAGTGTGAAAGCCTAAAAACATGCTGGTTATGTAGTCGCTTCTTTTGCAAAGAAAACATTTACTTCTCTGTCATCACACTGCAAACACTTTGCTTCCACTTGATGTTGTAAATGTGAAAAACTGCCCGGAGCTGTTTTGGAAAAAAAAAAAAAGAAAAAAGATCCACATCTTCTATTTTGTTCACAGCTGTAATCAAGATTTTTGAAATATTGAGGTTTTTTGGATATTTTTTGAAAAACCTCCTCACACTGGGATGTAATTCTCCTAGAGAGTTCCTCAATGTTTTTATTTACGTATTTGCCTAAGAATGTGTATTAAGAGTGACTGAGTGGCCTATTTACAGCTTTGCAGTAAACATTGCTATTTTAGATATTTTATGTAGGCTATAGTATGCAAAGAATGCAAAGCTCTTTTTCCTTCTCTCTCTCTCTCTATGAATTTACAGGCATAACCATGATGTAAAAAAAACAAAAAACAAACCTGATTAAGTCCACAGGAACAAAAGCAAACTAATCATCTTTCAACCCTCTGATCCTGGCAATAGCGTCACTGCAGGAGTCTGACAGCAGCCAGATGAAAGCTTGTGTGACTGAGAGTCACACAAACCTCAGAGAGATCATGTGGCGCCATTGATGAGATGCCGCTCCATCACTTTACTCCCTCGGTGGTAACATGGTGTAGACTCTGATATGGAGCCGAGAAAGAAAACAGGAAAAGAAAAGTTGATTTTTTTTATTTTTATTTAAGTGTCCAGTTTTGCTGCCACATACTGTGGTTTTTTAAAAATATATATATAGATAGGCCTATATATAGTTTCAGGTAATTATGCACAGAAGGGACCACAATTTAAAAGTCAAAAATAAATGTGATGCAGTTGAGCTGAAGGAATATTTCAGACATTGAAACAGCTCCAATTTTTGGTGGCAATTAGCCTAGCTTAGCATAAAGACTGGAAACAGGATAAACGCCATTAAGCATTTTGGTCAAAACCAAAGGGAGAGAACAAGTGGCCCTAAAACTGTACATTGGGGCGGTTACATTGCTGTTTGCTTAAAGGTTAAACAGGTATGAAATGTTTATTATGAGAAGTTTTTTTTAACCTTTGAGAGTGCTAAGTCAGCAGGTTTTAAGCTAAGCTAGGCTAATCACTTCATGGCTTTAGCTCCAGATTCAACACAAACAATATAAATAAGCCCTAAAAGTTAAGTAGTCTTCTGACGACCATAGTCAATGAGAAAGTATCAGTTCAGAAGTAAAATGTTGTATTATGGGGTTTTATATGGAAAGAAATATAGCTGTCACTTTCAACAGCGGTTCACATGACGGCGTCAGACTGTGTCGGCGCTCTGCAGATATCAGAAGACAATCTGTCAATTACTGGCTCAATCAAACAATATGGAGTAATTGAAGAGGTCATTACTGATTTAAATGAACTACCAATCTTCTTATCTCTGTGCAGCTTCAGAAGAGCTTGTGCCTGTTAGCCTACAGTGCCTGTATGTACACGCTCACACATTTAGACCTAATTGGTACAGATATGCGCTGATTGGCTGAAATGATTAAACGTGTCTGGTTTCACATCCCCTTCCAGCTGCAGAGCATGACAGAAAGTAAACCTCCTGTTGCGAAACAAGCTGGTAATGGGGGAAAAGGATGGGAATTATTAAAATCAATGTTGAAAACCCCCAGTCTGAGGTTCTGATGTATCCTGGCAACATATGTTGACAGGTGCGCGGCGCTGGCAGAGGTGTGTGCCGCCTTGTTTATGTTGTGTTTAACACCACATAGGGGTAAGATTTCAACTATGCAAATGAGAGCACAGTCTCTCTGAAGTCAGAAGTGTGTGCGTTGCTCATGTTGTGTGCTGTAAAGTGTAAGTGACAACAGCCAGCAGCTATTTTATGTGTCTCCGTTAACCATTCTCTGCATTGTACTGTAGCTTTTCCTTTCTGTACTATCGCTGTCAATTTACCTTAAATCTGTAATAACTGATTATAATTGGCCACCTCGGGGCAGTAGAGGCCATAATGCAATGTTGATATTGATATAGTCTCCTAATCAGCCTTTTAATTAGTTTGGTGAACTTGTCAGTTACGTTTAGCTGTTGTATTTTTGTCTATTTGCTCTGTTTTGGTCTCCACCACCTCCTGCTATGAAGGCAACAACGGAGAACCAAGACATTAAAGTTACAAATGGCTGAAACTCACTATAAACGTCCATAAGACCAAGAGGAGCTGCTCGGCCTGAAGGTTTTTCTTGATATTGAGGCCTTACTGCATGGATTTTCAATATTGATCTGATTTGAATATTGATAAGAACCTCCAAAGTGATAACAATTTATTCCAAGGTGGACGGTTGGCAAGACGTTTAAGTCCCATCCAAAGCGTTAAACTGACATTGGCAATCGCACTATTAGCATAATAAAACACATTTTTAGTTCTATACACTTGCAAACATTTACATCTCACCTGGTGCAGCTTTAAAGTCAAATTTCCCATTGCTGTAGTAATAGACAAACACACTCAACAACACATTCACAAGCTGTTCCCACACTGTCCTCCCTCGCAGCCTCTCCTGATGGAGGCAAAGTCAACGATCAATCCAGACGTAATTATGAAAGTTATTTTGGCCCCGGAGAGTATAAACTCACAGCATGAGGAGACAGAGAGGAAGTTTACCCATCCTGTCATTTTAATTAGATCCAGATTCACCATTCACAGTCTTAAAGAGGCCCGTAGAGGACTGCAGAGGTTCATTTGGCTTTAGGTTTCTGTCGCTGAGCCGCCGCCACCGTTTAACTAACAGGCAGGATGTTGGAAATCACAGCTCAACAAGAGGCTTTATACTGACTTTACCACCTTATGTCTGTGAACGTACAGGTTCTGTTGTCGATTTAAATAAACATTACTACCTATATGTGAATATTTACTCAGAATATGTTTATAATATAACGGCAATGGTTGTTTGTAGTAACAACCTTTCAATATCATATTATCAGCGTCTTTGCAGAGTTGTTTTCCCTCTGAAGTTTCCGTTCCAACACCGTGGAGAATAGGCTATCCTTCATTTACTCATCATCAGTTTATAGATTAAGATAATAGAAAACATAACAGGCCAATAAAACAAATCTTAAAGTCAGATAGTGAGACTCCATTAAAAAAAAAGCTTATTGTAGCTGTCAGCAGAACCATTTCCTGATTTACTGAAGATCAAGAGAAGCAATTTCCTCTCTCTGACTCACAACTCTTAAATAAATAAAATAATGTCCAGTTGATGTTATTTTTTTTCCCCAGATGACTCAACTGGAAATAGTCATTTATACTTTCATGGTTATTTGAGCCTTTTAAATATAAGATCAGAGAGCCGCGGGTGAGGAGGGAGGTTAACTGACACGAGTCAACAAACTTTCTCAACTGAAGTATATAGTACATTAACATTGTTCTTGCTTGGATGACCTGGACAGCTTTGTGTAGAAATGGTGCATTTTTGTCTTTGCGAAACAGATCGAAAGACCCCTTTTAACCTTAGAGGAAAAGTTTGTGCAACTTTAGAATACAAATAGCACACAAATGCATACAAAATGGAAATATAAAACCAATCTGTAGGCTATCTCTTTGTGTGCAGAGTAAACAAGTAAAAACAAAACAAAACAAAACAAAACATAGGCCTATACGCTGGTATTCCCTTCTGTTATCATGCTACACTAAGCTAATCCCCTCTCAGGCCCGGCTCCATAACATTTTGGTAAATATAGTTGCTGGCTTTCTTTCTGAGAGAACTGTATATGAATAAAAATTTGCAAGGCGTTAATCACTAATGACTTGGAGTTACTAAATTTGAACTTTGTAGATACCCATTTAGGCCAATTGTCACTGTTTCAATGCTCGTTTCCTCCTTGCTGAGAGTTAGAAGTTGATTTTTTTTCTCTATGGAAGTAGATGTTATTAAATGTGAAACTGTAGCCTTGATAAATGTCAAAATGAATAAGTTAAATATAGCTAAATCTTATTAGTTTAGCCTATAAGGTCTGGAAATATGGGGAAATAGCTAACCTGGCTGGCTCGGTTAAAATGTGATGTTTTGTGTAAACATTACAATTTATTACTGTGAGGTTTGTAATGTAAAGTAATAGAAATAAAACATTATTGTACACTGTCGGAGACGTCTCTTGACAAACAATGTCGGGAGATTTGCTACATATATTTGATATCTACACAAATGTTAGCCATCCATGTGTTGCCGATGATCGTATCTGGCTCTCTGCGTTGTGTTTTTTCACGGCTTACAGCAAGATAGGAGCAAGACATCAATAAATGTGCTGTATTTTCCAGCAAAAAAGAGCTTTATACTAGAGATAGATATAACCTATAGGAAGATCTGGAAGAGCAAATTACTTGAAATTATAGGCTTACAAACAAAGAACAGAAAACAACTGTCAGCTGTGTTTATTGAACCTGTTCTTTTTTTCTGTCAAGGAAAAATCTTTTAAAATCCTGATTTAAATGAAAAAAACAACAACTCTGATCTACAAAGGAAATTCCTCCACACACTGTACACATGCAGACACACTCACTGCCTCACACACACACACTCATGCCACTTCAATTAGATTCTATTGGATTTTATTAAATCTTCCTTGAGCTTTCACTTCACGGCAGCATCCATCAAAGCTTTATTATTTATCTTGCTGTCAAGAAGTGGCAGCTCATGGAATCCCATAGAGACGGAGAGTTGTCTATGTGTGTATTTTATGTTATATGATTACCTATAGAAGCTCTCCTGCGTGCATGTTGTGTGTATGTATGTGTGTCAGCATGTGCACACACTCTTTTGTGTTAAAGTTTAAAGCAAACGTGCAGCGCAGAACGGAAAATCATATTGTGGCTAATTGCAGACATTAGCTCAGCATATTAGATCCGTGCATGTCTGCATTATGCAAATATAGTTAAAAATGCAAATGTTTTCATTCAGCGCTAATCACTGATCTTAGAAGAGCTTATCTTTGATGCATTATAGAGAGAGAGAAAAAAAGAGGAATTCATTAACAATAAATGGTTGAAAACAAATGCAGTAATTATATCACTTCTCATTTGTGACCGCAGCTTATACAGTTGATCTCATACTGACAGGCGAATATGAAATAGATTATATGCAAATAATCACATTACACCACAGATGTTGATGTCAGGTGTATTTTTATGCTGCTAATAATTCTGAAGTTTGTCAAATAATTTCCCCTGAATCACTATGAGGAACCATGGACTGTACATAACAAAAACTGAGCAGTCGCTGCAGCATATGGCATAGCGTGAATGTGTGAAATTGTAAATACATTTATGATGGAACAACTCAGACACTTTGGTTGTGTAAAAACTGCCCAGATTTTCCTGGTGTAATGCAAAACAGTAGACTCCATTACAGGCAAAAGTCCTGCAATTATTGATTAATTAATGGCTGTATTTGAATGGAAAGTATAGATATTATAGTGAATAGTAATAGAAAAGTGTCTTCTACCTTTAACTGAAGCAACTACACTTTCTATGTAACTTTTATGTACAGTAGGCTATAAATAAAAAGTAATTTGCCTTTTTAATTAAATGCATGTTACTATGTGGATGGTAAAGGTGGAGCCAGTTCAAAACACTGTCTTAATCTTATTAAAGGGGAAATAAAGGAAGAACAAATTAAGTTCTACAAAACAAACTTTTGTCAATTTTTTTGTGTGAAATATTTTATGAATTGACTTTTTCTTCTTCTTTTCCTTGAGCAGTTGTTGAAATTAAACCTAACTAAGGAGTTACGCAGCTCGTCTAGACACCACATTATACTTTCATCACCTTTTTATGTCAAATATTAATATCACCTTTAAAAAAAAAAAGATCTGTCCAAACATCTGTCAATTAAATGTAGCCGAGAGAAATTGGGGCGGTGAGGGTCATAAAATGAAAATACAAGGCGCGCCCAGCAGTGAGAACAATGTGCAATTTGAGGATCTCTTATAACAAAAAAAAAATATCCATCACAGGAAAGAACAGTCATCTTTGGAAACAATATGCTTTTTTTTTTTTTGTTCTCTGCTCGGAGACGGAGAGTGGTCCCTGTGGCTCAGCCATTACTCAGTATTAAAGAACAAGTGGTTACACTGGGGGATTACAAGGATACGAGGACTTCAATGACCAGTGGGGGAAGTACTGTATATAGCAAGAAAAAAAACAAAAAACTTTGAGTGGTTTGAGCCACTTTTCCTTTCAAATGTGCTCCTTTGGGAAAACTAAAAGACATTTTAAAGCTGTAGAGTATAATTTGCCTCAAACTGGTGGAAATCACCGCCTTATGGATGATATTTGCTTCCAGTTCCCGAGGCTTTAAAAGTTGTCTTTCTTTTCTTTTTTTTCTGTGCCAGTGAAGATGGGCTCTCACAGCACCTTTTTCTTCTCTAAGTTGTCAATAAAGAATGAAAAGAGCGGTTTGAGGCGCGAACACCGAGACGAGACGAGACGAGATGTTTTTCATGATATGAATCCTGAAAAAACAGTTTTATAGTTATCTACTGCATTCTGATGGAGACTGAGGAAACCTTTGCATGTGCGCTGTAATCTGGATCTGCTGGACTTTCCTCAGGGGGTTCCTCCTCACAATCCCCTTGAATTTCAACACCCCCCCTCCTCCTCCTTCCTTCCCTCCTTCCTTCACTGTGTGTAAATGTCCTCGCCTGCAGCACAGCGCTGATAAACAGAACCTGCCGCAGCAAATGAGCTGAATCCATCAACCCACCATTACCTAAGGTTAACTGCTAAAACATTATACACCAGGGTCCCTTTTTCTTTCAATTAATTCCCTACATATAGACCTCCACAAACCCCCCTCAGGGCACACACACACACACACACACACTCACATGCACCTAAAAGGAGTAAAAAGTGAAGTAAAACGACACAGAGCCAAACAAAAACTCAACATTTTTGCACTTCTGGTCATAAAACACCGGCCGTCTGCTGCTTTTGTTTCCCAGCGGCTGCCACAGGTCAGAAAGCAGTTTATGAGGGTGTTGCCCCTCCTATATGTGTGTGTTTACGTGTGTATGTGTGCGTGTTTGTGTGTGTGTGTGTGTGCTCCCCCTCTTCAATACAGCTTGTCATAATGTAGCAGATAAAGTGCTGATACGGCTGTGGCTGACACTATTATACACCACCACCAGGGAGATGGATATGGATGGAGGGAAGGAGAAAGCAGGAGGAGGGGACGGGTGGGTGGATGGATGGATGGATGGATGGATGGATGGATGGACTGGAGTGTGTGTATAAGCAATTTGCTATGGCAACTTTAGATGAACCTATAATTTGTCAGAGACTGAGTGAGTGTGAGAGAAAGGGCAAAATGGATGGAAAGTGGCGGATTTGCTGGCAGCGGTCTCTTACTCAGCAGCAGAGCCACAAAACATGATGAAAAATGCTGCTGTGATAGTGTGAGTGTGTGTGTGTGCGTGTGTGCATGTACACACACATCAACAACTCGTCTTGAATCGACTCATAGAGAGGCAAGTCTGACACCTAGAGGACGATCGTCTCCCTGCACTGGATTCATTTCTACATCTAATTTTTTTTTTTAGTTGTTCACATTGTTTTTCAAAATCTAATATTAGACTCTAATGTGAACTGGTCGTGGCCTTGATGTGATGTGGGATGTACAGAGGTAATCAAAGAGCAGAAGTCAGGACGGTGAAGGATGTGAGAGTTTTGTTTAGTTTTTAAGAGGAAGCAGATGATGAAAAGGAGAAGAATGGAGAGAAGGAGAAAGTGTAGTCATGGTTTTTTGTGGAGCGATGGTGGCTTTGGCGTTTTTACTGCTGCCTTTGCACAATTATGACAAATGTCAATCTGGAGTTAAGACTGAAATCATAAAGGAGACATATTACACCCCCTTTCCACAAATTGAAATAGTTCCCAAGTGTCTTAAAGACATGTTTGTGACATGCTTTGGTCAAAATACCCCAAGGATCAAACATCACAGCTCTGTTCATCCTCTCAAAACAGTCCTGCTCAGAAAGGCTGGTTTCAGTGCCTGTCCCTTTAAATGCAAATGAGCCACTGCTTGCCACGCCCCCTTCTACCAGGTAGGGGTGGGGTTATGCAGATTCTAAAGCTAGTTACATCACTGGGAGACAACTGAGGGAACAGCTGGTAAACCACATGGATTTCAACCTATGGAGCCTGACAAACACCGAAATATATGTTAAAGAGCCTTCAAAAAGTGATATTTCCATAATGTGTTCGCTTAATAAAGAAAATCTGTACCTGACTCAACTCTGTTTAGAAAAAGATCAGATTCATTGTGATTGGTCCCATTCACACTGTCTTTAATCATAGGGAATGATCAGGACATAATGTCTTCCACATATTATGATGAGTATTTTATAACTCAACTTTAACAGTTCCTCCAGGCTCAGTCACCAAATCTAAGTGTCTTTTCACCTGTTAAGTCAGTTGGGAAATCTCAGTCGAGTTCCAGCTTTAAAGGTCCAATAACAAATCAGAGGCTCATCATGAGTCTGTTTTATAACTTTTGTATCTCGACACTCAGAAGAACGAAGCTCTCGATGACGAGTCTAAAGTTTGCTAATCTCTGTTTAAGTGCATCGACACGTCAGCGTGATTAAACACCATCACTTCATGTTTTAATCAGTCGAGATCAAAGAGTTTCGCTCACTCGTCTCCTCGGCTGTCAGACGCAGATCGGATGTGACGAGGACGACGGAGGAGAAACTTAATCTGATCTGATCGCCTTTATCTCCAGACACACACAATCGGACGCTCTGATTATATTTCAAAAACACTTTATTAACATGCTCTTATTTCATCAGCCTGTACAGTCAGTACTTAAAGGCCTCACCCAGCATGAATACACACACACACACACACACACATACACACACACACGAGGAGTCAAATATATAGACATTTATATAAAAGCTGTTAAAAAACAAAACAATTCAAGCACAAATACAGTCACACTGTGGCCTCGCACTTTGGATGATGTGTTTGAGTTGGTGTTTCCAGCTTCACAACAGAGACATTGTTGTGCATCAGTGAAAGTTTGGCCATGAAAAGAAGACGGAGGTAGCGTTTTGAAAAATATCAAAAATGTATGATTTTGGGGGGTGAGAGTTTGACTGGATGCATAATAGAAGAGACGCTCAACTTCAAGATAAACAACTCGGCACAGGAGCTGCGTTTGTTGTCGCTGTAGCAGGAACATGGTGTCAGGTGTTTCCTTCAGCTTCTACAGGGACACTTGGGATCAATCAGAGCAAGAAAAAAAACTTATGTAATGATAAAGTATTGATGTGACATAAGTTTTCAGTTTTGAGGCAGTCTTGAGGAACTTTTACAGTAACTATAAGAGACTGATATTAAGTACAATGCAGCCAAAAATGATCAGTATCTACAGTATCATGGATCAATCAATCAGTGGCAAAAAATCATGATTCAAGTGTCAAACAAACATGGCATCAAACCGGCACTGACATATTTAATTAACCTTTTCTCTTTTAAATTCAAAATGATTTCTTAATTTGAATCGAGTGAAAATTCAAAACCACATATTTTAGAAATTCGGTTCATTTAATTAAACACACACAAAGGGGTTTTTCTCAGGCAACACATTAAATATTAAATTCCTGAAAGAAAAGAATCAAAAATCTTTTTTTTTTTCTAGCATCATATTGGCACCGGTGTCAAAAAAAAAAGTCTCTTTTTATAAAGTAGGAACTGTGGTCCAGGAACCAGAATTGGATTTCAAGGTAACAGGACTGAGCAGCTAATTAGCCTTTAGAATAAATAGAAATTCAATAGATTTTTAAACTACTCTAATTTTGATTTGGAAAATTTGATTGAGCAGTAGCTAATCCTGAGTCTTCATAAAAGAATCACCCATCACGTCTTCCTTCCCTTGTAACAACATAATAATATGAGGTGTATAATCTGTCTCTGAATATAAATAAAGGTTCACTTTCAAACAACTTTTAATTGATCCTGACTCAGTAACGATGAAGCAACTTCAGTAACTATTCGGTAAATAAACGGCAACAAAGATTCAACAAAAGCTCATAACTTTGGTGTAGCTGGTCGTGCTTCAGTGTAACTACGTGTTTTAATATTTCACCTGGAGTTTGGCAACTGTTCGACTCGTAGCGTCGTCTCCACCGTGTAAACAAACACAAACGTGCTGCTCGTCTGTGTGCGGTTGGCAAAAGGCCTTTAAGGAGTGTTGTTTAGAAGCAGGCCTTGTGTTTGTGGCAAGTTTTAACTCAAATATATAAACTTTTAAATCATACAGTGCAAAAAAAAAAAAAGATACTCAAATTGTCTTATCCTCCATTTTAGCAACTTATCCCTTTAAAAAAATTAGGAAAAAAATAGAAAACACTTCACCGGAAGAAACAGTTAAGATACAGGTCCACACCACATTGCATAAATAAAGTGCTCGTAATAAAGAGGCAGCGACTCACAGACTAGACCGACTGAGGCGAAGAGGAGCGAGACAAACAGGAAGAGAAGCCACGGCGAGCGTTCGAGGGTTCAAATCAAACTGCATTAATGGAAAGAAACGGCCGCGGTCCTGAGTGGAGTTGGCACGTTCACTCGCTCTCAGCGGGCTGCAAAAGGTTAGTTGTTCAGAATGAGCCGAAAGCAATAAACCCCCTCAAAGGCCTCGCTCGTCACCTGGTTTTATGTGTGTGTGTAGAAAAGTTTTTAATAGAAAAGGTGACAGAGAAACAAGAAGAAGAAGAAGAAGAAGAAATAAAACTGTGTGTTTGAGCCGTCTCCAGATGGCTTTTTGTTCCACCTCTCATAGAAGCAGTTTGTTTGGACGTCGTCCTTCGCAGCTCGTACCGAAACGTAACCGCGTGGAGAGGAGCCGAGACGTCGATGCAGGTACAAAAAAAAAAGAAAAAAAAAAAGAAGAAGAGAAGAAAGACCTCGACCTCGTCTGAAGCTCCTTCAGAGTCGAGCAGCGACAGCTTTCTGCGTCGGGAGTTTTCCTCCTGGACAAACAAACGAGACGAGTTAGAGATGTTTTTTTGCAGCGGAGCGGCGAGGACGCGCGGCTCTGTGTGAGTCCGGCTCGGCTCTTACCCAGAGTGTCCTCCAGCGAGTTCACCGTCACCTTGTCGACCTTCAGAGTTCCCGCTCTGAAGTGGGAGACAGGGAAAAATATAAATGTGAGTTTCAGCAGCAGGCGACTAAATCCCTATGAGAGAGAGGTTTACAGCAGCTTTCAGAGGATTATTCACACACGGGTTCTTCAAATAGATGTTGTTGATGATTTTTTTTTTCCTTTTATATAATGTAAGAGCCACAAAATAAATTTAATTCATTTCAATCTTACTGAGGTAGAGGCAAAAATGTCTCAGAAACACAGCAGATAAACCTGAAACAATCTGCATGGCTTATAAGAGGAAAGTTAATTTGATTTGTTTGGTTATTATTATTTTATTCTTTTATTCTAGGTGAATATTGTTTGTTCTTTTTTGTTTTCTGGACTTGATACAAACCTATCGACTAGTTTGTTTTGGTTTAATAACTCACTAAATAGAATAAAAACAGAAAAAAAAATCAAACTTTAAAGAGGAACTTTGTAAGTCTGGTCGCTTTTCCTCTGTTTTGCTAACCCTCCTCTCGGCCATGTGCATTTGTTTACAACAAAAAAGGCGAGAAATCAATCAATAGAGCGGTAGATAATGTTATATACCATGCTACCATGTGTTGAACCATCACAATTACTCTTAAGATGTTTAATTAAGGTAAAAATGTAGCATATAGCTACAAATCCTGCATAGTTCCTCTCAATACACTCCTCATACAATGAATATGATCATATTGTACTGATGTCTCCATGCACCTGCTTCACACTATATAATATATATGTGGCATTAAATCCTTCTGCTGTATAAGTGTCCGTACAGTGCTGCGTGAGACAGGCAGGGACACGAGGATGATCAAAACCAACGACGTACCCCTTGATTTTGCGAACAGCTCCGAGTCGAAGCAGAGCCGCCAGGGAGTTTTTCTGGAGGTCAGACGACAACACCTCCGAGTATCTCAGTCTCCCTGGGTAACCGCACATACGTAACCAAGTCAGAGTTAGCACATTTAATTGGAGACAGGTGGAAACAGACAGAGGCAATTAAAAAAAAAGAAGAAGAAATAGAAAGTTTCAGAGAAAGGAAGAGAGAAGGAAGGGAAAGAGAGACGAAATAAATATATATAGAGAGAGAGAGACACCTGTGAGAAGCTGTTTGATGATGAACTTCCTGACGGAAGGAATAAACTGTTTTTCTGTCAGCGCCTCGGTGGCCTCTTCACACAGGAACCTGCACACGACCTACACAACACAGACACACAACACACAACACTGTCATATTTAATGCTGTGCTCACAGCGCCCTCCACAGGACATTTTAAAACCTGCTCTAACAGCTCATTTAATAAAAATAAGCATGATGCTGTGCTGTTTATCTGTGGCTTTTTAGACTTGTTCAATTCCAAACAAAAATGAATTTCAGAACAATCAATACATGGACAATATGGACATAATATGATTAATCATTTATTCATTTTTAATACTTAAATACTCTATAAATAAAGTTCATGTTTACTTGTAAAATACTGGATTTTCCATAAAAAAGTCAATGTTTATGTGTTTATTCACAGAGACCCTGTCTTATGTCTGTATTATTATAGTTTCTTCTTATTTTTCTGCGCATTAACACCACCTTCTTGCAGGGACGTGCAACCACCACCACCACAGAATTAAAAAGTTTTGTTTCATATTTTCAACTTATTTATATTAGAAACAGAAAAACACATGTCATCTCTCACCTGGTATCCCTGTAGGAATGGATCCAACATGTTGGTGAGGAAGCTCAGCGTCCTGTGTCCTCCCTCCGTCACCAGCAGCTCCTGCTGGGAAACCTGCAGCGCTCCGGTCTTCTCCAGGAGGTAACAGGCCTCCTCAAAGTCCTACCACACGCACAGTAGTGAAAAACACACACACACACACACCACTCTGTCACACTTCTGTGTCTGTACGGCCTCGTCATGATCGATTCCTCCCATTCAGGCAACTTTTAAAACATTTATTTAAATGACGTTCCTCACCTGAACCGTGGCTCCAGGACAGAGGATGAACTCGTTAGAGAACATGTTTCTGAGGAAGCTGAAGCTGTTGAACACGTCCTCTGGAAAACATGAAGCAGAAGTCATTTAAGCTAGAAATTCACCTACCATATGCTCACTATGAAGAGTGTTCACTGTGTTGTGTGTTTAATCTACAATTATTAAAGGGGACATATAGTGGAAACATCACTTTTTGAAGGCTCTTTAAATTAGTTGTCCAAAATCCGAGAATTGACGAAAAAATCTGTAATATATGTGGTTTTATGGGCTGTTCCCTCAGTTGTCTAACTAGTTTTCGAATCTGCATAACTCCACCCCTACCTGGGACCGGTAGAAGGGGGCGGGGCAAGCAGTGGTTCATTTGCATTTAAAGGGACAGGCACTGAAACCAGCCGTTCTGAATGGGGCTGTTTTGAGAGGATGAAAGGAGCTGTGATGTTTGATCCTTGGGGTATTTTGACCAAAGCATGTCACAAACATGTCTTAAAGACAACTAGGAACTATTTTAATTTGTGTAAAAGGGGGCATAATATGTCTCCTTTAAAGCAGAGTGGTCCATTCAATATAAGAATTTCAGATAATAATGTGAAAATACTCCATCCAAACAATTGAGTTTGTGGTTTTCTGTCTTTAACTTCCAGCACATTGCACAGGTAAAACAGGTGAACATCAGTGTCAGTGTCAGTCTCACGTTTCTTGGTGGAGGAAGCGGCGTGGACGGCCGAGGCGAGCAGCGCCGGCCGGAGGAAGACGTGCAGCGCCTGGTTCCTGTAGGAGGCGCAGGAGAGTACGACCACCGCCCGGTTCAGGAACTCCTCCTCTGGGCTGGGAGCGGCCGCGCTGCTGGGAGGCTCCGTCTGTCCTGCTGCTGCTGCTGCTGCGACACAGAAGAGGGTCAAACTGTTTTTTTTTTTGTTTTTTTTATCATTTGCTTGACTGTGAATAATCTTCCTTAATCTCCAAATAAATAAGAAGCTGCAGTTGTGCAATCGCTGCCTTTCATATTTGTCTTTATTTGACAAATTAGATAAATACACAGTGACTGAAATCTGTCTACAGCAAATGAGTGACTAATTGAGTCTAAATTAACACAGAAAAGTATGACAAATGAGTGACTACATTAAAGAGTGACTGATTAGTTAGATAATTTTCAAAATATCAGGTTGTATTTATATGACAAGCTCTTATCACACTGTGTCTCACTTGTTTGGGGAGATTTTTTCCTTATCACAACTACAGTGTATAACTTCATAACTTCATGCACTCTGCCCTGAAACGATCAGTCGACTATCACAGAACTGTTCTGATTAAAAGGGTTAGAAAAAAAACAGCAGGGACATTTGAAAAAAATCAAAAATCAAGACAAGAGCGTCAAACAAAGCAGAACAAACCTTGTTCCAACGCCAGCTGGACTCTTCCCTCAGAGATCTTCACTAGACCTCGGTGCAGAGACAGACTGGAGGAGACGACTTCTGATGGAGGCACATGGTCTGAAGGAAGAAGAAGAGGAAAGAGACGAAGGAGCCGTTAAACTGAAGCTACAGAAGAACATCAGATGTAGCCAAAACAAAAAGGCACTTTTGTCATGTAACAAAACCACCGCCACTTTAATATTCTTCATTATTGCACTTAATCAATATGCAAACATGCTTTTAACACCCAAATCTACAGAAATACAGTAAATTGTGCTTTAATTTAATGTTACAACATCTCAACCATTTTGCTTCTTGAGTTACTGCGTTATAAAAAGATGCAACTCCACAGCAGCTTAAAGAAACTGTTAACATCTGTCAACATCTGTATGTATTGTATGTATTTATAAAAGGTGTTATTAGACATTTTTCTCGGAAATATCAAGCCTCATAAGTTCAGTATCAGACTATAGTTTAGTTTATACCAAGGTGACCTGATGCATCTTTAACTCCCTGCACCAATAAGCTCAAACACCACACTAGGTTTTCAACAGAGGCCTTTTGAAACAGACTGTTCGGTATCTCTGTGATAATAGTGAATCTCCAGGACGAAGTGGGGGTGCAGGCTGATACAGTACCAGGCCAGTGGAGGAAGGCTCCGTACTGTCGAGACAGATCCCGCAGCCACACGGCCTGCTCAGTCAGCTCGTCCAGCGCCATCCCCTGGTTCTTCCCCGGCGCCTGGTTCTGGTTCTGGTTCTGGTTCTGGTGGTGGTTCTGGAGCAGCAGGGAGGCCAGGAGGACCCACGGCTTCAGGACCATGTTCTCCTCCTGGGCCCGGACCAGCCTGTAGGCCGAGTCATTCACAAAGCTCTGGATCTCCTCGCTGGGTCTCTTAGGGATGTGTCTGGAGAGGACGGACAGTTCACAGTGAATTAATTTAGATGGATAAAAGATGACAGTTTTATTTAAAGGGATAGTTCAACATTTTGGCAAATTGGCCCATTGCCATAATCCCTATAGTTATAGCAGTAGGTTCGTTACCTTTAATTGTCGGTGCAAGCTATTTTTAGAACGGCAGAGCAGAGCCGTGAGCTGCTCAGAGCTACGCTATGGAGGCTAATGGGATTTCTTAGTTTCCCTCATCAAACTCATCAAATACACAATCCAACAACTCCAAAACGCTCTCGTGGACAAGTTGTTACCTGCATATTCACCACGCTATGAGGTACATGTAACAACAGAACGTTGATGCTTGTTCCCGTCGGAGGCAGTTTTCTGGCAAACAGTGTCTGGATTTACCTCTAAAACACCTCGTAACGTTCCATTATTATCTCATAGCGTGGTGAATGTGCAGGTCACAACTTACCATAGCTTGCACTGACCGATTAAAGGTAACAAACCTACTGCTAAGACTATAGGGATTATGGCAATGGGCCAATTTGCCAAAAAGGTCGAACTATCCCTTTAAAGAAGCAACTGGTGTTTTATTATTGCACCTTGGTGTGAGGTTGAACTGGCAGCGGTTGACTCTGCCCCCAGCTAAACTTCTGAGGGACACAGGCTGACCAAAGTAGACGTGGATGCTGCCGTAGTCTTCACTCAGGATCTTCCTGGCTTTAAACAAACCCTACAGAGAGGACAGAGGGGACAGGGTGGTCCACATCATAGTACATCTGTCCAGGCTGCAAAATAATTACTTTTTATTTCTATAATTTTATGGTAAGTGTCTGATATTTCCGTTCATACTCACTGAAGTGGACTCTTTGGGTTTGGGCACACCCAGCATCTCTCTGGCATAAAGCGCCTCCTCCAAGATCCTCTCATAGCTGATACTGACCGGGACCAAGTTGACATCAAACACTTCGCCCTTAAAGTAGGGATCCATCACAATGTTCAACAGACCTGCAGGAAGACACAGGAAAAAAATAAAGTTCATCACTAGACACTAGGCAGACATCCACTTTTTTCCACTCAATTTAATTTATATACTTTATATACTTTTTATTGCAACAGTAACTGACTCTCCATTCTGTTTTAATAAGAAACTGTAACGGGAAGAGAATCTCATCTGCACATTTTTATTCCTTACCTAACTTTGGAGTCAACGATTTACTAGTTCGACTTCTTGTCCCTTCAAGGAAAAATTCAACAGGTGCCAATCCATTCTGAAATAAAAAGGATAAAACACAAAAAGTAAATTCTCTTTCGAAGCTCTGCATCTATAAATTACAGAAACTCATTTCTATCTGTTTCATGGAGCTTTATAGACTGTGTTCAGTATTTCTAACATGAATGTATGGCTTGGCTGGTCCATCTCTTGGCATTTGTGACTTGTCTCTTATGTGTTGTTTTGTGTAGCACTCTGTAAACGTGTGTTTTTAAATGCACCATATAAATAAAGTTATTATTATTATACAGCCACTGCTCACTGCTCTTTCACCTTCAGCATGGTCTTGACGTATTCTGAGAAAACAGCCCAGTACAGTTTGTCTCCTCCAAACGAGCGCCGGATGAAGAAAGCTCCAGACATCCGCAGCATCTCCCCGACAAACTTCATCGCCATGAAGTCTGCAGGAGGAAGGACGCTTTTATTTCATGTGCAAATACGGTGTGACGTACTTGGATTAAAATGAGGTACGCACACCCTCACTCTCACGTATTCACCCGTTCTTACCCATGCCGGCTGCTATAACAGGTAGAGCCAGGTCGTAGGTGTACAGGATGTATGACATCAGCAGGAAGTCCATGTAACTACGGTGACTGGGCAGCAGGACGACCGGGTGCTCCTGAATGGCCTGTTGGAGCTGATGGCAGTACACCCACAAACATTAGTCATCTATGTGTGTGTCAGTCATCTTCACAGTGTCGTTCTGTGTTATATATAGTGTGTGTGTGCATGCTTACTCTCTGGATTCCCTCCTCGTTGACACAGATGCTCCTGAACAAGGTTTTGAAGACTTTGCTGAGCGTGAAGGCGAAGAAGCGAACGGTGCTGAGCTGCTGGCGGTGAGCCATTTCCTCCAGGATGGACGACGCCTCCTCCTGGACGTCATCCACAGCCCTGCCCGTCTCTTTGGAAACCTTTAACATTTAAATACATATGCAATAGTTATACAAACATCTTATTATAAACTAATACTAATGTTTTTACTATGAATTGAGAAATTATTTCTGTTATGGTCTAATGAAAGCCACCTTCACTACAGAATTTCCTCTTAATTGATTATAATGCAGCTTACAAAGAGCTACAATTACAAAGTGCAATAAAGACAATAAAAAGACTATAAACAAAAGTATGTTCCAACTATCCTGCCAAGTTTTAGGTGACAGGCGACAATAACTCTGACCTGATCGATGACAAAGTGCAGCTGAGCAGACTGAAGCACCATGCTCTTCAGTTCATCGGCTTTGCAGGGGGAAACTCCTTTGTAAACAACGGGGGCGTAACATCTGAGAGCGTATCTCAGGTCGCTGGAGTTCCTCCTCTCCTCCAAAATGTCCTCAAAGTCATCTCTTTTCTTCAGCATGGGGTCTCTATGCTGGATAGACGAAAACAGCACATTGTGTTGGAAAGATGCAAATATCCACTGTTGCCACAAATAGTACTCTTTATTATCCACAAAAAAATCAGCATGACAAGTGAAATTTACAATATCTCCCTGGAGCCAAAGTACACTTTAGTTTCCAATTTACTAAGTACACCTATAATGCAGTCGAACACCGCAGTTCTGCAATAAATCCTACTTCACGAAGGTTATACTGTTTGTTTGTTTTGTTTGCAGTGGCACTGATTCCACTGTGTGATCATAATGAAGGATGGAGCTTGTAGTTCTGCTGAAATGTCTGGTGTTAGAATGAGCCTACCCTCTTTGACAATAGAGAATAATAGAAATACCTGTCAGTGTAACACAACACAATTGAAGAGCATGACAAACTGCAGCCTCCAGAAATGATCTCACACTTTAAACAACACACCTGACACAGCTTGAACACATTAACAGATGATTTCCTGCAGCTTTAGCTACTGTACGTTAAGTGTGTCAAATGAACTGAAAACTGAGATTATAATGGAAAACTGTCGAAGTGAAATGAAGTGACGTGTGAAGCAGGTTGTGTTTACCTCTGATTAACAGGTGCTATGTAAACAAAACTACCTCTCCTTTACTCCGTGCACTAATGTACATTTTCAGCACAGTGGGCGGCGGTGGTAGAACCAGTCTTGTGAAACACTGCGGGTTTACACATTTTTAAAGGACAAGTACTAACCACTGAAACAATGGTTTTGAACCAAAAAAAGAAAGATAAACAATGCACATTTGTAAAGAGAGAAAAAATCAACACAAGAGATATTAAACAGGAGAAAGTGCGATTTAAAACAACATGTACTCGAAGCTGCATGAATGTCAAAATGCAAAACGGAGATTGCAAAACAAGCCTTGACTTCCAATCGCAACACTGCGGCTAAACAAACCAATTAACTACATAATTATGCAGCAACTACAGGAAACAGCTGCATATTCCCAACGCTTTGTTTTTTGTTACATAAATGTGGGTTTGGCATTCATTCACATGTTTGAATGAAATGTCAAATGTCAAAGAGAGGCTGCAGCAGAGAGAGCTACGTTAGCTTAGCTCCTGGGACACAAACAACAACACATACATACCAAGTAAACGGCTTTAGTTTCCATATTTTGTCACACGTCATAAGCTCATAGACGAAATATATACGTGCACAAGTGTGTGCGCCCTGGTCCGGTCTCTTGATAAAACACTTTGGGGTTGATAACAGCAGCTGCAAAACTTCACATGGGCGTGTAAAACTGGTATTTCCGTAGCGCTTCCGCATTACGGCAGCCCGCAGGGACTAACCCGAAGCCGCGCGTTCCAACAGAGTTCCATGTGTTTGTTGTCATAGGTACGAGCCGCCGGGTGCTAGCTCAGGGAGCGGCTGTTAGTAGCGATATTCTGCTTCTTTTTCGTTACTCTACGTGTAGTATAAACTCAAAATGAACTCAAAGGCAAACGGGAAAGAAGACGAGGATTTTATGTTTCTTGAACAGGTTTTGGACAAGTTTTACGACTTTGGTGAGTGTTAGTGTTGGTTAGCTATGCTACTGTAGTTAGCTTCCTCAACTGCTACCATCCCCTCTGTCTGATCTGTTTTACAATGATTAATGTTGACAAGATGGTACTCTTATAGATATGAGTTATGTCATCGTTGTAGCATTTAACTTGTGTGTATCGAAGAAAAAAAAAAAACACAAGTTAGCTAGCTGTTAGCTTTCCCATTCAATGTTAGCAGGCTGAGACCAGTCCTCAATATGTTTCAATGCTGTCGTGGTTACAAATCACTGGTAGCTCAGACACATTCAGTCAAAATGAGTCTTTAAATCTATGTGAAACGTAATATCTCTTAGATGTACACAAAGTAAGATCTATGTATCAAGTGAACACACAATCATTTTTTGCAGGGCTGTTAGATTGTGTTAGATTTTGATAGTCACTCAATGCACTGCCTTGCTTACATGATGTGTGTGTTAAATCAAATACAGATACAGAAACAAATGTTGATCATAGTGAACCCAGCCCAAGATTTATTTCTTACTAATGCCGTTGTTGTTGTTGTTGATGGTGCAGGGAACGGACCAGCATCCAAAAAGAAGCTCAAATCCCAGAAGAAGAAGAAGAAACGAAAACTGTGTGAAGAAGAGGAGGAGGAGGAAGAGCGGATTGCAGTTGAGGATGTTTGTAGTGACCCTGACGACTGGAGAGCTGCATCTTCAGGTCCTGAACAGCAGCAGCAACGACCACAGACTGAGCAAACAGGTTCAGGTACAACAACAACAACAACAGCAGCACCGACATGTGTTAGAAACCTTAGATATTCTGTGTTCATTGATTTAATTCATGTCTTAACTCAGGTCCAAGTGACCGGCAGGTGAAGCAGGTGGAAGTGGTGACGTTTCAAGACCCCAGAAAGAAGCTGAAGACCAAGCAGACACCAGACACGGACAAAACACCTGTAAGTCTGTGTTTTTGTTTTAATTGTAGAAGAACAGATGATCATGTCGAAGTTACATTTATACTGATGATATAATGGATCCACTAGTAGTAAAGATCCAAAAACTTTTATTTTCAGTGTTGGTTTGTTGTGCATTATCCACATTTAATGAAAAAAAAAAATCTCATTTTCATCATCTCACAGCTGTATCACAGTTAAATTGTTAGTCATCTGTACAAATGTGTCGATTGACATTTTGAAGCCAAACCTCTTCCACGCCACCGCTGATGCTCCTGCGGCTGTTGCGTGACCCTGTTGCTGCTGTTTATGTTCTTCTTGTCACCATCATCCAGTCATTCACATTCCCTCTCCTCTCGTCTTTGTTGCCTTTGGCTCTGTGCTGTCCTCTCTCCAAGGCGCCTCAGATAAAAGAGAAGACACAACCCGACCAGCTGGAAAAACTCGATCTCGAAAAGGTGACGATTTTTTTTATAGAATCTACTGTATGCTTATTTTCTGTGCTCTTTAATTCTTGTTGTGGCTTCATTTGATTCCTGTATTCATTATTTTCTATTCGACCAATCGACATATTTACCTTTCATTGAGCCCTCAATGAAGTCTAACACCGTATCTGTGTTTACGTTCACGTCAGGCTCGTTTGGAGGTTCATCGGTTTGGAATCACCGGCTATAAGAAGGAGCAGCAGCGGGTGTTTGAGCAGGACAGAGCGATCATGCTGGGAGCCAGGGTGAGGAAACCTCATCATCACATCATCAAGTCCTTCTACAGCACAACGCTTTCAAATTAAGAATTCATTGACTTAATTATTGTCTCTCTAATCAGCCTCCCAAGAAGAGCTACGTCAACTACAAGATCCTACAGGATCAGATCAAAGAGAAGAAGCAGAAAGCAAAGGAGGAGGTTCAGCCGGTAAGACCTGCACCACCAGATTTTACATATAGATACATCAGCTGCCAGTTTATGAAGTAGTTTTAGATGCATTTTGCAGAGAAGTAAACACTGGGTTACAGTTAGCAGAAAGATCTATTATTTCATTTTATTTTAATGTTATTTATCAAATGGAAAACTAATCAACTATATTGTTAAATTCTGCTTCTAACTACATTTACCTGCTCTGTAGGAACTGAAGAAAAAGAAGAAGAATCAGAGGTGAGTGAACCATAAACACTTTGTGCATCTGGAAATGCTGTAATATAGAAAACAATTATGAACAACTCTAAAGTGCAGAACAGAACAAGAATGCATCCTAATCTGTGTGTAGAAAACACAGCCCTGGTATTTTGTTTAATATTCCTCCAAGATTAAAATATTTCCAGTGAACAGATGTTAAAGACTCTTCTCTGTGGATTAAACCTCATGTTTCCTGTGCTGCCCCACCCCACCCCCCTCCAGGGACCAGAAGAAGGTGTCCACAGGTTCTGGCTCCGCCCCCACAGGTCAAGTCGGGCGCTTCAAGGACGGCTTGCTGATCCTGAGCCCCAAGGAGATCCAGACAATGAAAGCGAAAATCAGACGCAAATAGGTTTGTCCTCAGACTTTTTACAAAACTAAAGAAACGAATACCCGTAGTAGACATCTTAAAATGACGTTAAATGGATGTAAACGTGCTCACTGGTTAATGATTTGTGTGGTTATATAACCGTAGGTGACTGACTGAAACCTCCATGTTGGGTAAAACATCAGAGATCCAGAGGGAGAATCATCGACTCAGTGCAGGAAGACAAGAAGGTTGTGCAGGAGGAAATGAGTGAGAGCTGATCCTGCTGCGACCTGGGAGGTGGATTTCCAGTCGGCATGTGAAAAACTGGACAATGTTACAGGTGATGAAGGAAAATCCAACACAACAATCTCCACATTGGACGAATCCTCTGAGGAAGCAAAGCAAAGCAAACACATGAAACATGATGAGACTCTGTTGAATCATTTTCCATCACAATTAATTTATTTTGTTTTATAAATGATGAAAGAAAAAAAAGACATTTGCGTTTCTGGTGTTTTACACTGTAAAGTTTTTTTTTTTTTTTTTAATTATGCAGGTACAATGCATTTCTCATATACAAACCATGTAGTCGTACAAAACATTTACATTGGCAGGAGGAGAGTGGGTGGGTGGGGGGAGGGGCATAACAGGACGTATATGGAGGAGGAGGAAGGTTGGGTAAATATTAAAAAACCAGTGTACACACAAGTAAAAGTCCTTTTCCATGAAGAAACACACATTGAAACACTTTGAATGGACCATGAAGAAGAAGCAGGATGGTCTCACCACCAGTGCCGTATTTCTTCCCTTTTTCACTAAACCTTTATTTACATGACTGCTCTGCAGCTTTGTTCTAGATGTAAACGTTAAGTCTTTATAACGGAAACCTGCTCGTTCCATTTGGTCGAAGAGAAACATAAACGTTAATGGATAATGATGATGATGATGATGATGAAAAACAAAGACCCGTGATCTGGCAGTGTGCGGCTGGGTGAGGTCACAACTTCTCACACCGTTTCCATGAAGTAGCTTCTTGTGTTTTATTTATATATTTAAACTTTATTGGAAAAAAAAAGCAACACAATGAGGAAACAGGAAGCGTATCTGCAGCACATCACACTTTTCAAGCCGTTAAAGCAAACCAGTTTTATTTTTGAAGAGATTTTTGTAGCCGGCAATCAACAATAACCTTTGTGTTTTTCAACTGTAGACATTGTATATATATACTATATAATCAGCAGCCACTCAAATGTTACCGAACAAATCGAAGAGGCCACTTTACAAAGGGAAATAAATATGCAACTCAATATATTTACATACTTTATAGAGTAGATGGATTGTTTTTCCTCTACTGTTTTATCTTTAAAGTTAAATAGCTGATCACAGCAGTGCCATGCTCTTTATCCCCAGCACCAGTTAAACTAGTAAAATATGTCACATTCATGGGTGGGTAAGTGTGGGGGGGTGTAAAGGGACATGCCGTACAATACATCTATAGACAGGAGGAGTGACTACAAGTGAACTGTTTCAGATATATGGTTTTAGTCTGGATGTGTTTGGATGTGAGTTTTGGAAAGGAAAGGAGGGAGAAAAGGTTAAATCCCGTTCCACCTGATAAACACTCTGACTTCTTCTGCAGCAGCAGCAGCAGTGGCAGCAGCACTGTGAATCTAAGCGCCTTAGTATAAGCTTTTATTCCCTCCGGTCAAGATTTCCTACGTGCCATTTTGACATTGACGCAGCCTGCAGACATGTAACTCCAACTCATACTGGAGGGGAAGGGGAAGGAAAAAAAACAAAAAAAACAATCCCCCTGTTGACACGATAGATGTCTCACTTTGCTCCGGGGGCTAAAATCTATTCCTGGCTACAGCGGAGTCAACCTCGGGGCAGGTTTCTCCTCTGGTGTGGGAGGTGGGAGGAGGATGGTCAGAGGTCTGACTGTCTACAGTATCCATCCACCGCTATCTAACTATGGTGGAGCTGAGAAAGCTAGAAAAAAACCTCACGCATTGATGCAAATGTAGCCCTTAGGTGGTAACTGGCAGTCTGGCACATGTCAGAAGAAAATCCCCATTAGCAGAAAGTGAAATGGGCTCTTTCTTAGTCGGGAGAAACTGGCTCTTTTTTTTTCTTTTTTTACACCACTGCTGTTAATTCACATCATATGGAAATGAAGGTAAATGTACTAAGTGATTCAGTGATTCAGTATCTTGCCCTGCAGTCAAGCACAACAGTGTGTGGGTGTTATTAGCCTACAGGTGGCAGACTTTAGGAGTGCAAATATAACGATTTTTATTTGGATTTACATCTTATTTTTACTTTTGAGACAAATCTATGAAAAAAAACACTGCCATATTATCACCTTTTTAAGTTTATTTGGCAATAATATTGCAGATTTCTACATCAAGAAGACCAGTGGAGACATATAGTAAACCATAAGTGTTGTTTTTTGGTCTCCACCAAGTCCTGAGGGAAACACTTGGCTCTAAAGCAGCTAGCCAGTGTCTTAACTATACATGTCTAGTGCTTTCCTGCTGTAAAAACGGCTGCCTGCCGTCCGAAACAGTGAAGTTTCAGGTCTAAAAAACCAAAACAATGAGCTAAAAGATGCTAAATGCTCAGTAGAACAGAGAGGATCCAAGTGCAACCATAAAAATAAAACAGATCACGACCTTTAAAACAACATTTCCCACTTAATTTGAAATTGCTGCAGACTGAGATGATAGCGATGATAGTTCAGGATGTAAGTGTCATGAATTTCACATTCTAGGTAACAGCTCTGATTCATAAATAAATATATAACTCCAACCTCCGTCTCCCAGAAAAAGGCTCAGTCATTATTCTTCAGTACGTCATTCATTAAATAGAAGAAATCACAAATGTTAAGAAAAACCACACGTACAATGTACAGATATTTACTTAGTTTAACTACTCTAGAGCTTTACTAATAACTAAATTATTTTAAAATAGGCGTTGTATTGAAAATAGACCTCATTAATTCCTGTAATAAATAACATTTTTTGTAGTTTACTGCTCTACTGTATTTCTGTTCAGTCATATGGCATAGTCAAAGTTTACTGTGGACTGAGAATTTTACAGAGTAAAGGTGCGATAAGTAAAATATAATAATAATAACATACTAATTTATCAACATAAAAACTTTAAATGACTGCTATTTAATGTCCCTGATTAAAAATATTTGAATATTATGAGATAGTTGACACTTTCAGCTTGTAAGACAAAATGTTTGCTGACATTGAAAAAAAACAGAAATAAAACAAAAAGTCAGCCATTAAATGAAAACACTTGGCTGATGTAGTTCAGCTCCAACAGGATTAATAATAATATGAGGGAGATGACATTGATCCTGTTGTTGCGAGCGTTGAACAGCAGAGGGCGAGCTGTCACAGCGGTTGGCTTCAACGTCACAATATAGTACAGTACACTATTTACAATACAGCTTCAGATATTTTTGTAAACTTGTTCGACGTTTAATTAATAATCCATGCGTAATAATACCACACGTCGTAGCCATGACTCACGTTATCACTATGTACAGTTTTGTGGATTCCCAAACACACACACACACACACACAACCCTTGACTTGTTATCTCAGGTCTGTCTCTACACCTCTTCGTCTTTCTCACACACACACTTTCATATTATCATAGGGAAAAGAAATATTTCAGTATTGTAATAAAACCCAGGATTAAATAACATAAATTTTGAAAATGAACTCATCCATTCTCAGCTGCGTTAAGATAAAAGATAAGATAAAGAGGAGGGGGGGGGGAGGGCTTACAGGTGTTATAATAGGCTAATAATCTTAGTCACAGTGGTTTGGTTGAATTTCAAAGCTTTCACAGGCTGCCGTATCCAATCCCTGATGAGAAATGTAGCAGCAAATGTAGCTTCTTTTTTTTTACCTGATGTGACTTCAAGATCATTTTCAGTTTGACGGATTAAAAATGTGGCTGAAGCTAGAACGATGAGACGACCACGCTTTTATCACCCGCCTCTAATGTGTTTTTTGTCGCTGTTGTTGCACTTTTAACCCTCCTGTTGTCCACCTGGGTGAAGGAAGGAAGGAAGGAAGGAAGGAAGGAAGGAAGGAAGGAAGGAAGGAAGGAAGGAAGGAAGGAAGGAAGGAAGGAAGGAAGGAAGGAAGGAAGGAAGGAAGGACAAAGGGAAAGATGGGAGGAAAGAAGGAAGGGAAGATAGATGGAGGGAGGCAACTGATTGGGTCAAAAAGGAAGGACAGAAAGATGGAGGGAGGGAGCAGATTCATTCAAGGAAGAAAGAAGGAAGGGAAAAGGAAGGAAAGAAAGATGGAGGGTCAATTGGATCAAAAGAGAAAGGAAGAAGAAGTGAGGACGGAGGGAGGGAAGGAAGGAAGGACAAAGGGAAAGAAGGGAGGAAAGAAGGAAGGAAAGAAAGATGGAGGGTCAATTAGATCAAAAGAGAAAGGAAGAAGTGAAGACGAAGGGAGGGAAGGGAAAATAGGATTGTGGAAAGAAGGGAGAAAGGAAGGAAAGAAGGAAGGATGGAGGAAGGGAACAAATTGGGTCAATTTGACCCAGAAAGACAACAGGAAGGTTAAAAACAAGGGGGAAAAGTAAGATTCGGCTCATTCCCATTTCATTTCAGCATTGTGTGACGTTCATCCCCACAAGATGACAACACCTCGTCTGTGTGTCTACAGAGACCAGGAGAGGCTTCATTCACACAATTACATTAACATATCCCCCAGTTTTTAATTTTAAATGCTACAGGGCGTAGTTACCCTCTAACCTCACTTAAACAATAATTGCAAACTGCATGTGATTATGTGATGTGAACATAATTTGATTTTAAATTCAAAATATATATGCGATTGGGGGATTGGGGGAAAGTGCAGCACAGACATCAACAATGTTTCTACTGAAGCCATGAAAGTCTGTAGGTTCAATATTTCATTCACTTTGAATTTCATATTGTTTTACCTTTCTTTTATGCAGCCTTATTTGACACTTCATGTGCTCTTTATTTATTTATGCAGTAATGGTCCAAATAATAGTTTGATTTAAGTAGGCCTACACTCACGCAGTCTTTGCCAAGTGGTAGATCAGAAGAGTGAAACTGCTTTCATGTCTGTCAGATACTAATCTAGATATGAAGCAGTATTTTAGTTAGCTTAGTTTTGTTAAAAATAGTTGCCTCCGGTAACCTTGCAATAGACACACATATCAACCCTTCATCATAACAGACAATAAATGCATATCATAGCCTACTATCAATTCTTGGGGATTCACTTGAGCACCTTAGATGAGCTATTTGTAAGTTTTGTCATTGCTACATCGCTAACACTAGTGTCTGTTAATTAAACATCTGTTAATTAGCATTAGGTTAATTAGCATTAATTAGCATTACAGATGTTTACTCATCCATCTTCAGCTGTTGTTGTGTTTGCAATACAACAGTTCACAATGCATCGTCTGAGCAGTGCTACTTCTGTAGGGCCGGACCAGAGGCTACAGTGACTCGGTATCGGAAAATTAACCCCACAAGGTTAGCTGGTTGGTTAGCATGCTAATTCAAGCTGAAGACGTTAGAGAAATAATAGTGTTGCTTTTCCCACAAATCATGTTAAGTAAAAGAATAAAAAGTAGAGCAGTAGAAGAAGTTTGATTGAATTCATATGTTCCTCTCAGACTGGTACTTCACTGCTAATTATTAATGCTCAGCTACATAGGCTAATGTAGCAATAGCAAAATTTGGAAATTGCTTCCTGGAATTGATCCATGGTGTCCCAGTTGAGATGTAGCTGAAGCTGCAAAACAGTTTGTCCCAATTGAAAGATGCCAAAATCAATTCAAAATTAAAAATGACTTCTCCCAGACTCTGTAGATCTTTCACATTGCTCAGTAATGAAATGAAGCAGCGCCCAAACTTTCCCAGTGAGTAAAAACCAAACAGAGAGACAGAGAGTTCACCAAGAGGAGAACTTTTTTTTTTTCTTTTTCTTTTTCTCCTAATGTCTGTCAGGCTTCAACCCACACAGAAAAGAAATCATTTCTCCATTAAACTCAAACCAAGTAGGGAGGAAACGGCAAAGGAGCCACGACGGGGATAAAAGTGAGCGCTGAAGGTTCAGCTTTTCAATATTTCATGAGCGAAAACGAGCTGCAGCGCCACTACAGCTCCAACGACAAGAGGCTTTCTTCATCTAGTTCGAGCTCGCACGCTGTAAACACACCTGAGAGAGACAAAGAGCGGAATCATTTCTCCCTCGTTGTTCTCTTCTTCTTTCTTACCCCACTCCCTGAAAGCACCGTGTTGCTGTTGGTTTTTCTGAAATGTAGCATTTCTGATGATGTGTGTCTTTTACAATCCTCCTTTTTTTTTTTTGAACTGCACAGTGAAGAAGTCTTAACCGTTGATATTGGTCGGAGTGAGGCAGATGATGAGTTCGGCTTCAATTTCAGGCCTTGCGGAGAAATTTCAGGCTGTTTTTTCTGTCTTGATGAAATCACTGGGATGGTAAAAGCTGGAATAACAACACAGGTGGAGGTGGAGGAAAACTAAGAATGGAAATCCAACAGTAACTCCAGTCACATCTGTAGCGAGCGACATCCACGAGATTTAATCGTAGCGTTTACGGCCGATAATAACTCAGATTTTATTCCTTCGACCCAGACGATCACACATAGGAGGAGGAGGAGGCGATGGTGGCGGCGGCGGTAGTGGGGTTCATCCGAGATAAGAGGGCACCTTGAGAAGGATGAGGGAACAAGGTCCACGTGGGAACAAACTGAGGCTGCAGATAGTTGACATCGTATGTTTGTATCCAGGGCACGCTCGGAGGAGGAGGAGGAGGGAGAGGGAAATCCTACTGTTTGATATTCTTTGGCACCTCCAGGCCAGTGAGTAAGGTCACCTGAAACAGACAAACACCACATGAGATCATCGACCACGGAGCGATCATCATCACGCTGCACGAGAGCGTTAAAGTGTTTGATATTTAGCTCAATAAAGGGACAAAAAAAAAAAAAACTCATCGGACCACTCGACAAACACTCGAGATCACACACATGATAATGAGTTTGGGAAACAGGCAGCAGCCACTTGGCAGCCTGGATGATGGATTTAAAGCTCACTCAATAATCGCCTGAATTTGGGGCATCTTTTTCAAAGCTGTTTGTGAGTTTTTGGATTAGAAATGGATTGAGGGAACTCTACTTTATGCACTTATTGAGACTGTGCTACATTTTTTTTTTAGGAGGCACACCAGTGGTCTCTTACATAAGATAATAATGTAATTTTTTTGCAGCTCTGCGCAGTTCGTGCCAAACTGGTCGTATCAAAGCTGCAAAGACGAAGCTAAGTAATTATGTGACTTGAGCGAGCGTTGGTGCAACAGCTCTGCCTCAAGTCACTGAAATGCTGCTATGAAAAAAGAAAAAAAAAAGAAAGAGAGAATTTAATGTTTCACACCAGCTGATTCGCCTCTGGTTGTAAAGATTTTTTAAAAAGCTTGAGCAGCTAATGGTTTACTACCCGGAGGAGCTCCTTGAAAAACTCCCACATCCGAGTTCAAGTGTTGCAGACGACGACAACAACAACAACAACAACACGCTGCTGCTGCTGCTGCTGCTGCTTCATTCAGGAGCTGTAGGTCGTTAGTGACAGAAGAACATTAACAACAAACTGCAGAGAGCACATCGTCAGCCCCTGTGGATGTTTTCACCGTCATCATCAGCCAGTCTGGATTGTTTCTTTTTGTTTTTCTATGTAAACAGAGTAATTGTTAAGTCGACCCCATGATGTGATGTTTTCAAATGGCCTGTTTCTGTCTGACCAGCGGTCCAGAAACCAACAAATATTCACTTTATCAGGATGGAAAAACAGAGATAAGAGGAGAGAAGCAGCAGCGCTTTGCCGTTTTGTTTGATTAATGAGTTGAACAACTCATTGATCGTTATCAAAAGTTTAGGATGATTAATTTCCTGTCAAAAGCCAAAGGATCAATCGATACATTGTTGCATTGTTGGAGCTCGACTTGTTTTTTTTGTTGTTTTTTTTAACATTGTTAACATATTTTTCAATCCAAGCCCCCCTCCCACTCCCTTCCCCTATTTCCCATTACTGGTATATATGTCTATAAAGATATACTTAAATACAAATTATAGTATAGTAGTAGTAATAGGATCATAACATAAAATAGGTAACATAAATAATCATAAATACATAATAAAACAAAACAAATGAAGATACATAGTGAAAATATATAGATAAATTAATAATTGGAAAAGTCAAATAAAATATAGATAGTTGAATATCTCTAGCCAGCAGCTGCAGCTTTGGAGTGTCCCTTCAATCAGATTACCCCATATATAATGTATAGTGAGTCCAAAATGTTTGATGGTGCAATAACCAAAGTTTTTGCATAAGTTACACACACACGCACACAGACACACACCTGTACGTTTCTGTTGAGGCTGACCGCAGGCACAAAGACCCCGTCCAGGTTCTCGAAGGCAGTCGGCCCATGCTGCTCCTTGTTGATGAAGAAGGTCAGAGTGTGTTTGATCAGATCCAGCAGGATGCCCACAGTGGAGGCCTTAGTGATGCCGCCCTCCGCCCTGCACACACACACACACACGCACACAGATAAAGATTTATGAATGCAAGACGGAGCAATAGTGTCAAAACAGTAGAAATTCAAGTGGAAAGTGAAATTGCACACTGGCAGCTGCAAAAAAACACGCATAATCTTCCTGTTTATTAACACAAAAAAAAATAAAGCGAGCAGCCTGACACCTGACGGATTGAAACCAAACGTTACAGACATCTTTCATGATTTCATCATTTCCATGCAGCTCCGTTTAAAACAAGATGACAGACTGGATCCATGTGCGATGCCTTTTTCTAAATTAGTGAATTAGCATCTGTCACTTGTTTGTTGTTGTTGTTCCATCTCCGAGCTCCGAGCTAAACCGCACCAGTGTGTCACATTCATTTGCAAACAAACACCTGCGTCGTGTCGTGTGTGTATGTGTGTGTGTGTGTTTGTGCGCCTCAGGAGCTCCTGTGCATCTTCATGACATTTCAAACAAAAGGTTAGAATGAGTTGCGTGTGTAAAAGCACAACAGCTGATCTTTCAATTTGAGTACATTCGGTATTTCGGTGATTTGTTCCTTGACTGTAACGGATCGTGCCATCTACTGTGTCGGGGGTTTTTTATGCCTTACATAAACACAAAGTAGGCCAACCTATCCTCCAGAGATCTTTTATAAGATTGTTCTTTTCTGTGCTCAAAAGAAGAAGAAATCCTGCCTTCGATGATTTAGATGATTATATAATTAGTTTGTACAGGCTCATCTTAAAGCTGTATCAGTGCACTCAAGAGAAACCAGCACAGGTTGATTTTAAAGTCTAAAACACAACCACTTCTTCTCTTCTGTTCATAGAAAACGTGCACGAGCGGCGTGCACCAACACACGAAGCAGCAGCAGCCGCCTGAGGCCTGAGCCGACAGAGAGACGTAGGAATCAATACGAGGTAAATAACAATATGAAACACAGACGTGAGATGATTAATGGTGTGAAAGCAACACGGCAGAGCGGATAAGTGTTGTAGTCGCTGGGATGGACGGAGGGAGAGTCGGTGGGTTTTTTTACATCTTCCTGTGAAGAGTCGACTCTGTTCTTGTGAAGAAAAGACGTTTTGGTGTAAATAAATGTTTAATGAGAGTTTGATCGTTTCCTCGTGACACTGGCAGAGAGATGGTGCACACAGATGTTTTGATGTCTCCTGCAGCCTGCAGTCTTCTCCCGCTGCTCCCTGGTGTGTTTGTTAGTTGGTATTGTACGAACCCTCCCTCCCCTCCTCCTCTCCTCCTCACCCCCCGAGGGCTCCCTCTGTCATCCTGTGTATATATCATTATATTATGTGTAAGTGTGCTCGTGTGTTCTTTTTCCCCGTGCACGCTCCTCCTCTTAGATGTGTGATATTGGGATACAGGAGGAGACGTGAGGACGAGCGGAAGAAGACAAAAAAGTCTCTGTCGCGCTGGCGGCTCGGGAGACGATGAGACACAGGTTTACATGTGGAACCGCCTGTTCAATAACACATCAAACCGCTGCAGAGGTGATGAACTCTTGACTTGTGATTTAAAGCTGCAGACGTGCGATAGAGTGAAGCAGCACATTAATAAAAGATTGTCAGTTTCTCACTTTATAATAAACCTTCACTCCTTCACCGAGACTGAGAGAAGTGACTGACTGCTCTAATGGTTTCTGGCACTTGGTCTCACCATACTGTATGAAGAGCCTGGAGATCATTTATTTTATTAAGTTATGGTAGCAGGGCTCCACCAGAATAGTCCATGTAGTTTTCTTTTTTACAACCTCGCAACTCAAACAACATCCTAATTATGTAAATATTAGTTGTAATAATAATAATACATTTTATTTGTAAGCGCTTTTACAGATGCTCAAAGTCAGAGTGGAAATTCAGTTAAAAAACAGCAATAAAACAGTGTAACACACACAAAAATGATATATTAAAGGGATAGTTCACCCAAATTTACCTCGACGTAGCAGTACATGTCCATATAACGGACTGTCTTCGTAACAAAAAGACACACCAAAAAACATCCAAATCCCTCCATGCTGCTCGTATGTATATGTCCGTCTTGTATTGAAGCCCCGAAATGCGAAATTGTCCCGAAAAAAATTAAATAAATCCATATTTCAAGCTTGTTTTGTAGCGGAAGATACTCTTCCCATTTCATCCAAATTTGAAATTTCAATTTTGGGTGAACTATCCCTTTAAAAATTCATTTAAAAAGACGTGTTTTGAGCATGGTCTTGAATGTTGTGAAGTGTACTATGCAGATATGGATGGGTTTTGGGAGTGAGTTCTAGAAAAAAGAAATCTATTTATTATTCAGTCTGTTAACAGTTATTTGGAAAAGGCACCGAGCGTGTTCAGGCTCTGTTCAAAACCTGGTGTTAAAATCCGGTCTGAGGTGACGTGATCACACGTGAACAGCTCTGAGTTCAGGTGTGAACACACGTCTCACTCCTCAGGCAAAGGCAGATTCATTCGTTACAGCACATGATCCTGCACAGAGGGCAAATATCAGTAAAAAGCAACAAGAAGAGGACAGAATAAAAACACAGACAATACCTCAACAATACACAAGATCATTTTTACATTAATTGCACATTTTGTCCTTCACCTTGGCAGCTTTTTTGCTTCTACTTGGACACTTTAATTCCATTAAGTTATTGTCTCTTTTTTTGGCAAAGGTCTACTTTAATCTGAGGTTTGAAGGGTTCTAAATGTGATATGGGGGCTGTTGGATGTGTCTGCTATTGAACGCCTGAATTTCCCTCAGGATCAGTTAAGTTTTTATCCACCTATTGATTAAATACAGGATGCAGGCAGAGGGGAATAAAATCGTTTTTAGCTTCTTTTTAGAGCCAGTTACTTATGCATCCTCGGTCATCGGGTCATCATTAGTCCAACTACACTTTCATCATAAACAGAAATATTCGACTATTTAAAAATCTTATTATATTCCAGAGCTGAGGTGGTGCACTGATCGACTCAACATCTCCTTACCCTGCTCTGTTTCTGTCTCTGTCTGTCTTTGTCTCTCGCCAACACATGCAGACTCGTCTATCAAAGTCAGATTGGCTAAAAACAACGGTGCATATGTTGTTATTTGCATATAAAGCAGAGGGAGTGATGTGGTCACAGGAGACGCATGTGGAGCTGCATGTTAATGCACACGGTCTGAACGCGGCCTCAGCAGCTGGAGCTTTCAGCTGCATCACATGACCTTCCTCATCATCATGCACAAACCCCCCACACATGTACCTGCAGATTATGTTCTCCTATATTTAAAGGGATATTTCAACATTTTGGCAAACTGGCCCATTGTCACAATCCCTATATTCATAGCAGTAGGTTCCTTACCATTAATTGCCAGTGCAAGCTGTTTTTAGAACGGCGGAGCAGAGCCGTGAGCTGCTCAGAGCTACGCTACGGAGGCTGTCAGCAGTTTTGCATGAATTTGCCTCTAAAGCCTGGTGAATGTGGAGCTCACAACTTGTCCACCAGAGCGTTGTGGAGTTGTTGGATTGTGTATTTGATGAGTTTGACGAGGGAAACCAAGAAATCCCATGTGCCTCCGTAGCGTAGCTCTGAGCAGCTCACGGCTCTGCTCCGCCGCTCTAAAAACAGCTTGCACCGACAATTATTTTTTTGTTTTTAAATCCGTGTCCACCTACCTGTTGGTGTGGGAGTTGTTGTGCATGAACCAGGAGCGGTTGTTGTCCACATACATGGCCCATGCCTTGTCGTCCTTCCCCAGCATCATGTCCTTCATGGTGTTGATCCTCGCCACGCCGAACGCAGGGTCCGGGTGGTTGTCATAGCGATCGATGCGGACCTCCCAGTAGTGGATGCCCTGAAATATTCAAACAAGAAACAAACAAAATCAGCACAGAGGAGTATACATTTGATCCGGTTATAAAAAAAAACAGTGAGTAGCGTGTTGACCTTGGAGAAAGCAGCAGTTCCCAGCACCACGCGGTCGTCGTAGCTGTTGCAGCTGACCGTCTGGTTCTCGTTGGTCAGGACGATGTCCCGATGAGCCGTGGTGTGGTCGAAGGTGAACCAGGCAACTGTCGACACAAAACAACACGTCGGTCACGATGCTGCATCATTAACGATCATCGTTTTTAGACAGAGCTGTTAAAAGACGCCAGGAGGACACGTCGTGTAGTGTAGTCTGCACACATCTTGTTGTTGCCGAAGTGAGAAATAAAAATCATTTCCATCAGAACTGTTTTAAAAAATATGTTTTATTCATAACTTATTGTGCAGGGACAGAAAAGAAAGAGACAGAAAGCGTCTCTGAGTGATTCACCGCTGTTCAGTCGAGACACGACGAAGGAAATTGAAAGGAAACGACAAACACACGCTGATGTTTGTTTGTCTGGGACTAAATTGTTTTGTTTCTATCAATAAAGCTGGTGTTTTAGATGAATCTTTATCTTGTTCTGTCAGCAGCAAATAGACTTGGTAGCGCACACACATATGCACACACACTGGATAACACAAGTATTAACAGTTGCTTCCTTCCACACAGACTTGAGGATGGAAATCCATGATTTAATGATTTTATTTCCATAATTTCATACACTGTAAAGCCTCGGGCCGCGAGTGTGGGAATGAGTTTAGCTCGGGGTGAAAAGGGTAAAAATGTACACATTCATACTGAAAATGTCCACTTTTAAAATTGTACATCCAAGTTTGTTTTCCAGCCTTCGTTGGTCTTTGACTCTTCATTGGCTCGACAAGCACAGTTTCCTCTGTCTGTGTGTGTGTCTGTGTGTGTGTGTGTGTGTGTGTGTGTGCGTGTGTATCTGTCGAGGAAAGAGAGAGGACAGAGGAGGAGGAGGACGGGCGAGAGAGAGAGAGAGTGGGCAGGAGGAGAGATGACAGTGTGAAATAAAAAGAGGACGAGAGGGGATGAACGGTTATCAGTCAGAGAACAGACTCTAATGCCCATTGTTTCACTGGCTGCCACTGTGTGTGTGTGTGTGTGTGTGTGTGTGTGTGTGTGTGTGTGTGTGTGTGTGTGTGTGTTGGGGTAACTCTCCATCCCTGTCCCGCTGTGGCTGTGCAGGATTACTCTTCCCTTTCTTTTCCTGTCCTTTTCCTCTTTTCTGCTGCCCACCTCTCTCTTTTCTTTTTTCCTTCTCTGCCCATTTCTCTCCTTGATTTTCCCTCCTCTCCTTCCTCCTTTCCTTCATCTCCTTTCTTTCCCATCCTTTCCTCTCCTCGGCCTCCCTGTCCTTCCTCATCTCTTTTATCTCCTTTGCTTTTCTCAACATCTATCTATGCTGCTCTATCCCTTTTCTATCCCTCATTTCCTTGCCTTTTCTTTCCTTCCTTCCTTTCCTCCCTAATCGCTTTCTGTCCGCCATTCCTTTCCTTTCCTTTTCCCTCCTTCCCTTCCTCCCTATTTGCTTTCTGTCCACCTTTCCTTTCCCTTCCTTTCCTTTCCACCTTTCCTTTCCTTTTCCTTCCTATTTGCTTTCTGTCCACCTTTCCTTTCCTTTCCTTTCCTTTTCCCTCCTTCCCTTCCTCCCTATTTGCTTTCTGTCCACCTTTCCTTTCCCTTCCTTTCCTTTCCACCTTTCCTTTCCTTTTCCTCCCTATTTGCTTTCTGTCCACCATTCCTTTCCTTTTCCCTCCTTCCCTTCCTCCCTATTTGCTTCCTGTCCACCTTTCCTTTCCTTTCCCTTCCTTTCCTTTCCACCTTTCCTTTCCTTTTCTTTCCTATTTGCTTTCTGTCCACCTTTCCTTTCCTTTCCTTTCCTTTCCCTCCTTCCCTTCCTCCCTATTTGCTTTCTGTCCACCATTCCTTTCCTTTCCTTTTCCCTCCTTCCCTTTCTCCCTATTTGCTTTCTGTCCACCTTTCCTTTCCTTTCCCTTCCCTTCCTTTCCACCTTTCCTTTCCTTTTCCCTCCTTCCCTTCCTCCCTATTTGCTTTCTGTCCACCTTTCCTTTCCTTTTCCCTCCTTCCCTTCCTCCCTATTTGCTTTCTGTCCACCATTCCTTTCCTTTCCTTTCCCTCCTTCCCTTCCTCCCTATTTGCTTTCTGTCCACCTTTCCACCATTCCTTTCCTTTCTTTTTCCTTCCTATTTGCTTTCTGTCCACCTTTTCTTTCCATTCCTTTCCTTTCCTTTCCACCTTTCCTTTCCTTTCTCCGTATTTGCTTTCTGTCCACCATTCCTTTCCTTTCCACCCTCCTCCTTGTTCCTCTCCTAGACTATTCAGCACTATCTCTCTATTTATTGTCTTTCCTTCACCTTACAAAGCTCCGTACCGTCTCCCTCTCCGTCGTCGTTGTCACACAGATCAAATTAAATTACATGATGAGGCCGGTTTCACAGAGATCAACACAAACACCGTGCAGAAACAACAAAAACAAACAAAACAGAGACAAAGCCAGAGACAGAGGCCTTTTATGTTCAAGCTGCTCAATGCCAAATTGGCAAGCTGGAAGCTGGGACACACACACACACACACACACACACACACAGACACACACACACAGCCTACCATCAGAGGTCTTGAGAACGACCGTCTTGCTGTACGGACCCACACCGATGGCGTTGTAAGCTTTCACCCTGGCGTTGTAGGCGCTGTTAAAATGCAGACCGTCCACCGTACACACCGTCTCCTTCCCAACATACACCTCCTGAGTGTATAGGACACCAACACACACACACACACACACACAGATACGTCAGCATCATTACATATGCAAGTGAAGTGCGTGCACATACATACACACCCGCTGGTTCAGCTCATCATACATGCATCTCATTATCTGAACACATTGTCAAGTTATTTGTAGGTCAAGAACTAACACATTTTAAATGATGACACTAACACTCAACTACACACACACACATACAACCATCTGGCTGAGTTGAGCAGCATATAGATTATTCATAATAACATTTAAAAGAGAAGAGGCTGCATAGTTTTACACAGAGTACGTGTTCTGAGCCTGTGTGTGTATTTGTGTGTGTACTTGTACAGTTATACATGAGGAAACTTGGCCCATTGCCATAATCCCTATAGTCATAGCAGTAGGTTTGTTACCTTTAATTGTCAGTGCAAGGTATTTTTAGACTGGCAGAGCAGAGCCGTGAGCTGCTCAGAGCTACAGAGGCTCATGGGATTTCTTGGTTTCCCTCATCAAACTCATCAAATACACAATCCAGCTACTCCAAAACGCTCTGGTGGACAAGTTGTGACCTGCACATTCACCACGCTATGAGATAATAACGGAAACATTTCGAGACAGAGTCGTTTTCAAGGTAAATTCATGCAAAACCGCTGATGCGCAGTTTTTCAGCAAGCAGTCTCTGCATTTAACAACTCAAAAACAACTCAGTTTCACAACATTGCGTTATTATTTCATAGCGAGGTGTGACCCTCTCGTTGTGCAGGTCACAACTTGTCCGACAGAGCGTTTTGGAGTTGTTGGATTGTGTATTTGATGAGTTCTATGAGGGAAACCAAGAAATCCCATTAGCCTCTGTAGTGTAGCTCTGAGCAGCTCACGGCTCTGCTCTGCCGTTCAAAAAATAGCTTGCACCAACAAAGGTAACAAACCTACTCTTAAAACTATAGGGATTATGGCAATGGGCCAATTTGCCAAAATGGCCAAAATGTTGAACTATCCCTTTAAATTAGGTTAAGAGTGATGGTTAAGGTTAGGCATTTGTTTTGGACAGTTAAGGGTTAGGGTAAGGGGCTGTTTGTACCGACCCTGTACTGGCCTCCGTTGCCGTCGTCCAGCTCCAGGATGTAGCCCTCGATGGGGTTGCCTTGGGGTGCAGTTACTCTCCAGGCCAGGGTGGCGCTGTTGTTCCTGGTGCAGCACTTCTCCAGCTGCAGGAGAGGGGCCGCTGGCACCGCAGGCCCCGTCTCCACTGTAAAAAGGCGAAGGGGGTTGGGGTGGGAGAGGTGTGGACAAGGATGAGTAAAGATTGTGATCGGAGGCGGAGACGTGGAAGGGGGGGATTGAGAGATCAATATGGTGTTAGAAGAAAGAGTAGAAAGAGGGAGTGATGGGAAGGGGTGGAGGGAGACAAACGGAGGGAATCTGGCTGAGTTGTGAACCGGAGCTTTAATATGTGATGTGGATCCAGTGGGAGAAAGGGAGTAAAAGCCTTTAAAGGTGAAAATGCTTCGGGTTCATTTACAGGGCAACAGCTGTGGCAGCTTTAAGTAGGCCATGTGAGGACACCATGCCCAGTACAGATGGAGTGGTGCTACTGGTGTGTTTGAGTTTGACCCGTATAAGCTTTGAAGTGTTGTGATGTGAACTCCCAGCTGAGGGGCATCCTGATTAAACCCGTTAAAACGAGTTAATCACTTAAGGCAGCGGGATTTTTCTTTTCTTTTTTTTCTTTTTTGAGCTGGTTAGGAAGGTCAAGAAAAAAGGGAACCAGCTTTGTATCAAAGAGATTAAAAAGCGATATATCTTTCTAGCCCCCTGATGTGATAAAACTTTGCACTAACAAACAAAAAGACAAAACTGGAGTCCAAGAGGAGCTGAAACAAACAGAATAGAAAATTAAAAAAAAAAAAAAACACTTGTTGTAGGCAGATCTAAGAGTAATGAAGTCTGCTTCACATTTCTGACTTTAGTTGTCGGCGCTCATCTGATCTTTTCAAGACAAAAGGACAACAGTAGTGAAGACACAGGGGAAAGGCAGCAGTCAGGACAGGAGGAACAGTGTCACAAGATCTATGTTGTACACACACATGTACATATCAATTACAGTTTTCAATGTAATTTGCAGTATTTGTAGCCAAAGCAGTTCTTTCATCCACATTCAACCAAAATAAAATTCAAATGACTTGTTCTCGCCTTTATGAATTAATTTATAATCATCAGGCTAAATCTGGTGCAATGCAGCATCTTGCAGATATGATATGAAAATTGATTGCTCTTTTTTTACTAAGGAGAAAGTGCAACAGTAAAGGAGTTGGTGACACAAAGAAAGGTTGATCTGAGAAGAAGAGAAATACTTTAGGCTGCAAATTTCTGCAAATTGAATATTTTTTTAGAAACCTTGCGCCCCAGTGAAGGCAGCGTTATTCTGCAGAGGTGCTAGAAAACACACACAAAATAAAAACCATGCAGAGGGAAGAAAACCAGAAAGACACTGTGGGGACAAAAGAGACCGATGATTTTTTCCAACCAGAATGGCTGTGAGGGCAACTGGGACCGAGGGAGGAGGAAGGAGTGACAAAATAAAGTCAAGGAAGGAAGACAGAGGTTTACTTTGAACAAGCAGATTCTCCGAAATACCTCCTGGGCTCTCTGTCTCCATCTCAGCCTCACCACTGTCTGCTGCCTGCATTTGTTTCAATAATGGATTCTCCTGCACATCTGGAAGTGTCACGGTGGTTTGGGTGTTTTAATACAAGAGCACATGGACAGAAGATTTCATATTAAAGCAGCTGGAAGTGACAGTGAGACGAGCGGGGAAACTTTTGATCGGTTGTTGAAAACATGACGAAAGATCCATCGCCCTACAGGTGGCTAAAAAAAATAGATCCTCTTGGTTGAACTGATGTGTTGATCTCGTGATTTTAACTATTGGCTGTCAGGTGTCAGTGTTTCCGAACAGAAACAACAGATGTAATTATTTTAAGAGACTGACATCAAAGTTACACAAAGTTTCATCAATGTAAAATATAGTATCGTCTGCATATTGGAGTATATTTCGCTATTTTCACACAGTAGATCAGTTAAGACTAGAAAAAAGGTTTGGTCTTGACTAGAATCTGAGTTTAGTGCTCGCTCCAAGCTTTCCTATTAAGAGGAAAGAGACTCTGGCCTTGCTGTTTGATAGGACGTAACTAGGTCAGCAACACTTTCATTTAACAAACAAACAAAAGAATCAGAATCAGAAGAAAAAATTAGCAACAAAAATACAGAAAAACCAGTAATTTTAATCCTGAACAAAAACATAAATATAAGACTTTTAATATAAGAATTCAAGCTTCAATTCAGCTAAAAAATCAAAGAAATCTGGTGACACTATTTAGTTAAATTCAACACCTATTATTTCATCAGCAGGATGTCTAAGACCAAAAAAGAGATATAAGAATCAAATGTTCTGTCTTTAAACTCTTAATGCTTCATTCTGGATGATTGGTGGGAGTTGAAGGTGGGGAAACGTACAGATGAGCTTCATGTCACCAGCCTTAAAGAACAAAGGAGGGACGATCAAAGCCTCTCTGAGCCTTTTCAGATCAGAGCTCAACTGCAGCTCAAATCTGAGAAAAACTCCTTTCAACTGCAACACAACCAGGGCGATGGCCTGCAGATCAGACTAACGTTACTCATCCACCAGTTTGAGTTTTTCCCCAGTTTAACAAGGAAACCAAATAGCTTTGCATATTTTAAACCCATTATACTTGATTGCATAGATTGCATTGATGCAATCAAGTTGGAAATATTAACTGCATCAATAATATTAGGAGGAGCTGATGCTTGACACACAAAAGACAGTGGGGATTGTTTGCTCTTTGATGTAAGTGTCCAGGTTGAAACCACATTAGCAGAAGAGAGCAGCCGATCTTTACCGCCTCACTGGAGCAATAAGGAAATAGAATATGCATGGTGCTGATTACAAATTTAATGTACATTAACAATACATCTGGGCGATCTGTGGCGCTGCAGCGGAATGAATATAAAAGACGCCGTGTTTACTCATGCACGCCGACTGGTTGCCGGGTAGCAACAGCCAATGAATAGCTAATCACCAGTTGTGTGTACACTGATGTAGATCTTAAGGAAAGCTCAAGAAGGAGAAGAGAGGGGAGAAATGTTTATTCATCATCATCGTTAAATATATCAACAAGGAGTATTTATTTGCTGCAGAACAGGGATGTTTGTGTGTCTGTGTGTGTGTGTTTGCTCATGTCAAGCTGACTAATTTATAGAGCCTGTTTTAAGCTTCACTCCAGTTTTACAAGATGCTCAGTCTCAGTCATCAGCCTGTGAAAACAGTTCTTGTTTACTTGTCAAATCAATAAATTAAGGAGAAAAACATGCTAATCTGATCTTTATCACAGTGTAAACAACTGATAGCACAATATAAACGGTTTCATCTGGCAGTGGATTCAAAGAAAGGTTGTTGTCGTAGTGTCTTGACATCCCAAAGATCACAAAGATCACAACTACTGCACTGTACTGACCGCAAAACTCAATAAACCAAACCTTGTCTTTTCTTATCTTAACTAACTTTAAAGGTGCACTCCACCAATTTTACAAAAATTGTCCATTGTGGTTTCAAACAGACACACTTGTCTGATGCTGCATTTATGCAATGTTGGCAGAAACGTGAAAATGATCAATTACTCTGACTTGGTAGATGTAAAGTTCAAACATTATAACAACAGGACTGCCACTAAAAACATAACTAAATCAGCCAAAATCAGCTTCTTTTGTAATGCTGCATATTTGAAATGGTGCATAAACAAGTGATATAGATACTCTTACATTGCATTGCAGAGATAAACAAAGGCATATTGCACATAAACACCTGTAATTATCTGGAGTGTAACTGAGCGGTTATGACTCACATGTTGTTGTGAAATGGGTTTAGATTTACCACCAGGAGGGGAAAAGTGCGTACTGTGTTTGTTTACCTTTGCCTTGGCAGAAGTCCAGCTGCAGGATGGTCTGCAGCAGTGAGTCGGTGGTGAGGGTCAGGTCAAACTCAGGGCCCACTTTTGGCTCCAAGGCGCCTTTCACCCACTGGTCCTGAGACGACGTCACTCGCTTGACCAGGGCGTCGGAGATCTACACAAAGACACACACACATAGGAGAATCATCAAAGGAAAAGACACGTTCACACACAGAGAGAGGAATTGGGAGCTCATGCGTTCAACATCTCCATTTAAATATGCTCGGGAGGCCGTGATACCCTTGCTGCATACAGAACAGCTGCTCTTCTGGGATCCGTTCCATCCGTGGCTTCATTACATAGTGTCCGACATGTGAAATGAGGCAAGCATTAGTGCAGTTCAAATATTTAAGGATACGAATTAGACCCCTTCATCTTCCCTGTAAGAGCTTCACTGCCCCAGAAAAAAAAAGCTCTAAGTGAACACATGACGTTAAACTACATTCAACAGCAAATATCCCGATTGCTATTTTCTTTAAAGGCAAAAAAAAACACGAGCAGAGGATTTGGAGATTCAGCCTCGAGCATAAAGAGAAAAGAGAAATGGCTCCATTTAACTCCAGTTTTTCCCTCCTCGTCAGATCAGCTGAAATTACAAATGATCTTGAGCTTTTATTCGGCTATAAAAACCTCCACCCTCTGTTTCTCAGCAGCCTGTAACACTGTATTTAGGCGCTGGCAGCCGTATAGAAGCACATAATCAATACATTATTAAAAATTCAGATGAAATAGAAGGGAGAGGATGTATGCGTCCCACAGGAGGGTCTTTGATCTCTATTTCATGTCTCCCTTTAACCTTAACTCGGTTTCTCTGAAGCGATCGCTCTCCAGGAGGAAGAATCATTATCAACCAGGAGCAGAGACTTACATTTTATTTCCTCTGTTTTCCCGACATAACACCTTTATTTTCACGTAATTTTGAGAAAATGAAACTTTGTTTAAGGTAGAATAAATAAAGCAAAGTAAAAATGTAGGGGATGTATGACCGCTGAGGGCGTCTGTAGTAAGTAATAATAAAAATTCATAATTAATAATAGATGATAATAATCCAGTGAGTCCATTAATGAGCCTCTTCCTGGGAACAAAGGATCTCCTGAACCTCTCAGTCACTTGTTATATGAACTATGCATGAACTGAAATACTCATGTCTGTTACTTCTTTGTTTGCCAATTCACAGACAGAGACATGCACGTGATGTCACGTTACCTAATGTTCAGGCCCAGAGACGTTTAAGACTCCAATTAGAGGAATCCAAATAGCCTTAGGATCATAAAACGTGCAGAAAACACCTGTTATATAAACTAAATCTATAGTTTTTAACTCTTTATCAAGCACATTAAGTCACTTCTTTGTGATGAATAAAATAAAAATACTGTAGGGCCTATTAATACATGTTCCTATAAATAAAGGTAGCTTCATTAACCTTGATTTGCAGCGGGGAAAAAACAGAAATTGGGCCATTGAAATTTTTTGAATTTCTAAGTTAACAAAGTGCACTATAAAGGGTTAAAATTGTATTTATCAATGATTTGTAATGAAGCATTAAGGCGTCAGTGTCTCAGCTTCTCTTCCACATCCTACTAACCCTCCACAGGAGTAGCTACATGTTACATTTGACCTTTTTCTCTGTTCGGCCTAAACGCGCTCTGATCAATAACCATCGATCGGCCGCATCGAGCATCTGAGGCTGCTGATAGCTGAACAGGTCGGGTCAATTAAAAACGATCAGCCGCAATATTAAAGCAAAGTTAAAGCTTCCTGTGCTGCTGTGTGTGTCTGTGCGTTGGTTACACGGCTGTGTGTTGTTGTTGTTGTTGTTGTTGTTCCTTTTCTCCCGTCAGCTCTGTGCTGTGTTTTAATCTGAGCTGGCGTCACAAACATCAGAGGCTTCCTGCAAAGCTGATTTCTCCTCAGCAGCTCAGAGCAGCCGAGTGTGTCGCACTTCCTCCTTCCTTTCAACTTCACATTTACATATTTTTTTGTTTGTTTGTTAATACTTTAGAAAAGAAACTTGATTCAAGTTGATTTATTTAAAGGGATAGTATCATTTTTTTAAAGTGGGGTTGTATAATCTACAAATAGCCCCTAAGTACTTTAATTGTACTTTAGCCCTTCAAAGTGCAAGAAAAACACTGTTTTTATTCGGACCTAACCAACTCACGTATCCCTCCGCCCAGGGTTAGCGCCCGCCGATCAGCAGTTGGTTAGCTCCCCAAAAAAAACTGTGTTTTTCCTGCACTTTGAGAGGCTGGAAAATATTATATTATAGCGAACAATGGAACTGTGTTTTTTTTTTTTCAGGTAAAACCTCTTTTAGGTCATGAAAATAGGCCGTTTCTTTGGGTCCATTCACAACAATGTATGTTGTAAATCTCTGGGCAGGGCTATTATGGGCTGGCGTTGCTAACGGGAGGAGTGCAGAGAGTCTTCTACTGCGATTAAAGTACTTAGGGGCTATTTGTAGATCATACAACCACACTTTTAAAAAAATGACACTATCCCTTTAAACGTGAGGCCTCCGTGCTGTTTCTGCCTGGTGCTTAATCTGAGAGTTTTGACAGAGTTGCCTGTTGTTCCATGATGCTGATCAACTTTCCTGAGGAGATTGTTGATCTGTTTCTAAAAGTTTATGTATGAGAGTTCATGTCTTAAGGCGAAGGGACGACGTGGCGCCTCCCGCTGCGTGGACACATGAATCTGTGTTTTCCGTAGCTTCGAGGAAATTGTGCTACTCAATAGTTAAAAGCAGCAGCAGCAGCAGACTCATGATCCTCTCCTGCTGTGAAAACCGCAGGTGTCCAGATTTTTGGTGATTTTTGGGGGGGGATAAATTAAAGGATGAGCTGCTCCCTGCTGAGCCGAGACGTTTCTCCGGATCCAAACACTTTTAAAACCACGTTGGACTGAATCTTTAAAAAAAAAAAGTGTCGTCTCAAAGCTGGAACAGATCCAAGCACTTGTTTTTCTCAACTCAAAAAGTTTGTAACATTATACACTTTTTAAAACGCAGTCTGTACCTGGAGGAACCCACTGGGATCGTTCTCTTTGAGCACCTCCAGGCAGTACTCCATCATCCCCGTGGTCTGACGCAGCTTCATGGTGCAGTGGGTGATCTGGTCTCGAACCACCTGAAGGAGACACAGCAGGAAAAAAAAAATCACTGTTGAACCTTTTTAATCAATTATTAAGTCGCCAAGGACCTTTGAGTGCTGAGGGAGCTGTGTGCAGTCTTAATAAATTGGATTATATTGATGAAATTACCACATGGAACAGCTCTAGACACAAACATACCTGTGTGATAGAGCAGTGTCACCATTTAAATTATCGATACGTCACTTCAGTCGATGCAGAATCAAATAGAGTAGGATAGAAAGCTTTTATTGTCATTGCATTACAAAAATACTGTGTGCAACCCTGAAGAAATGAGCAGCAGGCAGGACAACCACTGTCTTCGCAGTTTATTTCATTTTGTGCAAAGACACCTCCCCATTTAAAACATTTACTTCCTGGTAGATGGAGTTTAAAACCTATTGGATCTGCCTTTACCCAATCGCTAACGCAATGAAGCTGCTGCACGCTGTAAACAACGACCATCCCCTACTGCAATGAGCAGAGCAAACCGAGCGTGTGCTACAGTAGACGTCTTATCAACGAAAGCTGCAGTTTTTTTGTTTTCCCGCTCGACAAATCTAAGAAAACACAAGGACGGAAAACTTTAACTATTGGACAGCGTTGCCGCAACGGAGCGAATAGCTTCAAAAACATCGAATTCAATGCAAAAACCCGGCGTCATTGTACTTCTCAGCCACTCCTTCTGTTCTCTGATTGGGAGGAGAATGTATGTGGGCGGAGCCAGGCTAGTTTTTGGAGTGACCTGAAGCGGCTGCCAGAGGGCAACAGGTCAAACAAGTACCGGTAATCCAGTCTGATGATGTCGACGGCTCTGGTGAGGTAGCGGAGTTGTAATTTGTGATGTGGTCGTCGTCCATGGAGGATCATGGATCATAAAACACTGTGGTATTTTATTCTTACAGGTCTATAGAGCAGCATGAGGAGCAGAGAGAGGCTCTGCTCTCAGGCTGATGTAGGACTGTGTGTCATTATCATTGTAATTAGACAGAGACGGAGAACAGACGTTCAGACGTGGGCGACTGGAGGCGGCTGAGACGACAGGTGTGTTTGAGTCTGGCAGGAAACCGACAGGAAAGAGGAGGGAAAAAAATAAAATTGGCTCAAGATATGATTGGAGCACGTCTTTCTGAACATCCCACAGTATTTCTGGCTCTTTATCACACACACACACACACACACACATACATACGTCAGTCGTCTATCTGCTGGCTGAACTCCGAGCAGAAATGGAAATGAGATTTGGACGTCGGAGGCTAATTGAAAGTCAGCGAGCTGTCACCGGCTTATTAACCTTTTGTTTACATTCACTCACACCAGCAGCACATCAGTGGTTTCAAACGACCTGTTCTGATACACGTCATTTATCACTCGTTAATCTACACGTACAGTATGTGCACGCGGTAGCTATGCTGCTGATACGTCAACTTCTCACTGGGTGAGGCAATAAGAAACTAGACACAAAGAGTTGTGCGGTGTCGGTGAATCCACGATAATTAATTAAACCGTTAAACAATGGCCGTCGAAATGAGAGAGAGCGATAATTAGATGCAGTCTTGGTAATTAGTCGGCTCGTTTAATGAGATCACAGTTAATTATCCACCTGTCAGCTGATGTTCAAGTTGAAATATGACAAACATGAAGAGACAAGCGAGAGAGGATCAAACCAATATAGGTTTATTTTTTATTATTTTATTATTTGTAGGCTATCGTTTTATTTTTTGACTTTTATCTGCATAATAAGTCTTTCATCTTTTGTGGCGTCCGATCAACACAGGTGCTCTAAATTCATTATGATATAGTTATTAACACATTTATTAGTTCATACATTCATTAAAGGGATAGTTCAACACTTTGGCAAATTGGCCCATTGCCATAATCCCAAGAAACCGAAACCAAGAAATCCCATTAGCCTCCGTAGCGTAGCTCTGAGCAGCTCACGGCTCTGCTCCGCCGTTCTAAAAACAGCTTGCATCGACAATTAAAGGTAACGAACCTACTGCTATGACTATGGCAATGGGCCAATTTGCCCTAATGTTGAATTATCCCTTTAAAATGTTTGATTTGACGTTAAATTAGCGCAGATGGTCAAATACTTTCTACATGTGGTGAAGAATCAATCGAAAGCCATTGAAAGGTCAATAGAGATTAATAGCGCCATGCATCAGTGTGATTAGCATGCACACACACACACACACACACACACACAAACACACAGACGAGAGAAAATTTGCTTTTCAGACCAAACCTGTCTCTTTAATCTCCTGTGTAAACAACATGAAGTGAGGAGCGTGAAGCTTCAGTAAATCTCAGATTTATTTCAATTTCCCAGAGTCCCACTGGGACAAGCTGCCACCTCGCGCCACCGCCTGCTGCTGCTGCTGCTGGCAGCGGAGAGAGGCCGAGGAGCCGGGGGGGCTTCCTTCCTCATCACCTACCACACACATCTGGATTAAATCTGAAGGAGCAAATATTGAAACAAATGCAGGGCCAGATGTGACAGAGCACTAGACTGGCTGTGAATGAGGATCAGTGGCTGCTCGTCGCACTGCCAGCCAGGTTTCAGTTCAGGTTAGAGAGATGCTGTGGATTTATTTGGGGGTTTTTTTTGTTTATTTTATATTTTCCAACCTAAAAATCCAATTAGGTTGTTTTTCAAACCTCTGATACGACACAGATGTCTCTTTTCTTTTTCCTTTTTTTTCTTTCTCTTATAAAACCTTCAATATAAATAAAATTACATACATTCGCCCAAAACAACCTTCACAATAAAATAAAGCGATGCGAAGATAAAAGCATGAGACATGTTCCTACCTCCTGAAATAGCACACTTACAGCGGTGCACGTCACAGACCTGTGTTGTCATGGTCACCCTAATATAAACACACACCACTGCGCCACTGAACATAACAGCCACTGCTTCATAAAACTACCTGGTCAGGGTTTAGAAAAAAAGATCATGATTTTCTGTTATAATGCCCAGGCTCCTTCCTCAACATGTGTTTATTTCTGTTGTCATGGTTACTGACGACCAAACCGCCGTGGTTGATGTAGCTAGGAAGTCATCTCAGTCCTGTGTTTACCTGACCACATGTCTGCAGATTTTTCCACTCTTTTCACTCTGTGCCTGTAATTTTCACTGCGACCACTAGATGTCGCCTGGCAACAAAGTGAAACTATGATCATAATTGACCATATTCACACTTACGTCACCACTCAGAGTAGGTCAACAATTACGTTAGCGGCCTCTTCTTAAAAAAATATTTTAAAAAAGACATTAGCCGGTGTTAGCTGAAACTGCTAATGGTACAGGAATGCAAAGATGGCGACGCTGTGAATATGGCTAATAGCTGCGGCTGGACTGCAAAAAAATGTGATTTAAAACTTTACATAAAGAAATAGAAAAGAAATAACATTAAAATATTTATAAGGAGATTTGTACCATCTGTATACAGGAGCGACAAATGCTGCCGGCTTCTCTTGTATTTATTTACTCACGTTTTTGAATGCAACGTACTTTAAAACTCACAACTTAAACATGTATTTCATAGAAGCTTCTGACTCCAGTAACTGAGACTGAACTGACGCTAATCTCATTCATAGAAAGACCCAGACAGAGTCGTCTGTACAACGAGTCAGAGAGAAGTGAATATTAATCCATCATCTACTGGATTATAGCTCAGACTTTAGCATGTGTGTGTGTGTGCATGTGTTACAGGATCTAACTTATGGACGAAACGTGAACTTCCTGACATTAACACCCAGAACGGGGTCAGACGTCCAGGGCGAGGTGAGGTTAGACTGATGGACAGACGCTGCAGGGTCAAACTTCCAAACCTGACCTGATGAAACTAAGCTGTGGACCTTGTAGACATTAGATCCATGCAGTCAAATATCTCTCTGCTGTTTAGAAGAGGAAAAGCAAAAAAAAATATGTTGCTTTTAAGAGATTAAGTTGTGGCTTTGGAGAATTTTAGAAACATCTGCCTTTCTTGGTGGAGAGAGTCCGTCTATGAAAACAGATTAAAAAGCCTTGTAAGTGCTTTCGAAAAAGCAAAATACGAAAGATCATCTTCTCCGACCTTCTACTGGCGTTTATAAATGGAGAAGTGTTGAAGTGCCGTTACGTAATTTCCACATTCAAAGTCGTCCAAAAGCAACACTTTTCATTCACTGAGCAGCTCTTTCAGTTTGTTTCCAAGTAAGTGGGAGTATAGTGTGAGAAGCAAATCTTGTGGTTTAAAGGACAATGCCGGGCAAATTCCACTCGGGGCTGTATTTTCCTAACATTTTCGGTCTAAAAGAAGGAATCTGAAGATTTTCAGTGCATGTTTGAGTAGCCATCAACTTCAATCTGCTCCCATTCATCGCTGCCGTGGTGATGCAAGGACAGACACAACTACCCCAAAATTAAGCGAGCAATTAAACTGAAAATCTTCAGATTCCTACTTTTAGACTAAAATGATAGGAAAATACAGCCCGAGTTGAATTTGCCCGGAATTGTCCTTTAAATTTGCACTGTTTTCATTGATTAAAAGGGAAATGTGGACACGGTCGGGGTCCAGGATCAGATTTGAGATCTTTCCCCCTTTATTCTCCACATGGGATCCTGCAGTCAGATCAGTCCATCAGCTGCTGCACACACACACACACACACACGCACTGTGCATATGAATATTTCTTCCTGTGAAGATGCTGCAGGAGTTTATCAGTCACCGTCGATCCGCCGTTCATTCGTCTCTTGTCCCGGCTCCATCGCGGCTCTTCCAGCTCTTTGCCCTCTGGCTAAATCTCAATCCCCGGCCTGCAGATAATCACAACAGCTGTCCTTGGGGCCTCCGTCCAACCCCTCCCACCCCCACCCTCCACAACCCCCACCCTACTTCCTCCCTGCCACCATCCAGACGGTCAGTCGGTCGGTGGGCACGTTGAGGCTGGGCAGGCGTCCATGTGATACGCGGAGACTTAGGAAAACCCCCAGCGCTGGATTAACAGAGGAAAGTTTAAAAAAAAAAAAAGGAACGACTTCTTCAATTTAGGAGCTTTCTCCTTCCTCAGGTATTAAACTCCCCACCGCTTCTTCTGATTATGAGAGATGAGCTCACTTTTATCCCTCCCAGTCAGAGCTGATCTGCTCCAATTCAACGTTACAACACACTTCTTATGACTCATTAATATACAACTAATAAAATCCCTCTTTCTAATATGATTATGGCTTGTTAATTTATATGAATATCTGATGTTAAAAAGAAATATTTAACATTTGAAACCAGGTTTTCAGAAGCTAAAACTATTATCCTCTTTTCATGGGAGCCTAGTTATGAGAAGGTTTTAGAAAAATATCAAAAGTGTAGCTTGACTTTATGACACATGAGTAGCATAATAGAAACGCTCTGATTAAAGATTAACAGATCGGACGTCCAGGTCTGAACAGGACAGCGTGACCTCTGACCTTAAAGACAAAATATTCACTTTCTTAATTCTGAATCTGGATTTTTGCTGACTTTCACAGTTTTTGTAGATAGAAAATATAGAAAGAAACTGAAAATAGGGCCGAGGCGAACAGGCCGCCACATTTCAATATTACTGAATTAAATAACCCAAAATAAACAGATCAGCTCGGCTCAGGAGACGGAGGAAAAGCTGTTTTAGTTTTTCTTGTTGGACTAATGAAGGAGTGATGGAGAAGAGTTTGCAGCATCAGCTCAGTTTGATGACAGCAGGAAAAGGTCACGAGGTCGTTAGATGAGGCGACCTGGATCAGTTTGATGATTCCTATCATTTATTACAATCGAGGTGGCCACACAAACACACACACAGATGTTGTGTTACCTTTAGTTTGTACTCCTTCTCCTTGGTGACTTTGGTGAGCAGCTTGGCTTTCTGTCTAGTCAGCGCCTCGATCAGGGAGTCGCACTGAGCCACAAGGCAGGCTTCAAACTCCACGCCGTTCTCCTGACGCAACACAGAAAAAAAACATCATAAGCTAAAAAAGACACATTCAATCATCAACCCCCCCTTCTTCCTGATGTTATATATCAAATTATTAAGGACACTTGAGTCAAAGTTGTGTTATTTTAAGCTGCTGCGACGTCGTTGCTCTCATTAGGAGCCTCTGTCACAAATAATTCAATCACCGCCGCGTCCCGAAATAGATCTGTTGGTGTGTTTTGCTTCATTTAGCAGCACGCAGCCGCCTTGTGTTTGTTGCTGATATGTTAATTCATCTCCGTCTATTTTTGTCTCCGATGCATAAAAAAAAAACAACATCAGTGTGAAGCAGACAAAAAACACATACAGTACGAGTACGACACGTTAAGCATCTGTGCAGCTACACGTGAAAGAAATCCTACGCTGCTGTGCACGACACGTGTTACTGTAAAATGCACTTCTGCTTGTTTTTTAATAAAATTAAAGTGTTCAACTTTTTCAAGATGAAACTAAATTAATTTTTCTTAATAGCTTTATCTTAATTTTTTATGTTTTATTCATCACTTCTTCTGCTTTTTATAATGACATCACATTTATATTAAACTAATTTAATATAAGATGTAAACAAAATGATGAAAAACAAAGAAAACCTTCCTGTTTTTTTTATCCTTTGATCATTTTAATCTGGATTTTAAAAGAATCAGCTCCTGCTGGATAGATGCACACTCTGCAGCAAGTGATTATCTTTTATTTTATTTATGCAAAGTTATTAAATGATAATATAACAAGTGCGTATTAAAAACAACAAAGTGAAGAAAGGAACATGAAAGGGATTTATAACATGCTGAATAATGAGGATAATCCATGTCGCTGTGTTCACATCAGTCAAAGATGCTGCACATGGATAAAAGAGTGAACACAAAACATCATTAAAAAGTAAAGATAAAATATGTCGTGTCAGTTATGTTGTTTTTATTATTATTATTCTTTATCCGAGCACAAAGGAGGTCGTAGATATCAGTGATTTCCAATTAAGCTCCCTCCACTGAGAGACACAGTTCACATCAGTAAGAGGATGAGAGCTGAAGATCTTTATTCCTTCCCACTCCCACACTTTTATTCCTCTTTATCCAGCCATCGCTCCATCGTCTCCGGCTTTCAGACGCAGCAAAGCACTGCTAAGAGTTTTTTTTTTTTTTTCTTACTTCCTTTCTTTTTTATCCTCTTGGTTTTGCAATCAGACTCTTAATGCCTGCCTGTAGAGCTGGGGCTCATGAGATGACAGTGCATATGCAGACTCTATAGATGTGTGTGCATGTGTATGTGTATGTGTGTGCATGGCTGGCAGATGCTGCAGAAGAGATCAGCTGCACTGCACTGTTGTCCACAGGGGAAAATGCACACACACACATACACATGCATAAATACACAGTTCACATTTGGCTGATCTGGTTTGTTTTAGTTGAGTGAGTCAGTGGATTTACCTCCCTGCTGCTGCTGCTGCTGCTGCTACAGAGCGAGGAGGCCAAATGTGAAGTGTGTGACTGATTTATTAGGAGCTTGTTGTCTATTACCAGGAAGTTCTGCCCCCAGAGCAAGATTTAGTTTATCTACAGAAAAAAAAGCAACATGTAATTTATGTAAAAGACCCCCTGCAGTGTGGGGGAGGGCAAACTGATCAGACATGGATATCGGTCGTGGTTTTAAAAAAAAATGATTCTCAGCCCCAGAGCTCTGCCCCACAACATCAGACGGGAGGAAGGAGCAGCTGAGATACTGTGAGGTTTGAAATGTTGTGCATGTAGAAAGAGCTCCCTGTACAGTCACCTGAAAATAGCCACATTAGCATGGTATAAATAATTTAGATGAGTATTTTCATAGCTACGGCTTCTATGGTTAAGGTTTAGTGCAGGTGTAGTGGTTATAATGGCAATTATATTGAACGCACAAAGATAATGAAGCTAAAATATGAGTTCATTAAAAGAGTTTTGGGGAAAATATGATGAATATGATATGATTTATAACAAGAATTTATTGATTCTGAGTGGAGAATGCCTGTTCAAGAGGATCTGTAGATATGTTATCTGTTGCTCCTGCCTTTAAAGGGATAGTTCAACATTATGGCAAATTGGCCCATTGCCATAATTGCTATGGTCATAGCAAAACTGTCCCTGAATGCAACGCGCATCAGCGGTTTTGCATGAATTTATCTCTAAAACAGCTCAGTTTCATAATGTTGTGTTATTATCTCATAGCGTGGTGAATGTGCAGGTCACAACGTGTCCACAACAGCGCTTTTGAGTTGTTGGGTTGTGTGAGGGAAACCAAGAAATTAGCCTCCGTAGCATAGCCCTGAGCAGCTCACGGCTCTGCTCCACCGTTCTAAAAATAGCTTGCACCGACAATTAAAGGTAACGAACCTACTGCTAAAACTATAGGGATTATGGCAATGGGCTAATTTGCCAAAATGTTGAACTATCCCTTTAAGGTGGAGGAGGTTGAGGGAAGGAAACAGAATAAAACGATGAATGTTCTATTTTACCTTTTATAACATGGAAGAAAATACACCTCAGGTTTCATTTTCAAGCCTTGGTTTGTTTCCTGTGAGTTTCCATGCGGGTTAGGCGGGAGCATCGATCTGTTATTGATTGCTCATGGCTTGTTCAGCCTCAGCAGTAGAAGGTTTTGCTATTATGTGAAAAAATACAACAGTGGACTTGACAGGAGCTGCTTGTGTGGTCCCTTTTCTATTCCTTGTTAATGTTGCTACAGCTAGAATAAGCTAACACCAGGCTAACACTCGCATTAGCAGTTGTTTACTACCGTATGGTGGCCCGGAGAGCTCAAAAAACCCACGCAAACGGGCAAATGCACCGAGCCGTACCTGGATCTGCTGCAGCATGTTCTTGAGTTGAACCAGGAACTCCTTGGCATCTTTAGCTTTGTCAGAGACGCCGTTCAGGGCCTGGGAGAGCTGGCACTGCAGGGACAAGGACAAAAAAAAACAAAAAAACAACCGTTATTATACACTTAAAGAAGAAGTAAGTGGTCCGGTCGTTTTCGCTAATGCTGCGTTCCAGGCAGGCTTTTGAAATCGTAAATTACAGCTTCAAGTCACAACTTACGACTTTGTAGCGTTCCAGGTAACCCACTCGTGTTTTTCCGACCTGTTTTACCGGTGAAAGTCACTATAACAGCCACTCGTAACTTCCGACCGGTGAACTCGTACCAGATCGAACTGGTACCACTTCACGGTCGGAAAAATACGAGTTTTGAACGCACCATAACAGTCCTCGTCCCTACGTCGCCACAACGGCGTTCCTTGCTGCACACACAGCCCTGTGTTCTTTTCATTGGATAAAAACTGTAGGATACGATAAATCGGCTCAGAGCAGAGCAGAGTGACTGACAGACCCGTGTTTTGGTCCAAACACTCTATGTAAGTGATTGCTGTCGGAAGATATAACTATTTAAGACTTATATTAACACAAATATATCACTTACTTCTGCTTTAAGCTTTGTTGTGTTTTCAATATTTAATCCTCAGACTGCAGAAATGTGCTCGTGTTTCATGACAATACATCACAAAAGCAGATTGACACTTAAATCGGGCTTCAAAATGTCACCATCACATCACATTAGTCCTGCGTTAAGCTGAATCACTGCCCTCCTCATCCTCAGTCTCTGCTCAACCAGTAAAACCACCGAGGCTTTCCCACTAAGACGTCGGTTATGTAATCATTCATCCCAGCACGCCGCCGTTCTCCCAGGATGCTCAGCTTTACGCCTGATCCCAGCCTGCAGCAAATTAACTGGTACCTCTTCCTCCTCCTCCTCCTCCTCCTCCTCCTCCTCTCTCAGGCCGAGACTCTGCTTTGTCTTAACAACGGGGATTAAGTTTGTAAACCTAGATTAGATTCTGAGATTAGCGACGATAAAATCCACAAAGACTTTAAAATGAAAACACATTTAAAAAAAAGGGAAGAATTAAACAATTAAGGAAGTTAATTCAGTAAATAACGATGGAATCATAATTTCCCTTTCAGCAGAGTCGTCATATAAAGATCTAGAAAATCCATTTATGTCACAATCCATTCAGTCGTTCCTCCGTTTTGACTGTTTTCCTGCATTCTGTCAATAATCCTATCACTCGCATTTGGCCTATAGTAACCTCAGCTCTTCCTGTTTCCCTTCAGTCCACGTCTACTTGCCGGTAACAGTCTGAACTTTTCATGTGTCTCTGAACCATCCATCTTTCTGAGCTGCGATCATGACGACTTTTTGACTAAAACATGATTTAATAAAGGGGGAAACAGCTTAAAATCGTTAAATATTTGACAAAAATCCACCGTCCGCCATTTGCAGAGAATATAAACTACATATTATCTTCAACACGAGCCAAACATTTTGTCAGCAAAGTGCTTAGATCTGAGTGGTGAGACTAATGGATCGGATTCGCTCTGATCCTCCAAAAAAAACGAAGTTCCTCCACCCAGTTCTCTGACTTCTTCCTCATGATATCTGTAGATATGAGGGGTGTGAGACGTTGATGGTGTAAAATATTTTATCTTTACATCTTCTGTCTGCTGCTGATTTGATTCGGAGCTGTTTTATAGGCTACACCGAGATTTAATTTTCACTGACTGGATCATCTCATCTTGTCTGTTAACAGTTTGTTTTCATGAATTAAATATGAGCAGTGTGGAGAAAAAAATGTTACACACTTTAATAAACGCAGAGACCCCGTGAAGAAAAGCTTTAAATCAAATCGTTTGGGTGTTTTTAAAAAATTAAAGGGATAGTTCACCCAAAATTGAAATTTAATGGTTGCAAATGGATGCCAACTGTCTTGTAACAAAAAGACACATTCAAATTTTTTTATTACATTTTTTCGGGACAATTTCACATGTCAGGGCTTCAATACAAGACTGACATTACATACGAGCAGCATGGAGGTATTTGGATGTTTTTTGATGTGTCTTTTTGTTAGAAAGACAGTTGGTATCCATTTGCAACCGTTATATGGACATGCACTGCTATGCCGAGACATTTCAATTTTGGGTGAACTATCCCTTTAAATAACCAAGGCTGATTATTTCCTACAAGCCTGTGGGTTAATTTGCTGATTTGTGAGGATGAGACAGTGAAGACTTGAAGCTGGTTGTTGTTTATCTCCGTCCTGCAGCTGCTGCCGTCGTGGATCAGACGGCGACGCAGCCAGAACCATAAACACAGGTTAATTCATATGTTTCACCTCCGCTCTCCTTCTGCACGGCTCAGACGCCGCCTTTAAGTCGTTAACGCCCATTAAACATAAACCACTGGATAAAAAAGTGAAAAAGAAAATAAGCTTCGCCTACGCTCACATGTTTAGTCAGCAGATAATTCACTAAAGGAGATCATATTTTTTTTAATTCATAAAGGTTTTTTTTTTACTAATATTTGTTACGTATTCATGCATATGATGTTAAATTGAGTGGTGCAGCTGCTTATGGACCTATAATCCAAACAATCATCTATAAAAACACCATAATATCATGCATATGTGCAATTCTACCTGCAGACACAGGATTATTTGACATACTGAATAGAAATATCAGCAGAAAAATAACATTTTAAACCACATATCTATGTAATTTCTTTAATTTGATCTAACTTTATTAACAACACATACTGAATAGAAACAACTGTGGAAAGTTTTACACACAAAAGTCTCTCTAACACAGTGTTTTTCGACCTTGGGGTCGGGACCCCATGTTGGGTCGCCTGGAATTCAAATGGGGTCACCTGAAATGTCTAGTAATTGTTCCAGCTGGCACATTTTGATTGACGAGGTTGCCAGAAAATTTGTGATGTCAGAATGGGTCACGAGCCAAAAAATTGTTAGGAACCTCTGGTCTAACATCGTCAGTTTTATTAAACTGACAACATGTGTCGGTTCAAGACGGAGACAAAGACGTGATGTCGACTTTAGTAGAGATGTATACTAGAATATGAGGAGGACCACGGCCAGCAGGCAGACTGCACACAGACTCCAACCAAATCCTGTGTGTGTGCGTGTGTGTGTGCGTGTTCGTGTGTGTGTGGATGGATCAGTCACTGGTAAACAAGAAAGGACAGGACAAAGGAAACACACACTGGTACACACACATGCCGAGCTGTGATGAATCTGTTCTGCTGTCGCCACACCCAGGCGGATGGTGGGCTCATGAATACACACACACACACAGACACACGCACACACACGGCCACCAGAAGGCGATCCGATCTGAGAGGGGGAAGACCTCCTTCCTTGTTCCTAGAGAGAAGGAGCTGTGTCTGTCTGCCACGCCGAGGGAAGGTCAGACTGGATCACAACTTAAACCCAGGTTTTTAAATCGGCTTCATGTTTAAAACAGCTGCTGATGACATCACAGCATAATATCTTGTCAGGCGGATCTATTTATATCATCCATTGCATGTTTTATTATCCTGAAAATAGGATCACAGTCTCTCTGTCTGAGGTTTCCTCCTTTTATTCCTGTTTCCCACCACAGGCCTGAGGGAGACTCCGTGTCGTCTGCAGCACAAATTCCTGAACTTCTAACTTGTGATTTCAGGAAACAGAACAAAAACTGACTCAACTCAACTGTTTTCTTCTGTTTTTCATTGTTATAGTTGTCTTCTTGTGTTGTCTACTTATATATTCTGCAATAATACAGTTTTTATGTTAATGCATGGGACTACAGATGGAAATCAGCATCTTGCATGTTATGTCCATTAATGTGCACTGTCCCATTCAAATAAACAAATAAAGTCTTAAAACTTCAATAAAGTGATGAAAATAGGTGTGAAAATTAACAATAATGTGCAATAATCATCAGCACTTTGTTGTTTTTATTCATCAGTGTTCCCTTCCTTGTTAATCAATTGAAATATCTGAGTGATACTTTTGTATAGGCCATACAACTTGGGTTTTTGTTGTTCATATGTAATGTGATCAGGGCGTCCTGGTAAAAGACAGCTCTTAATGGGCTTTTCTGTTTAGATAAAGACTGATAATAATAATAAAATTAGCTTATGGGTAATATAAGACTTATAACTATCAGTTTGATGCATCACGATCAATGAAAGTTAAATTATGTTCAGTTCACTGTAAAACTCTCAAATCTCCCGGAGCAAACAGTCAGTGTGCAGAGTGTATAATCCGCTCTCCACTTCCACACAATAACCACTCCACCCCCACACCACACACACACACACACACACACTGATCTTATCCCTGTCCATCCCTCTCCTGTGCCACGTGCTGTCCGGAGTCAGGAGGAGGGACGTGTGGAGGTCATGGTTCACAAATCAAACCAACCCTTCTGTGGAGCTTCTCGCTGCTCCTCACCAAGAGGCCATCTGGCCCAGCAAGCTGTCTGTCTGTCTGCATGCGTCTGTGTGTGTTTGCATGTGTATGTGTGTGTGTTTGCATGCCAAATTGCTAACAAGAGGATGACGGATGTGCCATGCTCGCTCTGTCTCCTGGCACCGCCCCTCCTCTCTTGTCTCTGCTCTGTGTGGTTCTTCTTCATTTGTTTTACTGCAGGTCAAAGTTCCCCTGCCTCCACCCATCTCTTTTGATTTCTCTATTGATTTTCTTAAGCTACCACTACTTCTTCTTCTTTCTTTTTTTTACAGACTGGAGCGTGGAGCTGGAGCATGTCCCAGCATGCATTGTGTGTGTTGGAAGGTGTAAAGAAGACACAAAGAGCCAAACATCCAAACAGCCTCAGCAGCAGCGACTGGAGCGTCCACAGTGAAAACTACAGAACAGGTTTGATTTTTCTTTTATTTAACCAGCTGAAGAGGTCGCTGACACTGAAAAATCATATTTCTATGAGACCTGACCAAGAAGACACAACAATAAAGACAACACAAACACCAAAGTCATACTGTCAACACACCTGATAGAGCATTAAAAGGTCCTATAGGCTGCAGAAATGTTCTAAAACCAGTTTAAAGACATATTGAAAGCCTTATTTCATCAGCACCTGCTGCCTGAAACGACGGGAGAGGAGCTCAGAGAGGTGACGGACAGATTATCAGGTTCTGAAAATAACCAAACGGTTTGACTCTGAAGGTGTGAAGGCTGGAGGAGGAGGGAGGTTTCAGATGTCGTCTCACCTCCTGACAGCCGTTTCTGTGGGAGGATGATGATGATGCTTAACCTTCATGGAGCTACATGCGACCCCTGACCTCTGCAGAGCTGCACCGTACGCACCCGGCCACCTCTGCCCGCATATACTCAGCGCAGTAATCCACATACTTCTACATCAATGTGATATGAATACAAATACAAAATCTGCCTCTCGCTGCTCCAGTGATATAGCTGATCTGGGAGCTGCTTTTGGCTCGTTTTGGTTTTTTATTAAACCTAGAGTAATTCAGCTTCTTCCTCCAGAGGAGTCCCTGTGGTGTGGATCAGGAACAGGGGTGGGCATTATCACTCATTTTGATATTCAAGTACTCTCATTAACTTGTGAATGAATACTCCATTACTTGCAAATCATATGTGCGCATAAATATATTTATAACATTAGAAATACAGGAAGTCCATGTCCAGGGTTAGGCTTGTGTTTCCAGTCAGACATGGAAGAACATTATAGAACAATGGAAATCAAGTGCAGCTTCACTGTTGTTGCAACTGTATTCACATCTGCAATATGTTGCTTAAAGGGATAGTTCAACATTTTGGCAAACCATTGCCATAATGCCTATAGTCATAGCAGTAGGTATGTTATCTTTATTTGTCGGTGCAAGCTATTTTTAGAATGGCGGAGCAGAGTCGTGAGCTGCTCAGAGCTACACTACGGAGGCTCATGGGATTTCTTGGTTTCCCTCATTAAAAACTCATCAAATACACAATCCAACAACTCCAAAACGCTCTGGTGGACAAGTTGTGACATTGTGAGACCGAGTTGTTTTCGAGGCAAATGCAGAGACTGCTTGCTGAAAAACTGCCCCTGAAGGCAACGCGCATCAGCAATTTTGCACAAATTCACCTTGAAAAAAACTGTCAAAATGTTGAACCATCCCTTTAACCTGTAACTCTCATTCATTCAACAGCCTTAATCATGCATTCATTAAAATATGCCACGGTGCATTTGACTCAAACCCTGATAATGACATCAACAACAAGTACTCATGTACTCCATCCTGTATCCATCCTTAACTGTGCAGTTAAAGTTGTGGCTGCACTGGAGTTTGTTTAAAGCCTAATAACTAGGGATGTAACGATGCATCGCGACTCGATTAAAAATCGATTCAAATGCGTGACGACTCGAATCGGTGTAAATAAAATAAAAATCGATGCGTGAGAACAAAGTCTGTGGTGAGAAGTAGCTTTCATTATCACTGGTTGATTCATTAGTTCGACATCAGACGACGCCGGCCACCACGCACACATTCCAATTCACTCTCTTTTCTCTCTCTCCATTCCCCCTCCCACTCCCTCCCCACGCGCGGTCGCTTGTAACTTTGCGTCGCTCCTCGCGGCCAGCGTAGCCTACATTGAAAATGAATGGCAGCTGGTCGCCGCGGTCGCTTTTGGTGTCAACACGGGCTTTATTTACAGGCAGTATGCCTGTTTATCACTAATAAACACGGTAGATGAGGTGAGTTGGTCAGCGGCAGGTGCGAGGCTGCAGCTCTGACTGCAGCCGGTGAGTGCTTTGACAATTTACATACTGTAAACAACAGTGCATTCAAGTCATGGATGTATAATATTAGGCTATCTTATAGATCCATGGTCCGAGTCTCCAAACCAGACACGTCTGTTACAACATCAGAAAAATGTTGAAAAAACAGTGTCAGGACTTCCTGTATGTGGCCCTTCAAATTAAAAGCTCGAAACGTCACTATTAAATTATATTTATAGCCCTTGCAGTGTGCGATCTTTTTCCTTCATTTTTAAGTCTATTTTTTAGCTCTGCACCTGCACACAGTGGTGTTTATGGATGTGCGGGCAACTCTGCTATTTTCCTTCAAAATAAAAGCCCTCCAACCTTTCATAGACGGTTCAGTCATATTGATTTTGATTTAATTATGACAAGCCTAGGCTCCAAATGTTTATTTTGTTTTTTTCTCAGACCAATCGACCAATAAAATTGGTTCATAAACAATTCTTTTTTTTTAATTGAACGACTATTTGTAAACAAGACCAGTTTTACTTGTGATAAAAGGTGATAAATGGTGATGTGCAGTGAAAGGTGAATTTTTCAGACTATCTTTCTCTAATGAATAAAAGATCATTTTATTAGGTCATAATTTGTCTGTAGCTAATTTTTGATATTAAAAAAAATCGTGAGAAAATCGAATCGTGAACAAAAAATCGTGACTCGAATCGAATCGTGAGTTGAGTGAATCGTTACATCCCTACTAATAACCCAATCAATCATTGTCTATCTATTAGTTTATCTTCACAAACCAACACTATGATATTACTCCTATAACATTTAGCAAGTTTACACAATGCACTTGCACCAAAACGAGACTGAAATGTATTAACCTTTTTTAGGGATCATTATTTGGAGGCTTTTGTGCTGCCAGCGGAAAAAAAAAAACCCACACCTCTTCTTACTGAGCCCCAAACGCACTGCCAGCACAAAAACCCCAGGTCTAAATTTGGCTGCAGTCACAACGTGTCAGGCTACAGTGCAGCGCAGTAAAACTGCACCATAACAGTGTTGAAATGTGACAAGTCTGCCCTGCGGGAGGAAGGACCGGTGGTTTTTTTGCGAGCCAGTGTGATGAGGTGGTGAAACAAAAGAGAGACACCAGAAAACCATGTAGAGCGCGAGGAAATTGAAAGTGAAAGACATGATAAGAAATAAAAATTCATCTCTGGCGGCATCGACGCACCTGCAGAGCAGAAGTCTGCATTCACAAATCCAATTTCTCCTCTCCTTTTGTTCCCTTTGTTCTCCTCCCCTTGACCTTTTTCTTCCTTTATTGCTCCTCCAAACGGGAGTGTAATTTTTCTTTTTCCCACTGTCAGCACCCTTCAGCACTCCTCTCAGAGACAAGTGCTATTATCTCATTATCTTATTATAGGAGCAATGCGGGTCCATTTATTCAGCCTGTGACATTCAGAGAGACCAGTGACATTCATGGGGCCACAGCTGTGTCGCCTCACTGATGCGCCGCAGCTCAACAAATAGCAGGATGCTGGAGGAGGAAGAGGAGGAGGAAGAGGAGGAGGCAGGGAAACTAAGTGAAGGTGGAGCTGCTGGAGGTGAGACAACAACCACTGAGTGACAGATATCGAAGCCTTTACTTCTCTGGAGATATTGATGCATCTCTTGTTTAGTGATGATGGTAATGGAGCTTCAACACTCGTTGTCCTCCTGGGTCAAGGAAGAAAGGAAGGAAGGAAGGGAAAAGGGAAGGAAAGATAGAAGGAAGGAGGGAACAGATTGGGTCAATTGGGTCAAAAAGGAAGGAAGAAGTAAGGATGAAGGAAAGGAAGGAAGGAAGGAAGGAAGGAAGGAAGGAAGGAAGGAAGGAAGGAAGGAAGGAAGGAAGGAAGGAAGGAAGGAAGGAAGGAAGGAAGGAAGGGGAAAAGGACTATAGAAAGAAGTAAAGGAAAAAGGGAGGAAAGAAAGATGGAGGGAGGGAACAGATTCGTTCAAAGAAGGAAGAAGAAGGAAGGAAGGGAGGGAAAAGGGATTGTGGAAAGAAGAAAGGGGAAAAGGAAGGAAAGATGGAAGGAAGGAGGGAACAGATTGGGTCAATTGGGTCAAAAAGGAAGGAAGAAGTAAAGACGAAGGGAAGGAGGGAAGGAATGAAAGAAAGATGGAAGGAGGGAACAGATTTGTTCAAGGAAGGAAGAAGAAGGAAGGGAGGGAAAAGGGATTGTGGAAAGAAGGAAGGGAAAAGGGAAGGAAACAAAGATGGAGGGAGGGAACAGATCAGGTAAATTGAATCAAAAGAGGAAGGAAGAAGAAGTAAGGACGAAGGGAAGGAAGGAAGGGAAAAAGGATTGTGGAAAGAAGGAAGGATGCGGAGGAAGGAAACAGATTGGGTCAATTTGACCCAGAAGGACAACAGGAGGGTTAAGGTGGGATGAACAGGCTTTTAAAGAGATGCTGTGGTGCGTTCAGGCGATATTGTACAAAACAAAGCAACAGCTTCTTATTATTACTTTTCCAGAGCACAGACAAAGATTGCGACTGAAAGATGGAGGGTGAGTCCAAGCTGAAGCAGCCAGTGGGTTTGAGTCCATGGTAAAAAAAAAAAAGAGGAAAAGATGCCAAAAATAAATGAGCAAAAAGAGGAGTACGTCTCTGGAGTTCAGACTTTGGTGCATGGTAACTGTAAGTAAGAGTGTTTTAAATTTAAGTTAAAAGAAAAATCACCCCCATAAGGCAGGAAGCTGATTTACCAGGCTGTAAACATGTTTTTGTTTTTTTTTCCTGATGTAAAGTTGGACATCAGATTGGGAGATGAGAGTCTGTGGGGATTCAATCACTTTTAGAGCCAGAAGTGCAGTTTTTTTTTGTTGGTGTTTTTCCATGTTGGCTTCATTTTCCAGTCCCAGATGTTGCTGCTTGTTCCAGATGCAGCTCGTTACGGTCCTGATTGCGGTCGGTAAAGATGAACCTGTGTCGACCGGAGCCAGGTGATCAAACCCAGACAAGAGACGAGCTGTTGAATTCATCACCACACCTGCAGCTTTATCTTCATGCCAAACTGTCTTCATGACCTCAGGGTCGGGACGTCACACTTTGTTGTGTCGATTTTATTTGGCAGAAACTTTACATGATTAAGACCAGCTCCACATTCACGAACTTCATTGTATCTGGTGACTTTGTTGATCTCAGAGAAAACTTCATCATTGAACCATAGCAGCACTCATAATAAACTTTTATTATACTCTATGTTCCTACCAGATGTGATCACTGGTGAGAATTTATAATTATAACAAGTCACAAAACCACTATTTCTATATCTATAGTTGGGTTTCTGTTGTAAAAACCTCAGGTTAAAATACTTTTTACATTTAGCTGACAATAACAAGACTGGAAAGGTTAAGTATTTGTGTTTTTTTTTATATTTTTATTTTGAAAAGTCAGTTTTAAACAATGAAAATGTAGAGAATCAGAGTCAGTCTGGTGTAATCATGTAGCCGTACTCTGCTAATGAAACATCCTTCAACCTTCCTGTGTGGTCCCAAATCAATCAGAGACACTATTGATCGTATTTTCCAATATTAGTGTCTAGTGGCCACTTTTTTTAAACTTCAGTCAGCGCTGATGAGAGATGAGAGGTCAGATGGAGAGGGAGGACAGGACGGGACGGGACGGGGCGGGGGTTGAACTGTGGACAACAGGCGGCTCTATGTGTTTAGCTGCCACCGGGGGAAATGGTTGATGGTGGCAGTGACCTTGTCAAAATGATACTCATGAGACACGGATAGAGGGGGCAGGAGGAGGGGCAGAAAGCACTTCCCCCTTTTTTATTTCTTCTCATTTACATTTATAAGCCTCTACGTCCTCCCCCCATCATCTCCGTTTTCATTTCCCCTTCGCCCCTAAACGCTTCCACCTCTCTAACTCTCTCTCTCTCAGCAGGGGTCTTGAATTGGTTATGGTATTTTTTTATTTTTTTCATTTTATGTTTTTAAACTTTAATGGCAAAACCTTAAATCCCCCAGATGTGTAAATGCAGCTCTGCTTTTGTAGTCTGGGGCCGTCGACTCGCTGTTTTGGTGAGCAGTCGGAACCAGGGCGAGAGAGAGAGGCCTTTCCTTCAAAATAAAAGCACCAAGCTAATAAAATGCGGTGAAACTTTTTAATTTAAGGAATATAATTTACAAGAAAATCCCTGAGGCATTAAAGTTAACCTTTTTCTTTAATTGTATTACAAGTTATTTTCTATTTAATAAGTTTTATGTTGGTAAACACTTTTACTTTGGTGATTTCCAGATCCGTAAACAGAAACCAGGCTCTTCTCCTCTCTGAAGAGCCCAGTGAAGCGAGGCTACTGCTTTTGTGCACGAGAGAGCAGCCTAGAACTAATCGACTCCTCGCACGACAGGATTGACCTCCATGTGCAGGATCGTCGGACGTAAATAGTGAAGCAGCAGATATTATAAAGTAATAAAAACCATAAGCAGCACTGGTGCCAGACTGCAGTTCCTGATATTATTGATGTAACAGAAGAAGCAGCCGCCTCCACAGTCTCCAGTCTGTGCGTCATCGTGCACACTCACACTCACTGGTTGTCAGTCATTCACTCCACAGCCTGTTGGTAAAATTGCACTGACACCGAGAGAAGCTAATGAATTAGTAGAGGTCTTACTATAAAGATGGCTATAACAACCGTAACATAACCACTTGGCCTGCATCACTTCAAAATGGCAGCGTGCAGTCACAGTGTATATCAATGCTATGGCAGAACAATATATAGGCTGTAGCTGCTCCCCTCCCTCCCTCCCTCCGTCAGCCTATAGTCAGCCAGCTGTGTTACAGTATTAGTGGTTCACATCTGGTGGAGGTCAAACCCAATCTCCTCTCCCCTTCCTCCTCTTCATCCTGTCACCCACCAGCGCTCGCTCTCGTCCAACCCTCTGCTGCTCTGCTCCGTGTTGATTGTATTGTAAAGCTAATACACCACAGTGAACTGTTGCCTACTGCCACACAACAACAACAACACAACAGCTACAGTAGTTGTAACAGTTCAATAAATATCTGCCGATGCTGCATTTAGCCAGAGCCAAAACAAAGCTCAACTGAAGTAGGAATAAAAAATAAAAAATAGCAGACATGAAGCTCCTGTGTGGGAGAAGCAGCAGGTTTATAAATGTGAATGTTTCTGTGTTGTTTAGTGGACAGAGGTTTTACACACAGCTGCACTGGCTGGTTAATCTGAATTTTAACACTTCTACGATATAAACAAACACACAGTGTCTCGTGATTGTGATTTTGCTACAGCTCATTAACCTTCGTCCTATTTGTTTTATGGTAAAAGCTCAACATCAAAAGTCAATATTAACATTTCCAAGATAAGCTAACATGCTGATGTTTAGTTAACGTGCTTATGTTGAGCTAACATGCAGATGTTAAGCTTATGCTGCGTTCGAGACAACCTGGAACTTGGATTTTTTTCTGTCCATCAGAGCATTTTGGAGTTGTTGGATTGTGTATTTGATAAGGGAAACCAAGAAATCCCATCAGCCTCCGTAGCGTAGCTCTGAGCAGCTCACGGCTCTGCTCTGCCGTTCTAAAAATAGCTTGCACTGACAATTAAAGGTAACAAACCTACTGCTAAAACTATAGGGATTATGTCAATGGGCCAATTTGCCAAAATGTTGAACTATCCCTTTAAGGAGGGGGGCGCTAGTGCGCATGCGAAGGATGTAGACGTGTTTAGTTGGTGCTCCTCTCCGCGACTCGCAAAATCATCTTTATACCGCATCTTTTTTGCTCATAACCCACAAGTGTGTGTATATATCTCGCTACGAGTGCTATCAAGCTGAAAAATCCAACATGCCGAAGCCAAACGCCTCCAACAAAGCCCAAACCACCAACAGCCAGGCCACCGGAGCTGGAGCTAGCATTAGCTACAGCCAGGCTTACGTAACAAGAGCTAACGTTGGCTACAACCAGGCTGCTGGAGCTAGAGCGGGCATTGGCAGCAACCCGGCTGCCGGGGCTCGAGCTAGCATCGGCAGCAACAACCCTGCCAACGATTCCCCCGTCAGGTCGACCATGTCTACGGATAAAACTTATGACATGTGTAAGGAAATGTGCAAGGAGGTATCAGAGTCAATCCTACGCTGCATTAACGATCGTTTCGACGCCTTCGAGGTTAAGTTTCAGTCGCTCGCAGCCTCGCAGGCCGAACTGCAAGCCCGTGTGGATAACCAAGAGCAAGCCGCTAGCGACCTTGACATCCGTATGCTGGTGCTTGAGGCCAAATGCACCGAGCTGGAGGGACGCAACACTCAGCTTCACACCAAGGTGCTTGACTTGGAGGCCCGTTCCCGAAGGAACAACATAAAGATCGTGGGAATTCCAGAGGGTGAAGAGGAAGGCAGACCAACTGAATTCGTCTCCAGTTTACTCCCCAAACTGCTCGGTGACGAGCACTTCCCGCATCCCGTCAAAGTCGACCGGGCACACCGCTCCCTCCAGCCGAAGCCGGCTGCCGGCGCCAAACCGCGCACCATCCTGGCGCGCATCCACCACTTCCAGGAGAGGGAGTTGATTCTTCGCCTTGGCAGACAACAGTCCATGGAGTACAAGGGAGGCAGGGTCCTTATCTTCCCCGACTATACCAACGAGGTCATGGCTCAGCGCCGCGCCTTCAGAGAAGTGTTACAGGCTCTGCGCGACAAAGGAATAAGACACACACTGCGGTACCCGGCCAAGCTTTATGTCTACCACCAAGACGGCGAAGCGCCCAGGATCTTCTCAGACCCTAAGCAGGCGGCGAAGTCACTGGAAAGGAGCAACGGACGAGAAGGGGAGTAGATCTACACACTGACTGTTTTCATTCAACTCTCTATTGTGCCGAGGTGAGGCAACTATTTGTTCAAAACAGCTGAACAGCTGCTCGCAGCACAGGGACCTCTTTAGGTTATGATACACCTGTTGTTTACAATGGCCCGTTTTGAGTTGCTGCCATGTCCACACAGTCCGAGGTGCTGATACTGTTTACATTCACTGCTTCACTTGCTTTACATCGCGGTATGCTATAGTTCATGTTATTATAATGTCGCGGGGAGGGGGCGAGTGGTAACATTCTGATTATTTGCCTAGTAGCTCCTTTTGAGATAAGTATGGGATGCTATGTGCCAAGTTCGGGCAGGCACACGGCGGGGTGGGAGGGGAGAAATGTTATTGTTCCACCCTTTTTTTTCCCTTTTTTTTTTTTTTGGTCAGTGCTTTATTTTCTACTTGGATGTACAGGTCACATTTGTCTTATGGGAAGGGCAATATCTCTGTAAAATCATTTGCAATTGATGGACAGAGTGGTGAAATTTGTAAGCTTTAATGTAAATGGGTTAAACGGTCCTGTCAAACAGAAAAGAGTCCTAACACATTTGAAAAAATTGAAAATAGACATTGCTTTTATCCAGGAAACCCACCTGACATCCCTAGAGCATAAAAAGTTGAAAAGAGATTGGGTAGGGCATGTAATATCATCATCCTTTAACTCTAAGGCCCGTGGAGTGGCAATCTTGATAAATAAGAACACCCCTGTTACAATTGGAGAAACTGTTGTGGATACATTGGGGAGATATGTCTTAGTGAATTGCCAGATTTTTTCAGAACCTTGGACTCTCTTAAATTTTTACGCACCGAACTATGACGATGAGTCATTTGTCCAAGACATATTCTTGAAAGTGTCAGGAGGAAGACAGAACATTCTTATAGGGGGTGACTTTAATTTCTGCCTGGATCCTGTGCTAGATAAGTCATCTCTATCAGCATCCAAGTCGAAAGCTGCCAAAATCACCATAGAATTCATGAAGGAACTGAACTTAACCGATGTATGGAGACAAATGCACCCTCAAACCCGAGATTATTCCTTTTACTCTGGTCGCCACAACTCTTTTACTAGGATTGACCTTTTCCTGTTGTCAACACAGTTGATTCACAGAGCAGTGGAATCTGAGTACCTATCTAGAACACTATCAGACCACTCACCTCTGACCTTATCCATTTATATGCCTGAAAAAGCTACTAATATGTACAGGTGGCGTCTGAACCCTACTCTCCTCCAAAAACCAGATTTTTGCAAATTCATAAGAGAACAGATTGGGCTATTTTGTGAGACAAACTGTGCTTCCTCTCCCAATAGTTTTATATTATGGGACACACTTAAAGCCTTTTTAAGGGGACAAATAATCTCTTATACCAAAGGTATCAAAAAGAAATACATGGCAGAAATAGAAGAATTGGAAACGGACATTCTGAAACTGGAAAAGGAGTTTCAACAATCAAGGTCTAAAAAAGTACACCAGTTATTGGTAAATAAAAAGCTTAGATACAATACTTTGCATACTTATAAAATAGAAAAAAATATTTTGAGAAGCAAGCAAAGATACTATGAACTGGGAGAAAGGGCGCACAAAGTTTTGTCTTGGCAACTAAGAAAAGAAGAAAGCTCTAGGACGATAAATTCAATCCAAACTGGAACAGGCTCTGTATCATATAACCCAACAGAAATTAACGATGCATTTAAACAGTTTTACACTCATTTATACACATCAGAACCACCAGCAAATTTGAATAATATCGATGAATTTTTGTCCACGATTGAACTGCCCAAACTTGGTCAGGAAGATCAAAATATTCTGGACCTGCCCTTTACACAGAAAGAAATTGAAAAGGCTCTGGGCTCATTGCAAGCAAACAAATCACCAGGAGAAGATGGATTTCCCCCAGAATTTTACAGGGAATTTAAGGAGTTACTTCTCCCACTTCTCATGGATGTCATTAATTTAGCCTCCAAGACCCAGACACTCCCTGAATCATTCTCTACTGCCATAATTACTGTGATCCACAAAAAAAATAGAGATCCATTGAAATGTTCTTCCTACCGACCGATTTCATTGTTAAATACAGATTATAAATTGATTTCCAAGGCTCTGGCTAACAGACTTGGCCAATACCTGCCACAACTAATAAATCCGGACCAATGTGGCTTTATTTCAAAGCGCTCCTCAGCAAACAATCTATGTAGGCTTTTTAATATTCTTCATCTAACAAAATCTGAAACAGAACCCAGTATAGCTGTGGCTTTAGACGCCGAGAAAGCCTTTGATAGGTTAGAATGGCCATTTTTATTTAAAGTATTAGCCAAATTTGGGTTTGGCCCATTATTTATTAGCTGGGTTCAAACTCTCTACTGTAAACCCCAGGCAAAAATCAGCACCAATGGACAGATTTCAGGCACATTCCCTTTAAGTAGATCAAGTCGACAGGGATGCCCTCTGTCTCCAGCACTTTTTGTTCTTGCAATTGAGCCCTTAGCCGAAGCAATTAGACAAGATCCTGATATAAAGGGTTTCCGCGTGGGTCAAGCAGTTCACAAAATTAATCTTCTGGCAGACGACGTCATTCTATACTTAAAAGACCCCAGCAATTCTCTTTCCAAATTACAAACCGTACTGGAAACCTATGGTGGTATTTCCGGTTACAAAGTGAATTTGGAAAAAAGTGAAATTATGCCATTAACAAATTTTGATCACTCCGAGCTCCAGCGCACAAGTCCGTTTAAATGGCCTACGGAGGGTATAAAATACCTTGGGATATTTGTAGACAACAATCTTAATAACCTGTACAAATTGAATTATCTCCCACTGCTCAGTAAAATCGAAGATGATTTACGTAGATGGATGGGCTTGCCTCTCACCTTGATTGGTAGAGTCAATTGTATTAAAATGAATGTACAACCAAGATTGCAATATTTGTTTCAATCTCTGCCCATCCCACTACCACAATCCTTTTTCAAAACTCTCAATAGGCATGTCAGACAATTTTTATGGAATTGTAAAGTACCCCGAATATCCATGGGAAAGCTAACATGGGACTATGGTTCAGGGGGACTTAGACTACCAAGTTTTAAAAACTATTACTTGGCAGCTCAAATGAAGTTCATCTCTTCCTTCTTTGAGACGAGTGACCCCCCCTCTTGGACTCAAATCGCACTACACCCCCTGAAAGAAAAGGTCCATAGTGACTTCATTTATAAGCATAACTCTGGAACCGTAAACAAAAGGACAGATAACCCTATATTGAGGCATCTGATAAAAATTTGGTATGAAGCTCACAAAAGTCTTGGATTGAAGGTGGGACTGTCACCTAAAACACCTTTAAAGCAAAATGATCTTATACCCATGACTCTTGACAACAAGATTCTGGACACGTGGCATCATAAAGGAATCCAACACCTGGAGGACTGCTTCGATAAAAGACTTTTCATGCCATTTGAATACCTGAAGAGGAAATACAACTTGTCTAATCAGACTTTTTTCTGTTATCTTCAACTAAGATCCTTTCTGAGGGCTAATTTGGGCTCTGAAATGAGTTTGCCTGTCATGAATGATCTTGAAAAATTTCTTTCTGTGGGAAATGCATACAAATTTATTTCTAAAATGTATCACCTGCTGTTGAATGGGGGCCCTAAACCAGGATTGCATAAGTCTAGAATGAAATGGGAGTCAGATCTCAATGTTGCAATCGATGAACAGTTATGGACAGATTTGTGTCAAAACAGCTTGTCAACTGTTATCAATGCCCGGTATAGATTGATTAACTATAATATTTTACATCAGCTATACCTAACCCCAGAAAAATTGCATTCATTCAAATCCAGCCTGTCAGAAATGTGTTTCAGATGTGACACTGAAGTTGGCTCTTTTCTGCACTGTACCTGGCTATGTGCGAAAATTAGGCCCTTCTGGCATGATATCTGCTCCACCTTAACCAAAATCACAGGAGTTAATGTTCCTATGGACCCAGAACTTTGTTTATTAGGAAACTTAACAAGTATACGCAGTTCTATGAACAATGTACAACTTAAATTCATGGAAGTCGCCCTATGTGTTGCTAAGAAATGTATCGCAGTGTCATGGAAATCTGATTCCCCACTTCTTATTGAGAGGTGGTCTTCTGAGATGAATAGTTGTATCCCTCTGGAAAAAATCACTTATTGTCTCAGAAAACGATATAACACCTTTTTGAAAATATGGCAGCCGTATCTAGACCATATCGGTACATCTGTTACATCAAGTACTTAGTATATTGACCTTATGCGCTGACTTTTTTCTTTTTTTTTCTCCGTTTAGGGTGGGGACGGGTGGGGGGGTTATAGAGTAAGGAGGGTATCCTCCATGTTTTGTGTTGTATCTTTATACTGTTGGTATTTGGATGCTTGTTTGTATATTGCATATATAAAACTGGAAAATAAAATATTTCAAAAAAAAAAAACTATCCCTTTAAGGTAAAAGGTTATTATGTTTACTATCTAATTTTGGGATATACTTATGCCAACAATTGCTGACAAAGTGTCATTAGTTTTGCAGTCATAGTGATTGAACTGTTTTCGTCTCAACCAACTACATAACAAACCACCCATCGTCTGTAGCCTAGTTGTGTTTTTCTGGACCAAAGCAGTGAACGACCAACTGACCGACATCAAAGCTGCACGATCAAAGAACCACCCAACGAATATCGACTGCTGTCAATAGTCAAATCAATATGTGGAGCAGAAGTTAAACTCCATACAAAGCAATCACGCTTACTCACATTAATAAAAACTGCTGTATGGAGCCTTTTTTTCTTTCTTTTACACATCTGTGTGTAAATCATCAATATTTATGACACAACGCGGCTCGGCGCTCCAACACACGCTGTGCACAAACGGAAGAGTTAATTTCCTCCCCTGTTGGTGCAGATATTGATTTGTACAGTAAGCCCGATTTCATTTCATTTCATTTCCATGAGTCAGCACACATTACATATTCATAAACTTTTTTTGAATTGGATGTGCCTGTTCTTTATGGACCATTAAATATTTAGGTGCGGTGGTCAGGTTAAAGCGAAAGGCTAAGTTTGACCAATTTATCAGTAAATCGGTCACAGGATGAGGAACTTAAAATGCCTTCTCCTCTATGATGAGACCTTGCACAGTTTGCCGCCCAGCAACAACACTTGCCACATCATCCCCAGAGAAATAAATTCCACCCCAGTCGTCTTAGATAAACCGTGGCCGCCTGCGGGATCAGTGGTTGGAGCCAGAACCGCCTGAGTGAGCTCCAGGGAAGGAAAGAGCTCGGGAGGAAGCATCGTTTTATCACCCTGACTTCTCCTCTCGGCTTGAAGCAGCAGCAGCAGCACACGGCAAAGAAAAAGAAGAAGAAGAAGAACAGTCGCTCTAATCAATAATTGATCAGGGCGTCTTACTTCCACATTCATGCAGGGAGGTAGATAGAGAGGAGACCAGGTGATAACATCGCCTGAGGTGTAATCGTCATAAAAGCGAGTGCAAATTAGGTTTGTTGGGGGTTGATGAATCTATTATATTAGTGGGTTGTCATGGGATACTGTGCATTTCACTGTGTCAAGATTTCTTTAGTTTTACACGACAGAAACTGGCACCGAAAGCGCACAACACAACACAACACAACACAACACAACACGCTCATCTGTAGGCATTATGCAATCTGCTGTTTAACTTCCTAATGAATGAGCAGCGGTGGCTCGTCGTAACCACGGTAACAATGCTCATTGTTCCGCTATAGAAAAAGTATGTCCACATTTTGGCATCAGCACTCACTTTTCAAATACTATCACACACAACGCACACACTGACACTGTACTACACTGGGTTATACACACATATACACACACACACACAGCCTGAGTCCTTTCTGCAGAGGATGTCTGCTGTGTTACCGCCGGAGGAGAGAAAGTGCAGTAAAGTGTGCATTAACCTACATTCAGCGCACAAGTCCAGCAGCAGAGCCTTGAGTTACTCCGTGCCATGGCTGTGTAAAGTGTGTGTGTAGTTGTAGTGTGTGTGTGCCCACGACAGGGTGTGGACAGAAAGAGGCTAACACGGTCACATTTTTAGGAACAAAAAAACCCACTCCTTTTTTTTTTCTTTTTTTTTTCCTGAGCTTAAGATTTGGTATCGTTTCATTCCTACAGCGCTGTCAGACTCACAATAGATGGGTATGAAAGGATGAAAATCAATGAAGCAGAAGAAGAGATATCTTCTATCCTCCTTTTTTTTTTTTTTACCTTGTCAGAAGCTCTTTAAGGCTTTGTGCATTTTCTATACAGCGTCGGTCCAGACAGAGCAGCGTTATCTTCTAAAGCTGACTGACATCAGCCTCCTCATTCATGCTTCACTATCACCGACTGATTCTGCAGCTGCTCATTAGAAAGATCCAGACACATTCATGCTTTTGTCTTCATGTTCATGCATGTTTTGTTTTTTTGTGTGTGTGTGGTCCATCAGAAGTGTTTGTCACACGGTCAGATAGCTGCAAGTGTCACATTGACACACTGACAGGTCGCATGTGCAGAGATAAGAACGCAAAACAGGGTGTCCTGTGAATGCAACACTAAACACGTCATGTAAGACACACTGTTGAAGAGTATGTCTGAATATTAGCCCTGTTTTTAAAGGGATAGTTCAACATTTTGGCAAATTGGCCCGTTGCCATAATCCCTATAGTCATAGCAGTAGGTTCGTTACCTTTAATTGTCGGTGCAAGCTATTTTTAGAACGGCAGAGCAGAGCCGTGAGCTGCTCAGAGCTACACTACGGAGGCTCATGGGATTTCTTGGTTTCCCTCATCAAACTCATCAAATACACAATCCAACAACTCCACAACGCTCTGGTGGACAAGTTGTGACCTGCACATTCACCACGCTATGAGATAATAACACAACGTTACCAGACAGAGTCATTTTAGAGAGAAATTCATGCAAAACCGCTGATGCGCGCTCCTGTTGAGGGCAGTTTTTCAGCAAGCGGTCTCTGCATTTACCTATAAAACAACTCTGTCTGGTAACATCCCGTAATTATGTCATAGCGTGGTCAACACAGAGTGTTGTGGAGTTGTTGGATTGTGTATTTGATGAGTTTTATAAGGGAAACCAAGAAATCCCATTAGCCTCCGTAGCGTAGCTCTGAGCAGCTTGTGGCTCTGCTCTGCTGTTCTAAAAATAGCTTGCACCGTCAATTATGGCAATGGGCATGAACTTGCCAAAATATTTAACTATACCTTTACATTATATTGTGGCATACACTGTATATTTCCCCAGCAACATCCTTGTTGTTGTTGCACTATACCTCTTTTATGCACCTGCCAGATGAATAAACACATGTCAAACAGGCTTTTAATCCTCGATGTTGGAAAAAATCCTTCCCCTAGTAGTCACACATTTACATTTAATTTGTCTCCTTAACTGCTATGATATAAAATGGCACCTGAACAAAGAGATCTTTATGTTAAAATGTAAATTTGTCTTCCCTTAAACGCCCTCGTTCTCCTTTATGGGATCTGGAGCATCCATGTAGCGACGCGTGTCCTTAAAAGTATTGTACCACAAATATGAGTGAGTGACTGAGTGTGTGTGAGTGTTTCTGGGCCGGAGGTAGAAGAGGAGAGTGAGGTCGACCTGTCATGGTCGGCGTGCTGCCGTCTGGAATGAAGTTAGTCAGGCCCGGTCGGTCGACACAGCTCTGCACTTGCTCTAAATTATCTCGGTAGCGATCGTGGTCTGTGACGGATGAAAGCTCCTCGTTCTGCTGACAGAACTGTGGCTCTTCCTCCGAACACGGCCCGAGGCGCTGGTTTTGGAGTTCAAAGGACGTATTAGATGTTAGATGGATAGCGACGCTCCACATTACACTAACTAACTAACTAATTAGTGTTTCTGTCCCGCGGCCCTGACGTGACACGAGGCTACCTGGTGATTCTGCTGTCGGAGGAGACGTTGTTAGAGAGAGAAACCAAAGCACTTAGAGAATCCTGAAAGGAAAAGTCTGTAACGCAATAGGTGGCAATTATGTCATCGTTATAACAGCCGAACATATCAAACGTTTTAAACTTTATTCACTCAGGCTTTTACCCTGTTCTCATCACAGTTGACATGGTTGACAGGTTAAAGTGCAGATAAGACTCTCCCTCTTTCTCCATTCGTTAAGATAGGAGCTAATGGTTTATATCTTAGCATTAAATCACCACATGAGGCTGTTTATTACTGAAACTCAGCTTTAGCATCATTGCATTCTTCTAACTGATGGCCTATAGTGAATTTTACTACAGTAGACTTCTCTGTTTTCAATTTATCTTTATCTTCACTTTAATGTTTGGTATTTTGGATTTCGGATATGCTTGTATGTTTCAAACGTTTTGTGTTATGTCTTGTTCTCAAATGTTTTGTGTTTTGTCTCGGCTATATTGTAAATGAGGTTGCTCCTCAATATATTTCCGAGTTTAAATAAAGGTTGTAATATAATAAGCATGAACCCATTTACAACCAATTTATCAATCAATTTCTCTTTTCTCTATACAATGAGATAAAATACTGAACAAAAAGCCCAATTTTATGATGCATTATGTCTTGTTTTGTGTGACCAACAGGACAAAACCAAAATATACTAATTTAACTGTTATATGATGGAGAAAAAGCATTAAAAATCGCCACAAATAAGAAATTGTTGCTGCTTTAATGCTAACCCAATGGTTTCCAACCTCTTTTTGGCTCATGACCTCATTGTGACATCACAAATTTCGGGAATCAAGATGCACCAGCTTGGATATTTTTATAGGCTGCATTTTATTTCAACTCTCTACTGAAAGTATAGAATACCCTTGTTTAAGATTGTGTGTGCTGTTTTTAATTATAATCTTAATTTTTTTTCAATCCAAGGTTGAAAAACACAATGCTAACCCCTAAAAATATGATAAACTTTTCCCAAGTGATGGATAAAAACAATATAATTGATCTGGCGCTCAATTACATTGAGTCAATACGTGTTAAAGCTCTGTCAGACCTTCAGTACATCACTGTGGTAGGACTGTGTGTTGTGTGTGTGTGATGCACATGAAAGCTTCATGCACAGAAATAAAACTGCATTAGAGATCAGAACAAACACGGCAGGCAGGCGGCTCCGATGGCAACAACGCTTGTCAAAATGTTTTGTCAGAGTCCCGGCGGACGAGTCGAGGGAGACAAAGTGTTTACTGTCGATATGAAACGATCTAACGCGAGAGGAACGCGCTTGTTTCTGACAAAGCTGATGCCGCCGCCGCCAGTGAATGTAAATGATTCACACGTGGAGATAATCTGAAAATACGACACGGCCCGTAAAGGGAAACAGATTATATGATCTTCGTCCTAATTATTCCGTTTCTTTCCCCGTGTTTGACAAAAGTCGGTGAATCTGACGTCTGCCACTTTCAAAGGAAGACAAAGAACAGATGATTGGTTGGGTTACGTATTGCAGATGTTGCATTGAGGGAACATGACGAACTACACAGTTAACCAGACTCTTTTTGTCACCCAAACTCTGTGTCTGTGTGTGGTGGCAGTCGTGACTGTTACTATCCCAGAATTAATCATCTCCGGTCTTAATGTTGGCAACACACCCACTGACCATCTGGTTTCCTCCACTTCCTCACTACCACACACAACTTAGTGAAGCTTCGTTACTATTTTAAGTCCATTAAGATCTTTAATGACGATTTACCTCCTACATGGAATTTGTTCCTGAACCTCCTACGAAGGCTGCGTCTGCTACAGCAAATATTTCTGTGGGGATTGTGATCGCTGGCTGGCAGTCTTCTTTTTTCTGAATGAAGGAGGTGTTGTGCATCTTCAGCATCTACAGTTTGGTTTGTGCTGACGTCTTGCTACACACCAGACGATCTTAGGCCCCAATGATTGGGCGGCATGGCCCAGTTCGAGGCTCGTAGCAAACAATTACTTGTCCAAGTAATGTCTGAATATGATTATGTTATTGCTCCTGATCCAGTCCAGTCCTTCCCAACTGGAGCCTTTCACTAGCTCCAATTCCAGATCGAGCTGCCACCAACAGAAAACCCACAGCCAAATAACCATGTTTCCATCCAAAATCACTGGGAAATGCACATTAAAAGAAATTTGAATCCTGTGTGTTTCCATTTAAGTACGGACTTTGGTGAAAACTACAAATTTGCAAGAGTTTTCCGGCCTGTAAACTTTCTTAAAGCCCCGCATAACCATAGAGTTCCTGGTAAATGGTGGCATTGCTTTGTTGCTTGCTGTCGAGGATAGCAGTGATGTTTTTCTCCTTTATTAATGTTTTTAAAATAAAGTTACTATTTCGTACTCGGTCCACACAAATCTTATGTTGTTGTCCGCGGCCATGTTGTTGTATTGTTTTTTTTTTTTGTTTTTTTTGTTTTTTTATTGTGAAATTGTGAAACAAATAACAAATTGTGAGATGTGTTGTGTATGTTGTTGTATTGTGAGTGGACCGCAAACACCGGAAGCAGTTGGGGTGAAAGTGCGCTACATCACACTTAATTCGAACATAGCTATTTCCATCCCTTTAGTGAGTGTATTTTTAATTTTTCATGGGATTTTACTTTGATTATGGTGTTTCCAGTGCATCTAAAAAGGCTGATGGAAACATGGCTAATGAGAGCAAGTACATTTGGGAAGCATCAACAACTTTTACAGCTCAAAAACATGGTAGCTATGAGCCAGATGTAAAATACAGAAAGAATAGCAGCTCAAGGGAGGAATCGACAGGCAGAAAGAATACACTATACAACAGGGAGAAATCGTCTGTACAGAAACCAACAAAAGTGTGAGATCTCGTGTCTGGGGAATCACCGCTGTGTAATCGTTGTTCCAAAAAGCTGGTTAGCGCTCTTCTGGATGAATTTCTAGTGCGTAGTACGTTTGGAGGATTATGATGACAGTAGAAACAGTCCTTGTGTCTAATGTGTAGCCAATGGAAGGTCAGGCAAAAAAAAAAGCCAAAAGCCCGAAATGTAGGAACAGATGGTGGTTTTGGTTGAACAGGGTTATTATCATCAGGGCTCGGGCTACTGTAGGGTTGGTGTCGGGGTTAAACGTTGTTGTTGGTAAACCAGAGAATGATCTGACTCTATAATCTTTTCCAGATGTTGCGAAAATTTGAACAAAACAAAAAAGGGACGGTTGTATCGCTCTCCATCCCAGCAGCAGGTGAGACCCAGTGCATCATCTATTTCCCCTGACAAATCTTTCACTAACATGCTTGATTTCACATCTTGCTGCACACGGAGTGAAATGAACTGGTGTGAAATTACAGAAATAATCATATACTGGCCTAACAGGAGCCAAAAAAGAACTATCTTGTGAGTTAAGTCTGAGAAAAACATCCCAGTGATTGAATAAAACACAGCAGCTGGAGGCGCTCGGTGGGTTATAGAGCTCACCCTCCAGGATGTGAATGAACCCTGATCAAAGTGATGAGAGTGAAAAACATACTTATTATTTATCTAAACAACCACTATGTTTATTTTTTTCAGATTTTCTCACAAAGTTTTCTTGTGAAATCTTCGATGCAAAACATGATCATGCAAATATTATAAGAGCTCAACACATCAAACAGGTGGAGGACCGTCCTGCATCGCATCGCTTTGAAAATGGAAAATTTGGGCATTTTGAATGCTGCCGATGCCTCTTTGGTTTGAAAACTCTGGGGATGCGTTGTAGCCTGAGACGTTTGGAAATGATGACGTAGACGCCGACGCACTAAGGTGTGCATTAGTGTGGATGAGGTTGTTTTCTGACACAGAGATGATACAGCAGATGGTTTTTGTTTTAAAATGATAATGCAGAACAATGGATGCAGCCTCAGATGATATCAGTCCTGTGAAGTCATCAGTCATTAGTCATGTATCACTTTTAAACTCCCAAAGATCAAAACCAATTTAAACCCACACATCCATCAATCCATATTCTTCCACTTCTCTGTGGTCGAGCCGCGGTGTCCAGTTCCTCCTGAGATGATCCCAGGACAGATATGATACCTCCAGGTCTCCTCCCAAGCTTTCTCTATCTATAACTACAGCTCTGGTAAATGGAAAATTAAATTTGACACCATTTTTAAGATTTCAATCCAATAAAGGGCAGAAAACTAGCTTTCATGTTTCAGGAAAAGTCATTTTAACAATCCCCCCAACACCTAATCCTTCCATGCGATGGCTTTACTGCTTCAGGTGAAGGTGAGGTAAAACCAAGACAGGTCAAGACAAGCAACCTCACACATTTACAATCATACCTACAGGCGATCGAACCAGTAAAGGAAACCAGGAAACCCCAAAAAACAACCCACACAGATACATGGAAGATAAAACCCAGAGCTTTTTTGTTGTTAGTGGACAGGAGGACCAACCACTGCCCCACAGCGACGCCCCAATCCTCAACAGTGACTCCAAAAATAAACAAACTGTCAACCTTTATGACACAGTGTGAATCAGCAGCGGAATGAAGATGAAACATTTATGAAGCCAAATAACATCTTTTGGAAATGACAGAAGTGACGGCAACAGCAACAGCAGCTTTTTGTTTCACCATCTTAAACAGCAAACAACGAGAACAACAACTACAACAACAACAACAACAACAATCGACGGCAAAGGTTCAGATTTAGGAGGAAAAAACCCCGGCAGAACAACAAGGAGATGAATAAATGAGGTGACAGAGAGAAGAGAGAGGAGAGACATGACAGACTCTGTGAGCAGCCTGTACCAGTGAGACCCAAGATTTTTGGTGCCGTATGAAGATCCCACATCATTCCTCGCTCAGTAACGGTCCAATTTTAGACGTATACCACACAGAAATGTTTTTAAAGAGCCACCTGGGAGTTAGTGCAGAAGGATTTTATTCATCTGCTAAGATACAGAAAGACACGAGCCGAGCCCACACCAACCATACTTAACAGGAGAGGAACGTTATGTTGAATCATATTTTGTTGAAGCAGCCAAGTTAAAGGTGTTTGGAACCAAAGCTGCGTTCAAGTCAGGTACAGAGGATGCAAAACGACCTGAAGCTGAAATGTAAATGTGACAAATTTAAAACCATGTTTGCTGTAAATGACGTGCAGGCCTTCTCCCACACGTACCTGGGATTAACTCAATAGCTGGAGGCACAGCTCAACATACATAACCAGCTACTTATGGTGTGGTCAAATAATAGCTGAGTTTTCAGGGAGTTGCTAAATCAGTCATGGTTTGGGTCTGTATTAAAGGGATAGTTCACCCAAAATTCAAATTACACTCATTATCTACTCACCCTCATGTCGACTAAGGGCTGTGAGAAGTTTGCGTCAGTGCAAATTGGATTGGAGTTTTTAATTGTCATTTCAACCATGCCATAATTCAATAAATACATTTTAGAGTTAAGAGAGTGCCTTGGAATTTTTCTTTTGTCTTCCTAGATAATGAGTGAAATTTGAATTTTCGGTGACCTATCCCTTTAAGACAGAAATCAGCAAAACTCCTCATAAAAAACAACATTACAATAGATTCACTTTTTTTCCTGAGGGTATGAATAAAGTTATTTTGAATGGCTCAGTTGCATTTTCTTTATTTTTGTAACATTACAGCTGTTACAATAACCATGTATTTGATTCAAATTTAGCCTCAAACTGTTAAATTCAAAAATCTTAATCGATTCAAAAACTCAAATGGACATAAAAAACTGTAAAAACACACAACATGATGCACAGTGTAAACACAATAGTGCCACCCTGTAATATCCAACATCAAGTCATGCAGTAAAGAAACAAAGTGCATGATTTTATCAAATTAAATGTGAATATTTTAAGATCCAAGCAGAAACATACCATGACTCACACACACACACACACTGATCGGTCCTAGCACGAAATGGCTCTTAGTGTTTTGCCTTAATGCACTTTCAACTTCCTTTCAAGCTTGATAAGAATAATGTAACTGATTATTGTCTACTCATACGATGTAATGGTTGGAGGAAACAAGTCATAATGTTAAATCTAAACTCATGACACTGCAAACACTGAAACGCACACAGCTGCACCACCGACCACTGCATTTGTGCTTTTTAATATTTTACTCAGAGCAGAGCCAGAGCTAACTACTCTTTACTGGTTGGAGCTGGGTCACACACACACACACACACACACACACACACACACACACTCACGTGCATGTGTGTGTGCTTTAAATAGACAGTGTGTTTTCTGCCTGACTGATTAGAGGAAACTGGATCAGTGTGTCTTCCTCTACCGCCCCTCAGTGAAAGTTCATCCGCTTCGCTTATGCATATTAATGACTTCCGAATGTATGTCGGTGTGCGTGTGCGTGTGCCTGTGTGTGTGTGTGTGTGTGAGCTTGCATACCTAATCACTGGACTGGACAAGCCTTCATGGGCAGTGGCATTGTGGGAGCTCAGCACTGGCCCAAGCATGTAATAATTCACACACTGTTTGATATATACAGTAGCCAATATATCCTGTGTCTATATCTATATAAACCCTGTACACTGGTTCTGGTTCTGGTGCGCGAGCAGGTTTTAAACTAGACACCACACTATTCGCACTTTCAGATCCCAAATCTTAACAATAACTGAAAATTGGAAAAAGGATTAGGCAATAATTTGTTTTGGTTGTCTGAGTAACTTGCTGAATCGTCTTTTTAATGAGGATTTTCATACTGGAAATGCAGCGCCAACCAAATCCTCGATTATTTTATGTTAGCCTATCTAAATTAGATCTTTTGAATTTGTGAGACCCATGATTTAGCCAGCTACAAAATCATTTTGGCAGTTTTTTGGGGGCGGTCAGTTTATCTTCTTTCATTACTTTTTTTCATTATGAATCATTATGTCTGTAAAATGTCAGAAATCGGTTTAAAGACATCGTATTTTTCCACAGCTTCTCTCTTTTCTTCAGATGTGTTGTTGACTCGCTATTGGAAAGTGGTGACAGGTCAATGCTAAAGCTAATTAAGGAAACAAACGTCAACACTGGTGCATTAGCTAAATTTACATCGTCCAGTGAATGAAGTTGTTGGCTCTTGGAGATTTGTAACTTTTTAAGTTGAAAATACACACACACCCCTTTGCTTTTTCTACCTACAGTACAATAGCCTACGCTGTCGTATAGCCTACTGTAGCCTAGCTTAGCATGCTAACTCTTGAGTAGAAGAAAAGACATGTTAGAGACAAGAGTTTACATTGGTTTTGCTTTACACAGCTGGAGAGAAAGCCACTTGTGGTTAAAATCTGTGTTTTGTCGAGCCTGGCCCTATAGTGTGCTAAACAGTTGCAACTATAAGTAGCCTAGCCTAGCATTAGCAAGACTTACAAAGAGTTCCTTTAATGTTTTTTAAATTATCAAAATATAGCTGCAGATTAATTTTCTGTTCAGAGTTTTGGGTAATCCTTTAATTTACAGGCCGTTAATGACGTGATAATGTCAAGAAATAACAGTCAATTTCATAATGTCGAGAAATATAGCCAAGAAATAACAACTGATTGCGTAGAAATGGAAATAACCCAGAAATATTGGTCAATTGCAAAAGACTTCTGGCCTTTCCCAAAAAATTCAAAGCATGAAAAGCTTGTAGCTACATCTTTTGCCTTTGACATTAGTATGAAATTGACCGTTATTTCTAGGCTATTTCTTGACATTACTATTTCTCGCCTAGCCTAGCCTAATTAAAGAGTTACCGAGATCGTGTCTTAATCAATAGAGGAAGAAGAAGAAGAAGGAATGTGCAGGATGAAGCTACATCCACTAAAACAGAGCAGATTTCACAGCAGCAGTGACCTCACAGAGCGACACTTCAAATACACAACGAGCGGCGCACGTGATTGTTTGATGTTTTGTCGCCTGTTGGAGCGCAGCCGCCTCTGCCGCCGCCGCATTGATCTCCCTCAACAAGAAGCTGCTCGACCATATTAACTAAGTGGCGGCCATCTCTTATTCATACACTGCTCATTACTTATCAACGCCCTCTCACTCCTGTACTCTGATGGGATTTTCACGGTCCATTTATGGGACGGAGAGGAGGAGGAGGAGGGGTGACAGGACAGGGGGAAAGATGGAGGAAGGGCAGGAGGAAGAGGAGGGGGTAGACGAAGAAGGAGAGTGTAAATAGAGATGGAGAGGTGTGAGAACAGGTGAATGATGAGAGAAAAGGTTGTAAAGGAAAAGGAAAAGGAGAGGGAGCAGCGGAGACGGATGAGTGATGGATAAATGATGAATGGGATGACTGGATGCTTCCAATCACACACAAAACCAAGAGAAAGACACACACACACACACGCAGATTAGTCCCAATGACCCACTTAAGCAGGAGACAGACAAAAAATGGCTTTTAATTTACACTTATGAAGTCTGGGTGTGAGGATGATCACGGTGATGGCCTTATGAAACGCTTTATTAAACACAGGAAGCAGTTTGATTAATGCAAAAAAACCCAGACGCCAGTGCTACTACTAGTCTCACCATTCATTTTCCTTTAAACCCCTTTTTGCTTCCTGGCCCCTGGAGCCTTTTTGTTACTGTCATTATACCAAATTCTTACAAATTATATGTTAATAAAGGTTTAAACATAGCAAAATGCAAACGAATATGTGTTTTCTAAGGATTAAAAATGGCCAGAAAAGAAGAAAAACACCAAAAAAAAACATTAAAAAATCATCAAGATATGTTAAAGACGCCTCCATCTTGTGTTTTTTTTTTAACAAGCAGGTCACAGTGAACCTGAGCTGACCTCAACCCTGAAGCGAACTCATCTTCTAAATTAATGAAAGCGTCATTTAAAAAATGAATTAAATCATAAATCACTTTAATCATGCTTTAATGAAATAGGCGGGTGGTTTTTTTTTTTGGCAGGCAGGGGAGGGGAGGAGGCGTCGGCGGGGGGAGGAAGGAGAACATTTTGGACGGCAGAACACCAGGCTTTAGCCAAATAATGTTACGGTAGACTGAGGAATGGATTATCATTATCGTTGTTGTTGTTATTATTGTTATTATAGCGTCATGAATATAAATGTGCACCAAATTAAGATAAGACACATTCCAGAGACAAAGATACAAAGAACCCAGAAAATAAAGGAAACCCATTTAAAAGCTTTTCATGGTCAGATTTATAAATGACTGACAAACACAAGCTGAGGAGAAATGTGAATGGAAATAGTCCACCTCGTCTTATATTCAGAGTTTTTCAATTTTCATCGCCTGAATATTAGCCTATAATATTCAACTTTTGTGAAGCCAGTCCACAATTTTAAGTGAAAATAAACTTTCTTGAATCACAATATGTGGAGTTCATATTCAAGAAAATCTGGATTTCCTCTAGAATATTTATATCTATAAACCCTTTAACAGCCACAGGGACGAAGCCAGCCCCCAAAGTGTGCATGAAATCAATGTTTGGCATGAGATAAAGTGGTAAAAGTACTGCATTACAAGGAGCCAAGTATTCAATATCTTATCTAAAGTGCATGAGTATTGGCAGAAATCTCGGCTTGTATAGTACTTAAGGAAATATACCTTTTCCCCACTGTTAATGTGCATATATTTTCCATATGAAACTATATTATATATAAAAGTTTTGTTTCATCTGTGTCAATATTTATGGATTAAACTTTAAAACAGCGTTCCTATTCCTGATCCTGATGCTGCCTGAGGAACAACACTGACCTCGTCCTCCCACACACACACATACATGTACACACATGCACAATACAGATGTGGGCCAGTAACATGTGAAATAGCCAGACGGCACTGTGTGACCTACTCAAGTGATGACTCATATACACCAACACACACACTCACACACATACACGGGAGGGTTTTGCACCCTGAAGTAATTATCCCATTATGTGTGTGAATTCCGCTTAATCGCACGAGTCGAGTTGTCTAATTTACTATTGGCGACACGTACAGTGAACTCAGCAGCAGCAGCAGCAGCAGCAGCAGCAGCAGCAGCAGTGACTTCATCACACCTCAGCATCTTCTTTACTTTACATCCACCATAAAACAACAGTCCTGACAACGTTTACAGTCACAACAGCACAGACCATGGAGTGGTGGTGTGTGCGTGTGTTTGTGTGTGTGTGTGTGTGTGTCCGTCAGTGTGTGTGCGTGTGTGAAGGATGTGGTCAGAGAGCATGGTGACAGCTGAGAACTAATAGGCCTGGAAACAGTTTAAAATGATTGATACGAGCCATTCAAATCCACCAGGGGCACATCAGGCCACGTGTGTGGGTGAGTCTCAACACACAACAGGAATGGCTTTGCTCTGTGTGTGCGTGTGTGCATGTGTGTGTGTGTGTGTGTGTTAGAGAGAGAGAGAGAGAGCTTGTTTTAGTTACTGTATTCACAAAACAAGGATCCCACTATACTAATGAGGAGCAGGATGCAGGGCTGTTGCTAGGAATTCTGGGCCCCCTGAAAGAATACTATAGTGGGCCCTGCCCCCTGACTTTTACACTTTTTTTTTAGACTACATACAGTAGCCTATGTATTATCCTTTTTTATTTAGCCTAGGCTACTTTGTTTTGATGCTAATGCAGCATTATGAGTATTAGTCTTATGCAGAATAATTTAAGATTAGCCTACTGGGGTTTTTTGTGGGCCCCACTGGGCGCTGGGCCCCTAGAATTATCATCACCTTTCTCCCATATATGGCGGCCCTGCCAGGATGCCCAGTGGGTTGGGATTAGGTTACAGTAGGCTAAATAAAAAATGATAATACGTAAGTAGTCTAGTCTAAGAAGAAAAAAAAGTGGAAAAGTCAGGGGCCCAGAATTCCTAGTAACGGCCATGGGCAGCTCATTAGGATTCAACAGTTACCTATAAGCTACCTGATGTATAGGCTAGTGCAGACTCACCTTGTGTTGTTTCCACATCACCGCCAGCGGTTTGACGTCGTGTTTAGCGTGTTTCCCCTCCTCCAGACACTTCGTACACACCGGAGCCCTGCAGCTGCTGCAGTACATGTTGAAGTTTTCCGCTTCGTGATCCACACAGGTCGCCGGTTTCCGCGCGGTAGCGGGCGGCAGCGGCTGTCCGCTTCCACCGCCGCTCCCTCCGCCGCTCGCCGCGCCGCCTCCTGCCGCTCGGTTCGGCGGCGGCACCAGGCGGTGCTTGGCGAGCGGACCGCGGGACGGGTGGCACCGCTGCTGGCAGGCGTTACAGTAGTAAACATCACACTGCTCGCACATCACCGCCGCGTCCACCGGGTTGCGGTCGCACAGCTGGCACTTCACCGCTGTAGAGGAGGAGGAGGAAGCAGAGGCGGCGGCGCGGTTCTGCTGGTACCGCGCCACGATGGCCTCGAGCAGCCGGTTCCGAGGGAAACCCCGGAGCCCCCGCTCGTCCAGGGAGACGCTCCGGTGACACAGCGGACAGGTGAGGGAGCAGTGTCGGTGGGCGGCGGCGGCGGACGGAGGAAACACTCGCACCCCGTTGGGAGACTTGAGCTGACACGGGGTGTAGGAGCCGTAGCCGCTGTCCGTCTCGCTGTACAGACTCATCTTGTCCATGTCCAGGTAGTCGTAGTCGGAGCTGCCGGACGCGCGGCTCTGCACCGGGGTCTCTCCCTCCGGGGTCTGCACCGTGATGTTCCGGGCGCAGGCCAGGCACACGTTGTGGGAGCAGGGCAGCAGGATGGGGTCCTTGAACAGAGACCCGCACACGGGGCATTTTAACTCTTCCTCCATCGCTCCCGGTGGCTGTCGGCGGCGGACGGACCGGAGGAGGGAGAAGAAGCTGCTTCACTGTGGACGCTCTCCAGCTCCAGCACCGACTGACGCGGACAGCTCCCCCCGAGCCGAGCCGCTCTGCGCAGCCGCGGCGAGGGGCGGGGACTGGGGGGGTGGGGGGTATGGAGGGGGGCGGTGGTTCAGCTGAGTGATCGGGTTAATTTACAGCACACACACACACACACTGACAGGGCATGTAAACACGTTCCTGGTCTGGGAGTGGGACTCTCCTACTATGAAGGCCTGTAGGCTACAGGGATCATTGGGTCAGTGTTTGGTCTATAAGTTTAGGTTTGGGTTGGAGGGCAATAATTTTTAAAGCTCCTAAAGATTCCTTTAAAATCATATAAAACCCCCCTTAAAAAAGTAAAATGAAGAGATATAAAACAATGAAGAACAACCATGATCCAGACAGGCAACATGGATTTATTCTACTGTAAGAGGCTATAATTTCTTCATGAAAATAATAATAGTACAATATATGGCCAAAAAAAACTGAGTTTCTGTGGAGAAGATGTAAATCTATTGAAATAAGATAATCTGTTGATGAGTTGGGGTTGAAACCTTTTGTGAGACTGAGCAGAGTGTGTAGGTGCATCTCAATAAATTAGAATTTCATTTATGTCAGTAATTCAATCCAAAAAGTGATAAAAATGAATACATTATAGAGCCATTACACAGAATGAAACATATACGCAGCTTTATTTATTCAATTTCTTTAGCCTAATTGTGATGATTATGGCTTACATTTAATGAAGACCTAAAATTCAGTATCTAAAAAAAATGAATATTATAAAAGGGCTTTTTGACTTGAACTATTGAAATGTAGCTACTTCCTTAGATGCACCGATACATCCCTCTGAAGTGAGTTCGATCCACTAACCTTTATGATGTTTGACGTTAACCCTATGTGTTAGCTAAACATTTAATTGACCAGACGGCCGCCATGACTCCAGCCCCTCGGGGTGTCGCATTAGAGCCACCCACTGGGACAGCTTTCCATCTATTAGCTCTGTTAGCATCCCATTACCTGAGAATTATAGGGTTGGTGGAATGAAAGGGATTATCTCTATGACACAAGCACATAATGCAAATTTATATCCACTGCCTGACTTGACCTTTTTTTTTTTTGACTAGTGGGAAGTTCTTGTTTCAGTCATTGTGAGGACGTGTGCTCATAAAACATTGAACGACAGGGCTAAAAAATCACTGTTGGAGCAGAAAGTGTGGTAGCCAGAGATGGAAACTCAAGTTGAATTGTGTCTTTGACAGTGATGCAGACATCTAAATGGACTTCAGACGTCCAAATGCCCACAACAGTGCTCTCCTCTTAAAATCTTAGTCTAAATCAGAGTTATTTTGGGTTATTTGTTTGTACAATATCCTGAAAATTACAGTGGGCTGCATTTCCTGTAAACTTGTCCATTTCATGTCAGCTGTATAAAGCACGTAAAGCTGCCAAATCAGCTATTATATCCGTCTATCATGATAATGAATACAGCGACATTAGCACAACAAAACCAAGACAATGAGCTGAAAGACACTAAAGCAGAAGTTGTAGGACAAAGTCAGAGAATAAACCATCATATCAATCATTCACATCACACATTTATTTTGACTCATTCTTACTATAGATGATTGCAGCTTGAAGTTTTTCTTTGTTGCAAAACAATGACAAATATCAGACAATGGTGTCAACATGAAGGATTGTCAAACTGCAGCCCATTGATGTGTGAATGAGTGTAAAACTACATTCTGCTCGAGTAAAAGTACAAGTACCAGCATCATCGTATCATCATATAAGTATCTATTCATTATGCAGAGTGGCCGACTTTCCTGGTTTATGTTTTACTGGATTAAAATTATGCATGATGCATTAATTAGTGCATCGCTTTAACGCTGCAGCTGGTGAAGATGCATGGGATTTATTTTAATTTGCTCCTTCTAAATCTAAATCTATACATTTAGTATGGTAAATTATGTCATAAATGAGCTGGAATAAAGGTTAAATATTTGTATCTGTGATGCATTTTTTGTGCATGTATACATTAAATCTGCTGAGGAGACTCCACCCCTGATATCAGCTTCATCCCACCTGTTAACATGCAGATGTGCACAGATGAGGCTGGAATCCGTTTTCTACAAACGCACCATGCTTTGATTCTGTGGTTTAACAAGATGCTGAGCTGCACAGTATAATCTCTGCAGACTGAGACCCTGAACCAGCGTCTGCTCTGCACGTGAAACACTTGTATTTACTGTATATTCACTGTATATTTTCCTGCAGAGCGTCGTGAGTGAATGAGTTTCTCTCTAATAATCCCCCCACCCTACCCCACCCCAACCCACCCCTGCAGCCTGATGCTTCTTTTCCGAGGATAAGCTGATAACTTCGCCTGGGGCTTCCCTGGAGCCCTCGATCACATCACAGATTATAATGAGATGAGCCGCCGAGCAGAGAGAAACAGTCATGTGTTGAATCATGAACGGGCTCTAAAAATATCTGCATCTTCAGGCCTGTCACTGCTGGGCAATGTTTCTCAGAGAGAGCAGAGGAGCACTTGTTTCTGTGTTGTTGTTTTTTTGCAACACCACAATCTGATTCTTACCGCAGGAAGGACTGCGAGGCATGCTGGGTCACATGACTCAACCTGGGGTCATATCTTGGCATTTTCTTGCAAAACAGGTCGTTGAGTTCACAGATTCCTCCCAGCGCAGTGTAAAATATAACCAGGAAATACAGTTTGACACTTGAACCGAGGAGCAGGATTTAAATCCAGTGATTACAGTTGGTATAAATCACAGCCTCTGCAAATATATCGTAGTATTGTTTATTTTACATGAAGAAAATGATGCCATATAACATCTATAAACTAAATCCATCATATTTAATGTTTCATCATTCTGAGCGGCCACAGGAGGGCAGTGTTTGCACCAAACAAGGACCATGTGCAAGGAACTAAAGTCTTATTTTGGTATTATTTGACCTATGAAAAATGATCATGAATTACAGTGCTTTTATTCTGAAGAGCCATGTAGCCTACTTTAATTTGGCAGCGCTCCAGTTTCTCTCCATATCCTATCAAACGTAGATGATTTTAGTTGAAGAAAATTAAAAAGAATATACATTTATTACCCTTTTTCATCTCAGAAAGGTGTTTAATCAGAATGGGATAATAGATTTTCTAAATAAAAGTGTGAAGATTAGATTGACTGCAGGAGAGGAGACAATTAACTTTATTAGTCGCACTTGTGATTTCAAGGCTTAGAGCTGCTGTGAAAAATCTGATTCATCTCGTGATGATAAAGAATGACAATATATATACACACCGGTATATGATGTATAAAATATGTATTTCTCATATCTGCAGTGTAACTTTGCCTCTTCACAGGGAAATCAGAGCTGCAGTGGCCGTGACCGTCAGCTCCAGGCTCTTGTTATTGTTCTCACGGACTCACTGGGAACTGAGTTGTCAACACGGTGCAGCTCCACCTGAGCTGCAGCAGCAGGACGGAGTGTGAAGACGCAGAGACACAGAGTTCTTGTGCTCGGTGGGGCTTTATTAAAATTTCATGTGTTACTGTCAAACACAAACTTGTACATTTTGACTTTAATAACAGTGAACATTTACCAGTGCATCTTCTTCTCAGTCATCCCTTTTTAAATCAGTACTAGTATGCTAGCATACTATTTAGTGTCTAATAGCGATCCAGCAGCCTGAAAACCAATCAGTGATTGATTGATTGGACTTAACTGGATCAAACATCCTCTGAACTCTGAAACAACATAAACGTTGTGTTTTCTCAGCGAGTGCACAGATTTACTCCTGTCGATCTCTGTTCTGTGTCCAGTTTCAAAGTAACCAGGGTCGCACACACACATGAGCCCAAAAACTGCACATAACATTGATAATATTGCCAATCTGATCAGAAAATCAGCAGGCAGATCATTTTCAATCAAGCTAATGGGTAAATTCTTATGAGACACACAGTACAAATTCAGGTGCAAAGTAGCTTTATGTTTTGTTTTTTTTTACCTATCATGAGGTATTTTCTCTGTTGTTAATGCTCTTCCCATGATGCATCTGTCACTTCCTGTCCTGCAGAATCAAAACAACCAGGTTATCTCTACAGATGGACTTGAAATTGCCAGGACGTTTGCAGATTGGACAAGCTAAAGCAGTTCCCATCAGTCTCAGACCACAGACGTGGTGCTCTCCGGGTTGATCCGGACCGGCCTGGTGCTCTTCCTCAGGTCCTGCAGCTGTTTGGCCGGTTTGCCCACGCCCTCCTCGAACCGCCGCTCCACCACGGGCAGCACCGTGTCGTGGAGGAAGGAGGCGTTCTGCATGATGAAGGCCTTCTTCTCGGGGTCCTGCTCGCAGCGGAGGCTGTAGTCCACGTGCTGCACGGCCACCAGGATGATCTCCCTCAGGCTCTCCAGCAGCACCATGTGCAGCTCGGGGAAGTAGAGCTTCAGGCCTTCCTCCAGGAAGCTCATCATCTGCTTGGTGAAGGCCACGATGGTGTAGCTCAGGTTCACCCAGCAGTCGTCGCCCGTGTACTGCTCGAAGGTGCCCATGCCGCAGCTGCGCATCTCATCCTGAAAGAAGACAAACACAAAGTTAAAACAAACTACTTTTTGTAGTAGTTTTTTCAATTCTTTTACATTATATGATCCATATTAAACAATAAAAGAGTTTTTTTTTTTAATTATGAGTCAATATCCTCACCAGTAGCAGATGTATATTAGCAGGTTTCTTTTCAATCAATAAATTAGTGTTTTATTCATAAAAAATGAAAAACATCACAATCGCAATTTTCTTTCATCCCAGCCATTTGCAAATCAATGGATTACACTATGGATAGCGTTATTTATATACAATGTGTATATGTGTAGTCTTATCTATCGAACAAGAGATTACTGGTTACAGGGCATTTTTGTGTCGCTGTGCTGCAGAGACGAGAGCTGGGTTGGTTTTCAGCCAAGTGACGCTATAGGTCATTTAACCATCACAATTACTCTGAAGCTGTTTAATTCAAGTAAAAATGTAGCACAGTTAAGCTAACAATGCTGCATAGTTCCTCTTTAAATCAGACATTAAACATTAAAAATCCCCAAAAAACAGTTCACAGTGGTAGAAAACAAACAGAAACAGCACATCCTCGCTGTTTTTGCTTGATAAATAATTCAAGCAACTGTATTTTTTAAGATGTTTCTGACTAAACTAGAAGAAAATTAGTCAAAACAAGACAAACAAACACAAAAGGCCAGGCCGACCTTGAGTTTAGTCAGAGCCTCGGGGGTCATGAGGTTCATCCTCCTCCACATCTCCTCTGAGTTTCGGTGCTTAGTGGCTTCGATGATGATGTCCTTGTAGCTGTGCAGCGCCGCCTTGACGTCTTTGACCAGCAGCGACTGCAAGGTGAAGGTCAGGTCCAGCCCGATCTCCGTCAGCTGCTGACAGTGCTCCTTGGCCACTTTAACGCACTCGGCTGCTGTCGACAGGCTCTCCTTACTGTCGAACACCTGGCTCAGGCAGAAAAGGATATATTTAGAATATAAATAGACCTCAACAAGCTTTCAAATAAGATATCACACCCTCCTGACTCCATCTCCTTCGTACCTGTTTGCTGAAAGCGTCCACAAACATCCTCATGGCTGATTTGGACCAGACCACGAAGGCCGAGTAGCAGCCCGTGTTTCCAGCAAAGTCCATCTGGAACTCCTTGGCCGTCTCCAGCAGGCTGGTGAAGAAGATGTTGCAGAGCTTGTGGATGTAGAGCAGCGTGGCTCCCTCGATGCGAAGCTGCCGTATGGCCGTCTGGACGGCGGCGGCGCGGTTCTTCAGGAACAGCTCACAGGCCTTGGTGGACTGACCTGCAGCACAGAAAACAACAAGTCAAAATGAGTGTTAATGTATGAATGTAGTATGTGGTGGTGCAAGTCTAGCTTTGGCATTTTATCCACTTTTCCAGGTTTATAGCTGTGATTTGTGAATATTTATGGATTCATATCTTGGTATTTGGCTGTTTTGAGGCCAAAATCAATAAATTGAGATAAATCATATCATATTCAATGAAAAATGAATGTGAAATTTGGTCATTTTTAAATAAAACAGAACATTTTTGGTGGGTGGTAAATCAAAAAACATTTTTTTCTTTTCTAAAGTATATCCCACAAGTCTGTGCAGAATGATGGTGCTAAAAAATAACCAAATTTACAATTACTACCACATATTTTGTATCTATTTACAGTATCTTAATATGCAAATATTTTCAAATCAATGTGAGTTGAAATAAATTGCCACTCTCACTCAATTTAAAGTAATTTAGAGTAAGTTGATTAATCAGCAGGTGGATCGACTAAAAACGAACGTAAGACAAGTTTAATAACAGCTTCAGTTTCTCAGTTGTGGTGATTTGCCATTTGTAATCGTAAAGTGAGCGTTTAAAGATGGATTGTTTTTCACTATTTTCCTTATTTTCTTTATATAAAATCATACTTAAACAGCCTCTAAAATGTGACATCAGGTTGTTGCTGCATGCTCTTCACAAGTGTTTCAAATGTTCGTGCTACTACATGCAAAATAAATGCAAATATTACACTGAAGGAAGTGATGCAGAGACATTCACTCCCTCAGCTGCTGACAAGTGTGAACCTCCTGTAGTGAACTGTGAGAAACTAATGTGAGTGTATCCAGCTGACTGTCTTGTATTATATGTATACTGATGAAAACCGAGACAGCACCTAGTCTGATGAGCTGGGACACGGCCCGTCTGGTGGCCTTGGGTCCTCCACGGAGTGACCGGTCCGGAGACAGCTCGAACACCAGGACCTCGGTCAGCTGCCGCACGCGCTCGTCCACCTTGGACCGGAGCTCTTTGACCCTCTGGGTGACCGGCTGGTCTTTCAGATACTCGTTGAGCTTGTCCAGCAGGTCCACGGCGCCCTCGAAGTCCCTCTGGGCGATGCAGACGTCCAGATCCTCCGGCAGCTCCTGGATCCACTCCAGGCTCAGGTCCACGCTTTCCTCAGAGTCTGGGGGCTCGTCGTCCTCCACGTCGAAGGGGTTGGTGGACACCTCGGCTCTCACGGGAGACGTGGGCACCTCCACCACCTCCTCCTTCTTGTGCCTGTCCTTGGTGACTTTGTTCTTCTTGGTCTCGTCCAGGATCTCCAGCCACTCCTTCTTGATCTTGCTGTTCTCCGCCTGGAAGATGCGGCTGTCCGGGAACATCAGGATCTTGAACATGTCCTTCATGGGGGGGTTGTCTTTGACGTTGACCACGGCAAAGCTCTCCAGGTCGTACAAGGCGTTGTACTTGTACTTGACAGTGCCTCTGCGGTTTGGCAGCCAGGTGGCGATTAACAGGCAGTCGTTCATGAGGAAAGCGTGCACCTTCTGGATGGGGGACATGTTGTCAACATCAAACTCAACCAGGTCTCCATTGTAGACTAGATGCCTCCCTGGGGTATCCATGATGTTCTTACCCCCCTCCACTTTCTCCAGCAGGGAGGTGAGGGTCCTCTGCTTCAGGTCCTCTGTCTCCTTGGGGAAAGCAGCCTGCATCTCCTTGGAGGTCTCGTCCTTGTCGGTGGACAGCAGGGCCTGGGTGATGCTCTCCATGATGCTCTTCTGCTCCGTCAGGATGTGGCTCAGCTGGTACATCTCGCTCTCCAGGTACGAGATCTCCTTGGCCGTCTCGATGAACTGCCTGTAGTTCTTGTAGACGTTTTTCTTCAGGTTTTGAGCCGTCTCGTCGGCCAGGTTTTGGATTTTCTGCCGGTGCTCCTGCAGGTCTCGGTCGCCATCGGACTGCTGTGACAGCTGCTTCACGTAGTTTTGAGGGTCGAAATTGGGCGATTCGAGCAGCTTCCGCAGCCGGTTTCCAGTTTCCGACATCTTCCCGTCTCCTTGTGTGTTTGTTTACTGAGGCAAAATGTTGACTAATTGAGGATAAATAGAGACAGAAGAGGAATTCACCGAGGGTCCTCGGCTCATATCCGCCTGCAACCCAAACAGGAAGCTGTAAACTCGTTCACACCCTGGGACGTCACGGGACTCCGGAAAAACAGTTGGTCAACAAATTACACCAAAACTATATTATTTCAATAATACGTACTCGTTCGCACAATAAAACATCATTAATCGATTGTATCACTTGTAATATGCACAGAAATATCGGGCTAGTGGCCAATTTTCATTATTTGTTTCACTAAATTACTTCAGAAAAACCTCCGGTGGATTTTTCGTTGGCCAACAACATGGAATTAAAAACTGCATTTCCCAGCATGCATTGCTTTGCGTTTGTCCGCTTCACAAAAAAATCAAAGACGGTTATCTTTGGAAAAAATGTTGTTTTGAATGTATTGATAGCAACAGATAATGTGACAGTAATTGTAAACTTATATTTAAATGCACGACTAATAATTAATTACTGCGTAGTTTTTAGAAGTTTTAACGGACGCTAATAACGGAAATTGGTCGTGGAAGTTAACGTGGTTAGATGACGACAAACACAACGGAGGAGTAGAATAAAAGCGCATCATCAGTTGTGTTATTAAATTGTTTTGTTTACATTAGGTGACGTTTCTATTAATTAATTAATTTAGTTTATTTCTATTTGTTTGATATAAATATTACAGTACACACTCCACACCAGTAGTTGGCTGTGTAACCGGAAGTACGCCGTCAACCGGTCCCCCAGAAGAAGAAGAAAAGCTGTTGGCGACTGTTAGCAAACATCTCCGGTTGTTATGAAGATGCGTTGACGGGGCATTTTAGGGTGAAATCATGACTTAAAGCAAGATATTTAAATATTTGGCATTTTATTGAGGGGCTACATCGATGTAGCTAAGTTGGGTTCATTTTTTCTTAGTTTTTGTGTTGTAATGGATGAGGATTTGCTGCTAGCCATCCAGCTGCAGGAGCAGTTTGACACCGAGTACGAGACGTCACTACTCCCATCGAGCTGTTTTGAAGATGAAGACTTCGGGCAGAGCAGTAAGAAACGAAAGGTGGATGCAGTAGCCTCTGGAGGTGGCAGCGATGTTGTGCCCTACTGGAAGCCGCCGGCTGGCCAACCCGAGAGGCCGCTGTCCATTGTGGATGCGTCCTGGGAGATGCTGGATCCCAGTCCCGATGTCAGAGCCATGTTCCTGGAGTTCAACGACATGTTCTTCTGGGGGAAACTGAGCGGTGTGGAGGTGAAGTGGAGCGCCAGGATGACACTGTGAGTCCGGTGGTATGGTGGTGGTGTTATTCTGAACAACAAACCAACGGTGTGTGCTCTTCTCTGTGGGTTTTATGAAATGACGTGTGTTTACCTCTTCTTGCAGGTGTGCTGGTGTGTGTTCCTATGAGGGCCGAGGTGGACTGTGTTCAATCAGACTCAGTGAGCCGCTGCTGAAGCTGAGACCTAGAAAAGACCTAGTTGAGGTGAGCTGGAGAGTATCTCATCAAATCATTTGGATCCCATTCCTTCAACTAACATTTTTTCTAATGCTTCAGTTTGTAGGACACATTATGATTAGCATCTTTGTGGAATTTGTATCTATCAACAAATTATCTTCAGCATTTCATATGTGAAGACATCACTGATAATAGAGATGTGTATAGAGACAATGCTGCAATTTATATGGTCAGGCTTACTCATCGCTGCCTACTGTACCCCAATGTATACAGCTCATTTGTGATGGTGATACAAAAACAGCAGCATGCGGAGGCTAACTGTGGCCTACAATGATGCTATGAGACTGCTGCTTCGTGTCTCCAGATGGCACAGTGCAAGTCAGCTGTTTGTAAATTGTGGTGTACAAATGCATGTCCTGTTTGGACAAGTCCAAGAATGCTATTATCAAGTTATTAATCAGCCCTAAGACACCTGGTCTCTATAAGAGCCTTTGAAATTGTTTCTTTTATGTCTTTATTGTCTCATTATCTTGTCTCTAATCTGTGTCTTTTTGTTGTTTGTTTGTTTGTTTGTTTGTTTGCTTGTTTGTTTCCCCAGACACTCCTCCATGAAATGATTCACGCCCTCCTGTTTGTGACTCAGAACAACAGAGACAGAGATGGTCACGGCCCCGAGTTCTGCAAACATATGAACCGGATCAACAAGGCCACTGGGACAAATATCACAGTGGGTATATTTTAATTCATTAATTCGAAGTGGTTCATAAATATTAAACATAAAACAGTAAAATAATCATCTGAAACCTCTCTCACAGATCTACCACAGCTTCCACGATGAGGTCGACGTCTACCGGCAGCACTGGTGGCGATGCAACGGGCCCTGCCAGACCCGCAAGCCTTACTTTGGCTACGTGAAGAGGGCCATGAACCGGGCTCCGTCCTCTCTGGACCCCTGGTGGGAGGACCACAGGAGGTCGTGTGGTGGGACGTACACCAAGGTCAAAGAGCCCGAAGGATACGGCAAGAAAGGCAAGAAGGACGGGAAAAAGGACGGGAAGTCTGTGGATAAGAAGACAGTGGGAAATGGGAAGCCTTCGAGTACAGCCACAAGTGCTGCAGGTAACTTCCTCTGTGTTTATCCAGCAGTAACAGATGTGTATTTATGGATGTGATAAAAGTGTATTACAGGGTTCCTACGCACGTATGGAAAGTATTTTCAAGCATGGAATTTGATTTTATACATTTGAAGGTCTGCAGATGTATGGAAAATGCAAAGTATTATATGGAAATATATTCATCTTAAAGGGATAGTTCAACGTTTTGGCAGATTGGCCCATTGCTGATTTGCTCGGATGTCACTATTAGCGGGTCGAGCGGGTTTTTAAATAACAATCGGCATTTCATTGACCAAAATAAGCCGAGTCTGACCCCCGGGGGGATCAGACAGAGCAGCCATGTTGTTGCCCCGCTCTCATCCGCGGTGCGAGAAGCACTGTCATGCCCTTGGGTCATGCCACAGCCGCCCGCAGCGGAGGTCTGTCGGCCGAGGCAGACGAGGCGTCTGGGCCTACAGAGCACCTGGACCGCGGAGGAGAGCGTGTCCGTCCACGGCCATATGACGGCTCGTACGCGGCACAACACGTCAGTTAAACCCTTATCTATGAGTTAAACACACTGTAGTTTCTTTTCTTTTGTTTCAATTGTTTTCGGTCAGTGTTGTTTGATCTTTTAATCTCAGTCTCGGATGCGAGCAGAGCTTTGTTTTGGTACGTGCTATGAGACGAGACCGGCGCGATGACGTGGCGTCACGTAACACTCAACGTCGTCACGTAAATTAGCGGGTTGACCCGGGGTCTGGCTTTCCCACTGCAAAGCCGAGCCGAGGCGATTAAAGGCGATTTTAACCCTTCCTTGTCTCTGATCGGGTCAGTGCGCCTTTCACACTGCCACCAAATGGCGATTGTTAGCGGGTTTAAACGGGTTTTTTGGCCAGTGTGAAAGGGGTATAAGAGAATTTCTTTCTTGTCTCTGATCTGTCCTCTTCCTTCTCTCTCAGGTTCTGGATTACAGGATATCAGGAACATCATCCCCTTCAGTGGCAAAGGCTTCCTGCTCGGAGGGAAGTCCCAGTCCTCCACGTCTTCCTCCCCGTCGCCCAAACCACCAGCGCCTGCTCTGCCCGTCTCTCCTCCCAAGAAGCTCCTCACCCCCTCTCCCCCAGCACGGACTCTCACCTCCCCTGTTCGCCCCGGTGGTTTTCCCTCCGTCAGACCAGCGGCTTCTGGGGGGCCGAAGCCGCCTGTGAAGAGGTCTGTCAGTAACACGAGGGTTTTTGTCAACATCGATGGTTCGCCGGTCAGAATCCCTAAACCCCATCGTAGCAGCAGCGGCAGCAGCAGCAGCAGCCAGGGAGCTGAGAAGATCAAACAGAAGTCTATAGAGGATAGTTTTACTAGCGCAGGTGTGAGGAAATCAGGAGGCCAGTCAAATACAGACACTAAAAGAGATCCACTGACCTCGTCAAAGACCAGCAGCACTGCTACCTCTGCCTCTTCCTCCTTTCCTAAACAACAAAGTTCATCATCTCAGTGGAACAAAGGCAGCCCCACTAAACCTCTACAGTCTAAATACTTCAATCATTCCAGCAGTGACGGTGCAGGAGGAGCTTCTTCTTCTTCTTCTGCTGGTGGTGCTGCTGCTGCTGCTGGGGGTCAGGCGTCGAGGAAGAGGCTGTGGGACGACCGCAACAGCTCAGCCAGCATCTTCGACTACTTCCAGAAAACATTAGGCAGCGATTCAGCAGCAGCAGCAGCGTCGAGGGAGTCAACGAAAACAAAAACACCTGCAATGCAGCAAAGAACTGCCACGGCCACCACCTCCTCCTCTTCCTCCTCCTCGTCCTCCTTATCCGCTACATCTTCTCAACATTCCTCTGCAGGGTTGAACAGTGTTACCCCCTCTTCTTCCTCTTCTTCCTCCTCCTCGGCGCTGATGGTCAGTTGTCCCGTGTGCCAAGCAAAAGTTCAGGAGTCAAAGATCAACCAGCACCTCGACTCCTGCCTCTCCTGAAATAAAAGAGGGGACCAGCACATTTCAAGAAGGATGATGCAATAAGCTTCAGAGATTTGTTGTGTTCAGTTATATTAGATCCTTTTTTTGATTTTAAAGCATTGTTTGGAAGGTTTTACTGCGAGGTTGGATGGTTTTCTCTGTGCCTTAGTGAAGCGTGTGCGCTGCTGGGTTTTAAACAGACGATGAAAGTTTTCAGGTAAAACAAAACAAAGAGAGCAAGCTGCAAAAGTTTGTGCACTAGAATCAAAAGTACTGCTGTTTTAATTGTGTTGAGTATTCAAAGGTGCTCCCACAGTCATATCTATCACACTGATCAGCTTTGTACAAACTCTCTAATTACTCCACTGCAGGACTACCTCCGTTAATTAGAGAGTTAATGAGATCGATTTGTATGAAGATACCGGCTAGGATGTGAATTCAGAAGCTGCTTTGTTGTTCGTGTGTGTGTGACTGTGTGTGTACAGAGGTTATTTTTGCCTCCTCTGCGTGTGGACTAGTTCCTGCAGCCCTAAGTGTCCTCCATCTCAGGTCTCAGATCTGCATCTGCTGCCCTTCACACAGAGGGAGACGCCCACCGACCGACCGCTGATCTGAGAGCATCAGATTTCACACCGACTGGCTGTTAATTTCTACTTGGCATCGACTCTGCTGCTTCCATCTTGTCCTTCACCACATCAGGTCAACTTCAAATTCCATAACCTTAAAATCACAAATTTGACAACATTTTTAGTTGTATTAATGTGTGTTTGTTTGTTCTTTTATGTGTCTTAGTTTTAAAGATTGTTTAAATTGTTTAAACTGGTTTTGTTGCCAAATAAAAACACTTTTACCTTTGGATTTGTGGTGAAATCACGGGTTAGGTATCACACCTAATGATAAAAAGTCAAACTCCTGCCAACAAGACATGAGCACAACATTTATTTGAATGAATACGTGACTATACGTGTTAGTTTTCTAGTGAAATGTTGGATTGTTTCAGCTCTTTAGGCTTTTAATTCTTCAAATCCTTCAAAAGAGAATCTGTTTGATGGAGCTCGCTCGAGGTTTTACAGGTTGCAAACAGATACTGATTCGTGTTGTGAGGTCAAAATAAGATAATCTGTGCTTTAGGCTTAGTGGCACTATCTTCATCACATTGCGTAACTTTTAGAAAGTGATTAAAATGCAACAATGAAGCGGTAATCGTGGTTACAGCCCTGTGTTTGAGCTAGAGTTGATGTTTTTGTTTTCGCTTTACTCAGAAAAGGTGACATTAGTTTTAAATACTGTGTTGCCTTGTGCAGCTCTAACCATGTGTTTCCATCTGGGAGGTTGTGTGAGAAAAAATAAAATCAACCGAGACCACTCCACACACACACACCCTAAACTCTTCATAATGACAGAGGGCGTCATGGGGACAGGGAGAGAGCGAGGCAGACTGATAGTGGGCGTTAACGGAGCTGGTGGTGGTGGTGGGTGAGCAGAAAGAGGGGGAGGGGGGGGTTAGAGGTCAGACAGCGTGAGGCCAGCTGCTGATCAGGACTACGCCCCTCCGGTCCCCGCAGGCCACACTGGAGCCAAGCCAGGGCCGGTGACAAAGCATGTCGGAGTAAATACACCACCCATCTCATTTCAATTACCACAGTCTGCTGCTGCTGCTGCTGCACACACACACACGCACACACACCTTTCATTACCATCTGGCTGCACATGCATCACCCTCTGAAGTGATAAATATATCACAGGCAGAAGGAATGCATTGGAAAGCAGAACACAGCATATTTTAGACTCGAACAGTCTGCAGAGCTCGGTTTCTGCTCCTGCACACCAGTTAAAGTGACTCAACCTTCGTCAGCTTTCTGCTTCCATATCTGGTGTTTTGACCTGTATCTTAAATCATATAGAATACTTTTTTTTCATCCAATTTGTTTTTCATCTTTTGGTTACATTGTTAGGCTTCCTTATCCGTTAAAATGTTCATTTTAATATTTTTTGGTGTGCCTTGACTTCAATTTAACCTTCATCTCGTCAGCTTTCTGCTGCCATTGACCTTAGTCTTAAATCAGCTGTAAAACACACCAAAAACAATTATTTATCATCCCATGTGTTTCTCATCTCTTGGTTATGTTGTTAGGCTTCCTCGTCTATGAAAAGGTTGGTTTTGCATTCATGATTTTTAACTCTCTTTATTGTTTTTATCATTATAACCAAAACCGACACTAAAATGTCATATTTTTATCCAGAGCATTTTAGAATTAAAAAGAAAATCGTTTTATTTTGTTTAAATAGAGGTTCATGACAAAGTCAAAAAGCCTTGATACAACCTGAACCCAAGAGGAAGGTTAACGTTGAGGAAATCTTTACAGTTTGATAATATCAGATTGTTGAAGCTGGTGCATAAATATGCAGGATTAATTTCACTGCTAATTTCAAATATTTCATATAGTTGGGTAGTTTAATCCCAAACCTGCGGTCAAGTCTCCACTGAATAGTCAGAAGAAGAATCTGAAGGTTTTGGCCGAAAACATTTGTTTAAATCAAAGTCCATCTGAAAAGTGTCAGAGGAAAATCACTGTTCAGCAGCTCATGCTCACAGGGTCAAAAGGTTAAAATAATACAAATCACTGCTTTCATACAAAATGGAAAAGTGACTAATGAAAGTTGTATGTTCTTCTATGCCGCTAATACGCAGTGGAATGGAAATGCTATCAAAGCAGAAGATATTTATACCAATGACTTCCACTTAAGGAAGTAGAATTTTCCAAGGAGCCACTAAATGCAGCATGCTGACTGGTTGCACAAATTAGTCACCGGCCAGTGACAAATTATTATTGTTTCCTTCCTCCAACACAAGGAGGAGGTTGTTTTATGGATCCAGTGGTTGTGGTTCTGCAGCAGGAGGACGTGAGGTCAGCGTTGGACCCGAACACGCACCACTGATGTGTCGGTGTGGTTACGCTTTTATTGCAGACACGACTTCCACATATTACTTTTGTGTGTTCATACTCCAAAAACACATCAGCATCCACCCATTGTCGCACTGTAATTTCCATAACCGCAGTTTGACTCTGGGAGGAAGCTGTCATCATCCTCATCCTCTCCCAGGGTCCCACTGGAGCAGCTGTCCTCAAACCGGCCCCACTCCTCTTTCCTGACCTGCTGTGACGCTGACGCACTATAGGAAGCTGACCTCCTCCGAACGCACACACAAACACACAACCACAGCCGCCCTCACCCTCCCTCCCTCCCTCCCTCCTCTCAAGACCTATTGTCTGTCTTTGACGGTCGTACATCCCAGACAAGCTCCAAGTTCAGTGACACTGACAGTCCATTGTTTGTCGCAGCAGTCAGGCGTCACTGTACAGTATAGCACACTTTTGCTTTTTCATTTCAAGCTTTTGTTGGTGCTTTTGTTGTTGAATTTTTCAGTTGATTCATTCTTTATTGACTCTATAGAAAGTAGAAATGTGCGTCACAGTTTCCCCCAGCCAATTGCAAGGTCCTCCCGATGTGTGTTTTGCTCAAACAACAGAGTATAACTCACAAATATTCAATAGGAAAAGCAGAAGATTTTTCAAATTTATGACATTTTACTTGAAAAACAATGACCTGAATATCAAAATTGTTGTCAACTTATCTTTATTTTCTGTTATATTGTACTTTTATAGCATCTTTTAAACACTATTAATACTAAAAATGCTCAAAAGAAGACAAAAAGAACAAAAATAATACAATAAAATGGAGACATAAAGAAAAAGAAGCAACTGTGTGATGGGAGAAACCATCTTTGTGCCTATGTGTTATCGACTCTAACTGTTTTTGCCCTTTAGGCAAGATATGGTATTTCCAACAGCAGGGACATAAGCGGATATCTTTGGACCATTATTAGCCAGCCTATGCAAAGTGATGCAAACCCATTGTGCTTTTTAGCAAGGCAGATTAACACCACACTGTTACGGATACATGTATCCCCAGGGGGTGCCATCATACGCCTAATCCTTTGATCACAGGCGGCAGTGACGACGATGATAAAAAACGTTGGTGGTGGTGGTGGTGGTGATGAGAGCTTATAGAGAGGCTCCTTCTGCTCATAAAATCCCCAGACAAAACAGATTGACCTTGATCAGCCTCTAAACTGTGCAGATGTGGACTGTCAGCTGATGGCTAATTGTATGAGGAGTATGGAGGAGGCTGCACAGTGGGGGGGTGATGTTTTCCAGGGGCAAATATGACACATGTTATTATGTAGACTGGTATAAAACAGTCAAAAGCTGTTAACATTTTGAGACACTTCAATAAAATATACCCTTATTATCCATCCCTGAAGACACATATTTAGCAGAACGGCTTATTTGAAAGTCAACACTACAAGTTCATTCATTATGGTAGATGTAAAAACAAATTGGAAATCATGATTGAATGTTGGAAAAGGAGCAACACAGACAGAAAACAAGAAAGTTGTTTCACACTAAAACGCACAGTCTTTCAGCTAGCATCATTTGAAGTTAAATGTCTTAATAAAAGTTCTCAAACTACACCATAATGTACTGAAATAGTAATATTGTGTAGCTACTCTTATCTGTTTCAGCCGGTATGCTAATGCTAACAAAAAAGGCTACTTAGTTGGACTTCATTTTCGTTTCATCTGACATTTTGTATGTGAAATTCAATTTCTGTTATGTCTAATAGGCTACAATATCTAACATGGTACAAGCACGGATGGCTGCAAACACAAAAATAGCTAAACTTAATACTTTTAAGTAGCCTTATTATCTGTTCACTAGCTATTTGGTGATGTGTGACGTTATATTCCTAAGGGCCCTATACAAATTTTTTTATAATAGTTGTAAAACAGACTAAAATTTCTTAGAAGACTCAAATAAAAAGCTTTCAAATCTGAAATGACATGATCCCTGCTTTGTTTTCAACCAATACTTTAACCTGTGAAAGAAATATATAATCAGATCATGAGTCTGGAAATAATGACTCATGATTTTTCATAACTGTTCAAGTGAAATGAGTCAGACTTTATTCATTTAAGCAGAGTGATTAGGAGTACCAGGCTCCAGGCTTCATCATCCATCTGCCTCACTGTGTGTTTGTGTTTGTGTGTGTTTGTGTGTGGTATAGCGCATGCCTCTCGCTTTCTAAAGAGCGTGTTTGATGCTATTGTGTGTTGCTCTCAAGGTTATTGTTGTGTTATTGTTGTGTTGGGGCTTCAGGCTGGGGGGGCGGGAAGTGAAGCCCACCATCTGTCCTTTGTACTCCAACTATTGTCCCACGCACACACACACTCCTATCATGACCTCAGACACTCTGTCTACACTAGGGCTGACCCGATTATCATGTTTTGACAATCGAAACTTTATACATTTGATTTAAATAAGCGTTTGCCGGCTGCCAGAGCGGGGGGGGGGGGGGGGTCATCCGAAAAAAAAAATGTAAGTCCATATTTTTTAATATAATTTGCTTTAAATGTTTGCTTGTGTGTTTTTCTTAAATATTTAGAATATAAAATAGAAAGATTAAAATGAACATGTGTAGCGCAAGGACTGGCTGCAGAAACAGCTGTTTGCCTAATTTCTAATAATTAATAATTTAATTCAAATGGTCAGATGCTCCACAGGTCTGTCCCTAGCTCTGTATCAATGTGTCTCATGTGCAGACGCAACTGACAAGTATTTATAGATGGACAGGCAACAGCTGAATTAATCATCCGTTAATTATACTTTATTTTGAAAACTGACCGGATTCTTCTCCCTTTCTGTGCCAGACTTCCGTCTGGTACAACCTGGTCTATCCAGCTTGGCAGACGGAGCTCGCAGCTCACGTAAAGACACCATCAGAACCTGCCTCTGCTCCAGCGCTGCGCTGAGTTTCACAGGCAGTGCACCCTAAGTCCGTTTCACGAGCGATCAGTTTTCCTACTATTACATTTAGTTTTACCGGTAGATATGTGAACACATGGGAGAGAAAGTGGGGAGACACCGGGTCTTGCAACACTGAAACGGTTTAGTTAGAAATGAAAAGAGGAGAATCATAGAATACAGTCCAGTAGACTCCTCAGGACGGGAGGGAGAGAGGGAGGTCTCACCTAAGCAGGTGTGCAGATACAGCAGTGACAGTGCTTTCACGTGTAAAGATTTTATGTTAGGTAAAGATTTTATATTAGATTACACTAAGATAACTGCCGCCGCCGCCCCCGCTCCGCACCTTCCAAAAAAAAAAAAAAAAAAAAAAAAATCGATCACGGACTACATGATCGAAATCTTCCAAGAATTGGAGGTTTTTTTGGGGCAGCCCTAGTCTACACTCACGTCATGTGAGAGAAACTTATACATTTGTCTTCATTTATGTTTCAAGTGAATACAAACAATCTTCCATTGAACCCATAGACAGACGGCTATATTTGGTCAACTCATTGTTTATATATATCATTTCATTTGGACTGAAATACATATATTTCTTCTAATAATTAATATGTCAAGCCCTATTATTAGGCTTTATCTGTTTTTTTTTTCTTTTTACTTTACACTTCTTATATTTAGTGAAATATAAAATGAAATGTCTGTGCAAATTCTCTTTTGTCCAGATCAAAGGCATCTGGCATCAATTGAATCAGGTCAACTGGACTTAGTTTTTGTCTTTCGGAGACAACAACTAAGTCCAGTTGACCTAATTCAATTGCCTACAAATACAATGAAAGGACACATCAATGCACGGGTCTTGAAACAAATGGATAAAAAAGAAGAAAAAACACAAACAAGAGACAGTTAGTCCTGACTTAAGTGTTGGCAGGGAGACGCCCAGCAGCCACTGTGTTAAAAGGACAGGAAGCGGATTGCTCAACCACGGCGTCAAGTTTACAATAATCAATCATCAACAAGAGAATTTTTTAAGTTTCAAAATAAAGGCTCAATAAATCTTCCAAGTATTGGAGGTTGTACTTAACACTCCAATCCAGTCGCAATTAGCCTACTTACATTTGATCTGTTTTGATCTTGAAAAGATAAATGTTTCATTACTGATGTATTATTTCAGCCATATTGGAGGCAAAAAAAAAAAAGTCCAATCAACATTTAGCTTAAAAAATGTGCAAATTTGCAATTTTGAGATTTTGGCAGTAAATAGCTGTTTTCCATTATATGTTTAGATTTCAGAGATTACACAAATTATCAATTTGTTGAGAAAGTATTAGGAAGATCTATTGATAAGAAAAGTTTTAGTTTCAGCCTGATTTATTTCACATTGTGTCATGTGTCTGGAATATAGATTAGTCATAGTCAGCAAGTGAATATATATTGTGTCTAGTGTATATAAAAGAAGCATTGCAACATCTATCTATCTATCTATCTATCTATCTATCTATCTATCTATCTATCTATCTATCTATCTATCTATCTATCTATCTATCTATCTATCTATCTATCTATCAAAAGTTTCACATGTAGGCTACACGAAAACTAGTCTAATCTCAGGTGCTTTTATTTTGTTATCGTACCGGAAACCGTATGACATCATTACGTCGAACTTGACGTGGCGTCGCTGCCTGGCCGCCCCAGAGCAGCGGAGAGAGAAAACCACTGCCGTTGCCTGGATGTTTGGTATAAGAGACGAGACCGTTGCTGCTTCGTCCACACAGTGTTTGCTTGTTTGTAGGCGACTGAACGGACTAAACACTTTTATTTCTGTTTGTGGAGGAAAAAATACCAGAATCTTTCTTCTTTGTTCACTAAAAAAAACACCTAAAAGACGATGAATGGTAAGTCAACGAACGGTACGGTGGGGGGGATGGCCTGTATCGAGGGTCTGCCCCCGCTGCCGAAGAGCCTGAGCGGCTTGCTGAACTCGAGCGGCGGCTCGTGGAGAGACATGGAGCGGATGTATGTGAAGAAAACCATGATCCAGGACGACCTGAGCCGAGGCAGGAACAACGCCGACAACCTGCTGGCCAACAAGCCGGCCAACCTGGACGCTGCCCTGGCTCTGCTGCGGAAAGAAATGGTAATGTTTTTACTTTTTTTTTTAAAAGAGTAGAAAGTGATGTGGCTCCGTTTTTTTTGTTTTCTTCACCCCCGTTAATCCTGGTGGTGCAGACTCCCACGAGGAACTGTGGTAGTTTTGGAGTTGTTTAGCTTTTTCTCCAACTTAACCAACACTTTACCCACAACTTAAGGGTTTTTATGACTTTTTATAACCTCCTGGTAGATTCGGCATATAAACCTTTACCCATGCACCACATTAGATAAAGAAAATATCAAGGTACAAACAGGGATCTCCTCTTTTGCAATAGCCCACTGGGAGTTTTTTTTTTTTTTTTTCAATGGAGGAGGAGGAGGATATTACAATCAAAACCAGTCTAAAAGCATGGTTGTTTTTGTGCACTCAGATCATCTGAATGTAATTTTTTTAAAATTAATTTACTATTATTTTGTGTGTTTTCCAATGCTGGAAACTGCATTAATAATATGCAGCCTAGCAGACACTGATTTGTAAGCATGTGAAGATAGAAACGTGATTTTTAAAAATGGAGTCTGGCATGATGGAGATGTTTCCCATATTCTGTGTTCAGTGTTATCCTTGTCTAATGTATACAACATCTATTGCACGTTTCTCCATGTTTTTCCCCTGTTTAAATGCTTTTCTTAGGAGTTTTCTCTCAGTCAAAGTGAGGGTTTAAGGCCAGAGGATGTTGCAATGATGCTGTATGAACCCCTTTGAGACCAACTGTTTGTAAAAACAGGCTGTAGCCTACTAATACTGCATTACCTTGCCTTCACAGGAGAAAGCAGGATCAGGAGGCAGCTTTGCATTGGATGAGACAAATTAAGCCATTAGGCTTGTGCTCATTTTCATCCTAAGCCCAATTTAATACCTTTTAGCTTGAGTTTCTTCTTCTTCTTTTTTTTTCCATGACACACGAGCCTGCACCAAATCCTGTAGTGCACCAATACATGATATATTCCTATTATTTAGTGAGGTGCAACCAGAAGAAGACACTTATACTCTTCTACACACCCTCGCCAGCAGCGGGGATTTTCATACGAGAAGCTCCATTATGATAGTGTGGCTCTTGGTCAAAACACAACAATAGCCCCGTTTCTCCACATCCACTCATTTCAGATGAAAACAGTCGCAAAACTGTTGCTGAAACTCAAACCCTGTTGTTTTGCTTTAATCCTGTTGGTGCCTCCTCATGTGCTTCACCTCACCCCCTCCCTGCAGAAAGTCTCCAGCTCCAGGCTTAGTGCTTTGTCGCTGTTAATGTATTACTAAGAGTAGAGTTTGCAGTTCACATTGTTTAATAAGTTGTCAGTGTGTCCTATATTTTGGAAACTGAAAACCACTCCCCAGTTTACACAGCGCAGAGCTCGGTGTCGGCTGTTTGAACCGACTCTGACTTGCATATCTGCCCGGTGTAATTTGTTTGGAAGACAGTGCAGTGACCCCTCATTGCTGCATTGTCAGCAGAGTGGTATGCAGCAGAAATGTCCCTCCACAGCCTCCGTCCGCACACTCTCATGTTTCATCCTTAAGTTTGTGATGTTACACATGTCGTCATAGTATCAGATAGGGGCCACGGAAAAAGATAATTTAGCTGTCGGTTATCTGAAGGAAAGATTATGAAGTTTTATCAGTGGACATACCAAACATACCAAGGTTGTTTTGTTCAGTCCACTCAGATGTTTACTGTGCAAAGATATTCAGATTAAAATGAAGAATTAGTGTTTATTTTGATGGTCCATCTGATCAGTCTTTAAGTTGTTTGCCAAGAAGAAGAAGAAAATTTGAACCTTTTTAATGTTGATCTTTTTGCTTTATAACAATAGCAAACTTTATTTATAGAGCAACTTGCAGCTAAAAAACCTTGCACCAGTCAGACATAAAATAATTAGACACCAAAGAAAATGTGAAAAAAATGTTTTTATAAGAATGAACAATGGCAATAATAACTGTAAATAATCAATAAATGCAATAATAACTGTTAGAAAAGCATGATATCATAGTTAAAGCAAGGTTATTTGATTTGTTTTATTTAATTCTTGCAAGCACCAGAAGTTTACCCCAACCCTAAACCAGAATTTTACATTTTAAATAAAAAAATAAATAAACAAAAAACTTGACAATAAATATTTAAAATGCGAATTAAAAAACTTAAAGGGATTATGACGAGTTTCGGAAAGCGAAGTGTTTTCACACTACGTTTCCCATGAGCCTCTGCGTGCACGGTGAAATTCGGACGAAAGTGAAAGCATTTGCCACGAATGTTTTCATTGATCAAGAATGAAAGTTGGAGAATCGAAGACGATCATTTGACGTCATAGTTCTGACCATAAACAATTCCAACTAGCGACCTGGCAGCGTTATTCCCATGACCCACTGGGCAGCATCTGGAAAACTGAAACTATACTTTATCAAAAATGGACCCATTAAGAAGTGTGTAACATATATTCATCCACATTAATATGAGACTCTTTTATAACCAAAAGCAAACTCCTCATGGGCTCTTTAACAGCAACCCTTGAAAACATCCAATCCATCATCATCAACATCCATAGTTATATTTTGTATGAAGTGTTGACCCTGCCTCTGCTCCCTCCAGGTGGGGTTGCGTCAGCAGGACATGTCCCTGCTGTGCCAGCTGTGGTCGCTGCACGAGTCCATCCAGGAGTACAAGGGCAGCTGCCAGGACCTGAGCGCCGCCTCCAGCCTCAGCATGATGGAGAACGGCTACTTCGACGAGGACGACGAGTACTACCCGGAGCCCGGCGCCACGCCCACCGGGGAGCAGCCGGACGGCGAGGCCGGAGACGGGACAACGGCGACGATGGCGGCGGCCAAGAACGGAAGCAGCAGCGGCGTCGGCGTTGGCAAAGATGACAGCTGGGACTCCTTTCACGTCACCATCTGAGGCTTCGTTCTCAGTGCTTCTCTGCAGACGGAGAGACTTTTTTTTTAGAGAGGGGGCGGGGTTGAACGGACTGAAGTGGAGCTGGAGGAAAAAGTTGGAGACCAGACTTGACCTCAATAGACTCTGTAAATGTAAAGCAGCAGCTCCAGCTTCACTCGTGCTCCTCCTCCTCCTCCTCGGGGGAATCGTGCACCTGCTTGTGCTGCAGAAAGTTTTAGTTTTTTTGCAGCGTGACCAGGAGCTGAGCAGCCGGGTGTCCTGCTCACTAACACCCTGTCAAACACTCAGGAGTTGACATGAATTGTATCCAAGACTCCGTATACTCAGAATTAGGCAATATATTTACAATGCATTTGTTTTTATAACCAGCTCTGCTGCTGCTGCTGCTTCTGTATCAAGTGGGTTTGCTACGGTCACCCCCCCCTCCGTTTTTGTTTTTTTAAACATATTCAAAATATATGAACAAAGTTTTATTATTTTATTTATTATATAATATAAATAACAAGATATTTTGCTTTCCTGTTACTCTCAACGGACGTTTTTAGTGCTGCAGCCGTATACCCAGGCACACGGGTAAAAAGTATTTACAAGCTGGAAATCCCAGACGTTGGGGTTTTTAAAAGCAAACACGGACGACGGGATTCCTGAACGCTGCGATCGATGCAAAGAGGTGATCGACTTGTCGGTGCAAGCGGCGTGTGTGTTGCTCATTTATGTAAATCCAGAAGGTCTGAGCTGACGTCAGACCTCAAGAATGGAGAAGGAGGAGTCGACCTCGTACCTGTTGACAGTGTGTAAATGCTTGTGAGCATTGATTGACGTTTATTTACAAGAATGAGGTCAACGTTTTTGTTTTGTTTTTTGCCTCAGATGGAGCAGAGGTGTCTGCTCTGAAAATGTGAAAATGTTCAAAATGCTGGAAACAGTTTGAAGCTGTTTTTGCACCTGGAAGCCCAGTCAGTGCACCTGTATCGTGCTGCAGAGCCGTCACTGCTCAGACACACGATGGACTGATCTGTGATGGTATGAAGCAGTGCGGCTCGGATCAAGCAACTTCGAACTCTGGTTTTTTACAGCTTCAGGTATTTTACATAGTTAAGGCCATCATTTCTATCAATGACAACATTGTACTCGAGTTAATTGTGGAGATCTGGGAATGAAAGTCGGACAGGGCTATAAAAATCTATATAATCAATAGAAACAGCAGCCAAAACTATTAAAATAAAACCTAAGTTGTAAAAAAAAAAAAAAGATACTTATCCCCTTCATAACAAACTAGCAAGTGCAAACAAATGATCTGCAATTGAAAATAACAGCATTTTCCATTTATTCTTAATATATATATTCTCTCAAATTAAAATGTCACACACAGTTGAGAAACTTCTTTGCACTTGCCAGTTGTTTCGTTCTGTCGTCTACAGCTGTGACGCTGATGGTTAATCAACAGAAAAGTTGTGTTTGGGTCACAGTGTGTGTTGACCTTCTGCGGCCTTCACATGTCACTCACAGTGTAAACACAAAGCTGCAGCTCTGAACCTGGCAGCAGCAGGTTATCAGCTGAATACAGGGTACTTTATACAACGCTTCGTATCCTTAACTAGACTCATGTTAACAAAGCGCGCTCCGCCACATGGAGCCAGACACCTGCTGTGACTCCGAGCAGGCAGGACGAACATTATTTAAAGACGCGTCACTCACGAGGGATGTAATTGATGATATATCAGTGTTTTCATCACATCTGCAAAGCACCAAGCTTCTGTTTTAAAGGGATATTTCAACATTTTGGCAAATTCGCCTATCGCCATAATCCCTATGTTTCTTAGGAGGAGGTTAATTACCTTTTTAATTGTCGGTGCAAGCTATTTTTAGAACGGCGGAGCAGAGCCACGAGCTGCTCGGAGCTACGCTACAGAGGCTAATGGGATTTCTTGGTTTCCCTCATCAAACTTGTCAAATACACAATCCAACAACCCCAAAACGCTCTCATGGACAAGTTCTGACCTGCACATTCACCACGCTATGAGATAATAGTTGTTTTCGAGGTAAATTGCATTAGCTCTGAGCAGCTTTCGCCTCTGCCCCGCCAATCTAAAAATAGCTTGCACTGACAAAAGGTTATGAACATACTGCTATGACTATAGGGATTATGGCAATGGCAGAATTTGCAAAAAATGTTGAAATATCCCTTTAAAGTAAAGTATCTGAGCCTCGTCCTTTAACAGTGGTGTTGGGGATGATTTAATACTCCAAACTGGTCACTAATATAAGATTGTAACAGCAAGTTGGTTTCTCTCTGATATGCGATACGATGTACGCATATGGATTAAAAAACAAAACCTTCCATCACACTGAGGTTTTGATCGACACTCCACAAACACAGCCTTACTTCAAACTCTAGGTCTTTCTTCTTGCCGTCGCCCTGCGTCACGTATCCTACGACGGGCGCCGACGTCTGGATGTGTGAATAATACTTACTTACTGATGTTAATACTCATATGAATGGTCCGCGTGGTCTTCCTTTAACATTCAAAGCTCAAACTGCAATACAGTCGGTAGCCGCCGTCGCTCTGAGAAGGTTGATATTTTCACTAATGTGTTGATATTGTGTTTGTACAGATCATATGACGTCATCCGCTCTGTCGACTGGTTCACCACTCAATCTCTCCGTGTGTCTTTAACACAAACCAAAGAAAAGTTAACAGCACTCAAAATGAAATGTATTTGGTTTAAGGTGCTGAAGAAGAAAAACTTCAATTGTCATGAATGGTTTCATTGTTATTTAAAAAAACAAACAAAATCTGATGTCTTTAAGAATGTTTTTATGACCAGATGAGTCGGACACTTAACTCTGCCTTGAGCCCACTCATAAAAACACAGATGTTTTCAGTCTGATAACAGATAAATGATTGATTTCTAAAGACACGCTTGTTGCTTGTTGTTGAAATCGTTATCACGGACTGACTGACGTATGAAAGTCTAAAGCGTTTATTTGTGGTTGAACACCATCACAGCAAAAACATACAGTGGTTATTACAACAATGTGGTGTTAAAGGAGTAGTTTGACATTTTGGGAACATGCTTATTAGCTTTTTTTGTTGTTGTTGTTGCTGCTGAAGGAGACTGTGAATCCACTGCTAGCAGCTGGTTAGCCTAGCCTAGCCTAGCTTAGCATAATAACTGGAAAGAGGAGGAAGTGGCAATAACAAAATCCACCTACCAGCAATTTTTAATGGTGAAGTTTCAGATCAATATGTGGAACTAGATGAAGGTGAGATGACAAAGTGTGTTTGCATATTTCTCAAAATGTCAAATTATTTCTCTAAAACGTACGACAACAACCGAACATGTGAAGGTTGTTTGTCCTTTTCCTCATTTTGAAGTCTGAAAACTTTCCCTGTTGGTTTCCATAACCCTTTTCAAGTTTCTAAATACAGCCCACCAAACTGAATCAAAGGCCTCCACAGAATACAATGGCTTTATTGTTACTATTACTATTATTATTATTATCTAATATGTTGGATTGAATGTCTGCCCCGCTCTGTTTGTTGCTCTGGATCTTTCATGTCCTGTCAGGAACAGAAATCTGTTGCTAATCTGAAGCTCAAAGCACATGTGGATTAAAACAATCTAACTGATGCCGTTTCAAACATTTGTACAAAAAAAAAAAAAAAACCCCAACAAAGTCTGGACCCAGGCTTTTTTATTGGATGTCTACACAATTAGTGCCTTTTTAAAAACTGTTTTATTGTTTGAAATTGACATGCACTTGGATTTTAAAGCTGCTACGTGTAAGCGTTGTTGCAGATTTGATGTTTGACGTCACCGTTGTTGGAGAGATGACTCAACGTCTGGGTTACCAAATGTTACCAACCTGTGTATTATGCCCTGAATACAAATCCCATAAAATCCCATAAAGAGCTGATTAACATAGAGTTGGATGTACACCACCGACGTTCCTTTTTCCACTTTAGAAATCATCGCTAACTGTCTACATGCTGCAGCTTTAACCTCCTGAAACTTGTAACAGCCTTAAAATCAGTCATGTCACTTGCAGATTTCAGCCTCAAATAGGTTCTGCACTTGTTTGTTTTCAATCCCCTTCCTCAAAAAAACAAAACAAAAAAAACCCCACAACCACCTTTATCCTCCTGATCTCGGTCTTTTCTTACACAACTGTATCTAAATCCAGCACAAAAGGAGCTTTAAAACACCAGCAAGGTTTAACCAGTATCGTAATATAAGCAGCTGAATAGTGTGTGTTTTCTACTTTTACAACAACCCCCCGCTCCCCCCTCATCTCTCTCTCTATTTTCATGAGATTATTGGATGTGTAACTGTAACATGGTGATGCCTTCTCAGGGTTAAACTGTGTTTGTGTTGTCTGGGGGGGAAAAAAGAAAGAAATTCTTTGACTATTTGGTTGTTTTTGTGTATTCACTGGCCAAATGTACAAAATATAACACCCTGCCCCCCCTCATTAATAATAAGCAATAGTTGGTTTATTTATATGGGAGTTGTAAATGTCAGATTTTGGTGTTTTTTTCCTTTATTTTGCACCAAATTTTGAACAATCAGGAGGTTTTTTCTTACTCTAAAGTGGCCTCAATAGACCAGAATGCAATGCAAACACAACAAGTGTGGTGTATTTTGATTGAAGTGGCGAGTATTGCTGTAAATCAGACATTCCTCAGTGTTCACACCCATGCATTAGTGGTAATTATTATTACAAAGAGTGGGTTGGTGTAAACTGAGACACTTGAATCCACAACAACTTGATTAAAGATGTTATTTAATGAGAGGGATTATGTTTTTGCCACCTGAAAAAAACCTCAAATATTCATTGAAACACAAACTTCTTCCACAGCTGCACCTGTGTTGAGACATCCGTTTAATTTCAGATCAATAAATCAATAAATAGATCTTTTTTCTTTCTTTTTTTTTGCAGCCAATAATCAGCATCAACAGATTATAATCCAATTTTTCTACATACTGGCTATAGCTGTTAAAATTTGTAAAACTGAATGAGACCAGGAACATGAAATGTCTTTTGACTTATATATATTTATACTTTATATCATAATCATTCATTAAATCTCTATAGTGGGAAAAAAAATAAGCTTTTGATGTATTTTGTGTTGCATAGACAGAAGTAACTCAGAGAACATGTGTGAAGGCTGTTGTTGTTGTTACCCAGCATCATTCATTCATTCATTCATTCATTACCCATCATTACTGTCAATTAATCCATGAATGACCATACTACTGTTTCTTTGGACAATTAGTCTCAGTGCTTTCCTCTCATAGTTATTATACTGATATTAATTTAATAAAGTGATCCTGTACTTTTCATGGTGTGGAGTTTGCTTCTTCTTCTTCTATTTTTTTTTTCACGGTTGACAAAGTAGAAACTAAACCAGTGGAAGTCTTACGAGTTTGTTTATTTGTTTGTTTATTTAATTGGATCCCCATTAGCAGCTACACAGCAGCCACTAATCTTCCTGGGGTCCACCAGTGATATACCGTAGATCCACCTGGGTTTCTTTTGAGAGATTAGAAATAAAAAATATTGCATAAATTGAGATTTTATCTAATGACACGTGAAAAAAATGTTAGGGTATCATTGAATTAATACTATATATACATATCTCAATGCATTTAAGTGGGCAGTGGATGTATTTATTAGACTTCATCCAGTAGTTATGAGTCAGGATTCATCCTCAAGGAACCATGAATGTCTATTTATATAAATCTGATTGAGATGTTTGGTGAAAACAACAAGATATAAAACACTAACTATGATTTTCCTCCTCAGGATTTGAACCAACCTCCTCAGCAGCTCTTCAAACCAAACTGCAGCTCTCCTCTTCTTCCTCTTCCTCCTCTCTCTGCTGCCCTACTTCTTTCTTTCTTTCCTTCTTTTTCCTGAATGCTTCTCACTCTGACCTGCATTTAAATGCACCAATCTGCATTTTGGCTCTTGTGAGTATAGAGTGTGTCTTCCATGCTGGTGCAGCTCCTCATTTGCTCTCTAATTGATCATTTCTGCAGCGGCAGGATGTGCTATGGGGCTTTGATGTCGTTCGGCTCCTCACACTGCAAACTTCACAAGGATGAATTACTGATGACGATAACACTGTTTATACTTTCAGACGGGCTCTGTTTAAATTCTCCCAAACCTCCCTGAGAGACTGAGTGAAAATGGGTCATGCAACTATTGTTTCATGTCCATATGTGCAGGATGTTAAAAATGGCAGGCGTTCAGAGTCTCTCCCACATACAGTATGCATCTATTTTTTTTTGGAGGTTGCAACAGATTTTCATTTGAATTCAGGAAACTAGTGCAAAGCAAATCAGTGAAAGTGCACTGCAGCTGATCTGCCTTCAGCCTCAGAACTGAAAAACAAAGCACTATTTTAAACATCCTCTTCATATGTAGCCTATATATACTGTATATAGGGCCTTCTGTGTAGGCAGTTCTCCAGAGTGCATGATGTGAATCCCGTGTTTTCCCTCTCTGCTCTGTGCTCTGGTCTCGTGCTGCCTGCCTCAGCGTCTGTTAGGAGATTAGAGCAGATTAACATAATCTTGACTGAGCGAGCAAATCCAAGGTGCGCATCACTCTCTCCGCGGGGGACAGGCCGCCACATCCGAGCCGGGCAGCACAGAGAGGCTGCAGTTCATCACAACAACATGAACAGGCACGAAAACGGAGCTCCTCTATCTGAAATGGTTGTTTTGGGTTGTTTTTTTAATATAAATAACTGATATTTTCTGTGTGAATCTGATTGTTATTGTCATTTTTTGTCTCCTTTGTGTTGATTTATTTATTGGTGTTTGATAATTATATCATATTATATAATGTATCCCTCAGTGCAGCATGACTGTTGTTGTATGAATGTAGTTTAGTGACATGGGTGTTGTTGGGTGGAGCAGCGTCAGTATGAAATAACCAAAGAGCCTATTGATCGCCCAAACGATTGATCATCAGATGAGAAACAACATCAGCTGTGACCTGCAGTCAGTTCTAATCAATAAAACCAGACACATCTTCAGTAAAAGGCAGGTCACCATCGTTGTTGTCTCAGCCTGAGCTGCAGTCGACTCCAGGTGGGTCTTATCATCCTGATCTGGTCCCTTGGCTCCGACACGCTGAGTCCTGGTCCTGGTCCAGACCTGGTAACTGGCTGCGAGGTGACTGCTGTTACTGTAAATCTGATTAGTCAGACTCAGATTAAACCGCTGCATGCCACAGTAATTGACCAACACGTTCCAGACTCCACGTTTAGAAACTCTCAGCTCTTTTGTTTGAAAAGGTTTTTCAGCTGCAGGAGGATCGAAGCCGTCTCCTGTGTTTGTTTAAACTCTTGTGCGTCAGAGATGATGGAGTAGCTGCATCTCTGCAGCTGTCGACCTGTGAAAACACTCTGGTTTGTTGTTGTTATTGTGGCTTTGTGAATTAAAAACTTTTGACACTCACTCAGAGAGACACTACATCAGATCCACCCAGGGTGAGGACTCACTCAGGCATTCCACATCGGTGAGTTACTCCTCAGCTATTCACCGACCTGTAACAACACGCAGACGCAACACACACACCTATATATTAAGATACATGTATTACATCAGGGCTGTTGCTAGGAATTCTGGGGCCCTGGGCAAATACTTAAGTGGGCCCCTATTTTCATAGACTATGTATTATTATTTTTATTTTTTTTTCGTTTTTCTAATTTCATAGCATGTGAAAGCGTATTGTCGAATCAAGAGCAGGGTGAGCGTCCTGTATTGATTCAGTAAAGGGACACTGCGCTTTATTTTTCCTTACAGGATGATTCCGCATTATACGGGATGATCTGGTAGCTAATATCAGTTCATTCATCATGTTAAACCACGTTTTATATTGTAATTATTGGGTTACGACTGTAATAAAGTGCACAGTTCAAGCCCCAGGCCATGCGGTCCCATGCAGCAGGTACGAAGACCCTGTGCCCCAGCCCTAGGCCACACGGCCCTTGCTGTCAGGTGGACGCGATAGGAAAACCGCCAATCGCCCTTTGCATAGAAACATCAGGCTACTGGGGGTATTTGTGCATCCCTAGAATTGTCATCACCTTTCTCCCCTATGGAACGGCCATGCAAACATGCACAGAATCAACAACAGTATAAACATTATATCCTCTCTTGTTGTTTCTGTGTGTAATAATAGCTGGAGGCTGCACATGTTTAAAGTGTGATTGACTGTGTGTTTGAACTGTGTGCAACTCGCTCTGCAACTTTGTCCTACATAATTCATCAGAGGAGCATATGTTCCCTCCCAAACGACCAGGGCCGGACTGTGACAGAGCACCACAGCTATTTCAAGCAGTAAATCAATCACAAAACAGTCAGGGTGCAACTCTGTGCCGTCAAAGATCACTCTGTTAATTCTACGATGTGGTCAGAAACGTTATGCTACATAAAACCTCTCTTATATTTAAGGTTCTATGAATACATTTATTTATATGTCTTTTGTTTACTTATGCTTCTTGCACCACTTTTATTTCATATGTGGTTGTTCACAAAATCAATACTTATTGAATGGTACAGTGATATTGTTTAAGGACAGGGCTCTGTTTACCAAGGGAGGGGTATTATGTTGATATTATGCATGTTTAGTATATGTTATGTACGTTTTATGTTTGTGAATTGTCTATATATATCAATAAAAAACCTTAGAGCAAATATCATTCTTTGTTGAACAGATTTATTTTATTTTATTTTTTAGAAATCCATGTGTAAAATGTTCCTCAGTCTTATCAATACATTTCTGGATGCTCGGCTCTGACCGACAGGGGAAGATGAAAACGTTCTGCACCATTAAAAACAAAAGGAGGACAATCTGTTCAGCAATAAAAGTGTTTTAAAAGGCGTCGCCGCAAAACAAACAAAACAAAACGCTGACTGTCAATCACATGTGTGTGTGAGTGACAGGGCGTGAGGGAACACCACCACATCTCACAGGGTGTGTCCTCCGTCCGTCGGCAGCCACAGATGGTTTTGTTCAAAAAGAATTCGGCCTCGCCTCTCGTCACGTGTGCCACTTCCTCAGCATTTCATGACAGGACAGAAAACATAAACACAATACAGTGACTCCTACAGAGACCCTGCCCCCCCTCTGCCCTCATGCTGTAGGTAACTGTAACGGTGGCGAGTAAAATTCCCATCATTCCTGAGATGGCCGGCTGATGCGGTCTGAACATTGTTGTGTTTACGGACTCGTTCCAGGAGCTGCAGCTGGTCAACGTGTCTCAAAGCGGTTTTCATGGATCAGATGTCAGAGTGAAGCCTGGACAACATAAACACCAGCTTTAATAATCTCAGTTTAGGTCTATCAGTGCTGTATTATATATATTTAAATGTTCAGTTCAGTGGCTTCACCTTCGCTTCAAAAAAACATGGAGGTAGTTCTGGCAAATCTTAACTGGCAGTTTATTTAATAATTGATAGAAAAATAATCATTTAGGTCAACCATGAGGCAAATATTGAAATAAAGAGGTCATATATTTGATGAATATGATCAGAAATGACATATTTTGGGGTTTAGACTCAGAAAAACATCGTTGTTGTTGGATGTAAACGCTCCAGTTCCTCTCTATCACTTTCTCTCATACGCATTCTTTCACTTTTAATTTTCTACCTTGTTTACGTCCATGGGGTCGGGTTACAAGAGTAAATAAGAAGCTCAATAACGTCTGACTTACTTCGCCTGTGTGTCAACATCTATCTCATGATGAGTGTGTGTGTGTGTGTGTGTGAGCTAAAGAATGTGAGGAGTGCTTGCTGGGTCCTGTCCAAACAGAGAAGTACTTATTGTCAATTTACAGCCTCGGGGTCTGTGTTTGTGCCGTTCCTGGAGAGCAGCCCTGGACTCAGAGCACGTGCAGCAGCAGTAATTTAGATCATGAGACGTTCCCACGTTAGAGCTCCTCTCCTGGGCTTTTTCTTCATGAAATAATCAAATTAAAGACAAATCTCAGCGGAGTCTTGGCTTGGAGCTTATTGTGCACTTTGAAACCAAGATATAAAATGAGATTATAGCATTCCTACATCTTCGGTTTGACTTTCTCTTTTTCTCTCTTGTTCTTTTCACATGGATGGAGTAAATCTCTCCATCTCTATCTGTTGTGTATCATTTAGGAAACTCGTAACCTGTTCATTAAGACATTTGGTTCGGCGGTTTCAGCCACACGCGAAGCTTCTCGTGTTTTCCAGTTGTTTTGCAATCAACGACAAAAACAATAAAAGAAGACATTACAACGTGAAGAATCCGGCTTCCTCTCCAGCCTTGTGTGCAGAAGCTTCGATAAAAAAACACGGGCTCGCTCCGTCACAGGCCGCCGTCCACCGTCACCTGTTCATCCCTGAGAGCAGGAGTGTGACGTCAGTGTCTGGTCTCACAGAGCCCACGTTCACTCAAACATCCACACGTCCTGGAGGCTCCACGACACTTTGTTCCAGGCCTGAGCCACGCAGATCTCTGACAGGAGGCCCAAACACACGGCCAGGAGCGACAGGCGCCGGCTGCTGTTCAGGATCACTGCAAGAAAAAGACAAAGAGTTTTTATTTGCACAAAATTGCTGCAAAATCTGAATCTATTATTATTCTGTTTACATATGTTTTACAATAGCATTTTTTTTTTTTACAATATTATTGTTATCCTATTTGTGCATCATTTATCATTTTCATCATAGGGATACTTCACCATTTTGGGTGAAGTATTCCTTTAACTTTATTATATTTCCTTCTTTCATTTTATTATTTACATTATGTCCTTGCCAAAATGATATTCAAGGTAGACACATACAACTACATCACATATAAACTGTGAAAAACACACTTCATAAACACATTCCTTCTCAAATATGTTGTTTATGTTGTCATTTACTTGATTGTCTATTATGTGTGTATCTTATCTTCCATATCACACTTGTTTTTGTTATAAAAAGTGACTTATAAATGATTAAAAGTCTAAATAACACAATGAAGAAACCAAAAAAAGCTGCAACTCTCTTCCCACACAGTGACCAAGCACCTTCCAGTCCACTGCTATAAGACACAAAGTCGATAGAATATTAAAGAGGGACTTTTACATAAGCTGGAGAGGACAGTGGAGAACAGCTCCATCACTGCACTTGGCGGCGGTTGGACTCAAACTTGTTCTTTATTAATAAGTCGAACAGAAACGGCTCATCAGAGCAGCAGACCATAAATCACTCAACAACATCTCATTGTTCGCCGTGCACAGACTCGCTGCCAAACACAATGAGCAGATTTATGTTTCCAGAGCGTCGTCTGCTGCTGCTGCCGAGGGAACAATTATATCACACAAGAAACATGGACCCGAACCCTTTTTTTCTTATGTAAGGGCATTTATCTTGAAAGTCTGGGTCCCTCTGTCGTCAGCAGCACGGGGACTCTGCAACAAAGGCAGAGTTAGTTGCCACCTGCTGGTGTTTTTCAATGTTGCCTGAAGAATGAGGCACCGACACGTCCCTGATGTCTCACATGGTACAAGCTGCTCGGCTTTGACAACTAATGACTCATCCAATTAAAACAAAAATTAACTACGAGTCTCTTCTGTTCCTCTCTGGAGTTCAGTCTTGGGTGAATCTAAAATTGTTTTGACTTGAAATTAAAGACTGAAGATAACAGTGTGGCTGTTAACACCGACAGCCAAGTGCACTGGTTACTTAGTATTGACTATTACTGTATAATATCTATTATTGCATTTATATAAAACTGCCTAAAGATTTGCTATCATTCCAAACATCAATCAACACAAAATTAGAGAGTTAAATTGTTCTATAATGGCTTTTTCAGTGGTTTCTGCATAAAACTAAGATAAACATGTTTGGAAAAGCTTTAATAAACTGCGTGTTTAAAGGTCCAGTGTGTAAAACGAGGAGAAAACAGTGACATCTAGAATTCAGATTCTATTATTGATCTATTAAATAATTCTATTGTCTATTTATGAACGTGAAACTCTTGAAACGTGCTCTCTGATTGGCTGGATTTTCCATTTCGTGCAAACATGCCGGTGCAAGACAGCGACACTCTCTAAGCAAGACCCTTAGCAAAAGAAGAATTATAAGGCTATGAAAACCAAATGGATTTCATTTTATAGCGATCATACACTTATACAAATATATTAATTGGTAGTATATTCAGGTTTTGCCAATAAACCTGTACAAATATTACACACTGGACCTTTAATATAGGCTACTACACATTTTGGCCTGATGATGGCAGCAGAGAGATGAGTGAATTTGCAATTCATCCTGTGGGATCCATAAATGACTTCATTTGTTCAAATATCATGGAAATCCATCTGAAAGATGTTGAGATACTTGGAACAAAGTGCTGGACTGACAGAAAAAAATACAAATGCTTTGTTAACAGCCCCGGAGATAAGTGTGAGGCTGTGTCCTCCTCCTACCTCTGATAGCCTGGGAGTTGGAGGTCAGCACAAACAGCTTGATGAGGCCCAGGCAGAGCGGGGAGTAGTCGTGCTCCCAGATGACAGCGGGGATGAGGAGGATCTTCCCGTAGCAGGACAGCAGCAGGGCTCTGAGGAGCAGGCTGAGCTGGAGGGTCCCACCCTGCAGGCGACCCACCACCACCCAGAGGAACCACAGCACGGTGCCGCAGAACGCCGACAGCTCTACAGGAGAAACAGAGAGAGATAAAAGGAGACTTGAAATTATTCTTTATGAAACAGATTCATGTTATGATCAAACTCAATATGTTAATGTCTTACCGAGGGCGGCCAGTCCAAACATGCCGTAAAACTGCCATTCCTTGGTGTATCTGATGATGTCGGCGGGGTCGCTGCTCTGCTCGGAGCCGTGGAGCATGGACCACCTCAGGTACGCCTCACACAGCAGGCAGAACACACACAACTTCCAGTGGATCTGGACAGGAAATGGAGAACAAAACACACACAAACACTGACACTCATGACAGCACCTGGATGATGAACATCTGGATATGGGCAAGGACTTTTTACAAGGAGGACAGTGGCCCCTAACTTACAATTTTAGGAGTGCAAGAAGAAAATGTAGGGGCGCAAACCATAAATTGACTTCATTTCACCAGTGTTAAAAAGAAAAATAGCAAATTTACTGGTTGCACAATGCACATGCACAATTAAATTAAAATTTTACTTGCACCGTCTCAAATTTTACGGGCAAAATTCCCCCATTTAGGACCAGTCTGAAGCCCTGATATGGGCCCAGAATTAATAGAATATAACATCACATTATATTTGTTAGATGGTTTGTCACAAGCATTTATCTATATACAGTTAAAACAGTCGAGGTTACTCACATTCAAGCTTGTGTTGAACAAAATGTGTCTGAAAGCCTGCGTCTTGCACAAAATGGCATCAATCAGGATGATAACTGGGTCATACTCGATGTACTTGTCCACAGGCTTTTGGCAGGACTCCTGGAGACAAACACACGGACACACACAGTCCCGTACTTATCAGTGACAATGTTGTTGCGCTGAAATGATACAAGCTGTGGCTGCTGGATTAAAGGAAATGCTGCGTCTTGTTCAACCAAAACAACCTGTCAAACAGCCTGTCCTTGTGCCACAGGTACAGGTGCACCTCAGAAACATAAGACAATATGACAAAATCATAATGTTTAATGTTTACATCTTATATACACAATAACGACCATTAATCTCCACGTGTAACCATACAACTAATTCAGTTTTATGAGGGGGAAATAAGAGATATCGGCAGGTTGAAGTTGCAGCCGGTTAGCTAGCATCCTCAGCATAAACAGTCACATTGAACAGCGATCGAAGCAAATTTATGATATTAATAAATAACGCACACATATCGTTATCTTCAGGATCCCATTACTGTAATCCCGGTGCAGCTCCGTTGCTTCTTCGTTACATTCAACACACCGAAACACACTTTTACCCATTCTTCCTCCGTTAAAAGGCGACGAGCGGCGGCTAGCATGTGAGACGCTCTTACCGGAAGTAAGGCGGAAGTTTATGGTTGTCCCCTTCAAAATAAAAGTGAAAATGTGTCAACAACTAAAAAGGTTGGGAAGAGTTCTATGATGGGCACTTAAAATAGCCTACTGAGTTTCACACATAGACTGTATATTTCACAATGCAATGTTTTCATAGTGGAATTTATCACACTAAATGTCAATAAATGTGTCTACCAGCTGCCCGTAGCAATTCACTCTTTCATGAAGTCCACGAGCTAATAAAATTGTGCATTGCCAGAAATTAACCAACCAAACCACATACTGCAAGACTGCTTTCAAATCAAAAAGTAGACATATGGGCTAATTATGGAAAAGTCCTAGGCAACTTTCGAACAGGGTATGATAGTAGCAGATGTATTATAATGGCCTGAGATCCTTTTACGCTAAGGGGGGAATACAGTTGTAAATTAGCCTTTGGCTTACAGAAATGTTCATTAAAGTGTACTGTCCTCTAAAAAAAAAAAAACTTGTAATAAACCATAACAGTCAAAAAAAAGGGGGGGGGGGTATATTAATTTGAAAGGTAGAGCGTGCAACTGTCACGTTTGTTTTGTCTCTACGCGAGCTTGACGTGACGCTGGACCGGTTTGACAGCCGCTAAGCATGTCGGGATATGTAGTCTAATGACGTTCGTTCGGTCCATGGATTTCCTGGTTGGTCCATTGCTGATTGGCTCCCCGCAGGCTCGCGCATGAGGAGGTGTGTGCGTGTGTTTGTTCGGTGTTGGTTTGGATTTGATCGATCATCGAGCTAACAGCAGCAGCTTCCGCTCGCTGCGCTGGCGTGACGTCACACATGTAGAGGCAGCCAGACACTGGAGAGAGAAACATGGCCCCTGCTCGCCGGGCTGTTGTTTTGGTAGCGCTTTCACTCCTCTACCTGTCTCAGGCGATCTTCTCCACCGAGTATTTCTCCACCTTGACTTTGTTCAACAACGAGCTCCACAAGCAGGGATGCAGCTCGCTGTCCGAGTGGGAAGAGTACGCGGCTGACTGCGGTAATAAAGTGTCTCTCTCTCTTTTTTTCTTTTCTTTTTTTGTAAAATCTGCTGTTACTTTGCCACGTCCAACTGCCTGTCACTACAACAGTAGTGTGTAACCCCGGCTAGCTACAGTATGCTAACGTTAAGAGGAGGCTAATAACAACAAGCAGTGACAGAGAGAGCAGAGGAGATTACAAACAGGACCTGCCGTGAAGGAGGTTATAAATGTGGTCTTTGCTTGGACAAATTCATTAAATGGTGCGAGGAAGTCATTCCTACAACTTAATGTCGCTGAAAAACCAAAGACATGCGGTTTGACTTTCGTAGGAATCCACCTACCTAACATGATGCCACCAACTATCAAAAAAAGGGGTCAACATACACCACCAGTGGAGACAGTCAGTAAGTCAGTTAGTGTAAGTACCTGGGAGCTATTCTGGACAACGAACTGACCTTTGTTGGCCAATGCAGACAGAATTTGTAAAGAAAAAAAGAGGACAGTCAGGTATTGTTGTATTTAAAGGGGTAGTTCAACATTTTTTGGGCAAGTTCGCCTATTGCCAAAATACCTGCAGTCATAGGAGTAGATTCATTTCCTATAATGATCTGTGCATGTTGTTTTGAGATCGGCAGGGCAGAGACGCGAGCTGCTCAGTGAACACAATGGAGGTGGATGGTACTCAGGCTTTCCCTCATCAAACTCACCAATTATACAATCCAACACCTCCAAAATGCTCCTGTGGACAAGTTGTGACCTGCACTATCACCACGCTGTGAAATAATCATGTATAATCATGTAGCATTACAATACATGATGTAATTATGCTATTTTCATAGCGTGGTGGTGGTATAACGGCGCTACTTTCTTCAGTAAGGAGTTATCAAAAAAGTTACTGTCTCCCCCGTTATGACGACATTACTCACTGTTACTTGACTCAAAAAATAATAAACCTGTTAAAGTGTAGCCTATGTTATGTATGCATTTTTATTTCAGTCCCACAACTGCTCAAAAAAAAGCTGTTTATCTGGAACTAACCAACTCACTCAGTAGTATTCCTACGCACAGGCAGACTGTGCAACACTGTGTCAGAGAAATAAAGGATTTCTTATAAATATTTGCGCTTGCCCTCGGGTACCTGAATTGGCAGCCTGATGGGAACAGATCAAACTCTAAATTTAAGGGATGTGATATAAACGAGGCGGACTGAAGGGCAAAAAATACCTGTGATTGTAATCAGCAGCAGTTGTAGTTGAATTTACCACTCCTTTAAAGATGGCTAGTGTTAACAAGGTGTTCTTAGTGGCAGGCGAGCTGCTTTTGCAAATGACATCCTGTGTTGAGATTAGTGCTTCTTGGTTTAATTTGATTTGTAAACGACTTCATAGCAGCACGGCGGAGTCACAGCTTGTTGTTTCTTCTTCTTTTAGCCCCAAGTCCAACAAAAGATTGACAGTCAGCGATTCTCCTACAAGCGAAACACCACAAATGTGTCTATGGATTTTCTTCTTAATGAATAGATGTAGTGTTGATGTTGTTGTTGTTGTTGTTGGGATGGCATCAGTTGCTATGGAGACTGTAGTAAATGGAATCAACTGTAGGGCATAGACATATTTTTCCACTCTTAAAATGATATTATAAAATGCTCTAATAGTGGCGTATAAAAACAGTTTGAAGAATTCAAGATTGTTTAAACCCTCTCCTCTCATCGCCCTTTTTTATTCTGGATAACTTTGCAGCCTTTGCGGAGTATTTCACACCACATTGCTGGCATGCTTAGCTGGTGTGTATAATCCACTCTGAGTGGGGTGAGGCTTGTCATCGCTGACATTCCCCCCTATGAAATATTTACTATTAATGCAGCATTGAAGTCTATTGGTTCGACTGGTCTGGAGTGTGTATACCGGCCATTTTTTAAAAAGCAGATTAATCCATTCACATTTGTATAATGGTCATATATATATATCCACGGCAAGTGTTGTGTAAAGTGCTTCCCCCTTTGATTAATCCTTTGAACGTCTCGTCTCTACAGAGTCCTCGATCTTGCAGCTGGAGGACCCAGACTGTGAGGAGGGAAGCAACCCGCCCTGCGAGTCAGTTTTCTCACTTAACGCAGAGAAGATCCTGGTGAGATCTCACACACACACACACACACGCACACACGCTAATCAGATCCACAACAGCCGCTGTCTGCAACGGTTTCCTTCACAGAGGTTTCTACTTGAAGCTTTTCTCCTTTTTTTTTTAAACAGCACAACACTGAACTATGCACTAACGTAAATCCCTGTGTTACAAGTCATCCACCTTCCTTTGTGAATCATTTAAGAAAGTTTATTGTCTATTTATTTTCTTTATGTTTAAAAGACTGCAGTGTGTTACACCTATGTGTTTTTTTTTGTTGCGATATTTTGAGCTGCACCTGAGAGAAGGAGGAAATTATGACTCACCTCTCACCACATCTCACACTACAAGTCATGTACTAACTGTCAGTCGGTACGCTCAAGATAAATAAACACAGCAATTAAAAACTGAAAAAAACAGTTAATAACTCCAGTATCGGTGGCGGAGGGTGTGTTGAGGTGTGATCACAACTTGTCGTCCACACCCAGCAGTCACCGTTCACTTCTACATCACTGCGGCAAAGTGAGAAACACTGGACGTCAGCACAAACAGGAAGATTTGGACCTTTAGTTAAAAGTTAATGATGAAAAAGTTGGAAAAAAAAAAGCTGAGTGTTCATTAATAAACAACGTGACACAGACCTCTGATATTTGACCACACGGACGATTTGATGACGTTGCTGTTGTTACTGTGACTGTGATGATGAATTTAAATGTGTGCGAGGCGAGGCTGTGTCTTGGTGCTGCTGCTGTGTTAAATCCCCCCCTCCTCCCAAAAAAAAAAAAAATGCTGCCACAGCAACATTTGCATGCTGTCACATTTGCATCCTATAATAGTATGTGAACGCCTTGGCAGTTGTAAGCAACCGTGACCTTCGGCTGGATTTTCAGCTCGGTTCTGTCGGCCTTAATTGCTCAGCGTAACCTTGAGTTATTTATATATTATATATATAGAGAGAGAAAGAGAGATATGGTGGGAAAGCTTTAAAAAAACATAAAAAGTAAATGTTTTGATTCATGGCTGTAGTAATTTTTTTTTCCTAACACTTTCACAGAAACGTAAAACAGGAGAGTTTTTCAGCGTTTACACCTCTGAGACTCGCGGTGTTTACGTCCTGTTTATCCTCCTCGCTCTTTCGATTTGTTTCTCACAGGAAATCATTATTGAGTTGTTTCCTCAGCTTTGCGTGTTTGCGCTTGTCCCCGATGTATGTCACTATCTTTTCATGTAGCGTTGTGTGTTTTTTTTCTCTCTCCATCTGTCACAGAACCAGGCCAAGTTGTTTATAGAGCAGAAAAAAATCCCCTTCCCTGTAGATAACCACAACACAAATGAAGAACTTGGTGAGTTGAAGCGTTATTATAAACTATATTGATACTTGAACCGAGGTCAATTAAAAGTGTTTTTTTAAATCATGATTTGTTGTGTCGTTGCAGCTATAGGCTACGTCCTGATAGGCAACGGTCTTTATGATGAAGCCATCAAACATTTCTCACTCTTACTACAGGTTTGTTTGAACCAGTTGAAGCTGATAAATCTCCTTTTGGGATTGAAGCACATTGTTATATTTGCAGCTAGAAATAAAACCCAACTTAATTTCTGTTTAATTCAGTTTTGTGCCTTTGCTGCAGGGTGACCCAGAGCTGGTCAGCGCCATTTACGGCCGAGGTATAGCATACGGAAAGAAAAGCCTACAGGTGAGTGATGGATCTTTTCATTTTAAGTCTTCTCCTGTGGTTTTGTGGTTTTCTTTTTCATATTTTCTGTTTTTTTCTTTTTATTTCCTCGAAGCTTTCACTCTACTCCTTGAAAATCTTGTTAAATTTTTAGTGTAGTGTACTGTAGTTTCGGCGGGGGATGCCTCTTTGAATTTCAGTGACAGTGAATTGCAGTTTCAGGTAAACACAGAATGAGTCAGCGTGACGTTCACTGAGTCGCAAACTCAATCTGTCAGGACTCTGCGGTTATGGAAGTGAGCCTGCAGAAGAAGAAGAAGAAGAAGAAAGTCAGATGGCAGTTTATGTGTGTTTATCTGTTTGTGGCTACACTCCTAGTTTTTTTTTTTTTTGTGCTGCTCACTTTATTCCAAGCTTTATGTCAACAAAATAACGTAACCGTCCACCCACCGACTCTCCATGTCTCCTTTGCCAGGATATAAAGAATGCTGACTTGGCGCTGTACGAGCTCAACCGAGTCATCACCCTGGAGCCCAACTGGCCGGAGGTGTACGAGCAGAGAGCAGAGGTAAGGGCCGGCCAGAGGTGAAGGGAGGGGGAGGAGGAGGGGGGAGGCTTGGTGCCAGAGCTCATTGATCGGGTGCAGTTCTCTGCTCTCTGAAGTTCTTCCCACATCTCATAAAGTATTTTTAATGCTCCAGACGAGGAGCTTTTAATTGACAAAAACAGCCGTCACGGTCGCTCCCTCATTCTCTCCCTCCGGCTCCTGGCATCACTAGATCTAATTTAGCTGATAAAAATTTCCCAAGTTGGAACTTTAGTTGAGCTCCATTAGTTTAAGTGTCTAATTTCTGTGCTGTTTATGGGCTGAAACAGATAATTAATCACCAGTGTGTGCGTACGGCGTGTGTGTGTGTGTGTGTGTGTGTGTGTGGGGGAGTGATCAGTTTAGACGTCTCATCAGCTGAGCTTCGCCGGCTTCTCAATAACATCATTTGCACCGAGGCTAATATTATCTGAGACGCTTGTGATTAGAGCTTGTGATGTGGTAAAGAGAGAGTAAGAAAGTGTTGCATCGTGTTTCTACGATGTGCAAAAAGGAGACAGGGTGAGTAAAACAGTGAAGTTTAAAGGGATAGTTCCGCATTTTGAAAAATTGGCCCATTGCCATAATCCCTATAGTCATAGCAGTGGGTTTGTTACCTTTAATTGTCGTTTTTTAGAGGTAAATTCATGCGAAAAAGCTGATGCGTGTTGCCTTCAGGGACAGTTTTTCATCATCAATCTCTGTATTTACCTCTAAAACAACTCTGTGTGGTAACGTTGTGTTATTATCTCATAGCGTGGTGAATGTGCAGGTCACAACTTGTCCACGAGAGCGTATTGGAGGTGTTGGATTGTGTATTTGATGAGTTTGATGAGGGAAACCAAGAAATCCCATGAGCCTCCGTAGCGTAGCTCTGAGCAGCTCATGGCTCTGCTCTGCCGTTCTAAAAATAGCTTGCACCGACAATTAAAGGTAACAAACCTACTGCTATGACTATAGGGATTATGGCAATGGGCCAATTTGCCAAAATGTTGAACTATCCCTTTAAAAAGCAGCAACGCAGAGGTGCAAGTTGTGCTAATTTCCTTTGTTAATGTTAATTAAATCGTGAAAACAAGAATCTGCATCAAGGACAAAATGCCCCTGACTTAAGTTAATTCTTATGAGTGTTCAGATTCAGGATGATGTCATTGTTTCAGATCTTCAATCATTAGACTCACACTGAAAGCTGTGAAGTCATGTGAGTGTATGGCCAATCATCAGTGACTCTGCTGTTGTTGTTGTTGTGGCTTCTTTGTTTCACTCTGAGCTTCTTTATTCTCCGCGACCATTAAACCACTTGAATGAGTCACTGGCGTAATCGATCTGACGTGCACGGCGCTGCAGACGAGCTGTTGCACAAAGCTGCATTCATCTTCCCACTTGTCTCTCTGATATATTGGATCGTACTCGTATGTGTCTCGGTGTGGTTGTCCTTGCTGGTTGTTGTTGTTGTTGTGAATGAATCAGGCAGCTCGAAGCCAAGATACTGGTCTGATAAGATATCGAGTCCCTCCTTAAATCCTGTTCTTCAAGATCCTACCTGTGCTATCTAAAAAAAAATACTTTCTATTTCCGCAAAAGAAGAGTCAGAGTGAACTTATATTCATCATCTTGTTTCCTTTTTGTGCCAGAAAAGAGGAACATGAATATTAAATTCCACAAAAGCGACCACAAACTGCAAATGTGACTAATTTGAAAGATGTATTTTTATTTTTTATGATCATAATAATTGTTGTTGTTGTTGTGTAGATCCTGTCTCCTCTGGGTCGTATCAGCGAGGCTCTGGGCGACCTGACCAAAGCCATCCAGCTGCAGCCGTCGGCGCGGCTCTACAGACACAGAGGAACGCTGCTCTTCATCTCAGAGGTGTGACCGTCAGCTGTTATAAAAGCACTGGTTGTTAAAACCAGTGCTTTATTTGTCCACGAGGATAAACACACCCAACTTACACACAAAACCACCGCTGTCCACGGTGACACTCCAACCCCTGAACCAGCTGTACAAACGATGACGCGTGTGCATATCATGTCAGTTTTCATTTGCCATGCACACTCATTAATTTACAGCACAGTCGCACATGCATCGCTCCTAATCAATAACACGCAAGACTCGCAGTAAAAAAAAACTGCTTACCCTTACCCTTTAAATTTATATTCTAAAAACTGCCCACAAACCATATTCCTATATTCTTACTTTACTCCTAAGGATTAGAGCGTTTCTATGTAATTTAGTGTCATTTTGTTTCCTTTTTTTCCCTGCTTTCCTCATTATTTGTGCCCAAAATTCAATGGTTGCATCATTGTGTAACCTGGGCCCAGTTGTTCAAAAGTTGGATCAAAATTATCCAGATTTTGAAATCCCTTCTTTTGCCATTCAGGATTACGTAATCTGTTTCACTTTTATCCCAGTTGGTCAAAGCACAGTTGGACACAAACTTAAAAAAAAAAATCCAGATTGTTTGGATCAAAATTATTCCAATCCTACTAAAAAAAAATTGAACAACACAAACTGAGGGTTTGATCCAGATTCAAACCAAGATTGGATCATGTGATCTAATCCGATCTCAGAATCCGTTTTTTAGTATTGAACAACCCATTTTCCACATTTGATTCAATCTATTATCTAAAATCCAATCAGATTACCTTTGAACAACTGGACCCTGATGATTGATTGATTGATTCCTTTTCTCCTAAAATGCATCCAAAGTAGGCAAATGGTCGATCTATAAGTAACTGCATAGAGAAATAAATCACAGATGCAATGCGATAGACCTATAACACGCAGTTTATCAATGAAGCAGTGGTTAAAACGTCCAGTTCTCTGACTCGGACTGTGTTTGTCCCCCTCCCACCAGGACTACGTGGCAGCGATGGAGGACTTCCAGCAGTCACTGGAGCTGAAGAAGAACCAGCCCATCGCCATGCTCTACAAAGGCCTCACCTTCTTCCACAGAGGGATGCTCAAAGTGAGTCCACTCTGGGAAATAAACCGCTTATGTTTTTGATTTATTAAAAGAAGAAGAAGTGAACAAACCCCATTGTAGCACAAACACACCATGTGATGCTGCGTTCTGCTCACTTTAAACACGCTTCACGCTACCTTTCATGCTCTCTATACAGTATCTTCTATCCTCTGTAGTTCACTTTGAGAGGTTTGTGTTTCCTCCTGCTGCTCAGGACGTGACAGCTTCTAGGTGCAGAGGGACAGAAACGTGTGAATCGGTGGGGGTGAAAAGAGGAAGTTGATGAGGAGATAAAGATACTGCGTGTTAATTATAACTGCACAACACGTTTTTTTTATTTGAATAGCTCTTGTTTGTAAGCTTGAATTGATAGTGGTTGCTGCTGTTCACACCGGAGCTCAGTGTAGCCGTCTGCTGTGGAGACAGTTTATCTCCTCTAATGTCATAAGACGCAGTAACAGATGTGTGAACTCAACCGCAGATGTTACTTGACACAAAGAAAGTCCGAACTTTCAGATATTTGGTGAAGTTTTTAAAGTCTCGACTCGGTCTGAGAATATTTTTCACTTCCAGTCAATAAGTATAAGTAACGATAAGATAAGTAGCTGTGGTCGCTGCTTTGTGCATCAAGCGCAGGGTTAAAACGATCAGTATCTCTGACATGTGCATGTCTGGTGTTTTTTTTTGCCACCTCTTGTTGTTGCCCAATTTCCTGGAGGGGGAATCCCAGCTCAGCACCTCCAGGCAGCCGACGCTCGACCGCAAACAAACAACATCATCATCACTATCATCATCATCAACACTGAGAGCCTGTAGTTTGATATTAGCTGCTGTTTCTTGAGAGTTGCATCGGCTGCAAGCAGCAAATCCTCATGGAAACAAAGTCAAACATTGCACAATTGACTTTGTATCAGCGGCTGCAGAGGAAAAATAACTGTGAATAGACTCTTTGTCTGATGATTGAGCCGGTTCCTTCTCTGTCACTTCATGAAGTCAAGGAGGATTGCACAGTCAAATTTTATTTTACTGACAATGAACGCTCTTTATAATGTTGTTTATAGTAGTAATGCTATGGCTTATAGGAAATCTACTGGTTTTAAAGGTCATATGCACAGTGTGTGTTCAGCAAAGTTGAAATTTGATAAGCTCAATTGAAGACATGCGTATACTATCAGAATATGCAGAGTAGTTTTCTTGTAACTATGTTTTAGATCCAGCATAAAATCCTCAAAAACACCTAATTATAATTTACAGTCTTTGACAAACTCTCTTTGGGTTGTTTGTCCTTCAAATAAGTGATTTGCTCCTCCTCAGGAGATTTTTCTGGCTCTTTCTACTCAAACTCATAAACTAATATGAGTGTAGTTTGTTGTTTGGCTGCTTCAGGTGTTGCAGCTCTTTAATTAAAGATGTTTGGGAGGTTTTTTAAGACAAAAAACAAAAGGTCAAAGTCGATATAAAAAGTTGCTGATGTGTATAACAAGTTAATTGGCAGCGTTTGGCTCCTCTCCAGTGTCTCTTAAAAAAACAAACATCTGCTGCAAAGATGGAAATGTTTTCCAACGTTTTGGATTTGCATTTTTTTTTGTCAAACAGCTCAGGGTTTTTTTGCACTCAAAGGGAGATCTGTCTGTCTGTTAACTGTCTCTGTGTGTGGTCGGCCACAAACTGGTATTTTCTCTGCCTGTAGTTCCCCATACCACAATGTGCAATGTGAGCACAGAGGTGAAATCCTACTAGAGTCGGTCGCTGAAGTCACGTCTGAATTACATGTTGACGGCGTGAGCTACGACGTCTGCGTGACCTGACCTGCTTATTCAGACCATAAAGTCTATCTGCAGTATATCTATATGTTCCCTGTTGTCATTTCCTGTGTGATATCTCTCTCTCTCTCTCTCTCTCCAGGAAGCTATTGAGACATTCAAAGAAGCGTTAAAGTTAAAGTCCGACTTTATCGATGCCTACAAGAGCCTGGGCCAGGCCTACAGGTACTCTACGGCAACCCTGTGGTGTCATTTGAAGTTCCACATTAATTCACTGTTTATTTCTCATTTGTATATTTCTATGGAAGAATACAGTAGCTCCCTTTTTTTTTATTTAGGGAAATGAGAGTGGCACCTCTGTGCTTCACTATAACAATGTGTCAACTGTTTGTCTCCTGTCCTCCCTTCCTCCCCTGCAGAGAGCTGGGTGATTTTGAATCAGCAATGGAGAGTTTCCAGAAAGCCCTCATGTTGAACCAGAACCACATCCAGTCTCTGCAGCTCCGAGGCATGATGCTGTACCACCACGGCTCGCTGCAGGAAGCCATCGGCAACTTCAAGGTACAGGAGTGTCCACGATTCATGCACATCTGGAAAAAAAAAACAAAAAAACACTGGCTCCTCCACTTTTCTATCAGTCGTATTGTGTTTCTTTGTGCTGTTATAGTAGAATTATATTTCAAAGGAGGTTGTAAACTGCAGTTTCAGCTGGGTTGGTAGTAATAACAATAATAAACTTTATGTATAGAGCACTTTTATTACAACAGATGAAGCTGAAAGTGCTTTACAATAAAAGAAAAGTTATAAAATAAAGGCAGTAAGAAAATAGAAGATGATAAAATATGTCAATAAAAAAAGTTTAGTTTATTTACAGGACAGTGTGCAGTGACATTTCATCATTTGCATTAAATGAGGTGGATTAAGCTAACTGCTCATTTCCATCTGCAGTCCCACATCTAATACATAACAGACACAGACCACAATCTAAATTACAGGAAGGAGGAAAACCTGATGCATAAAAAGCACAGAGACAGCACAGACAGACAGTGGCTGCATTTAAAATAACGAAGGAAACAAGAAAGAAAAGTAAAATATGAGAGAATAAAAAGGCAATTTATAGAAAAAAAAAAAGATTATATTCCTAACTGCTGACATGCTGCTCTTCTTGTCGTCTGCTCCTCCAGAGGTGTCTGCAGCTGGAGCCCTACAACGAGGTGTGTCAGTACATGAAGGGGCTGAGCCACGTGGCCATGGGGCAGTTCTACGAGGGCATCAAAGCTCAGACTAAAGTCATGTTGAACGATCCGCTGCTGGGGCAGAAGGCCAGCTCTGAATACCTCAAAGTCAAATACCTCAGAGGTTGGTGCACCACACACACAAACACACACACACGCTGAGGCAAATGCACGTATATTATGACGATCTGTGGTTATTTTTTGGGACTAAACCTAACAAGAACCTCATGCTCTGTTTTGAGAAAAAGTTATAGCCATGTCCTATATTGGTTTGATTTTATGAATTATCTACCTTTTCTTATCCTGGACAATTCAAATGTCATGAGTAATGAATAACACTGTATGAATGTGATATGAATATATGTTCAACCTGCCACCAACCATCCAGAATTGGTCTTTAGATAATATATTTATTGAAAAATCTGCGGGAAATTAATGTTATGCCTATTAGTAAATCCATGTTTGTTATTGTAGACCATGTCTGATGTTCCACATTGTGTCTCTACCAGAGTACTCTCGCTACCTGCACTCTCACCTGGACATCCCGGTTGCAGAGTACAACGTGGACCAGGATTTACCGGGGAACTTCAAGAACCACTGGGCCAAGAACCTGCCTTTCCTAATAGAGGACTACGAGGAGCAGCCGGGCCTGCAGCCTCACATCAAGTAGGAGCAGTAACTCTGATCTTAATTATAAGCTGCACTGTTACACCGGTTTATTTTTGTACTTGTCCCTTCACACGCCTGCACTAACATCAACAAATTGAGACATATGCATATAGGATTCATACAGAGTTGTGGGTTTATTTGACTTGAGGTCGACCTCACATGTGTCATCACCAGGAAATCTGTAAAACCAGGATCCATCACCTCCTTATTTCCTGAGCGTCAGTCGGCAGCAGTGTTTAGTGGTTGAAAAATGAAAACTAACACCTGCCATTTTCTTTTTCTCCAGGAGATGTTTTTATATATTTATATATATACATATAATATCCCATCTGTCAGCAGACTAAAACTTGTTTCTGCTGTCTCATAAAGACGTCTCAGAGTTTTCGACAGGTCTCCGCAGTGCGATCCAGAGCAAATAAAGTCTGCTCACTGTGTGAAAGCTCTGGTTGAGTTCATCCTCTTCATCATCATCTCTCTCTCTCTGTCTGTCTGTGGTTCACAGGGACGTTCTGCCACAGAACTTCGACAGCTACAGCAGCGACGTCCAGAAGCTCATATGCACAGCCGACCATCTGGGGGCGCTGATGCAATACGACACGCCGGGTTTCCTCCCCAACAGAAGAATACACAGAGGTGACCAGAGGGGGAGAGGCAACTGCTGCAGAGCCGTAAAGATCATTATAACGTGTTAAATAACAGCAGTAATAACTACAGCAGTTGCTCTTCTTGCTTTGCAGCCATGGGTTTAGCCACGCTGGAGGTCATGCAGGCCATGCACCGGACATGGAGCAACTCCAAAGTGCGAGTCAACGGCAAAACCAGGCAGATGCAGTGGAGAGACATGTTCGACATAGCTGTTAAATGGAGAAGGTGAGGACTTTAAAAAAAGAAGAGAAAGAGGAAGACAATACATTAATAGAGAACATTTCATACAGAAAGAATAAAAAAAACACAAATAAATAAATCCAGATACTGCTTACACAGGAAAATAAGAAGTATAATGGTTCTATAGAAAAGTTGTATGTAGATTATACAGATAAATAGACATAAAACAAAAAAAGAAAATAAAAAAAAGGAAAGTTTTGAGACCGAAATTGGTCTAGGCACTCTTTTGAGTATCAAAAAACAGCAAATTTACGACATTTTTGATCTTGAAAGCCGCAAATTTCACATTGGAAAACACATAAAATCCCAGATTTATGTGTCAGCGTTGTGTTGTGAAGGTTGGGTGATGTTTTATAGTTTTTCGCAGATGTTTAGCGTCTCAGTGTTGTTATGAACTCTTTGAGCCCTCGAGGATCCACTACTGACAGTTCACTGACTCACAGAAGAAGTTTTCAGGTCAAGCCGCTCTGGAAGCCTCCAAGTGTAACTTTTGGTTTGGCTGCATGAGAACAATGATTGAAATGCATTTAGAAAAAAATAAAATAAAAAAAATTAAGTGTCTCCTCTGTCGTATTTCCAAGACAAAAAATTTTGCGGTTCAAGTGCAACTGTGGAATCTCAGTCATCTCCAGGAAATAACCGGAAAAACTCCAGGGATTAAAGGAATAAAGAGAAAGAGAAGACAGATGTGGATGTGTGATAGTTTGCAATTCCTCACGTCTCAATAGACTTGGATTAAAAAGTCAAGGCCAGAGCCCATATTTGGTTTTTTTTTACTACGTGAAAACCAGGAAAAGTTTAACTACAGCAAATTAAAGTGAGAATTCGGTCACTGCAGAAGTATAAACTGTTTGTCTTAATCGCTCTTTATTTGCACATCTTGGTTTTGTTTACAGTGTTGGATGAAGCAGATCAAACTGCTGCTGATTATATTCCAGTGTTGACAGACTGTGAACAGGCTTTTTTTTCTCCCTGTGTGTGTGCTGTGCTCCGTAAGGATCGCGGATCCGGACCAGCCAGTCCTGTGGTTAGACCAGATGCCTGCCAGGAGCCTGAGCCGAGGCTTCAACAATCACATCAACCTCATCAGGTAAGAAGCCGCTCCTCGGAGGGATTCGTACTTCCGTGTGGCCTCGGCTTTAAATGTAAAATCATTTATTCAAATCCTCCTTCAACGCGACCGAGTTCCCTCAGATCTCCGCTCGCTGTGACCTCGGCTCTGACAGGCTCACTCAGAAGAAAGCACTTCAACGCCAAACTGTTGAAATCCTTCTCTTTCTTTTTCTCTTTTCTTTGTACCCACAGAGGACAGATTATCAACATCAGATACTTGGCTTACTTTGACAACATCCTCGACTTCATCAAAGACAGGATACTGGTGTATCATGGGTAAATCTATCAAGTCTTTCCTCTCGCTCTCCTCCACTGACGCTACAAACCAGCTCAGCCTGAACCATAGAAGTGCTTTATGTTCAATATTTAAGGAAGTATCGCATATAAAGATTGATTTTTTTAAATAACTAGATGATTTATTTATTTATTTTCCTGTGTGAGCATGCATGTGTACCCTTTTTAGGAATCTCGTTGCACTTTGTTTGTTGCGATGACAATAAATTGAATTGAATTTGATGTTTCTTGTCAGGGCGTACAACCCCCGAGGTTTACTGGAAGTCCGCCAGGCTCTGGAAAACGTCAACAAAGTAGAAGATCTACTTCCTATAATGAAGGTAAAGAGGGAACACACAGGGACAAATAAGATAATAATAATGATAAGTGTAAATGAATAACTGAATATTATGGGATATATGTGGATGTAATAATATACGGGTGTAGGTGAGACCTGAAAAACGTCAGTACGCCTCTGTTTTTTTACCGTGTGTTTGTGTCTGTGCGTTTGTTTCCTGAAGCAGTTCAACAGTAAAACCAGAGATGGCTTCACGGTCAACTCCAAGGTGCCGAGCATGAAGGATGCTGGGAAAGAGTACGACGGGTTCACCATCACCATCACTGGAGACAGGTGTGTGATGATTCACAGCAATGCTTTTATTATTATAACACAAAGCTTCAGGATAAATGTTTCATTTGAATAACAAATAGTTTAAAGTAAAACACACAGAGCTTGTAGAGGGTGGATAAAGGTGCACAGAAGGAAAAAGGCACTGAAATATGAAGATGTGCATTATATTTAAAGGGATAGTTCAATGTTTTTGCAAATTGGCCCATTGCTATAATCCCTATAGTCATAGCAGTAGGTTCGTTACTTTTATTGTCAGTGCAACCTATTTTTAGAACGGTGGTTTTCTTCATCAAACTCATCAAATACACAATCTAACAACTCCACAACGCTCTGATGGACAAGTTGTGACCTACGCTATGAGATAATAACACAACACAGAGTTGTTTTAGAGGGAAATTCATGCAAAACCGCTGATGCACGTTCCCGTCGGGGGCAGTTTTTCATCAAGCAGTCTCTGTATTTCCCTCTAAAACAACTCTGTGTGGTAACGTTGTGTTATTATCTCATAGCGTGGTGAATGTGCAGGTCACAACTTGTCCACCAGAGCGTTGTAGAGTTGTTGGATTGTGTATTTGATGAGTTTGATGAGGGAAAACAAGAAATCCCATGAGCCTCCGTAGCGTAGCTCTGAGCAGCTCACGGCTCTGCTCTGCCGTTCTAAAAATAGCTTGCACCGACAATTAAAGGTAACGAAACTACTCTTTCCCTGCAGCCTGGTTTCAGATCCACAGTCAGTTTGGATTGAAATGATGAATGTTCACATTTTTCTCCTCCTTCTGTGTTTCAGGGTGGGCAACATGTTGTTCTCGGTGGAGACCCAGACGACAGAGGAGCGGACGCAGCAGTACCAGTCAGAGATAGAGTCCATCTACAAAGACCTCACCGCCAAAGGAAAAGCGTTAATGCTCTCCACCGAACTCGGGGTGAGATTCAACTCTGGAACTGAACCGGAAGATTCTTTCTTTTCTTCGTCGATAGTTTCTTCTATGACATGATGATAAATGAGAGGCCATGATAGATTCAACTGTGTTATACGGAGCCGTTGACCTCTCAACAATTGGTTACTGAAAACAAGTAATTTGAGTTTGATTTAAAGTCGCCACTCAGACAGACAGACAGACAGACGGCAGCTTCCTCTGCTCTTATTTCCTCTCCTCTCTTTCTTTCTGCAGACGTGTCACTCCTTTTCAGTTTTCTACACAGTCAAACTCTGGGAATTTAATTAATTCTCTGGGGAACATCCCAAACACACAGATCACTTTACAGCTGGATGTTTTCTCCTGCTGATTTAGTTTTCACACATTATAGAAACAGTTTGACTCCACTGTTTCTCCTGTTTTTTTTTTTCAATCTTTGACCTTATTCAGACAAGGTCACTCACTTCACTGTGAAACTGATACGTGGAACTAGATGTTCGTTCCTGTCGTGTTTTGATCCAGGGATGTTTTGTTTTTAGTCGTCTCTCTCTCTGCTCTCGCTCCGTCCTGATAAAGTTGAAATGAAGACGATACTCGATGAAGACGAATATTAAAAAAACAATGGACGCCCTGTCTGTTAGAAGCTCTGCTGACGACTCTGTGATTGACTGTGTTGTTTCAGGATGCAGACGCCTTGTGTAACCTCATCCTCTCCTTGGTTTATTACTTCTGCAACCTCATGCCCCTCTCCAGAGGATCCAGGTAATTTGCCCGTGTGTGTGATGTGGCGTTTAATATTCCTGTGGTTTAATAACCCGCTGCAAAATCTCTGCCAGGATCCAGATTTATTATCAGCTCATTATCCGTGTTATTGATCTGGATCGGCACCAAGTTGTTCAACGGCGTAGATCTCAACACCATAAATACGTTTCACAAGATTCTTAATTCAGATGATGCAACATGAAAGACAGACGTTACGAGACGAGAGTTGTTTTTGAGGCAAATGCAGAAACTGCTTGCTGAAAAACTGAAAAAAATGATATCATCTCATAGCGTGGTGAATGTGCAGGTCACAACTTGTCCACCAGAGCGTTTTGGAGTTGTTGGATTGTGTATTTAATGAGTTTGATGAGCCTCCGTAGTGTAGCTCTGAGCAGCTCACGGCTCTGCTCTGCCGTTCTAAAAACAGCTTGCACCGACAATTAAAGGTAATGAACCTACTGCTAGGACTATAGGGATTATGCCAAAATGTTGAACTATCCCTTTAAGATATTGGAGAAATGATAGAGGGAGAAGCCTGTGTGTGTTAAAGAGCGAATCCTGCTGATGAGTCTCATTCCTCCTCCAAGCTCGGTTCAGATCAACTCAGTCGTTTTTTCATAATCCTGCCGACAAACACACGAGCAAACAAACAGACGTGGGGTGAAAAACAACCTCCAGCGGAGCCGATGACAGACCGTCATGTTGCGTTGCGGTGGATTTTAGTGATATATTTGTGTTAATAAACTTCAAATCAGTTTATGTTTGGATTCAGAATCAAAACGCTAGAGTGTTTGGACCAAAACACGGGTCTGAAAAACCACCAACATTCTGCTGAGGAGAAAGCATTTTAGAAGACTCATTATAACCATGTGGATGATCTGTGGTGGAAGTTAAACCTCCCGTTGTCCTTCTGGCTCAAATTGACCCAATCTGTTCCCTTCCTCCATCCTTCCTTCTTTCCTTCCTTTCTTCCTTCCCTCTTTCCTTACTTCTTCTTCCTTCCTCTTTTGATCCAATTGGCGTGGTCTGTTCCCTCCCTCCATTTTTCTTTCCTTCATTTTCTCTTCCTTCTTTCACTTCTTTCTTCCTTCCTTGGACAAATCTGTTCTCTCCCTCCATTTTTCTTTCCTCCTCTTTTCCCTTCCTTCTTTCCAGTCATTTTTGCCTCCCTCCTTTCCTTCCTTCCTTCCCTTCATCCTTACTTCTGCCTTCTTTTTTGACCCAGTCTGTTCCCTCCCCTAATCGATCTTTCCTTCCTTCTTTCCTACCATCTTTCCCTTTGTCCTTAATTCCTTCCTTCCTTCCTTCCTTCCATCTTCCTTCTTTTCCTTTGTCCTTCCTCCCTTCCTTCCCTCCTTCCTTCTATCCTTTCCTTCCTTCCTTCCTTCCTTCCTTCCTTCCTTCCTTCCTTCCTTCCTTCCTTCCTTCCTTCCTTCCTTCCTTCCTTCCTTCCTTCCTTCCTTCCTTCCTCTTTTGATCCAATTGGCCTGGTCTGTTCCCTCCCTCCATTTTTCTTTCCTTCCTTTTCTCATCCTTCTTTCCCTTCTTTCTTCTTTCCTTGGACAAATCTGTTCTCTCCCTCCATCTTTCTTTCCTCCTTTTCCCTTCCTTCCTTCCACAGTCCTTTTTGCCTCCCTTCTTTCCTTCCTTCCTTCCCTTCATCCTTCCTTCTGCCTTCTTTTTTGACCCAATTAACCCAATCTGTTCCCTCCCCTAATCAATCTTTCCTTCCTTTTTCCTTTCCTTCTTTCCTACCATCTTTCCCTTTGTCCTTCCTCCCTCCCTTCTTTTCCTTTGTCCTTCCTCGCTTCCTTCCCTCCTTCCTTCTATCCCTTCCTTCCATCTTCCTTCTATCCCTTTGTCCTTCCTCCCTCCCTTCTTTTCCTTTGTCCTTCCTCCCTCCCTTCTTTTCCTTTGCCTTCCTCCCTTCTTGTCCTTCCTTCCTTGATCCCTTCGGAGGACAACAGGATGATTAAACTAGATCTTGTCCTTCCTTCCTTGACCCCAGAGGACAACAGGATCATTAAACATAGATTAAAGACATGTGATGATGATGATGATGATGATGATTATGTTTGTCCTCAGTGTGGTGGCGTACTCCGTGGTGATGGGAGCGCTGATGGCCAGCGGGAAAGAGGTCATCGGTCGGATCCCTAAAGGAAAGGTAAAGACAAAAAGCATGAACCTGTCACCTGTTCACATAAAACTAGTTTTATATGTTGGTTTAATATCAGAATAAGAAGATGCAGCATTTTAATGACAGCGATATCACGAGTCAGAACATCTCCCCTCCTCATATACAGTGATATTCCTTTAATAAACTACAAAACACTGTCTCCCTCCTTCACCCAATGAATAAATCAACACATCCAGCTCAACGTTTTCCATAAATCATGTGAAAAACGGGAGCAGAGTTGAAATACGAGTCAAAATTTAAAGTTTGATCTCTCGCGTCTCGACACCTCCCAGCTCCGCTCAGCTCTGTGTACGTGACCCAGTAATGTGTTGTGTCGGAGCCAGGCGATCCTCGATGTAGGTTGTTAGTCATCTTTTGTGTGTGTCTGTGTGAGTGTGCACGTCCACATGAAAGGAGACACCTGACACGGAGCAGGTGTGAATCCTCAGAGGGAGCTAACATTTCAGCGCTCAGGTGTAACCGACCTCAGACGTGTTTTTATTTACTCAAGACACGTAGCAGCAGCAGTAGAAGAAGAAGAAGAAGAAGACAAGACGTTGAGCTCGACTGAACTCGGCCTGGCTGTTTTGTATTTCGGTGTAGACACGTTGTTCCTGGGACAAAGCCACAGCTGGACAGAAACACGATCAGGTGTCAGGAAAGTGAAGTGTAGGAACGAGTTGAGCTCAGGAAGCTGGAGGACAGACGGAGCGTTATCAGGACTGCGGCGAACGGAGATGAATCAGAGAACAAAGCACAAAGAAAACAGGCTCGGAAAATGAGTCATGAGCACTTCAGAACAAAATGATAATATTTCTTTCTTAACTTTTGATTTTAGGATTGTTTGAGGTCTGTATTTCACAAGAAAAAGAAACAAAATGCAGAGAAAGTTCAGCGCTAGTGTCATTATTCCCGTCACGACTGTGGCTTCTCTTATTATTATCATTTTGGTGATAAGAAGGTTTAACTGTTCCACAGAAACGAGTGCATCTGGATCCGTTTTACCAAAATAATCTAGTTGGAATGAAAATAAACATTAAATTCAACCTTGATCCTCGGCAGAGAGAGAGAAAAAAAAAACACAAAATATTGTCGGGCTGCACAATTAATGAGGTGCTGCAGTTTGTTTTAATAGAGATAAACAGGTGTTGCTACAGAGACGCACTGGACAACAAATCATCTTCTCAAGGCGTTAAAGAGACGTGTTTGTTTGGTGCGAGACAAACAGACATCTCATCATCAATGAGAAGTAAACATGATCATTCACACTGAAATCTATGTTTTTATCCTGAGTGTCAGTGACTTTATCTCTCGGGTCTAAATGTTGATTTTTTAACCTTTTATCAGAATAAAATCAGGAAATATATATTTTCATGTGCAGAAAATGGGAGATATCAAACATTCATGTGTAAATCTCTACATAATATTGATCTAGAAAAAGTTGTAGTTGCTGTTACACAACAGAACAACAACAGGATGCTTGGATTTACGCGTTCTTAGGAGGGGTCTTTAAACGCACCATGTCTCAGAGATGAGTTCATGTCTAAGCAGGAGGAGAGGTCGTCACCAAGAGAGACATAAAGTTGTTTTTTGTGTTTTTTTTTTTAGATGAAGCTGTTGTGTGTATGTGTGTGTTGTTGTCTCTAAACTGTGTTTTGCGTCTCTGTTGCTGCAGCTGGTGGATTTTGAAGCCATGACGACGCCCAGTCCAGACGGTTTCAGCAAAACAGCCAAGAGCTGGATGAACCTGAAGAGGTGAGACGACCACAACACAGAGGGAGGAGGCCTTGTTGTTGTTGTTGTTGTTGTTGTTCCTCTTCACTTCACAACAACACTCATCTCCCTTTCTGTGTCCTCAGTTTACCGAGCTGGTACCAGAGTCTTCCCTCTGTGGCCGAGACCTTCCCGTCCACCAGAACCATGATCGAGGTCCTCAACACAGACTCGTCCTCACACTGTCCGAAGAAGTCTTAACACAGCTTCTTCTTCTTCTACGCAGGAGACACACGTTCTCAATAAAGTCTTAACAGCAGTAATAATAATAATAATAATTATAACAATAATGATGATAATTATGATGATAGAGCTTCTACACTGGGCAGAACAAAGGGACCGTCTTCTTCTTCTGCAGCCCAAACACAACTTGATCTCGGCTTTAACGTTTGTTGTTGTTTTTTTGTTGTTTTTTTTAAAGAGCTGCTCGACACACTCCTCTGAGGCATTTCTTATATTTTATTTTGCTAGTAGCACCCAAACTCTTCCCCACCACTTCCTGCTCGGTATAAACGCAGTTGGTTTGGGATGTAGAAGAGATTCTGTCCACCCTCTCTCTTTCTCTGCTTCGTAGGCCAAAGCACAAACCGCAGCTCACCGAGCGTCAGCGCGAACAATCGACCCAAACCTCCACCGTAAAGATAAGCTTGAATGTTTAATTGGATCTTTTAGCTTAAGTTTTGATCAAATTATTTTATTATTTAAGGTTGAAGATTGTAATTGGCACTTTAAAGTTGTTGTTTTTTGTTTGTAACCACTGCCGATCAGCAGCAGAGAGGGAGTTCAGGGATCTTTAAAGAAAACTAAAACTAAACCTTCAGGGCTATTGAATTCCACTCTGGATACTTGAAGCAGTCTCTCTTTTATTTTTTTTGCTTTGCTTTGTCTTCACTGGAATCGAACTCCCCACTTTTCTTTTAATGTGACCAATAACAGGCGGGCAGGAAGGCGACAGGGCTGCTGAACTGAAACGAGAGGAAACAGTCGGAGATTTTAGAGAAAAATCAGACAGAAAACAAAATAATTTAAGGTTATTTGATAAAATATAAAAAGAAAATGAGATGAGAAATGAGTTTTTTCTGCTTTTCTCACTTTTTTTATGAGAGTAAATTAAATAAATGTCACTTTTTAGACTTTTTTTGAAGACTTTTTCCCTCATTTCAATGTTTTATTGTTTGTTTTGATAGTTTAACTTGACAAAAAAACATCAAATTATTAATGAACAATCAATATTTATCAGGCCAGATAATGAAGGAAAAGGAGCAACAATTCATTCAACCATTGACAAATTAATCAGTTGATCCTCTTGAATTAATGCAAAAGTAAAAGCCACCAAATGTTACATGATTCATAAAGCGATAAAACTCTGCTTTTTATATTTTAAAGTTATTTGATCACGTTTAAAAGATCAGAGATGAATTGGCCTCAGGATGAAAGGAGCTGGTCGCTCTCAGATCTCTGACTGTTGGATCTCGTGGAGGATTCATCACGCACGAGGAAAATACATACACAGCACAAACAAACGTTTTATTTCCTTTTCCGTTTAACATTCCGCGATCATTGATCATCGATCATTGAACAACATTCATGTCTTTTCTTTTGGGAAGTTTCCTCAACAACATCTCACTCTTTAAATCCAGCTCGCGCTCCTCTTCATGACGACTCGCGCGATGAAGAGTCTCTTCTTGTCCTGCAAATGTGACCGAGTCTTGTCAAACTCAGAGATGTAAGAAATGAAATCTTAAAAGTTAAACGTGAGTTTATCTCGATCTCGTCCGGTTTGACAGGAAGGAGCTCCTGCTGCACAAAAGTTGGTTTTTAGTTTGTTTGTTTTTTAGATTTTGTTCTAATCTGGCGGCCGTGATGGAGGTGTGAGTGAAGTCCTGACGATGTGACGTTTACGTGCAGCCTGAGTGTTGGACACTGAGGCTTCATTATTGTGTGTGTGTATGTGTGCAGCTGCTGCCTCTGTTTTATCGACTCGTCAGTGGGAGTTTTAAGCACAAGGAGAAAGAGTCGAGTCCTAAGAACAAATTATATTTCCTTTTTTTTAATGCAGCTTTTATGATTTGGAGGCCTTTGAACGAGGGTCGCTGAACGTCCACTTGACTCATGTCCTCGTGCTGCATCTCTGACGGTGGACGGCCTGCACTCCCTTTTTGCTTTGCGTCACCTTCTCTGTTTCATATCAGTGACTAAAGCCGACGACATGTTGATGTTTTAGTTTAGTTTTCCTGCACTCGGTGTCTCAGTCATGATGAAGTGCTGCAGTGGAGCCAGGAGTGCACAACCTATCGAAAAGCTTAAAACTTGAAGGAGGGAATTTTTTTTCTTTTTTCTTTTTTTTTAAATGAACGAGTGAATGAATGTTCAGCAGTCAATAAAACTGGTTGACAATTTTACCTGTGTCCCCTGGTGTCTTTTGAAAACCTGAATGATGAGCTTGACAATCATAATATCCACTTTTTCTGAATAATCTTTTTAACAAAGTTCTAATTGTGAATTCTATTCGTTACATTATAAAACAAAAATAATATGACAAGCAGGATATAATTAGCCTAGTGAATGACAGAAAAGTCAAGAAAACAAAACAAACATCTGAAAACCTCGATTTTTTTTTATTATTAAGGAAAATGAAATGACAAATGTCCTTACATTCATTTTTATGGAAAAAACAAACAAACAATAGGTATTGTTAAACAAACCAACTCAAACCCCCTCTCTTGTTAATCTTATTTCTCGCCTCTGGGTGAAACGTTGCATGACTCAGGTCACGTGACCAGGAAGTGTTTTCTCCCCTCACATGTCTCGTGCTTCAGGCTGAACAGCGACCAGTCTCCTGCGGAGCGGAGCGGAGGCCGGAGCCGGTTGGAGTCCGTCTGTCTGTCAGCATCATGGCCGAGGATGTGACAGTGTGTGAGGAGGATTTGTCGGCAGCTCTGGGCCTGTTGGTGAACCTGGGGAAAACTCTGCTGCTCACGGCCAAACAGGACGCAGCAGGTAGGAGGCTGAGCTGAGCCGGAGGACGGAGCTGCAGTCTGCAGGGAAGCATTTACAGATTCAACAGGTTTCAGTGCAAAAACAGGAGGAAGATGGAAAGATGAAAACAAGTTCTACATTTATCATGATTATTTAAGTTTGATCGTACGAGCAATTCGGCGTAGAGATGATACTAATTAATGCACGAAATTACAACTTAATTCCTACTTATTTACATTGGTACAATTACCGCTTTATTACACGGATTAAAGCTGCACCGGAAGTCGGTGGACGGACCAGAGAGGAGATAAAATCAATTAAATCTGCTGTAAAATCAGTTTATTGTTGACAATAAACATAAGATCTTAAAATTGCATGAATCCTAAATGGAGTCTGGCGCTGTTGTAGGAGTAAATGTGATAACAGATTAAATAGTCATGTTATTATTCTATATTTAGGCTTTTTGTGAGTTCTCTGTGCTGCACCTACAAATCAAAACCTCACTAAGTGCTTATGATGAACTTTTTATTCAATTTAAATGTTCGAGTAGGCCTAAATCAATGTGTTACTTTAAAGTGTGTCTCTGAACACTAATATTGATGCTAAATTGGAATAAACATTGATTTAATTCAGATTCAATGCTCAATCTTGTCAAATACTTATGCATGTTTCCCAATAAGCAAACAAACAAAAACAAAAAAAGTAGAATATTACAGTGGCATCTGGTGTTAATTATAGTTTCATCATGTCAGAATCTGTTTAGAAAATTGAGTAATATCCCGCTGCATGTGTGTGTTGTAGTCACATGAAACATGATGTAGTTCACACAGATCCTCTTTTTAAATATTTCACAACCTCGGCTACAGAGGAAACTTTCTTCCCTCTACTTTCTTTCTTTCTTTCTGTGCCCTGCTTGTTGATGAAGGATTAATGTGTGGTGGTGTAATCTAATCCCTGTCATGCTCATTGCCAACATAATGACTTTGCACTAAATCTAAAGCCAATAATACGAGCCTTTGTTTTCCTCGCAGCCTCCCTGGAGAACTTTGTCCCATATAAGATCACCACTCTGTTCGGCCTGATAGCGGCCGGGACCGACTTCTACAAAAGGTTGGGCCATCTTGAGGTCACCACCTGTGTTTAAGATAAGGATTAATAATAAAATCTAAATCAATATCAGAATATGACATGTTTTTTTTTATTGTTGTGCAGCATTGGAGTGAAGAAGAGGAGTGAGGCGGAGGCTGTCTGGCAGAAGTTTATTCAGTGAGTATTAATGCTGAGTCATCGTCATCAATGTGATGATGTCACACAGGGAACTGAGATCACATACAGGTTAAGTGATAAGTGTAACTGTTAATAAATGCAAAATACATTCATTTTGGGAAGGATTTTTACAATTAAAATCATGTTTGTTTGTTTATCTGTGTGTTTCTACTTTTGTTAATTGGATTATTTCCACATCTCCACTGGGTAATTAAATATACTTTATTAATCCTTTGCGAGAAATTACATTTTTACCAGAGCAGCACCAGACAGAAGACCACACGCACGCATCATACACAGAATACACAATAACTATGAATGCATTTTGCATTAAGTTAAGCATTTATTATATATTTTTTGTTGACATTTTTCATCCTTTATGTTGTAAGAAAGAGATGATAATAAATATTTTGTGTGCGTTCAAAGGTTACACAGGTTTCATAAACCAAGTAAAACACTCATAAAAGATGATTAATACAGACATCACCCCTGAAATTCTTTATAAATAAAAAATACTTATAAACTGTGTTGAAACTTCATTAAAACTTCTTCTTCCCTGTTGTGTTTTTTGCAGCCATGAAGCAGTGAGGGAGCAGGTGGAGGAGCTTCAGGAGCTGGAGGTTTGTATCTGTGAGAGAGGAGATGTTCATTTGCATTTTTAAATGTTTGAACAGTTTTTTCTATTTTTTAAATTTGCATTTAATTGATTTTGCTCATCAAATTCATGATTTATTCATGATGAAACCTCCTGTTCCGGCAGAATTAAACACCACAGGCAGAAAATATCCAGGTCCACACTAGTTTTAACATGATAAACACACTGGTAATGATCTTATTGAGAACTATTGTGCATATATTGTATATAAAATGTGCTTTATGGCCAATTCTAAGATAAGCCATAATGCATAATGCAATAAGATACAGTGTGTTTCTAATAATGGCTACTGAAATGGCAACATGTGGTGAATAAACATTTAATAAAACAGTCATAAAGCACACGTTGACTCAGCCTGGTGCAGGAAATGAATTATCGGTGGGAAGAAATGAAAATATTTGTTTAGCGGTTGTATGTCATTATAAAGTGAATATCGTTGGAAGTTTTCACTATTTCCACACATTTTATTGTCTAAATAATGAAGTTTATAAAGAAAACCAGTGTTTTACTGCTGCAGTCCAGACTCGGGTTTAGTCTTCCATTTAGAAATAAAACAACTGGACTAACAGCTCATAAAGTTTTTTTTTGTGTGTGTCTGCAACAATTAATTCCACTAGATTTTCCAGAATAGTTTTGTTTTTTCAGTTCATGTGTTCGCAGCCTTTAAACCTGACAGATTTGAGCTTCTTGTCTCCGTGCAGAGTGAGTGGGACTCGTTCATGGAGCGAGTGGACAAAGACCTGCAGGCGACGGACGGACAGCTGTCAGGACAGAAACTGGCCGACAGCCTGAGTCCGGACCTGTCGTTCACGGATGCACGCAGCGGGAAGTGAGTTCACACAGAAACAATTCAAAAAACAACAATTAAGGTCTTTGTTGTGTCTGACTTTGTTGTTGTTGTTGTGTTGCAGGAGTGTGACTCTGGGCGACTACCTGGGTCGAGGTGAGAAGCTGCTGCTCGTCCTCATCCGACATTTTGGATGACTACCGTGACGAGACCACGTGGCCGAGCTGGGGGTCAGCCAGGTCAGTCGGTCAGCCCCTCCGTCCTGCTCTTTATTGCTTCTCTTTTATAATGATACAGAAACTACGGTGGCCTGTAGGTGATGTAAAAAGGCACAAGAGCTAGCGGAGCCAGTGTTCGATTTGCACATAAACCTCATCTGAAACCAGTTTAATTACATTTTAAATACTTCTTTTTTGCATTTAACTTTTTTAAAAGGAAAACTACAGATGATTTTGCACCAAAATAGAGAATAAATTATTGTTTATACTGTTAAATTCATTGATAAAGCTGCAGTGAATCCTCTCAGCTCTGTTTGTTTGGCTCCACTGGAACAGATGTGGTGTTTTTGCTCCCCCTAGTGGTCGATACATGTCACTGCTGCACATCCTGTAACTGAAATTGCACTTTTACCACCAGAAACAACATGTTTTTTTGCCAACATGGCTAAAATCACAATGATAGACGTCTTCAAACTTATTACACAGTTGCCATAACAACTATAAAAATACTCATAAGCACATAAGCGGCAGCATCCAGAGCAGAGGCCATTGTCTGCGTTGACCACACACTCAGACAGCTGTGATTTGGGGAGCCGTTGTTTCTGATGTTATTACAGATTTAAAATGGAAAAACTTTTTTTTTTTCCTCCTCCATCATCTTTTCCAAACTCTCTTGACTCAGCCTTTCAGCCGCGGCGGCCCGTCGGCTTTTATATAAATAAGTTTCTGGCACTTAAAACACCAATGTGAAGTGGAGGACAGTGAGTCCTTGTGTGTTCTCGGGGCAACTTCTAATTAGCGGTTGTGTGTTGTTTTTTTTGTGTGTGTGTGTCCGTCCTCGTGCAGACTGTCCCCGAGGCTCGGTCACTGCGGGTCTTGGTGGTTTCGTTCGGCGGCGTGGAGGGAGCTCAGCTGTGGCTGCAGCAGACGGGATGTACCTTTGACATGCTGCTGGATCCACAGAGGAAGGTCAGGACGGGGCTTTTTCCTTCTTTTTCCATTTTACATAAGTGGTGTTTTGAAAGAAATAAACACAAGTCAAACATTAGATCCACTCTGGCATCAAGAATCCACCACGCCAGCTAGCAGACCTACAAACGCTATGGATTCATATTCGCTTCTTCTTCCATTTCCTCCATAAAAGTAAAAAAAATGCTGCCAAATTACATAAAATGGACCCTGAGGTAGGATAAAATATTGCATAACCAACAACTACATTGCAAAAACTCAAAATCTTTCCAAGAATATTTGTCTTATTTCTTGTCAAAATGTCTAATTTCTAGTCAAAACTAGACTCATCACGTAAAAATTAACTTATTTTTAGATCATTTTCGCTTTTTTCAAACTAATTTTCACTTGAAATAAGATCTGCCAATGGAGCAAGTTTTTCTTTCTTATTACAAGCACAAAAAACTTGCTCCATTGGCAGATTTTTCTACTTATTTCAAGTGAAAATTTGTTTGAAACAAGTGAAAATGATCTGAAAATAAGTTATTTTTTAGGTGATGAGTCTAGTTTTGACAAGAAATAAGACAAATATTCTTGGAAAGATTTTGAGTTTTTGCAGTGTAATCAATATTTATGTCAAATTTGAGTAAAATGAGAAGGAAATTCAAAGAAATCCCCCCAAAAACGATGATTTAGCTTCTGTGGAAATTGATTAAAAAAAACACCCATTATGTTGTCTTTACATTCATATTCATTGACTTTTTTTTATTTATTGCACTGTTTTATTCATTGTTGTACATTTAATGTTTAATCCCAGCAGTGGTTTTTATTCACAATCTTCCTCTAAAACCAGATGTGGTTCAGGTGATCGATGACATCATCAGTGTCTCATTCATAGATATATACACGTAGATGCCGCATCTGACGCTGTTGCCCATTGGAACGGACTGCCGCCGCCGCCGCCATCTTGTGCAGGGACCTCAATGTTAGAATGCAATGATAATATAACGTGGGTGATCTAGAAAAGTCCTTAAATTATTGTAAATACCGCACTTGCTCATTCACCAACAATGCAGAGATGTCAGTTCTTCTTGAGAAGGAGGTGTGTAACTTTTACTTACTGTAGTACAGAGGCAGAGGTCTAGCCTTTATATAGGTAGCGTCTACAGTGGTTTACACTCACTCACCGGCCTCATCACCATAGCAACCACACACTCGCACAGCCGGGGATAACAGCTGATAAGTCGATAGACTACACATACAGGCAACAAAATAACAATTATAACTACCGGTATGCACTAAACGTAACACCTATCTCACCCTATGATACGTTACCTTAGTTTCATTTAATATCAGATATCTTATCTACATCAAATTCAACAAGTTCATAACAAATATAAAATAACTTATTACTTGAGAAAAGTTATTCCATGTCTCATCGTTTTGGCGTTTCTTTCATGGGAACATCCGTACGCGGCACAAAAGTTTGGCATTTTGCCAGATTCACAGCTGTCAAACCCGGTCTGAGCGATTGCTTGTCAGATGGAACACCTGCACAAGATGGCGGCCGTGAGGCAGTCCAAACAAGCCCGAATGCGGCATCTACGTGTATATATCTATGTGTCTCATTAAGTAGAATGAATTGTGTTTGTGTTGATATTTAAAAAAGAAAAGAAAAGAATGACTGTAATACACATAGAGATGCTTTTAAGAAACACTTGTGAAAGTGTCTCTTCATTTTCTCCATGACAGTATAATATATTTGACAAGGAAGAAAAACATCTGAAACAATTACAGTTAGAAACACAGTGATCCGAGATAAAGGTCTTGAACTCTGGGAGTGAAGGAAGTGCCTTGTGCTGGAGTGCTTTCCATCATAAAAAATAAAATAAAAAAAGTTCAGTGACAGGTGCATGAGAGTTAAAGTTGTTGTCGTGGAAACTGAAGGTCTGACTCAGCGCCGTCACACAATGACGCTGCAGCGGAGGTTTTACCAGCTGTTTGATGATGTGTCATAAAACTCTGGCGAGCGGAGGAACCTTTTAGAGGGAAAGTCACTCAGCAGATGTTTGCAGATGTGAAATGGAAACAAGGGCAATCGACCAAATATGGAGAGACAGAGAGGATTTTCCACATAACACAGCGGCGATTATTAATCATCAAGTGTGTGTGTGTGTGTGTGTGGTTGAAGAAACTGATCGGGTCGTCCAGTAGATATTTATCATTCTGCTGAATCCAGAGTGGATGTTTTTCTTTTCTTTTCTTCTCTCACTCTCTCTGCCTTTCAGTCATTTGAGTGTTTTACGGCCTTTTCCTCTGACGTCTTCCCGGTCTTCCCGTTTCTTCCCGGTCTTCCAGGTCTACAGGAGTTTCGGTCTCGGCTCGTCCTACGCCAAGGTGATGAAGTTCAGCTGCCTGCTGCAGTACTCAGAGTACGGAGTCGCGAACAGAGACGCCCCCGACGTCCCCCCTCGTCTGCTGGAAGACATCTACCAGGTACCGAGACGGAAAAGGAGTCAGAGGAAATATGTGGTGGAATACAGAAACTCAGCCCTGAAATCTCCTCTTGTCTCCACAATATTAATATATACATTATGAAATGGCAAAATAAAATAGATTAAAGTATCTCTCTCAACTCTCCTGTCCATTAAAGGCAAAAAAGCCCCTAAAAATAAATAAAAGAAAATAAATTAATTTATTTTGAAAAATTACATCTTTATTGTGGCCTGATAATATATTAATTATGAGTGAGCATAATAGTACACCTCAAAAGGACAGTTTCTAAGCATGTGTTACGCTGCTTTATTCAAATGCAACTTTATTCAAACTTGAACTGAAAACAATTGGGAAAAAAATATTGTCCAGAAATCTGCATAAAAAAAACTAAAGGTCAAAGTGTCAGTGTAATTGAATTGCATGTCATTCCCCCTCCTTCTCAACTGTGCTATCCATAAAGGCAAAAATGCACAAAAAATATACTTAAAAAAAACAAACAAAAAAAACTAAAGGTCAAAGTGTCAGTGTAATTGAATTGTGCATCCACAATAAAAGGAATTTGCATTAACGTGTTGTTATTGCATTAAAAAGCTATGGTCGTGAGCAGGCAGAGGCCGCTCGCTGCTGTCGCTGTCTTTCTTCTCCGTGCCTGAAACTCATGTAGCCGAGCCTTAATACAAACAGCTTGTCGTTTCAAATGCAGAAGTAGGTCGGGACGAGGCTGAGACGAAGAGCAGGGGAGTGTCAGATTGAGCGAGGGGATTGGATGGAGGGTTCAAGAGAGAGAGAGTGCAAATTTGTGCCAAGAGAAACTCCCAATTGGTCAATTTCTCTGCCAGCCTGCAGCCGCGAGAGGGAATTGATTTTTTTTTTGTTCGTTTTGCTCTTCACATTGTGTAGATCGTACTATTGGGCCATAACCACCGTCATAGTGATGTTAATAATAATGATCAACTCTAGCTTTAAGCTTAAGCTTGACAGCCTAAACTGACTGACTGACTTATTTATTTGAATGAGTGCATCATTTGAACTCATAACAGAGGAAAAATGTTGTCTTTAAACTAGATTTAAGCAAAGGATGACATGACGAGATAAATAAACCACCTACAGACTCTCGTCATGTCAGAATAAATCACCCGTGATGGAACATAACTCCCAGCTGTTTGAGATTAAAACATGAAACCTCATGAAATTGTTACTTTTACTGCTGACAGTCAGTCGGTCGTGTTTCGGATCTGTTCCTCCGAGACGTTTCCTCCTTCTGCTCTGGTTTCATTTAAATAAACGTCTGAGGCCCGAAGACGACGGATTAGTCAACATTTCACAACAAAACTGAGACTCGGAGAAAAGTTCTTCACTCATTAAAACATTACACAACCTCTTCAAATTTAGCCCGTGGCTCCTAAAATAGGTCCCGACTCCCGGGATGGAAACCAGTGGATTAGATTACGTCAGTGTGTATAAAACAGTTTAAACAGACCAACTCCACCCTGAGCAGCTACGACAGTAAAACACTGCTCACACACTAATGCATCAGAATAAACAGGGCTCAAGGTTAAAGGTTAATATGACTTATTATTACTAAAATGTATCCTAAAGGGATAGTTCAACATTTTGGCAAATTGACCAATTATAATCCCTATAGTTTTAGGAGTAGGTTAATCGTCGGTGCAAGCTGTTTTTAGAACGGTGGAGCAGAGCCGTGAGCTGCTCAGAGCTACGCTACGGAGGCTCATGGGATTTCTTGGTTTCCCTCATCAAATTCATCAAATACACAATCCAGCAACTCCAAAATGCTCTGGTCATGCTCTGCTTGATGAAAAACTGCCTCAGAAGGCAACGTGCATCAGCGGTTTTGCATGAATTTCCCTCTAAAACAACTCTGTGTGGTAACGTTGTGTTATTATCTCATAACGTGGTGAATGTGCAGGTCACAACTTATCCACCAGAGCGTTGTGGAGTTGTTGGATTGTGTATTTGATGAGTTTGATGAGGGAAACCAAGAAATCCCATGAGCCTCCGTAGCGTAGCTCTGAGCAGCTCACGGCTCTGCTCCGCCATTCTAAAAATAGCTTGCACCGACAATTTAAGTCAACGAATCTACTGCTAAAATTGTTGAACTATCCCTTTAAACCTGCAAGATTTTAACAGAGGCAAATTAACATGTTGTTTTTTCACTGATTTGCTTCAATAATATGATTTGTCGTTATTTTTCCAGTTGGGCGGAGACTTTTTGTTGGATGAAGCAGGGAAGGTGATTTTCTCTCACCCGTCTAAAAACCCTCTGGACCGGCCGGCTGTGACGGACATCCTGCAGGCCGCCGCCGCCGCCGCCCCCCACTCTGCTTTGAAGCATCACCTGTAAACATCTGGAGCCAGGGGTTTGATCTTTTTTTTTTTTTTTTCAACATGACGTTGACACCACAGAAGAAGAGCAGCTCTTCGTCTCACGTTGATGACATCACACCTCGCTCTCACGACGCCGTGAAGAGGCGTGACCGATGTGAAACCGTGCGGCGAAGACAAACTGAGCTTCTCTGTCGCGTCAACGTTGTCATGGCAGCAAGAACAGATGCCTCCGCTAACACCAAACAGTTCAAACATCTGTTTGACTCTTTGGTTCCAACCAGTTCTGTCCTTTCTGCAAAATCCTTTGAGTTGTGCGACTTCAATGCAATTCAACATAAATGCATTTAATTTTACATTATATCAAAGTTTTTTAATTTTTAAAATAAATTGATTTGCTTTAGGAAATGTTAGATATTGGACAATTTATCATTTTTTCAGGCTTTAATTTAAAGGTACTTTGTATTCTGGTGTCTCCAAGTGACAGTAAGAGGAAACATTTTCAGTTTTGAAATGTACGTTAAATACATTACCCTAAAATCATACTGTAATACACCAAGATACTGTTGTCTACTTCATTAACTGATTTTCTTAGCAATGGCTGCAGAAGTTTTTTATGTAAAACTTATCTCAGATATATTTTTATGTAAAACTTTTGTCGCACTATGAAATATTTAGAATATTTAGAAAAAATACATATAATTGCTGCTGCAGATCATATCGCCTCATTTATATTCATATATTACATATATCAGATATCCTAATATATCAAAAATGAAATAATCTTTAACTGTTGGATGTTAACAATCACCCAGGTAACCTTAATGTGAAGAAAAGTATCAGATAATGTGAAGTAACACAAATGGAGTGTTAATCTTTTCTACTTTACTATTATTATTTAATCTGATTGATCCTGATTGAATAGTTGTATGTAAACAACATTATTGTACTGTTTTAACATTTCTTTTAATAAATTAAATAAAGTTCTTAAAAGAAAAACATTCCTCTATTTTAAAACGTCTTCTCCGATCAGAAAATGATGCCGTGAACATGTCGACGTTTTAGTAAAAGATTTATTTAAAAACATTTACATTCAGACTTTTATGTACAGGACGACGTTCTCTCTTTACAAACTGTGGGACTCAGAGACTCTCAGCTCCAGAAATGTTGTTGTTTCTGTTCAACCCACAAATATACAAACTGATTTAATGCCTGGAGGAGGTTCAGTCTTGTGCTGATTCTGGAAACTTTGGACAAATATTTAAAATCCTGTGCATGAGTTACATTCACATCCCCGCAGCGGCATGAAAAATACTAATATTTATATTAGTAACACGATCTGATCAGAGTGTTATTCTGTGCTTTCATTCACATTTGTGCGCAATTGAGACATAAAAAACCTAAAATATAATGAAATATTTTCATGACTGACGCTGCTTTAACAATGCTACACAAATATTACCTTATACTGGCTTTTTCAATAAAGAACAGGACTGAAGACTTCCTCACCTTCCAACACAACCACCCCAGGTATATTTAAAGTGTCTTTTTAAAGGGAAATAAGTTATTGGATGTTTTGTTTCTATTGATCAACAGCTGGAGGTCAGACTTAAAGGGATAGTTCAACATTTTGGCAAATTGGCCCATTGCCATTATCCCTATAGTCATAGCAGTAGGTTCGTTACCTTTATTTGTCGTTGCAAGCTATTTTTAGAACAGCAGAGCAGAGTCGTGAGCTGCTCAAAGCTACGCTACGGAGGCTAATGGGATTTCTTGGTTTCGCTCATCAAACTCATCAAATACACAATCCAACAACTCCACAACGCTCTGGTGGTCCCCACACTATGAGACAATAACAGAACGTTACTGTACCAGACAGAGTTGTTTTAGAGGTAAATTCATGCAAAACTGCTGATGCATGTTGCCTTCAGGGGCAGTTTTTCATCAAGCAGTCTCTGTATTTCCCTCTAAAACAACTGTCTGGTAACGTTGTGTTATTATCTCATAGCGTGGTGAATGTGCAGGTCACAACTTGTCCACCAGAGCGTTTTGGAGTTGTTGGATTGTGTATTTGATGAGGAAAACCAAGGAACCCTCTATAGCATAGCTCTGAGCAGCTCACGGCTCTGCTCTGCCGTTCTAAAAATAGCTTGCACCGACAATTAAAGGTAACAAACCTACTGCTATGACTAATAGGGATTATGGCAATGGGCTAATTTGTCAAAAATGTTGAACTATCCCTTTAAAGGTGCAGGTGGGAGAGTGTGTTAAGTATTAAAGTGACACCCTGTCGTCAAACTCGCACAGATAGTTCATGGTCCGGTCGCAGTAGTGGTCCCACCAGTCGCCGTCGTCCGACGACATGGCCACGCAGTTCTCCCGCCGGCCGCCGTCCGGCTGGCTGGACAGGAAGTGCTTGCGCCACTGGAAGTAGGAGACCCGGGTCCCGTCCTCGAACAGGTACATGCCCTCGGAGCGCAGGTCGTTGATGCCGAGCCACACGGGCCAGTTCCCCGGGTGGAAGAAGGCCTTGACGTAGTCGGCCAGGGCCTCCTGCTCCTTGCGGTCGCGGGGCATCGCCATGCGCCCGCCGCGCTCCAGACACTTCTTGGACGCTCCGGCGTAATCCTCGTAGCTGTTGTACACCAGGTAACATTTGTATCCCATCCTGCGCCCTTTCTCACAGCCTGAGCACAGACAAACAAGACAACAGGGGTTTTATCACATGTTTAAATTACGATGTTTGTGACTTCATCAGCCTCCGTACAAAACACGGAGCTAAACCTGTTTTCATTTGGAGTCAGGTTAGAGTTAGCCGGATTCGTTTAGGTTAAGTTTTCTACCTCTTTTGCTTTTGTTTTGACCTCTAACAATGGAAACAACAGACTCTTTAACTGTCTTTCAATGTGTCTGATTGAAGTGACGCTGTCACTCGTCCCACAGCTCGTATAAAAATATTGATGAGTGCAGCTTTAAAGTCTGAGTTAAAATATAAAAGCAAATGTCATCAAGCACAAGGTCTGGAAAGTTTAACCTAAAATAAACTAAGACAAGAAAAGATAAGATGAAGAAATTCATATATGACACAGTTGCAATGAGAAAAAAATAGGAATAGAAAATTAAAAAAAATCATAAAACAGTTTTTCAGATTAGCTACAACAGTTCAGACCAACAATAATGTTGTTCAGAATTGAGCCACTTGATATAAACTCACCTTTTTGATATGAAATATAAAAACTTAGACATAGATTTTGTCCTGAATGTGATTACGGTAGTTATTGTACCTCACTAGTGCCTTATTGCATGTTTACGTAACACGTTTCTACTCTTGCCTATTTTGCATCCTGCAGCTCTGTTTGTATTTGTATTTGTATTTTTCCTTTATTTGTTCCAGAGGGACAGTGTACATTAATGAAATTGCACCCAAAACCAAATTACAGCAACAAAACCTTTTATTTAGTCTGTATTTTAAAAAATAGAAACCCTAGAGAAATCAGAACTTATGTTTTCACAGGGAATATGAAAAGACATAAAACAACTGAGTTTTACCTTCCAGTCGTCCGACCTCCTTGCGGTTGTTCTTGCTGTGCTGGTAGACCTCCCTGATGCTGTCCTCCAGCTCCCCGACCTTAGCTGCCATGTTGGAGACGGGGAACAACGCAGAGACAAGGAGACATGGATGTTATTTCAGGGATTTTAATCATTTACATTTCATTTTGTGCACATTTCATTTCATCTCTGGCAATGCAATCACTGTAATTCACAATCTCAAGTCACAGTTTGAACAACTGCTCTCTCAGTTTAGGGCTCAAGGTGGCGCCACATCAGCTTTTTAATGTGTTTTTACATGTAAAATCACACTGATCGATGTGAATGTGCAGCAGAAGAACTTTAAAGCAAGAAAAGGAAGTGAACGCCTCACCATCCATCCTGGACAGACGGTCCATCAGCTGACTGACTTTAACGTCCAGCGTGTAGTGACCCACGTTCAGCTTGTGGATGGCCTGGTCCATACCGGCCAGTCTGGACACTGAGGGACAGAGAGAGGACAGAGATTGATGCAGATATTGGACTTTAATGAGCAATAACAGTTCAACATGTTGGACGTAAACGTACAGACGTAGTTGTAGGAGTTTTCAAAGTCTGACACCGGGCTGGTCGGCTCGGGTTCAGGCTCAGGAAGCGCGTCTGGGACATCTCCTCTCGCCTTCTTCACCTCTGGCAGAGAAACCTGAAACACGCACACACACACATGCTGATGTCACTGTCTGAATCACACTGTGAAGCTTTGTTAGGACTCATTAAAACTGAGCCTCAGATGCTGAAAAACAAGCTCATTACCACTGTATCCCAGACACTACTGTTGTTTTTTTTATCGTCATTAGTATCCATTTAGGTACTTTGCCAACTTTTTTTTTTTTTTTTAAATCAACAATTGCTATGATTATGATGTAAGAGGGAGCCTGACTGATTGCGGTTGTTTTCAGCTCGAGGAGCTCCATGTATAACCATGTACAGCTGCAAACCTCTGGGTCAGCAAATCATAGAAGTTTGCTTGTTTTGTTTTTCACAATAAAAGTGGAAATAAGCTCTAAGTTTAATGTGCATTTACAGTCTTTACATTTTAATTTATATCCCAGAGCTAAACATCTACAGCCAGTCTTACTGTAATAGTCTCAATCTAATTAAGAACAACTATATGAATAATTTTGACATGCATTTTTCAAGGAGTATAGGTACAAAGTGCTTTATAAGGCACAAATTTAAGAATAAATGACAAAACATGAGGTAACATGAAATATAAGCACCTTTAAAATGATTAAAATCATCTATAATCTGAGAATCAGTTGCTCGATAATACATTTTTAAAAGCAGAGCAGAAGCACACCCATGAAAACCAGTCTGAGAAGGAGCTGAACTGGTCTGGTCTGGTCTGGTCTCCACAGGGAGGCTGAGCCCATGTGTGTCACACAACTGTGACCAGGAGGCTGCTTGCTCGCTATTACTCTGTCATCAGATGTACATGAAGTCTTTGAGGTAGGTAAAACCTGCTGCTCTCTGGGTGTGTCATCATTAACAATGCAGTTTCCCCATGAGCTGTTGTTGCACCATTACAATACTCAACATGTCTGGACTGTGTCATCCATCGATGACATCACTTTACAAGAGGTACCCTATATGCAAATCACACTGTAATTCCCTGAAGCTGAATTGATCACTTTTTGACCTACATACGAGCAAAATATTGAATGAATATTGAATTGAAACATCAACAATGATGGATCGAGGTCCAGAAATTCAATTAACAATGACAGAAATATAAAGTTTAAAGTCAGATAGATAGATAGATAGATAGATAGATAGATAGATAGATAGATAGATAGATAGATAGATAGATAGATAGATAGATAGATAGATAGATAGATAGATAGATAGATAGATAGATAGATAGATAGATAGATAGATAGATAGATAGAGTAGAAAACACAGTGCTCATACAGTCCTGACCTGTGTTGGTGCAGCTCCGTTCGTCCCCGCAGGAACACACACACCCAGTGAACATAAACACAGCAGAGCGAGCGAGGTGGCAGCCGGTCCCATTTTCTGCTTCCTAATAAACTCCTGCTTTTCCCTCAGCAGCAAAAAACTCCCTCTGCACCTCTGACTGACTCTCTCCCTCCCTCCCTCCTTGCAGTCTGCCCCCTCTCTCTCCTCTTCTCTTCTCTCCCTCCCTTTCTCCCTCTTTCACTTCTCTTCCCCTCCTGACCCTTGTGCTTCCCTCAGAGATGTGATCCAGAGCACAGTGGAGCAGGAACAGCAGCAGGAATCTCCCATCAGGAACAGACAGTGAATGGGAGCTGCTGTGCTGTGCTTGTTGCAGCTACACACTCGTCGTCCACCCTTTCAAAATAAAACCTAAACATCCTCACTGCAACGTCTTAGTGTCTCCGTCTCTTGTCTTCTTGCCAAACAACAGGAAAACTCTTTGTTCCAGCTGAGCTCCCACCTCCCATTTCCACTCTTTGTGTCAACACTGCACATTTACACCCAGTGGGGGGTGGAAACCATCTATCTCCACACTTGACATCTGTTCATGGACAAAGAAAAACAGCATATAGTAACATATAGGCTATAGGCTAATTGAGTTGAAAACAATCCGCTAATGTTGCACAAAACAAAAAATCTCTATTCAAGCTCTTCTTACTGCATATGTTGTATTAATGGTCTTCATCACATAATTCGCTCACTTGTCTCCAGCATCTGTTGATATGATGAATGCACAGCAACTTCTCGTTGTTAGCTTAACGCTAACGCTATACAACGTTTGCTAAAAAGCTGCCACTGTATCCACAGGTGACAATAAAATACTAAATGATATAATATGATGAAACTGTTGCACAGCTAGAGAGAGGTCAAAAGGTCAAAGTCGACTGAGTCCTGCTGATGGAAAGGCAGTGCATACGCTAATTTAGCTAACATTAGCCGCTTTAGCTGCTAAGTAAGTGATGTCATCGCAACAAATTTCCACAAGTTATGAATCTGGATTTCCATTTCTTATAAGAGGGATGTTTAAATGTTTATTTTTGGACATTAAATGTTAAGTTTTGTCTCATAACTCCAGATTTAACCTTTATTCTTTCACCTATCCTTTATGTTTTTTGCGTGGTTTTTGCCTGTTTTATCTCCAGAGGTGAATTCAGCTCAACTACAGTGCACCTCTGTATGCAGGACCCACTTACACACAGTCACACACACATGGACACACACACACACACACTCATGCACAGCCGTTTTATTAATTTGGCTGAGTGTCAGCTCTGGTTTCCAACCTCTCGCTGGTATAATTGAATAAATCAATGGCAAAGAGAAATAAAGCTTTGTGAATCTGTTCCAGGGAAATGACGACATGAAAAGAAAAGAGAAAGACCTTATGTAAATGCCTGTGCATGCATGTGTGTGTCTGCATGTGTGTGTGCGTCTGTATGTGTGTGTGGCTGTAGCAGGAGGTATGCCAGTTAAAATGCCACAAGAATTCAGCAGAGTTTCCAGGGGAAGCGACTCAGGCTCGGGGATCTGGAGACTGGGAGGAGCTCCGGCACCGACTGGGTCTGCTTTCAGCAAAGAGGGACAGATGTGTTTGAGTCTGCAGCTACACACGCACACGCACACACACACATTACACACACATACATATACACACAGCATGCTTCAGGACACACGTACAGGCCTATTCCAAGCCTTCAAACCTTTTCCAGACGTCAGAGAACAAGGGCCTGGAAAAAATTTGTGTGTGACTCTTAATGTTTTGACCTTGTTGATTGTCATGCCAGGAAATTACACTGAAAAGAGTCAATTAAAGCATAGAAATTGAAATTAAACTGGAACCGAAATGATTTGTCAGTTGATCATCTGGAAATATTTCAATAATCAGTCAATTTTTTTAAAGCTAAAACACAAAAAATACCAAATTTAGCCTCTAAAATGTGACAATTTGCTGCTTTTTTTGGGGAAAATTAACGTAAAGATGATTTTCTCAAATGTGCACATGCATCATATTTATCTCAAATTTGAGTACAATGCATTGAATAAAACGATCATGTCTGCACTTGTACAGTCAAACATAACGGGGCTGAACTGCAGATATTTCCCACTTTGCTCATTTATCATGTTGATCTCATCAGCACAAAGGCATCTGAGTGACTCAATAGCCGACCTCACGCTTCAGCACAATTCTTCAGAAATACAGGATAAAAAATTCAAGTTTGGAACAAAACCAGCTCTGTGCTTTTTTTTTTTTCCCTCTCCGCCCTCCTTTGTAAACAGGACGTTTGGTTTTTATTTTCACTTTAATAAAGTGTCATGACTGAGGAACAGGCTGCTTTATTAGCTGCCTGCTTTGATGACAGCTACAACACACTGTTAACACAATAACAGCCTCTGTCTCCGTCCCCCCGCTGGAAGTTCAATACCGTGCAATCCTCATTCTCCCCCCCAAAAAAACAGTTGTTGAAAAAATAAAAAAATAAATAAAAACTAAAATAGCAGGCAGGGAAACACAAAGGAGCTATTGATTGCAGTGGAAGTGTTGGGTGGTGGAGCAGGGAGGCGGTGGAGCCGGACAGAGCCGCCTCAGTCCGGCGCGAGGGATGATGATGATGAACACAAACATACAGTAACTCAAAGGTCAACATGATAGATGATTTAAATACACATGGAGATATTTACGATTAAACCTCCCGATTCTGAGCTGTTTAGTCAGAAAATGATTGATATTTAGATTTATAGCTACACTGTAAAATACTGAACTGTAAAGAGGAACTTGAATTTACATATAAAAGCTTGTTTTACAGATGAATGAATGAATGAATGAATGAATGTAGTTTGATTTTCAGTCCGTCCTGGATGATCCTGACCTGTGTGACTAATAGATCTTCAGTCATTTAAAGGGCAGCACGGTGACTCAGCGGTTTGTGGTTCCTGTGAGGAGAGACCAAGACCACAGGTTGTCGTCCTGCTGCAACAGTTTCTCAGTCTGGATGATTAAATTCTATTAGAGTTTTGCACGTACAGCCATGTTTGTATGAACCTTTCCAACTGCTGGTATATATATATTTTACAGTAAGAAGAAATATATATATTTCCATACACAGAGATATATGAAATGACAAATTCAGCATCTTTTTAGGGAGATGATCGAACATGTATATCTTAAAAAGATTATAAAATTAGGAGTGTGGCATTCATCAACCTCTCCTCTCCCCAAAGTCCGCACCGTCTTCGGACGCAATTCCTTCCGGTTCGCTGCAGCCTTTGACGGGAACACCCTACAAAACACACTTAAACTTTCTGTCTTCATCTCTCTCTGTCTTAAAACTAAATCTGCTACAAATTTGCTAAATAGGCCTTCTTGTAATCTCCTGCTGATTAACTGTTTTATTGTATTATTTTGTATTTTTCTAAGTGTAATTTATATAACCTTGTTTTCACTTTTACTCCTCTCTCCCTCCGCCTTAAAGAGCTTATCAGTCTTTTCAGGTTGCCCTTGTTGCTTGCCTGGGTAAATAAAGGTTAAATAAAAACTAAAATCAGATTTAAAAAACATTTTGACCTCATCTTAGTCAGTTTATCCATTTACAAAATAACTGCTGTTTTTTTCCACCTTTAAATAAATGTCATGTGCTGCTGCTGAACAAACCTCGAGTCTGAACTCTGAGGTAAGTTGTTGTTTTTTTCATGTACTAGGCAGGAAACTATTATATTTTGTCATTTTACCTTAATGTATGTATCATATCATAGATTCAGTCTGATACAGCACTGCTCTTGCTTCCTTAAATAAATCTTGCTCAGCAGCACCCGAGGGAGACGGTGGATCGAGGTCTGAACTGGGCCACTGGCGAACAGCACAAAGTTTCCTCTGCTGCACACCGGGCGGACATCATTCCCTCCCCTCCCTCCCTCCTTCTCCTACATGGGACGTTTTCTGGATCTGGTAGAAATTACAGCTGGAGGAATTGATGTCATGGAGCTCAGGGGGAGGTCGACAGGAATGCAAACAAGCAACGAGGAAAACATGAATGAAAAAACGTTTAAAAAAAAAAGTGACCACCCTGAAGTAAAGACTTCTGGTTAACCGTCCAACTGAACTTTCAAGTAGTTTTATCCTTCATAAGAAATCAAACCCACTAATGATGTTACATGTGCAACCACAACACAAACTTAAACATGTCGTAAACAGCTGCGCTTCTCCCACTTCTGCAGAGATTAGCTGGAAAACACCACTTGTTCTTTAGCAGAGGAATCAGGCTCGGGTCCAAAACGTTAACGAGAACAAGACGAAAGAAGACGAGAAGCAGGTTTGACTTTCATTTATTGACGTCCTTCGAATCTGTGACCTCAAAATGCATGAGTGCAATATACATGTATAGCAGAAGATACAATCAGCGGATAAATATAAAATTCAGTAAAATAGTACTCTAGTCATGTAAACTCTGTGACACACGTGTTATAAATCACTACATGCCTGCCCGTTTACCTAAAAACACAACAACTTGAGTGCGTCTTAATATCATTATCAATGCACACTAAGGTTTTTTTTTTTTTTTTTGCTCAACACTAGTTTGAGGTCGAGTGAAAGTTCAGAGGGGTGAGGTGGCGGTGAGGAAGTGTCGTCAGGGAGCTAAAACCCCATACAGGACGAGGACAGGACATCTGTAACAGGTTCCCACGGCAGCCCGGACATACAGTCTGTGAGTTTTTCCATGACTAAGTTAGTGCACTTCCATCGTCCTCCCTCCTGCTTTTTTTTTTTTTGTTCTTCTTTCTGAACACCGGTGGTTTCCACTCCGCCATCTAATTCAATGAATGTGTGTTTTTTTTAAAAGCTGGAAATCAATTCCACTGTATTCCTATAAAGTGATGTAATGGTAAAAACTCTGTGATTTTTTTTCCCCCTCCGTTCAATCACCAAGTTTTACAGCTTCCATGATAATAATAATAACGCAGGAATTCCATAACCAGCAGGAACATTGTCTGTAGTAATTGCACTGTGTGGGCCAGGACTGCAGCACTGAGCACTACTGTAACTCTAAAACTCTTCGATCTATAGGAATATATAGAGGTATAAATAAAAGCACATCAGAGAGCAAAAAAAAAATCTTCATAACAAAAAAAAACTTAAGAATGGACTTTTTTTTTTTTTAGTGTTGGCTGATGTAAATGTTTACATGCTTGTGGTAGAAAATTACTCTCGCTCGCTAGCGTAGCGTCTAAAAGTCCCAAGTGAAGGCAGCTACGTCACGCCATGACTGTGCATTCACACGGCGAGCAGCGTCACAAACAGGCAACAAGAGATACTGCACATAGGAAAAAACTGAATAAATGTGGCAACAGGGTATCACAGCTATATTATTATTAAGTGTTAAGGGTTCCCATGTCTTAGCAAAATTTCATTTAAAAGCTCCTATTGTAAGAAAGACGACACAACTACCCCACAGGTAACAGTTGATGCCTTCACTGTGGGTTGGTAAGTTTGTATTTAAAGGGGAACTATGCAAGTCTGGCTGCTTTTACCTCCTCCTCGCGGCCATGTGCATTTGTTTACAACAAAGCCAGCGAGAAATCCATCAATCAATAGAGCGATATATGACGTTAAGTGTATGTTTGCGTAGTCTTATCTGTCATCTGTCGAGGAAAATGCAGGAACTGCTTGCTGACGGGAACGCGCATCAGCAGTTTTGCATGAATTTACCTCTAAAACAACTCAGTCTGGTGACGTTCTGTAATTATCTCATAGCGTGGTGAATGTGAAGGTCACAACTTGTCCACCAGAGCGTTTTGGAGTTGTTGGATTGTGTATTTGGTGAGTTTGAAACCAAGAAATCCCATTAGCCTCCGTAGCGTAGGTCTGAGCAGCTCACGGCTCTGCTCCACCATTCTAAAAATAGCTTGCACCGACAATTAATGGTAACAAACCTACTCTTTAAACTATAGGGATTATGGCGAAAATGTTGAACTATCCCTTTAACCATCACAATTACTCTGAAGCTGTTTAATTAAGGTAAAAATGTAGCATAATTAAGGTAAAAATCCTGCATAGTTCCTCTTTAAATCATGGATTTCCCACTTTTTTTAGTTGTTCGTTGTCGTGGCTCGTTAGCTTAGCATTGTACCATTAACCAGGCGCCATTTTGCACCGGTCACTTAAAACGTGTTACATAAAAACGCCAGCAGAAGAAGAATAAGCTCTGCACGTTCGCGATTTGGTTTCAGCAACAGCTATGAAACATCTCAAGTGATTTTTGGTTGCGTTTCAGATATTTAACAGCTAGCGGACGTACCTGACGCGCATGAGGTGCTGAGTGTAACTAGGCTCGTTAGTTTTTAAGAGGACGGTTCCCAAACGTGTCTTGAAACTGTGGGGGGAACCTCGGGCCCGAGTCGGTCGCGGTGTGAACGCACAGTGAGGAGCAGTGTGCACATTCTGTGAGGTTCGATCCCTGCTTGCTCTACATTTAGTGGGAGAGAGGAGGGGGAGAGGAGAGGAGAGGAGAGGAGGAGGGTGTTTTTGGCAAGACATGTAAGAAGAACAGACCCTTGTCATTGAGGAACCAGAGCTCGTTCTTCTAATATGGGGGGAGGGAAAAACACCAGCGCACACAGGCGGTGAGATAATGTCTTAACAAGCCACTGGAGATAATTATTACGAGAACATAATGCGGTCGTTCTAAAGACGGGGGTGTTTTTTTTTTTTTTGTCTTTAAACCTAGATGTGGATGTCTGTAGTCATGGCAGTGTGGTCCTTCTCAAGAGTGATGATGAGGATGATTTCATTCAGAGCGGTGACTGGCCTCGGCTGTGGTTTACCAGTTGTCTAGGAAGTCGAATCCAGTCTTCAGGATGCTGCTGCTGGTGTTGAACTGAGGAGGAACACACAGGCAGATGTGGTGAAAACTCTTTTTTTTAAACTTTCATTTCAGTTTATTAGTTCACTGACTGGCTTCAACAAGTTCATTAAATGATGAGATTGTTCAAAGTATCTCCTGTTTTTTCTGCAGAAAAGCGTTTACAGCGAGGTTTCTTTGGCAGCTCAGATAAATTCCGGCGTGTTTGCCCATTTGCTTCAGTTTGTTTGGGCTTGTGTGGAGGCTGTGAACCGTTCTGGGCTGCAGACTAAACATCCAGACACACCGTGAAAAAAAGGTTGGGTTCGGTTCCAACTTGGACTGTGGAGCGATTTGTTTTTTTTTTTTTTTGTTGGTGCGAATGCAGAACGGGCCAACCACAGGACCGTGTAGGAGGAACTCAAAAGAATCTAAAACTATACGATTAAATTAAATTTAATCCACCGTCCGATTGAGAAGAAGCTACAACAGGAACGTGGTTGTAGTAGGAGGACGCGGCTTAAAACAGTGGTTGTGTTGTGCTTGTGTCCTACTTGTGTGCAATTTGGCAGTAACTCAAAAACAATTGAGCTAAATATAGCAGCACCATAATAACCACCATGTCTCTGACAATGCAAGACCGTTAAGTGCTGCCTGATTTTAACTTTTGAGTACCCTATAAAGGAGACATGTTATTCTGATGCATATTTTAGAACCTCCTTACAGTGTTATGTCATATGTTCACGCTAAACCTCTGCAGAGTTACACAACACGAGCTATAGGTCCTGCTGTAATTCACCACTAACCAGATTTCACGTGGTCTCTGAACAATTGATAAAGAGATCTCCTGAAACCTGACGTCAGGTTTTACCGTCCAATTAGGAGGAACGCCCACGACGCCTGCACCCCCAAACTGGCATCTATACGGAAAACCACAACTGTTTTCCTTCCCATAAGAAGACTAGGGGGTCCAACACGTATGGACGCAACTCGCAGCTGGTCATGTTTGTAAAGCCGACCGGCATGTATTTAAAGGTCCAGTGTGTAAAATGGAGGGAAAACTATGATATCCAGCGTTCTCGTTCGCTCGCACTCACCCCTCCCGTTGGCAAAAAAACTTGTTTACCACAACTAGGACAACTGGGAGTATTTCAGGAACATGGAACGATGAGGTGAAGATCTAAACCATTTTAAAATACGTCTGCTGTTTCCTCCTCCTTCTGCATTCTTCTTCGTTGGTTTATTTATGAATGCGAAACTTGCGAAACGCACGCTCCGGCTGGCTGGATTTTCCATCCGGGCTGCCGTACAAACATGGCACTCTCTAAAGCCAGACCTTTGCTATATGTACAGTATATATAAATAAAATAAGAATTATAAGGCTACGAAACCCAAACAAATTGTATTATATAGTGATTATACATTTATGTTAATATATTAATTGGTAGTATATTCAGATTTTTCCAATAAACCTGGACAAATCTTCTACACTGGACCTTAAACAACGCAGGGTAAACAAGAATACGTGTGTCTACACTGAGCGAGCCAATCAGAGGACACAAAGCGTTTCTTGAGTGACTGCATAGCATGTCTGTACGAGACAATTAAGGAGTTTTTGGAGCTGAAAATCGTGCAGAACAACGCTGTAGGTGTCAAAACTGAAATAATAATGAGCAAAAGCAGTGAAATGTGCATGAATACGTCCCCTATAACGTCTGCTCACCTGGGAGAAGGTGGGGCTGCTGTTGGGCGGAGCTTCCTCCACTCTCTCCTTCTCGGCGGCGGTGGGGACGGGGGGGGGCTTGGACATCATGTTGGAGGAGAACATCTCGTCCAGCGTGTTGCTGACCGACGGCAGCGTGCTCTGGGACCGCTCCCATCCCGCCACCGTCGACGACACGCTGACGGGCGGGGCGGGGCTCGGCGTGATGGAGATGGACGCCGGCGTCGCGCTGACGACGACCGGGACCGGGACGGGGACGGGGGGAGGGGGCGCGGGAGGCTTGGGCGCTCTCTGCTTCGTGGGCCTGGTTGGAGGAGGCGGGTGGGGCTCTGGTGCCTCGGGCTCCTTCGGCGGGGGGACAGAGGTCTCCTGTAGACAGATCATCAGTTTACAGCTGCTTTTCATTGTTGCTGATATAATAATATTAGATATTTTACACATGTTTCAATAACACAAGGTGAAAACTAAAAAAAATAGAGCTTGCTGCCCTTGAAAAGACAGTGTAGGTGGTTCATGAGGCTGTGCAGAGAATAAAACTTTACAAAAAAAGTACAGAAAAGGCGACAAGAGAGGAGCTAAGTAGGGCATCCAGAAAGAAACTAGACATCACTGTGGCTTTTTTTTCCTCCTGCAGATTGGCTTCATCCACCATCTGCTTCTCTGACACTTGTGGAGGCTTCACAGATGCTATTTCTCTCCGCCTGCGGCCAGACTCTATTTCAGGATGCGTGATAACAAAAGTGACAAGTGTTGGGGTGGGAACTGGCTTCTGTTGTTTCTTTTTCGTTGTAGAAAATGCTTCATTTGGACCTCAGCAATTTAAAAAAACAACCAAATCAAAAGGAACATTTTCAATTTATCATGATTTAGAACACCTGTAGACTTGGGTGTTTACCTGTCGGAGGTAGGAGGGGAGGGATTTCTCTCCCTTCTCCAGGGATTTGATCTGACTGGGGGTCAGGGACTGGAAGTCTGCCTGCTCCCCCTCCAGCCTGGACCTCTCCGCGCTGATCTTCCAGAAAGACGACTCCTCCTCCGGCCTCCGGCCCTCGCTGACAGACACCTACACAACCACACAGCAACACACTTAGTTAGCTTGTCCTTACATGAAATATTCATATGAAAGTTCTTAAAATCCTAAAATAACCTTTGTTAAAAAAAAAGTCCAATTTAATTTGAGATGAAGGTTATCTAAGGAGGTTTTCTCATTTGTGTACAACTCAAACAAGCTGTCAATACCCCAAGTCCACCAAAAACACAGACACTGCCATGCAAACACATGCAGCATAGTTTGGTTAGAGAAGGTTAATCATACCTTGGTTCCCAGCTGGTTGGAGTGAGGAGTCTTCACGGACTTTGACTCTGCATGCGAGGCAGAGACCCCCTGGTCTGTGGAGCCTGGCGTCAAGCTGAAATCTAGCTGACTCTGTGATGATACAAACCAGGATATGTTTAAAATCGGCAATGGAGACAAAAACAAAGATGAATATTTTAGAACATAGTGAAAATCTTGAATGATTTTTTTTTTTTTTTTTACCTTGGTCTCCCATGAGAAAGGGGCTGAATGCTCATCTTGCCAGGTAATATCCTAAGACAGAGACATGTACACTGTGAGTTACAGCTTCATCTTACACATATAGACTGTGACACCCCATTCTTTTGCAGGGTGCTGCTTTCCTTTTTTCATTTAAAAATTGTTGAAAAAATATTGAAAAGGACTTCTTCCTTTTTAACACCACACCTTTTGAAGAAAAAAAACCTCTTCCACTTGCTTTACCTGTTTCACATGAACAGAAACTAATGTACTCAAGGCCTCACTACAAGAACGGTACAACAGAAGCTGCACTCTCTGACTAAACAAGTCCAATAAAAAAGTAATTTTATTCTTCACAGAATCACAGTGTCTCCTGGCAAACGAGAAAATAAGATAATTATACACCAACAAGCCAAAACATTATGATTCACAGATGCAACAGTTTGCAGGTCAATCTCATAATAATGATGTGTGTCTAGATCCAGGACAGACAACTGGGCTGGAGCATCTCCAACACGACAACATGTCAGCGGTAGTGACGACCTACTGACACCAGTCCAAGAAGGGACAAACCAAGACTGGACGTATGGTGTTGGGGATACAGTAGGCCTAGTGCTGGAAAAGTCTGAATTACTGTTCTGCCTGTAAACATGCAGGACTCAAGAGGATCTGCTATTAACATCTCTGTGTCAAATTCAACAAAAGATTTTCCTTGCCTTTTAACCTTCTCTCATCATAGAGGACAGGGATGTAAAACGTGTGGCCCGTGGGCCATAACCGTGAAATTTATGTAGAGACAGAAGAGGCATGATTTTGTTGAAATTGCAATATTTTTCCTCAAGAAATTTCAAGTTGCTCATAACATGTTTTGTAAAAGGATAGTTTATGTCATGTAAATACCTGAATAATGTACTTCTTTGCACTTAAACAAAGAGGTCTAGTTATTTTTACTGGTCCAGCCGGTCCAGCCCACTTGAGATCAAAATTCGCTGTGTGTGGCCACTGAACTAAAATTGGTTTGACATCCTTTTGTCAGAACAAGTTAACATTGTAGCATTCATAAAAAAGGTGACATTGTTTTCCACCTCCTGCTGACAGAAAGTACAGTTCACATAAACATCTTTAAATTTGGAGATTTTTGTTTGTTTGCTTCAATGAAAATCTGTATGCAACATTAGGAAAATTCCAAACATTTATAATGTATATAAAAACAGAGCCATAAAAGTACAGAATCACTCAGTAATGAGTAGCTATTTACAGAAATCAATCTGTGCTGCGGCTCACGTCACGTCACGCCGCGACTCTGACTGACGTCTTCAACGTATTCCAACGGCTACGTGGCTAGCTAGTAGTAGCAACGATAGCAAAACAAGCTACCCCCGGCCTGTAAACACACCCACAAACCCCGACTAATATGAATTAAAATGTGGTTTAAATACCTCGTCTCCGAAGTGAACTATCTTCTGTCCGGTCTGAATGAGCAGTTTGGGGTAACACACCACTTCGTCACGCTCAACTCTGTGCATAGCGTATCGGGCTCGGATATGCGGATCCATCATCCAGTTGTCGATGGCGCTGTCCTGCTCCTGCGGCGTCATCTTCTCCCAGGACGAGCCGTGCTTCTCCTTGATTTTCTCCCTCTCCTGCATGATTTTCTTCGCCATGGAGTTGATGGAGGAGAAGTACTCGAACTTCTTCTCCTCCATCCTGTGGCCATCGAGCCCCGCTACTACCGTCGCGGTGGCCATCTTTAGCCGCTGCCTTGCCAGCTGTTGTTATTGTGAGGAAAAAGGAAGCTGATGGTGTTCATCAGCGCCGAGCCGCCGACGTGTGGGCGTAGGGGGCGGGAGGGAGGGGCGCAAACGGTTTCATCTCTGTGTTACCGGCGCCATCTTGTGGTACTTTTTCAAACTCGCAACAAGTTAAATTGTACTTGTACCTCTTTTACACGATGGGAACACCAATTCTGAGCTAATTTTGTTGCTGATAAAGATGTTATATGTGGAGGAAAGACTGGAGAAACCACAACAAAAACTGAGCACGTGACCAAGGACGGAGGAAGTCGTGGAGTCTGTGAAGGTAAGTTAAGAACCACATGAGTAAAGTGGTTATTTATGTCCCAAAAATGTCCAATTTTTCACTCTCGAAAATGAATTTAGTTGATCGTAAGTTTCATGAGAATTGTGTTTAGACCAAAAGAGATAAGTAAGCCTATTGTGAGCTAAGTTACAACATGAGGAGTAAACCTACCATGAAAGTGCACCATTTTAGCTGTCATGGTTGCTGTGGGGTAAGTTGAGCCCCTTGCCTCACACCTAAAGAGCGTATTAAATAAAGATCTGCATTTGTATGGTTGCAGTAAGTAAGTTCCTGAGAAGAGGTAAAGGTGGTTATGTAAACCAAGCTTTACTTTCAAAGAGAAAGATGAGGAATTCTTCCCAAGATGCGTGTAATTGCAAAACTCCCCAACACAACACAAAGCTAACTGACTTGGTGGCTCAGCAGCAGGTCCCAACAGTTTGTGTTCACCTGCAACCCTTCACCTGTTTACACTCATTATGTTTGTTTGTAGGGATGCAACACAACAACCTGAAATATGCAGATTAGTTAGTGGCCATGAATATGAAAAGTGGCTAACTTACCCCAGTCTCCCTAATTGTCTGTTTTCACCACATTTTACCAGCAGTCTTGATGTCAAAGTTACCGAGGGGAGACAAGGAAGGGTTAGAAAACCAAAAAGTCAACCCAAGAACAAAGGTAACAGACTACTACCCTACATTCAATATGTCTTTATACATTTTACCTACTTAAACAAGCACATTCATCAAAAAGTGGCTGGCCAAAGGATGAAAATTAATCATTTTTTAAAAACTTTTATCAACTATATATCAAAATATATATATATAATATAGCTTAGCAAACTGCAAAACCAAAAAGATTTTTAAAAACCAATTCAAGCACTCATTTGTCAATAGGCTATAGCCTATTGGGAACACTTTTCTAAAATGCAGTGTCATCCTTGTTTATTTTTCCACTGTTATGATCATTTGTATAGAAGGGAAGGAGGAGATACATTTTTGTCAGTGACTGGCAACAGAAATCATAATGAGTATAATGGCAGTCACAAGGAAACAATAACTGATATGTAACTCCAAGTATGTTTTAATAAGTTAATTCATCTGGTTATAATCAGTTACAGATGGTCATATGACAATACAAAACATGAAAACAACTTATTTCTAATTCAAATATTTACAGTCATCCTTGAAATTGAAAAACTGTTTTGGAAAACCTAAAAAAAACAAAACAAAACACTGAAAATGAAAAGTAGCACAAATATTCTGCATGACAAGCTTACAGTGTGCTACACAGTGGCTTTTAACCAACACATAGGCTACTGGTACAAATATAGACAAAGACATCTGCAGTACAAGTCAAACTGTATGGGCCATGCATTCCCAGGCATGAATGACCACAGTAAACATTAAAAGACCATCTGCCTCTTGGGGGCAGCAGTATTTCAAAAATGGGCCCACAAGAATAGAAAAGAAAAAAAAAAAGTTTGCTTCCTTGACACTTTGCTTTTCAATGTATTCTTCTTGCACATGTTGGTGATATTTGATTTCTCCCTCTCATAAATAGCCTGTGATATTCAGTACGGATCCAAATTCTAGTTTCTGGAATGTTAAGGCATCACAGATAATTTTATTTTGTTTTACAAATAAATAACCTCTTGGAAATGAATGCATAGTTTCACCTTCATTATTGCTTGGTAGCTATGCAACGGTGTCGGTCTTGGAACAGTAAATCTAAATGTTGTTCCTCAGGCCGTGCTGTGGCTAGTATCACAGAGGCAGAGCTACTCTTTTTTAATCAGTTCTTCTCCATTGATGCGTGGGTAAATGGCAATAGCTGTAGCTGGAATAGTTTTAGACTTTCGTCTGGATGAGCGACAACACATCAGGTAGAAGATCTCTGCGACGTTGAACAGAAGAGAGACACAGGACATTACAAGCATAAAGATGATGAAGATGGTCTTCTCGGTGGGCCGAGACATGAAGCACTCTACAGTGAAAGGACACGGGGCTCTGGAGCACACGACTCTTGGGTCCATGATGAACCCATACAGGTAGTACTGCCCCACGATGAAGCCTACCTCCAGAAGGATTCTGAACACTATGGAGGTCATATAGGTTCCCAGCAAATTGCCTTTAATCTCGACATGGCCTTTATCGTCGGAGTACTTCGGAGATTTGACAATTTCATTGTTTTGCGAGCGTTGTCTCAACTTGTTCTCTTTGTGGATGACGTGGAGCACGTGGCCGAGGTAGACCAATGTCGGCGTCGAGACAAAGATGATCTGCAGGACCCAGAATCGAACGTGTGAGATTGGAAAGGCGTGGTCGTAGCACACGTTCTTGCAACCAGGTTGTTTGGTGTTGCAAACCATATTGGACTGTTCATCACCCCAAACCTGCAAAGGTCACACAAGAACAAACATTATTGTAGGTATAGACTTTGAACTCAGTGCTGGCATCAATATGGAGGTCCACTGAAGTGTTGGGTGAAACTAGTGGCTATTCAGTAACTTGGCCCAACCATTTAAAAATGTAAGGTAAATCCTTTTAGTCCAGACCAGAACTGTGTCCAGCCCCAATGATTCTTTAAAAATATGCAGACTGATGTTTTCAAGTTAAATCTGAACAAACATATGGTTGTCACGGCTGCAGACCTCCATTCTGACCAGTAGAGGGTGTTACTTCAGAGGCTTGCAGAAGTAATTCAATGATACATCACACTTGTAAAGCCACAGAGAGTAGAATATGAACAAAACAATCAGAAACAGACCTTCTCTGCTCCCGCTCCGAGGACCATGATCCTGAAGATGAATAGTACGCTGAGCCAGACCTTCCCGATGACGGTAGAGTGAGACTGGACCTTGTCCAGCAGAGAGGACAGAAAACCCCATTCCCCCATGTTGTCTGATCTGATGAGGAAAGTCAAATAAATATGCAAACTGATTGATTAGTATTTCAGATAATAATCATCACAGACTGATTAATAATTCATTTAAATAATACCATGCAGTGATATGATATTCCAGTACTCAAGACTTTTAGAGTATTGAGGGAAAAAAAAACTCACGATTAATTACTAATATCTACAGACCCCACAACTTAAACCAATCTCATTCATGTAGCCAACTACTTTCAACTGAATAACTGATCAAACTTTTCATATAAGCAGAAATCTAGTGGAAGAACCACTAGATGGTTGGAAAATAGGTCCGTCTAATTAATCTTTCATCATACTGTACTAGTATATATGTATATTTTTAGTCACAAATCATTCCTGAATTATTCTTTTTAAGCATCACAGTGTTGCTTGATTAATGCATTATGGATAAATGTCACCAGTTATTGGATGTCACCAATTTCATTTTATTGTAAAGCACTTTGGTCATCCTTTAGGCCGTTTCTTGATTGATTGATTGAATGATAATGAATAGATGTGAATTGCTTGAAATGACTGACAGCAGCAGAAAGTCTTAAGATTTCGAGACGTGACCACATGTTGTGAAGTCTCTAATCTACAGAATGTGTAGAACGTAAAGACGGAGCTGTAAAATCTGTTATATAACAAAGACACATCATGTCAGGCTAACTTACAGTATACGTTAGGATGTTTGGATGTAAGATACGAGATGAATTTATATTCAGGGCACTTTAGTGTCTTAACAATTACACATCTTTGCTTTATCTAATCTCAAACTCACAAAAATGTAAAAATCCATAGATAATACAGATCTTTATCCTGACAGAAGTAAAGTGAAAAGTTTCTCTGAACTCAGGTTTGGCTCACACACACTTATATCTGATTGTCTACCGAGGCAAGAAAGTATATTCGTAATAATAAATGTTCATATCAATTGAAATACACGTGTGTGGCAGATATAATAAGAATACTTGGCATTTTATACCAAAAATAATCACCACATTGTAATCATTACATTTTATGTTAAAATTTCAAAAACGTACCTTTTGAATTTCACAGGTCTTCTTCCAGTCTGATCAGTCACCAGCTGTGGTGCTGAATGATAGAGAGCCCAGTGCACCAAGGCAAGCCCGTCTATGGTACCTTGAACTTTAGATTTGATGGATTTGCACAACAGTTTTGCACTGTCACGTTGTCATGACATCTGAAAATGACAAATCTCAAGTGGACAGTTTTTGGGCTGAGCACTGAAAAGATTGCACAGGTTAATGATTTGCAGCGCTATAAAGCAAAATCCACAGCTGCTCAATGTCATTGTTCATTATCACCATTGTAAGAGTTTTTTTTTTTTTTTAAATGGTATGCATTTCCACAGTAAAAAAAAAAAAGAGAGAGAGAGCGAAGAATTACGCAGCTTTGGCATTTTACCTTTAAATAGGTTACATATCTACAAAGTCAGTAACTAAATAAAACCTCTCAAGAGACAGAGGCGAATATGGACACAGTCTACATACCCATACAGACTACAATACCCCTGAACTCAACAGTCTCATTCACTTTTTGTTGAGACTGTGTCAACAAAGATTTTTTCTTCATACATTTGTGTTTTACACAATGTTTTAACAAAATGAGGAAATCTAGTATTGCAAGCTTCACAAGGACACTTTTGTTGTAGAGATTTTGAAATGAATTTATGTGTTGAGAAGATTCTGTGGATTTCCATGAATATAGGCCTATTTAATCCCCTTAATATAAATAATATATTATATTTTTCATCTGATGTGAATGTCCTGACCCCTATACACATCCAGAGTCATTAAACTTATCTTTGAGTCAGCAGTGGTGGTTAATATCTATCATCCTACGAACCACACCCTAGTCCGCTATGATGCGTATAGCAAGCATATACTCTTATATAATCAAATTACCATAAAATGAATCAGCAACTGTTTTGATTATCGATTAACCATCGAAATATTTTTTGAGCCAAATTGGGAAACAAAGTCACTGATCTCGGCTCCTATGTGAGCATTTGTTGTTTTTATTCTTTTATTACAATAAACTCAATATTTTAGGATTTTTGATAGATTGTTGAAAACACCACCTTTCATTCTATGAAGTTGTGACTGAAAGTGCGTGTCCTTTTGTAGAATAAATGATCAATAGTTGTATATAGATAATCAGTAATCACTAATAAGTAATGAAAAGTTGCAGCCCTACTGTAAAAGTATAAATCACGCCCTCTAAATATTGTTTGACTTGGAAGTGAAAAGTGTAAAAGTGTCTTCTAGTATTAAAAAACTGATGAAACAATATTTTTTTCCAACTTAAATTGTTTATTAAAAACAGTACATACAAAAATGTTTCCACTTCATCAATAGAAACAGACTCTTCACCATGATCATCACCAATGCCATCATTAACATTCAATAAGAAAATCATTTGAAGTCGTAGATAATGGACATGACAATAACTTAAAGGACACATACAACAGACAAGGCTCTGCCCACTCAGATAAATACACCATCAGTATTGCACACTTTCCATTATTAGATTTCCATTTAAAAAGTAGAAAATTCCAACAGTATGGCTCTTTAATATTGTTAATTTATGCAAACTCCCTTCACACAGCGACAAAGTTTTCAGAGCAAGACAATACAATATAGAAATCTGTGTTGGTTCTTTAATGACCGCTCAGAAGTCGTTTCTCCTCCTTGGCACCGTCCAGACTTCCTCCGACACTGTGATTGCTCTCCATCTCCAAGTTCATCTTGTTCTGCTTGAGTGTGTCTTCTGAGGTTGGCCAACGGGGACTGGACAGACTGGCTGGGTTCTCTGCTGAGGTGATTTTGTGAGAGCGATTTTTGTTTCCACATCTGATCCTGGTGCAGAGCAGGTAGAAGACCTCGATGAAGTTGAGGAGCAGAGAGACGCAGGCCACTGCCAGCATGAAGATAATGAAGATGGTCTTCTCTGTTGGTCTGGACATGTAGCACTCCACAGTGAAGGGACAGGGCTTCTTAGAGCAGGGGAACATGGGGACCATGACGAACCCATACAGGTAGTACTGCCCAACTATGAAGGCACCTTCAATGATGATCTTGACAACGAGCTGAGTCAGGTAGCTCCCCAGCAGGTTCCCCTTGATCTTCACCTTCCCATTCTCATCTGTGTACTTGGGCCTTTTAAGCACCCGGCTGCCACCAGGGCTCGACAGCTGGTCCCTCAGCTTTTTCTCCTTGTGAATGACGTGCACGGCATGGCCAAGGTAGACCAGCGTCGGCGTGGAGACAAAGATGATCTGAAGAACCCAGAAGCGGATGTGCGAGATGGGGAAGGTCCAGTCGTAGCAGACGTTCTCACAACCAGGTTGTTGTGTGTTACACATGAACCCCGACTGCTCGTCGCCCCACACGCTCTCAGCACCCGCACCCAAAACCATGATCCTGAAGAGGAAGAGGACGCTCATCCAGATTTTCCCAATGACCGTGGAGTGGGACTGGACCTTGTCCAGTAAGGCTGACAGGAATCCCCAGTCTCCCATTTTAATAAGTGATGTTCAGTCACTGATCTGTGATGAAAAGACAGAAATACCCAGGTTAACACACCGGACAAATTTCTCATTTTGTCGTTAATGGCCCATTCCACACCTATTACCTTAAACATTAACCACAACTTAAGATTTAATCAATGTGCTACTGTTGGAGAGAAAAAAAAAAACTCATTGTTCTGTTTAATGTAGGCCTGGATAAGTAATTTTTCTGTTTTTGAACACAAGATGAAATAAGACATCAAAGCCTACTGGACCTTGGGCTAGTTATTGTAATAAGTACAATTTTGAACAGAAGAGGAGAAAACTCAGCAAGCATCATTATAATGTAATAAGTAGAAAGTCAGTAGAATGAGGCTGGTATAAAAATAAAGAAAAATGGAGCAACAATATTCTGTATAACACAGCTAAAATGATGTGTACTTTAAATACACTAAACATCCAGAAAAAAACAGAATCACTATATTTAAAAATACACATAAAGAAATAAATCTAGATATTGTAATTCATTCAGTATAGTGTGTTCTACCAATATTGACAATCAATGAAGATTATTTTCCTTAATTTATCAAATGATGAACAATCTGCATCAGAGAACAGAAATAGTTGCATCTTACCTGCTGAGCTGGAAAGAAAGGACTGTCTCCCGGTAGGGTAGATCACTAACTACCAACACAAGTTGGACCTTGGAGTTGTGGGTGAGGACAGCTTTGGACTGATGAAGGATCGCGTTGTGCAACACACATCTGGCGTAGTGTCACGTTGTGCCAGTCAGCAGCAAAAAAGATTGGGAAAGATGAGAACGAGAGGGAAGGAGTGTAATAATTGACAGGTGTTCAGTGGCTGAGGTCCAGCCCCGGGGTTTAGGTTTTTGAAAATAAACGGAAAAGGTGTGTGAATCATTAAAACAGGAAAAAATAAAGCAAGTGCTAAGAATACATTTAATTTAAAGCACTGTGATGCATTTGTTAGCACTGTTTTACATTCATTAAAATCAATAGTTTCAGGTTGGTGCAACATGTTGCATCATCAAACAATGTATTATCCATCAACTTAGTTATATAATAATATTAATAATAGTGAGCCAAAAGAAAATGCTGATAGACACTTATCAAGTACATTGCCATTAGCTCACAGTGGATCATTTACAGCCAGTATCTTCAGAATGGGGATAAACATCCAAAAATACAAAACCACAAACTGTGAAGAATATAATCAAACTATATCTGCTCAAGGTCTGAGACGTTTCAAGGGCAAGGTTTATTGTAAATACACATTGCTGTACTTCTTTAGTCAACAAAACACAATCATGTAGAAAAAACAGTTTTAAAAGTGTTGAAAAATAAAAGTACCTTACGTTTGTTGTACTTGTGAAAACTTTTTCTCACACTATCAACAACAATTGTTGTTTTTAGCTGATGGAGCACAACATTTTGAAATGGAAGTTCTGCAGGCTCTTAAATTTGCAGTGGCCCATTACCAGCAGCACAGTTTAAAATTGCATTAAAAGTTATACTCCCAGCACACTATGAATTAATTGCTTTGTATGCATGCAAGCAACTGTTGCTCTGTGCACAGTGTGAAAGATTAATGGCCCAATTAAAAAAAAACTAAAAAAACCAAACTGCAGACGTTTGGAAAGGTAAGGCTGCTCTCAAATGCACTGTAAGTTACACCACAAGAGAATGAACCTGGTGTATTACTGCAGGAAAATGTAAAACAAAAACAAAAAAAACACACTCATCACAGTCAGATTCTGAGTTTATTTAATCAAAATGGCAACGTTACATCATCTTGAATCATTTCCACAAAGTACAAATATCGAATCTACACTATTTCGTAATGAAAACGTGGTTTGTTAGTTTATTATGTCACTTAAATCCACTTATTTTAAGCAACTTTTTTTTTTTTTTTGAGCTGTGTTTACAGAACCTGGCTTTTTTCACAGACACACCTCTTGCAACACACAAATAATGGAACAAGCTACAACCACTATCACAGCCTCCACGCTTCAGATGTGGACCTCCCCCACGCTATTCTCAGACGGTGTGCTCATACCGCCCTTGTTGACCCCGCCCTTGACCCCGTTGGACCCCAGCTTTTGGCCTTGCAGCTCCAGCTCCTGGTTGGCACAGTTCTGGCCGACCTCGGGGCGACTCCTAAAAGCTTTCCTCTCCAAGAACGGAGGCGTCACCGGGGTCACGGTGTAGTCCTGCCTCCTCGTCATGCACTCCTTCACCGCCTTCACGCACAGATAGCACAGCTCGACAACGCTGAGGAGGAGGGAGACGCACGCCGTCACCAGCATGAACCAGATGATGATGGACTTCTCCGTCGGCCTGGAGATGAAGCAGTCCACCTGGTGAGGGCAGGGGAAGCGTCTGCAGAGGTGACGCGTCTCCAGGGTGAAACCGTACAGAAAATACTGACCCACGATGAACACGACCTCCAGGACTATCTTGGCCACCAGATGGAGGACGTAGCTGCGAAGGAGACGGCCACGGATGCTGATCTTGCCACTGCTCTTGGTGTACTTGGGGACTTTGAAGGCCTTGGTGAGGAACAGGCTGGCCTGGTCTTGCAGCTCGGCCTGCTTCTTTATCCTCTCCTTCATCTTGAGTTGGAAGAACAGGGAGACAGAATTAGAAATGTTCCAGCAAGCTTAAAAAAGACTTCCTCACAGTTTACAGAAATATGTCTGAACATTTATTGTGTCTTGACGAAGATGCAAGGCCAGCTGAAAGCAAACATTTCCTTTTAGTTTAGCTCAAGACAATTTTAACTCTTCAACTTCAGCTCTACTTTCGTGTTGGTGGTTTATCAGGAAAGAGCTACATAAAAGGAAAGGTTGATGAAACCATGCAGTAGTGGCCTATAATAAGTTAAAATTTTGATAATTCCTATAGCTTTTAGGAAAGTGGAGAGCATTATTTAGTTGTACTACAGTATCAATCCAATGCCAAATTCTACAACAATGTTTTATGGAGGTGTGGCAAACATTTAAGATGGGGGCAATAAGCCAAAAATAATACAGAACACTAACCATAACCATAAAGATCCTAATAATGATCATTGGAAACCATCTGGCTTAACCCATAATAACACTACCATACTACACCAGTGACACACCTTCTTCTCAATGTGGATGACATGAAGGACGTGACCAAGATAAAGCAGCTTTGGCGTCGATACAGCGATGATCTGGAGAACCCAAAATCGAACATGGGAGATGGGAAAGGCCTGATCGTAGCAGACGTTCTCACAGCCGGGCTGCTGAGTGTTGCACACAAAGTCAGATTGCTCATCGCCCCAAACCTAGACGAGAAGAGACAAGAGAGAGATAATAGAGGTTGTTCATTAAAGGTGTAGAGCAGGTTTATGGGTACAGTGAGTCCTGTTGATATTGTTTCAGCTGTTAGGCCTCTTTAATGAACAACAGATTCGTGCCCTGTTCTCCATCGGCCACCAACGCGCTGTACCTTCTCAGCACCAGTGCACAGGACCAGGATGCGGAAGACAAACAGCACAGTGAGCCAGATTTTGCCAATCACTGTGGAGTGGCTCTGCACTTTATCCAGCAGGCGGCCCAGCAGATCCCATTCACCCATTTCAGTCGCCAGTTGTCCTGCTTTCTGAGTAAAGAGATGCATAAAACAAATCATCCAATCATGCAGCAAACCATAGTGAAGTCTTATAAGATTATTCCACAGAAACACCCCTTCATTGGATCTGTTAAAAAAGTGGTTTTGCAGTAGTAAAAGTCAGAACAGGCAGACCCTCTCCCGAGGCCAAGCTTTTATCACTTCTTGCATTTTTGTACCTTTGCTGATAGAAGCCATGGCCGCTGATTTCTAGTCACCAAAACATACTTATCTGCTGGAAAACCAAGACCCTAACCTTGGTTAATACCAACCATTGCAAATCCTAATTCAAAGAATGTGAGACATTGAGCTCAACCACCCGTGCAAATACAGATTGACCTGCCTGAGTAGATAAGGCTGCCAGGTTTATACTGTACCGTCTGCTTTGGTTTTGAATTAATGATAAAGTTCTTTTTAAAAGTTTCTTCCACGTTTATTTTTTATGCTTAACGTTTTTTTTTTTTTGTGATCAAATATTTTTATTTATTTTGTATTTTTCTTTTCCAATAGCAGTAGTGACATGAACAATCATATCAAATAAGCATTATTTACAACACACAACACAACAGGACATTTATAAACATCGGACCTTAACCAGTTAATGGACAAAGATCATGACGACAGAGAAAAAAAAGAAATGCTTAACGTTGTTTTATTTTGTTTGAAGATTTACAGGACTATAAACATTAGCTTTAATATCACTGAAGTTTTTCTTCTACATACAACACCTCACTGTCTCAGCTTCTCATAGTTGTATGAATTCACTCTGATGTACACAACTGCAAATGGCATCCGTATTGATCTTTAACACACAACCTGCATAACTTGGTGCAACACAAATCCATAAATGTTCCTGTCCTCACATCAGCATCACTTCAAGTTTGAGTCAAAGGCCAAATCATATTATGAGAGAATAGTTTTTTAAAATCAACTCACCGTTTGAACAAACCCACTGAGAAAAACGGGTGAATGAATAGAGCGATGCCTCCCCAGGACGCTGACAATGACGAGTGAAGGAGGAGAGAAGAAGAAGAGGAAGCTGTCCTCCTTGTCTTATCTTGAAGGACACCATCCTCAGCACAACAATGAACCTCCAGTCCCAACACTGGTAAAAAAAAAAAGCGAACCCACAGCTCTGAAGAACAACACTGCTCTTTAGAGTTTATTTCGAGAAGAGAAGAGGTGAGAGCCTTGATTGAAATTCAGGCCCTTCACTGATCACAAATGAGTCATCTACATTTCATCTGTTGAAAAAGGACAGGGACATGAGCAGAGAAACAAATGCAGATGAACCAAATCTCAACGTAATGCTGTGCTCTTCTCTACCATCACCAACAATATATCCTCATTTCCACATAACTGTATGCTAAAGAGACTTTATTTCACTTTATTCTACCTAATTGAAGAAAACCAGAAGGTCCATTGAGTGACTGCTCCGAAGCTTTCTATATTTTGTCTGCATCAGCTATCCATTTAAATGTTTTCCTCAAGTCAGAGCACAAACATTGTGATTTCTGGTTTCAGAGGCAGCATTTTGTGTTTACTCAGCACCACATGTGTTGACCAGGTTAACATACAGTTTCTGACCTGGTCGATCCCCCGGGGTCACGTGAGAAAACAGTGGCAGCCCGCACGATGTCAAGCGTCTAGTCGTGGGCGTCAATGATTTACACCAAAATTATACTTTTAAGAGAAAAACAGCATGTGTGTCCTTCAGCACGTAGATCAGAGTCAACATTTCTGATCATAGACTGGAAACCAAGCAGCAACCAGTCGGATAACAATGACTCTGATGATACTTTGACCATGAGGAAAACACACATGAAGTCACAGTATACTCATTAGAATAAACACGACACAGGATGATAATAATACAGGAATGAAAGAAGACTTTATTGGTCTAATGCTGTCACACAATGACACAATATATTTACATCAACACTTACAGTTATGCACAATATCCACAATGTACAGACGTCTGTTCCAGTACTTCAGTTACACACCTACACATACTGAATGTATTTTAAATAAACAAAATAAAACATCACACCCTCAAACTTCATTGCATTTTAAAGTCACTCTTCTACCCTGAGCACATTCAACTAAAGCTGTCACTCTTCATTCAAGACCACGCTCTTTCTTTTTTTCTTTTTGAAGAATGTATAACACCCTGCAGGCACGTCTCGGTTTATCTGAGCCATAGGTTTGGTCAGACCAGGAAGCCAAATACGCTTAAGACATATTTACATTGGAAGAATATATTCTGGGTTGTACTTTCTTTTGGTCACAATCCAGTGTGTATATGTTAAAAATGTGGCCTTTTCCACTTTCATTGGGTTTGTGCTGTGCAAAATAACACTCAAATCTGATGATACTGGATCAAAGGTATTTGCTGTTTGCTGTAAAATGATACTGGGTTTGGTTTTTGGGCACAAAGTGTTTGTAGTGAGTCAGTGCTGGTAAAACACAGTGCATCCCGTTTACAACACATTACTCATTTTGGCCTAAGTTCATACTGATATGTTTGTGTCAGTTACCATTTTGCTTTATTATTGCCTTCTTCCCACTGTCTCTCTTTTTTTATTGTAACATTTCAGGAGAGGCTCCAACTTCCGTGTTTCAATGTGCAACACAAGGAAATTGGTTCTTCAGAAGTTTAAATAATCTCTTATCTAAAACTTCACTGGGTTGAAACATACTGTACCTGTAACTGAGGCACATGCTATAAAATCCTGGCACTCACCATAACTGTGTCAGAGTATAATACTCCAATTATAACCACCTGGCACTGGTAGAAATCAGGATGATAAGTAAATCAAAGTTTACAACCTGAACTCAAGTCACACCCAGTTTCCGGCCTCTTGTTTCTCCACACTGTTTTCTTGGTTTCTATAGTGAATTAAAGACTTTGTCAGATTGCATCCCACTACGACAGGAGTAATGTGCGTGTTTTTATTTTCACTCATCATTTCCAAATCCCACCGCAAACGAGAAACTGATACCAAATCAATAGGAGAGAATTTTGATAACTCCTTCAAGCAGCTTCACTCTCGACTAATCTCACAAGAAACTTAAATAAACCTCTACATATGATTCCTGTAACAAGAAGATCTAGTTACCAGGTTAAGACTTTGTGAGGAGGAGTGGTCAGCTGTTAGCCTGAGCTGACGATGACGCGTGAGCCGAGAACCCACATCCACTCAGGAACACATCTCATCAGTCCGTACTGTGAGGACGGAGAGCAAAAACACAGCCGAGGGAAACAGATCGTTAACAAGCTGATTTAACAAAGGATGGAAGAACTGTGAAAATGTTAAATCTCGATGTAATTGGGCCGTAGCACCGACCTGCAGTGTGTGAGGCCAGTAGCCGGTGGTCCTGTTGGAGACGCCCAGGGTGGAGATGGCGTGGCGAGCGTAAACATCTGGCTTCGGCACAAACCAGCCTTCACATGGAGATGATGATGCAGATGTTGATGGCTGCTCCCTTGAGGCAATCTGGACACACACACGTTATATAACAAAAACTCAGGAGGAGGATAAAGTGAGCACTACAGCAGCAGACTGAGACAAGTTTTCTAATATTAGATCCCTTTAATTCCACAATTAAAAACCAAACAAATGTGTTGTTGTAAGGTCACATCATCATCGACACCACATCATGCAGTTGGTGTATTGATAGTATTAATATGTCATCAAATTAGACAAAAGCTTTGTGAACAAACTTTCCAGGTTCCTCACCTGGAAAGGAATCAGACTTTGAACGAAGATCCCTCTGCCGCTGTACTCAAGGTGAAGGGCTCTTGAGAAATGGTCCAGGTAGCCCTGAAAAGTCAGGAGAAGAAAGGGATTCATCATTGTCTGGACAGGAAAATGTATTTGTTTTTACTTGGTGGACAGAAAAAGAAGAAGAGAGAGATGCACTTTGATGTTGGTTTAGATTTGGTTCACTCAGCTTGTTTTGATGAGATACTTGTATTTATAGACATTATGGTCAAATTTATTCATAAATTTGTCTCTCATCCTATAACATTTTAAACTCTCAGTATGTTTCTTGTGTGTGTATGCATAGAAACAGCGTTTAATCTCACAGTGGAGGCCGTCAGTGTCACTCTTCCAGGCAGAGGTCTGCAGCAGGCACCCGATGATATATTGACCACAGCGCCTCGGCAGCGATCCACCATCCCAGGCAGCACCAGTCGAGTCATCAGAGTGGCGACAGCAACGTTTTTATTCACAGAGTCCAACAGGTTCTGCTCAGGCATCTCTATCAGGCTCTGGGGCCGAGTGAGGGACCCGTCCACGCAGTTCACCAGGAAGCCAATATCTTTACCCCTCATGGCTTCTTTAATGGGCTTGCTGGCTGCCTGGTCCAGAGAGAAGTCGGCGAGGACAACAACAGTTTCCACTCCGTAGCTCTGGGACAGCGACACAGCGGTGTCTCTGACTGACGTGTGGTCCTGAGTGACAAAGATAATGCTGATGCCATGTCTGGCCAGCTCCTCTGCATACGCTCTGGCCACGGGCTCTGATGCTCCTGACAGGAGAGAGGATAATATGTATAGGGATATATGGAAGACATTAAGACAATCATGTCAGGTCAGGGAGAAGTGGCAATATGATATTACTGAGATCTCTCAGTTATCACTTAAAGGCTGATTGGTTGACTGCAAAGGGATTAAACACAAAGTCAGAGCATTTTCATTCTGTCTGTTGTGCCATCAAAACATCTTATATTCACCAATGACTTCAAAAATCCCAAGGTAGCTTTACAGTGAAAAAAAGAGAAATAAATTACTGATTAGGAAAGGAAAAAAAAAATATGAATACACTCAAAGAGTTTTGGGTGGATTATTTTCAGGCATGCGAACAAATAGTAGGATGCCCGTTTACAAGTTAATCTGCCAATCTTTACTGTCTATTTTCTGTAAAGTTTCTGGACAAACAACAAAAACAAAAGAGATCCATACAGTTACTCTTTTCCTTGTCTTATCCACTTAGCTCTGAAAACTACTGTCCTAGCTCTGTGTGATATCCTCATGTCACAGACAGATCTATACATTTATTCTCATTGATTCTGCTGTAACCACCTTTAATGCCTCATCCTTACCATAAACGACAGCCCAGTCACCATATATCTGGGTTAGCTTCTTACACGGGATCATCCTTGGCAGGAAATGCACCCGGACCAACGTGCAGCAGTCTCTCAGCACCACCACCGCCCTGCTGGCCGTGTACAGCGCACCGACGAGGGCCAGGGTCTCGAAATAAGAACCGCATGACCGAGAAATTTCGTTGTACAAAAACTGAAAGCTGTCAACCGCCGCCATCGTTGGGTGCTGTTGCTAGTTCGCTAGCTTAAGTTTTCCTTTTTCAGTAGATGTACAACGTTATATTTTTTAATAAGTAACGTCAACGAGAAAGTCAGACGTGCGAATACGTGGATAAAACACTCCACCGTTTCTACATAATACGTTTATGGTTAAATAGACGATATTTGACAGTTTTTAAGCAGACAGAGTTGGGACCATGGACCCGTTCGAGCAGCAGCCGGCGAAAGCAGCAAAACATTGAGTCACGTCACGACGTACGTCAGCGGTGCTGCGTTCAGAACCCCATGAGAAAAACCGCCACAGGAGACTCCGATTTTCGAGTCGACTTTTTTATAAATATTGTCGCTAGTTAGAGTTGATTCTGCTTCAAAATATCATCATGATCTTCAGGAATATTCATATTCTTGACATTTTTCACTCTTCATTGTTCTCACTGTGTATATCTCATACACGAATGCCATATTTCCAACGCCACTAAAGGCAGCGTGTGTGGTTTTTTTAAAGACTTCCCACAATGCACAGCAGTCAACGCTAAGTCGTCGTTTCCATAGAGACGCAGCTGTCTGTGAAGCAGGATGCTACTTGGATGAAAAAAAGCGTTCAATTCAGCCAAAAAACAAGGTGACAATGTGATTTACAGCGTCCTGAGTGCGGGATATTTCTGTTTACATGGTTCGTTGTTTTTGTGCCTCGGCGAGGTGTTTGGGTTTCAGTCCCCCGCGGTGTTGGTTGAATTTCGGCTAGAGATAGCTAGCTAGCTATGCTACAGTGGAGCATTTAGCCGAGGTAAAGTTAGCCAGGAAAAACATAACGTCTTTGTAAAAACAAACAAACATTGATATCACATATTGATGCTGAGTGTGAGCACAGAGGACGACATTTCTGACTTCAACTGGATATTACATGTAATCAGCTGTGTTTAACATTTAAAATACTGCACATAACTATCACAAATGTTGTGGTCAAGACCATCATTACTGCATACAGTACCAGTAGGCTACTGATAATAATCATGTGGCTTGATATTTACATTATTCCTCATCTTTATCTAAAACTTCCACTATAGTTGATTGAAAGAAAATTAGAAGAACACATCAACATAGAGCCTGCTAGAGTCTCTCCCACGTTTGACACTGGTGCAACAAAGTTTACAGATGGTTATACAATACTTTTGTAGAACGGTTTTGATTATATTAAATGTATTGAATTACATAACATTAACCAAAGTGACTATAGTCGTGACTGGCCTTCAGAGTCCAGCTCAACTGAGACCGAGTTGTAGTCAATTCAGAGACAAGACCAAGACCTTGAATGGTCTCGAGACCAACACTATCACAAATGTAATGTAAAATGAAACAAAAACACCTTTGTTGTGAACATATCCACCTATCCTTGATTTTGATTTGACTTTGATCTAGATTGAAGACAGATGAAAAGTCCTCTTGCAGACTGAACATTTTGTTCCCCAGTGATGATGAACATAGATAAAGATAAATGAGATTGCACACTCGACTCTCATAATGTGTTTTGTGGAGCACAATGTGTTCTTCTTTTACCATCTATCATTTCACAAGATATAGAAGAAATGAATAGTCATTTCTAGTGATGGCTCTAAAGTCAAAGTCGAGCAGCACATCCTCCCGCCTGAACCTGAGTTATATGTGAACCTGCGCTACACAGGGAATTGCCCACCTCACCTCCCTCGAAAGCCAATTACTCTGTCCTGTTCCATCTCAAGGACCGGCTGTAGAGATGTCTCAGCTGTCAGCCGAGGATGAGGCTGAATTGCAGTCCTTGCTCAAGCAGCTCCTGAGAAGCATCAACGACAGGATCTCTGGCGCGCCGTCGACAGAATGTGCTGAAGAGATCCTTCTTCACCTGGAGGAGACAGACAAGAATTTTCACAAGTAAGGCAGTCGAACTCAGAGAGTATGACACAAATGTCACAGGTCTGGATTTAGACTTTCCTCTCTCTCTGTAGGTATGTGTTTACTGATCATACAATAGGCCTCACTCTGTCACTGCTCTTCTTATAGTTATGAGTTTGTCAAGTACCTCCGTCAGTATGTGGACAGCTCTCTGGGGACGGTGGTGGAGGAGGAAACCAAGAGCTTGACCAGAGGAGATGGACAACATGCCATTGGCTCAGGCCACGACACCCTGATCCACGCTGTCACCCGAAGGACCAGAGACTCAGCTGAGTGAGTGAAGCATAAGAAAAGTCTTTGAGCTTGGTTCACTATGTTTTTTTCTCCAAATCTTCATTACATTCTTACTTTTTTGTGGTTATATTCCCATATAATCATTACATTTTATACAATATGTGTGGTTTAGGTCCTCTAGATTCTCTCTGTATGATTGTTTTTGGCCATTTATGTTTAGTGTTTCTTTTGAGTTCAGGTTATATTTCAGTTCCTTGTTCTTTGCTATAGTATGTTTGATTTTTTGAAGTGCTGGAAAACTTTAATGTCAGTGTATGGTTTTCCTTTTTAAGTTTTAAATGTAATGATTTAAAACAGATTCTTACATTTTTAGCAGGGAATGGTTCTGAAGAATTAACATTAACAGACAAAATGACATTGATTATACAGTGATGTATTTTCTGTTTTCCTGACACAGGTACCAACAGATGATGCAGACCTTGAAAAACTCCATGATCATTGTTGTGGAGTCTTTGATCAACAAATTCGAAGAGGACCAGATGAGGAAGGAGGAGATGCACAGAGAGAAACAGCACAGTCAGTCCAACAGCCAGTACACGGACAACTGCTCTGACAGCGACTCCAGCTTCAATCAGGTCAGAGATACAGCCGTCATTAAACACTAACACTTTATTTGTTTATTACATCTTAGATATTATAGGTGACTCATATAAACACATCCGTTATTTTAGGAGATCAGGTCCACCCAGTGACCAACCGTTGGTGACCTGCTATCAAGCAGTTTGAGCTTTTTTTGAATGTTTGAATCATAATTTTTTTGGTTACGTCCCCCTTTGCAGAGCTACGCGTTCATCAGACAAGAACAGCTACAGGTCTTGGCTGAAAAGCTCGACTCCAGCAGACCCAAAGAGGTACAACCTCCAAGTTAAAAGTTCTGATTTGTCCTTGTGCTTGTTCCTGTTTCATGCACTCTTGTCACTTCACTTGTGTTAGCAGCTTCGGTTATTCTGTTGTGTTCTGCCTGAACCAATCAGTAGTGAGAATAACATATTTGATATGTCATTTTCAAAGTTGACGTAGAAGCCGCAGCACCAGTGTTTGCTGGGAGTGGGTAACTTACTGTTTTCACAAAAGATCAAAGGAAAATGTCACCCAGAGGACCAGAGACTCCGCTGAGTGCAGCACAGAAAAGACTTTGAGCTTTGTTTTTCCACAAAGATCAAAGAAATGTGTTGACTTCTGTAGGTGAACTCACAAAAAACGGCAAATCTGTGACTGTCGTACTTGCTTGAAGACTCGTGTATCTAGATTGTCAGCTAAATATGAAGGAGACGGCACCAGAGCTAACTGAACAAATCTAACCTGTGGGAACAAGATGAAACTGGATGAAATGGACATGCAACTATGGACGTGGTGCTGCAAGCAGACATCTCTTTGTTTAAAAGGGTCAGGAGGCGGCAGCCAGGTGAACTATTTTTATTCTGTGCGTAGGTGCGCTGGGAGGCTCTGCAGGCCCTCTGCTGTGCCCCTCCGTCTGATGTGCTGAGCTGTGAGAGCTGGAGCAGCCTGCGCAGGAAGCTCTGTGCCGCTCTGACCGAGCCCGACCCAGACCTCAGTGTGAGTCCCAGTACACAAGCAAACCAGCGTCCAGCAAACATTTCAGCCACTTCTAAATACCCGATTCTAGTCATTTCTATGAAAAATGTTAGGTTTACATTTTTTTTCCTCAATACCACAGCAACAAGACGACAAAACACTCAGTGCAACATTGGTCCAGACCAGAGGTGTCGAACTCATTTTAGTTCAGAGGCCACATTCAGAGCAATTTGCATGTCCATGGCCATTTGCAGAAAAAAGACTGCATTGAAAAAGGAATAAAATAATAAAGTAAATAAATACAATAAATAGAGACAGTAGAATAAAAAAGGACAATTTGTCCTCATGGATAGGCCGACAGTCACCTAGGATTGCACTGGATTGCACCCTTTGACGGGCCGGTTTTGGCCCACAGGCCTCAGGTTTGACATCCCTGGTCTAGACAGTCCATACACATACATCTCACCAGTACAATGAATAGGAAACATCAACCTTTTATGAGCAAGAGCCAAAGCCTAGCCAAGGACAACAGTCAAAAGCACTGAATCCACTGTAGAGTTGAAAAAGTGGAGATATGGCATCCAAATGTCCATAAACTGTCCCTCTGAAGAGTGAAGCAGACAGGTCAGATACTCAAGGGGAAAAACATTCCACAGTTATCTTATGCCAACTTGATTTAGTTGGAGGTTTTTTACTTATTCAGCACAAGAAGTTGAGATGTTCTTCCTTGCTGCATATGTGATTTATGTCCAATAGTTTCAATGAGAAAAAAAAGAAAGGACCTGAAGAAGACTTGTGGTCGAAACGTTGTGCGAAATAAAAATTGCTCTGCAGCTTGAACAACGTGATGTATTTTTACTTTTTCTCAATGACTGTGTGTATTCTCATAACTTCTTGCCTCCCTCAGGATCACGTCCTGCTGTTCTTTGCTAAAAGTTTCTCCTCTGCTCCCATGAACGTTACACGAGAGATCTACACCAGCTTGGGTAGGCCGCTCTGAGTGGAGATCACTTTGTTATAAAATGCATGTGCATCACTTTAATGTTTGAATTGACCAAGGTAGTGTTTTTATTGATTTAAAAGAAATACATTTCAAATAGTCAGGTCTCTTTTTTTTTTTTTTCCTCAGTCGCAAAAAATAAGAAAAACACTTTCCCACTTTCATGCTGGTGCTCAAGGAAAGTGTAATGTTAATGTAATCAATACTTGGCCTGATATGTATTGAATAAAGCATATCACATATAGTTGGAGAGAAATGGTTCAGTAAATCATGCACCACCATCACAGCGTGGTGGAGAGGAGGGAGAAGGAAATGTATCTTTCAGGGTTTGCTAGAGAGAGTGGAGACAGGTTTTCTATTGTAGCAGGGTGCAGGTGGAAACTTCCCTGATGGGGATGAGCAGCTCAGGTTATTAGGTAGCAATAGGAATATTTTAGAATTAAACCAGATGACTCTGTGAAGGTTGACTTATCAGTGCTGACACATTCCCCCAGGAGGAGCACAAAATTAATACTAAAAATTGTAGGATTTTTAGTATTTAATTTCCTTCTTTCCTGCGTTTTTTTTATTTGGCTCCTACCAATCTGGAAGTAAATGTTTGACAAGGATCGAAACGGACAGAAAGAAACTCTCAACAGCTCGTATCTTCACTTATCTACACAGGCAGGCACTTCTCAGCTGTCTGCCTCCAGCCCTGAATACACAGAGCTCGCTGACAGCAGAAATCACTGGAATTATTGTTTACTGAATCAATAATTCATAGGCTTCAATGTCGACAGTTTCTATACGGAGTGACTAGCTCAAGCTTTCAGGGACGATATCTGCACTGTACATTTATTGTCTACGCTGCACTGAATATATGAACACCCCATATCATCTTTGTAATAAGTATATTTTTTCACCTGTTTCAGCTAAAAGTGTGGAGACAAGTTTCCTGTCTCACAAGCTGAGCTTCCCAGCGGGCTCGGCTACCATCGACATAAACAGACCCGAGATCATCCGTCTGCTCAAACAGGTGCGGTGTCTCGTCTCTCGCAGCACAGCACAGCACATATACACAACATCACCATCCATCACCACACAGACGCATTATAACTTTCTTTTTCCATTATCTCGGCTCAGATTCGACTGATGAATGACTTCCAAAAGGAGGTGACGACATTTTGGATCCGTCATGCAGAGAAGTGAGTCGTCGTGTGGGGGATGTTTTGAACATATTTTTTGTCCATGAACTTTCTTTTCATTTGTTTTCACCCTTCTTGTAGGTACATGGAGGAAGTTATAGAGAGCACCTTCTCCCTCTTGTCCCTCCATCACGACCATGGCTCCACCTCTGCTGGGACGGAGAAAGCCCTGGAGCCAATTCACCTACTGGCCTTACTGGATATCAAAGCTGCCTGGTTTAACAAGTGGATGGTGCGTTGTATTGCAGCTTAAAGGGATAGTTCAACATTTTGGCAAATTATAATCCCTATAGTTTTAGCAGTAGGTTTGTTACCTTTAATTGTCGGTGCAAGCTATTTTTAGAACGGCGGAGCAGAGCCGTGAGCTGCTCAGAGCTAGCGGAGGCTCATGGGATTTCTTGGTTTTCCAACTATGCAAGGAACAATGCAAGTCTGGTCGCTTTTCTACTGTTTTGCTAACCCTCCACCTGACCATGTGCATTTGTTTACAACAAATCCGGTCAAAAAAATCAATAAATGGAGCGGTGGATAACTTATACAACATATATGATGTTATGACGTGTTTATTTGTGGAGTCTTAACTGTCATAAACAAACGATTACGGCTTATGAGGTTACGGCAGAGATCCTCTGCTCTCACTGTAACAAGTCACAAGTACAGTTAGCTTTTTAATTAAGGTAAAACGTAGCATAGCCACGGGAGAAATTCTACTTAGTTCCTCTTTAATTTCTATACATGTAAGAAATTATGATAAGTTAGAGACATTGATTTCACATCTTTAAATCAGTGAGTGAATGAGAAAGAGGGATAAACTTAGAAACAAACTAGTTAAATGTACAAAATAAGGTACAGCTTAAAGACTCCTCTATATAACATGTCTGTCAGACTGTAGCAGCTGAAAAGTCCTGGAAAATTATTTCAAGAATAGAGTGGGAACCCTGAGAATTTATTTATGTCCAGACAAATGTTTTTTTTTATTTTTATGTTTGTCTCAATAAGGTCTTTATCTCTTTCTCTCTTGTTCACATTGCAATCTGTGTTTCTGTCTTTGTGGGTCGACCTCTTCATATCTCAGCACGGATACTACAGTCGGACTGTTGTTCTAAGACTCTTGGAGAGAAAATACAAGTCTCTGGTGAGTGTTTCACACAATAATCAATACCTCACACTAACACGTTTTTACACTTCTGAGAACTATTGGCCCTGGGAAGAAACAAACCTGGGTAAATGAGCGTCGGGAGTATTTTCAGTAACACTGCATCCCCCTGTAGGAGCCGGGACCCAAGGCGCTGTGTAGCTTTAAAAACATAAAACTGTGCATGAACAAGGGAAAGGAAGGAAAAAATAGAGCAAATGTATTCATGCTCGCAGGGCAGCTGCTGTTTGAGAGGGATGGTAGTTTCTTTCCAGCTGGAAATGTTCTTCCTTTTTTACATTTCTGGTTCCATCCTTGGGCCTCAGAGAGCAGCTGAACTCACTCTTCTTTCTCAGGATATATATTCAGAATCAAAACCCATGCACGCTATGAAATTCGTATCCGTACCCATGTATTTGTGGAAGTTGTGAATCACAAAAACTGCACACCATGCATAACTCACACTCCTGCACCGACTGGCACAAAGAGGCGCAGGTCAATGCAGGAGTCTTTGAGAAAAAAGGGTGCACAATGGTCGACTAAGTAGTTTGGCATTTAAGAATTGATTGTGTAATCCTAAAACCTCCCTTTCAACTCCGACGCTGACTTTGGAGAGGATTAGTGTGGAATCACGGCTCAAACTTTCTGCAGAGCGATCGTAAAAGTCTTGATTAAGAGACTCGATAAGAGCAGGTCGCATCGACTGAAATCCTCAGTGAGCCTGTTGTTTCTGGCCTGTTCACAGCAGCATCTAAATTCGACTGAGCGGAGCAGCAGCTGTAACTTCAGTCAACGCACTGCACCTAAATCCACATGCATCATTTTCTTTCTTTTTTTTTTTACTCTTTATTCAGATATGTTGATTTTCCTGGGGTGTTGTTTGGCTCGGTTGGTGGAGCAGGGGGCCCCATGTGCAGAGTGCTCGCCCTGTGCTGAGTCCCGACTCGGGTGGGCCTTTGCTGCATGTCATTCCCCCTCTCTCTCTGCCTCTCATTTCATGTCTCTCTCTCTCCACTATACTATCGGTAAAAGGAAAAGTTCACCAAAAATTTACATTTTTACAGCCTAAACAGTCCTGTATTTAATTTGCCTGGGGCCGTGCTCACACATTAATGCAATTCACACGTGCATCCTGCCGACACAAACAGGTCCATAAAACTACACAAAAACCTTGAAATATTCCTCCACTCTGCTCGGTCGCTGCAATCCAAGTGTCCTGAAGGAAAAAATGTCCTAAATGACGTTGTTTCAAGTAAACTCTGGACTATATCCCTTCAGAACACTTTGGTTGCAGCTGACGAGCAGTGTGGAGGAATGTTAAATGGTTTTTGTGTAGTTTATGGACGTTTTTCTGTCAGGCCCTAATACTCTCATACCGTATAAAGTTTTGAATGCCCCTCCAGATGCACTTTGAGGAATAAACAACTACTGCGGAGTATTCATCAACATTAGGGTGAATTTCACTTTTTGGTGAACTAATCCTTTAAAGGCGAAAAAGTCCCAAAAATATAAAGAAAAAAAACAACAACCTTTTTTTTCATTTTTCCAGAAAACAACACATTCACTGACATAGGACCCTAATAAGTAAATAAAATATATATAAATACCATAAATCACATGGAAAATCGATATTTATACCAAGGGAAATTACAGCAATACAATATAAATCATAGAGAAACACAACAATACAATAATACAGTTCCACATCTGTTGGAAAGTGTCCATTTTCAGTTGTAGACTTGCAGTCATTGGCTCCGTTGTGTCGACCCTTTTCAGTCTCTGTACCAACATGCATCATTTTCATCCCTTTATTTCTTTTTTATCTGTTTGTTTTCAGATCGTGGCAGCTCTGCAGCACTGTATCCACTACAGTGAATCCTGTGAACGCTTCACGAGCGAGACCGCTGATCTCCAGTCAGCGGAGCAGCAGAGCAGCGGTAAGGAAAACGGTCCATAAACACATGATTTCCTCAACAGGTGTATGAACTCCATCAAGCACATCTGAACACTAATCACTAAATCTATGTGTGGTAAACATCAGCACATCTGCAGTAATGCTGCAACACTCCAAAAAAAAAAATGTTGTGCCGAACAACTCTTTAAAAAAGCCTAATGAGAAAGTAATGCTTCATTTGAGGCCTCTGGGTGTTAAGTGTATTTGGACCTAGACTTTCCCGTCATCATTTATTCAGTCTGTGAAAAAGTGCGCACGTTGCTCCTGCAGTCATTAAAACAGAATCGTGCAGAGAAAAGCAGCAGAAAGAAGAAGCAAAAAAAAAACAAAGCAGATATTAAAACAGTTCAGAGAAATACAAAAATGGACTCTTAATGGAAGACGTGACTACATGGTTAAGCTGTGGGTGAATCAGACAAGATGGAGCGCCTCTACAAGTATTATAAGCGAATGTGCTTAAAGTGTTCGTTATATAGTCGAGGCACAGACTGCAAACAAAAAGAACAAGTTAGAACTCGGCTGCTTCTGTTGTTTGGATGGTAATGAATCAGAGAGGTAGAATACACAGCAGCACTGTGGTGTGTTCATTTTATTTCACAAGCGTCACATACATTTTTGATCAATGTTTTATATCCTCTGCTTCTCGTCTCATTTTCTGGTTGTAGCAACAGGTGGGTCAACATTAGTCAGAGTTTTTTTTTCAACCTGTCAGTCTCCTGTCACTGAAGCTGTTGGTGCACCATTTCATAGATGGTAATTAGCATATTAGGATGTTGCAGAATCATTTTTACAGACTTTACAAACACCTAAAGTGAATGTTATGTGCATGCTGGATGCATTTTTTTTTTTAACTTTCATCTTTTTTCTCAGCTTTCCCTTAAACAATCAACCACATGGAAACTGGAATAAAATCCAGACTCTTCATGTATAATTACATTACTCAACAGTTTCTGCCTCAAAAGGTGAAAATACAGAATATATTTAAGTTATAGTTACTTATAAGTTCAGTTACTGTACTTCGAAATGATGAAATGAAACGAAACATATTTTTGCTGAGGTTTAGAAACAGGAAGGAGTGAAATTATTGAATTTTGCGAATGTTTTATGAGGAAGGAAATGTGTTGAGCTCATCTGTTACTATAGATCTGAAAGAGGCACAAAATGTGTGTTTTTTTTTGTGAGCAACACCGAACGTTCTGAACTTTTGTTTTTCAGAAGAGACTCGGTGAAAATGATAAAGTACAGCTGAACTATAGGAGTTGATTTGCTGAGTCAGACAGTGAGTTGTGGCTGCTGAATGAAACTTTTGAGTTAAAGATTATTTTGCTGTGTTTCTGCTCCCGAGGTCGAGAACGAACCCCGCGCTGCCTCACCACACCTGTTCAGAATAACAATCACACACTGTATGTTATTATTACATTCACTGCAGTAGCTAGAAACAGTTTCCCACAAACCTCTTAATGGTCTGTTGTTTGTTTATTTACAGTATTTAATCTAATTTAGCCAAAATGAATATTCAGAGTAATAATCACCAGCAGCAGCGTGTTGTTGCACATTAAAGTGTGAAAGTTCATTAAAACCAGGGTGAATGCAGCACTAGATGGGCTGTGTGTGTGTGTGTGTGTGTGTGTGTGTGTGTGTGTGTGTGTGTGTGTGTGTGTGTGTGTGTGTGTGTTGGGAGGGGGCGTCATGTCGTCTCGGGGTGTTATCTCCTGTGAGACAGCCGGCTCCTGGAGACTCAACATTTTGACTTTGTCTTGGATGAGCAGAGATACCCCCCCCCCCCTTCACACACACACACACACACTCTTTACAAAAGAGTTGTTTGAGCTGTGCACTGCAAGGTTGCCACACACACACACACACACACATGCACTTTTTTCCCCCCAACCTGTCAGTCTCCTGTCACTGAAGCTGTTTGTGCACCACAGCATCACAACAAGGGCATCCAGGTGGTAATTAGCATATTAGGATGTTGCAGAATCATTTTAACACACTTTACAAACACCTAAAGTCCTTAATTATTATTATTTTGAATGTTATGTGCATCAAAATGAGTCACAAAGATGGATTCCTGTTACTTTCATCTCTGTTTTTTTCTCTCAGCTCTGCTTCCTCAAACAGTCAACCACAAGGAAACTGAAAAGAAATCGAGACGCTTTATGTGTAATTTCATTTTTATTCTCTGTTTCTATTTCCAGTTTCAGGTCAAAGGAGCGTCTACTCGGGGAAGGAGCTTGAATATGCCTTCTTTGTCCACTCCCTGTGCATCCTGGGAAAACTCCTCATCTACACCAACGGGAGAAAACTCTTTCCCATCAAAGTGAGGAAGCGCAAAGGTGCGAAAATAGTTCTTTTCCAGTTGATTCAGTCTTATGTAACACAGAGCCAGAGAAGTTTAAATGAGAGACTTGTGGTTGAGGGGATGAATAGCAGCCTTTCAATCTTTACAGATAATATCACATAAGAATGTGTCCGATCAGCTTGAGCCTGATACCACTCCCTGTGTAATGATTCCCCCCTGTCCACCCCACCCCATCTTAATCACTGATAAAGTTATGTAACATTATTGATGCTTGGTCAGACCTTTAAAGGAGACTCATCGTCTGCTGTCGCTGCACTTAACCTTCTTTAATTAGTCATTAGTCACTCTCCGTCTAGGTGAGTCTGGAAGACAATAAACTCAGTGACGCTGGAATATTTGATATCCATCTGGAGGTGGGGACTCACTGATGAGTCTCTCCACACCTCAGAGCGGCCAAAGTCATCAGACTCTCACCCTTATCGTCTCATAGCATTCGTCACTTTCTCGATCAGTTTCTATTGCAGTCACAAACTAATTGACCTGTGGTCAGCAGCTACTGTATTTTACTGTATTTAAGTCTTTTACATAACAGGCCTCTATTCGAAATCACTGCTGTGTCAGTTTTGTTTGCCACATTTAGAGCAGCAAACTTGACACAAATAACCACTAAAGACTTGAAAATAGTTCAACGTGAAGCTGCCAGGAACCCATCATCCTCCAGCGCCAACTGAGTGTCCAGAAGTACAAGGTGTTCAGTGCTCAGAGACATGGCCACGGCGAGGAAGGATCAAACACGACCACCATTGAACAAGCCACTCATAAGATGAAACATCAAAACTGGGCCAAGAAACATCTATTTTGGTGACTTGACACAGTTTTAGCAGTTCAGACTTTACTATTTAAGATTAAGGCTGGTAAATGATTGTTTTACAGCAGCACGCATTAAGACACAATATAATTAGAAAAACAAGAGAATAAAACTGAAATGATTCGAGTGAATATTCACATAACTTGAGAAAAAGTATTTACAAGTGAGAAGAAATGGATAATATGTACAAAATGTCATAATACAGCAGACATACAGTGTTTTTAGTTTGTGATGTAACCATGTATTTGTTTTCAGTAACTATAATGTTACAGCAGGAATCCACCATCCTGCCTCAGTGATGGTCTTCACCTGGTTTTCTGATGCTTTGACACTTTTTAGAAACTTTCAGAAAATAGTGGAAAATCTGAAAAAAAGGAAGTAGGCTGTAAGTTAGTAGAAACCTGTCCAGGAAATAGATTGTAATTATTGTGATAATTCTTGAGAATCACACACCCCCTCGTCTCTAAGGCTGCCAGAAACTTTGATTTCCTCCTCAGTGCAGCTGTAACTATTATGTTTAATGTTTCTGCCTCAGCTCTGAATCACCAGGATCGTATACTCATTTACTTCGTCGTGTGTGTATGTGTGTGTGTTTTCAGAGCCAGTCAGCCTGACGGACCTGGTCGTCACGCTGATTTACATCATGTACCAACACCCCAAGCCCCCGCGCAGTGATGCGTCACACACAGGTGAATCCCACGCGCTCTCTCACGCCCTCACCCTCACACACACTAAACATAAACAGCGTCAGTGGTTTCAGCATTTCCTCCTATCTGCTTTTCCCCCGACTTTAAAGTCTGGGATCTGGGACTGAGGGAACACGGTGGCCTTTTCCCCGTGAGGCGGAGCAGCATTCCTCAGACCATATCTTTTATCTCTTAACCTTGTACCGAGTCAGGCGGTACTACGGGTCGTCTCCTTCAAGCCCTTTGCTTTATTGCCTCGTTCGTTCTCATGAATTTCGCTCGCAGCAGCCGGTGATCAATATGTTCCCCACCTTGACTTTGTCTGGGGATCATCTCCTCCGGCTGCTGCAGTGAGTCACACCCAGCAAGTCAGAGATTTGTTTTAATATTAAACTTGAAGTTTGATGAAGATCACATACTGCACGTAGCGAGAGTGACAGATATTTGATAATATCTGAGTAATAGTATCGTTCTTCCTCTGTTTTCCTTAAGTTCAACTACAGATAATAAAAATACTCAGGTATTAAACGTCACTGAATCTTATCTAAGATTAGTTATACAAGACCACACTGTGAAAATATGTGCTCTCAATCATCCTATTTAATATTTGCATAGATCAAATATCTCCCCCACATGAAGCCTACAAATAAGGAAATTACCACCAAATGCACAGAAGCAGCAGCTCTGCTTGAAGCTACTTTGACCAGATTAGATTCCCAGGATCCTGACTGACAGTAAACACGTCGTGCTGCTTGTTCCCCGTCAGTCTCAAAGGATATAAATATCACTGAATGAATGAATACACATGCACCGCCGCTGAGTTTGAAGAAAAGGTTGATGTGTGTATTTGTTTGTGTGTTCAGACTCCCTGTCGCCCAGCGGTCTGGTGATGGAGGCGCTGTGGATGCTGTGTGAGAGGAGCGAGTGTGCTGCAGAGTGTCTCTACCAGGCTGCTGTCATAGAGACGCTGCTGGCTCCTGTTCTCGCTCTGCTCAGTGGACAGCAGGTCACACACACACACACACACACACACACACACACACACACACACCCACACATTTTTCAAGGAAACATTAACCGTACAACTAATCATGGCGACAAAAACAATTAACATAGAATACAATTAGACAGAAGCAGACCTCAAATGTTAAGACTAATTTAAAGTCATTTGTTAATTGCATGAGCGTCCATAGTTAATCATAATTAATTACAAATAAAACTCACATTTTTATTTGTTCAAAATGTACCTTATATTATAGAGATATAGTTGTTAATAAGGGCTAAGCATACATCAGTGGTAACTCAGACTGAACTTGCTGTTTGGATTTTTTTTTTTCATTAATTGCATTAATTGCATATCAGAGAAAAAACGAATTTGCATAAAGTGTAATTATTGTGTTAACTCTAACAGCCCTATTTATAATATTGGTATTTAGTCTTATTCTAATGGTCTAGATCAGTGGTTCCCAGCCTCTTTTGGCTCGTGATCCCATTTTGACATCCAATTTCTGGTGACCCCTCAATCAAGAAGTGAAAGTATTGATACAGTTGTTTAAGATTGTGTGGGGTGTTTTTAATCATAATTTTAAAAAGAATAATCATTTGTTTAAAAAATAAAATATCAGTAATTTTTTTAAATCAATTACCAGACATTTCAGGTGACCCCAAGGTTGAAAAACACTGGAACTTTTTCAACCTGCTAGATTAAAATTGCATGGCCAGATCGAAAGATATCTGTGATTATGAGAGTTTGTATCGTTATTCCATGTGTTTGTTACAATATTATTATATTATAATATTAAATTAGAAGGACACATACTGTAAGAGCGACTGTGAACCTCTCACAGCAGGACAGTCCCTCATCTGCCTTCTCACAAACTTTTTTGAAACTGAAACCATCGCTTATGAAGATGAAATAGGCCCTTTTCTCATTTCCATCAGTGGCGTCATTTCAGTTTTCATTATCTGCTCCCCCCCTCCTGGGACCCCCTCCGCCCCCCCTTCCCCCTTCCCGCCCCCCGTGTCTGAAGTTGTGTTGGGTAATTTCGTCTGTTTACTCTCCTCGGTCTGCAGGCCAAATTAAAGTCTCCCGCGGCAACGCTGACTCTCATCGCCGACGTTCTGGCTCGCATCGCAAACACCGACAGAGGATTAGCTCTCTTCTTGTACGAGAAGAATCTCCTCGTGGCCCACGGTGAGAGGTAAGACGCTGTGATTGAACGGTGATTAAACACACACTGTCATTCCATATTCTTGATAGTAATGAATAAATTACAGTCTCCCCGACTGAACCACAACACTTCAATAGAGCTTCAAGTTTGCATAACCAATCCTTCTGGTTCTGCACAGAGAGCAGATTAGACCCGAGGGTGTTTCTGCTTTTGTCAGTCAGAGTGATTATATCTGATCAGCTCAAGTGCAGCAGCAGCAGCAGCAGCAGCAGCAGCAGCAACGACTCAGAGAAGTATGTTTTCTGCAAGTTAGCCAGGGTCACTTCGGAGTATCCAGGTTAGTTTGTTATTCTGTTTTAATTGGCTGACCATGATGTTGACCTCAGCCTGTTGTTGTGAATTAGAAATAATACCCTGCCTCTCCAAGGTTACGACCAGATATGGACACGATTTCGACTAACGCACTTCACAGTGCCAGTCAGTTCTGTATGTATGTAACCTCCGACCATACTGTGCTAATGAACACACCGGGGATCTCAATCAGTGTTTTGTTTTTTTTTACTGAAGAAATTAAGTTATGACTGACAACACAGACTGAGTTGAATTTAAAATATGGAGAGAAATGCTGCACTGGAACAACTTCCATTAAAAAACACTGACAAACTGGGAAGAGAAATTACTTTAACGCCACCATAACTCCTCAAACGTAAACAATGAAAGTCACAGATTGAGATCAGAACTGCACTTTGGTTTTTTTTTTCTCTTTTTTTCTCATTACCTATAAAAAAGTCTTTCACTTTATCCATTACATCTCTCCCTCCTGCAGAACCTCTGCTGCTCTCGTCATTGTGCAGTTCACCCTGCGGCTGCTGGAGAAGGAGCTGTCATCGCCGAGTGAATCTGACACGTCCCATGCGTTATGTGGAGCGTTCATCTTCGTGTGCAGACAGATGTACCACACCTGCGAGGGCCTGCAGGTCCTCCGACCCTACGGCCTGCACAAGGCTATAGCCGCTGCATGGAAAAAGGTGTGACTGATCCCACATACCAAATACAGTAGCTTTAATCTTTAATCCTGCTTTATATATGGTTGTTTTTTGGTCTTCTTTCCTAAATTGCACCCAAGTTCACAGTTTAAAAGTATTTGTGACACAAAAAACAACAAATTTAGCGCCATAATATTGCTACTGCTGTTTTAAATTGCTTGTTTATTCCAGGCAGATTGTATAAATACAGAGAGAGCTGAAAACTTCATATCCGACTCCCTATCTAATGGAGGGTGGTCTACATCTAATGATCAGTTTCACTGGCTCCAACACTCCTGTCATGTTTCATTTGTATGATGAATGCAGAGCTCTCTCTTTATTCATGCACCACAGCAAAGAAAAGCATCATGATTTTTTGCAAATGGAGGAGGAGGGAGGGGGGGGGGTTAACCAACCATTGTAATCTGCTTCCTTTAGTTTAGCATGCTGCTTCTGTCATAACAAAGCATCAGAGACAGAATTTCTTCAGTGATGCCGTCTGCTCTGCAAAAACAAAACTGCAAAAAACAAACTGAAAACAAAAATGCAATTGAATGTGCAACCAAAACCAAAATGAACTCAAAGCTAGTGCAGCTACAGATGAATCCTATTAGAAAAGCTGCAGCGACCCAGGAGACGACATGAACGTCTCAGTGGTAGATGTTTGTCACTTTAGCGAACGGCCCTATACCTGCACGTCTCACCTCGCTCTTATCCAAAACACACACGTCAAAAATTAACTTCCTGGCATCAGTCGGCATTTTCCCCCTCCTTTTTTTCACTTCCTTCGGACTTTATCTGCGTTTAAATATTAATCATGGGCCTTTCCTGCACGTACTGCACAGACACAGTGGGACAATATGTTCTGTATCTGATCCAAGCCCATATCTCCCTTCATTGTGTAAGATCACTACAACCCTGACCTCCGCCCACCTCCCGTATAAAGACACAAACATGGCTCCTAAGGTGTGGAGAAAAACAGTTAAAGTAGCTATCTGATGGTGTTAAATGGTTTATAAAACTAGAATATTAATATGTGATGTATTATCACGTATTAATATGTAATCTGGTCGAGTCACAGAGATTTTATTTTGCTCGAGTAGTTTTTATTGGGCTCGCTTTGTTTGCACCGATCCATCATGTTGTACAACTGTATAATGTTTCCTCCTTATTGCTTTTTATTCAATCCTAGATATTAACAATATCCAGAGATAGAGATCAACACACCATCAGTACAACAGTCTGCACAGCACAGTGAAACTCTAAACTAACACTAAACAAACAGCAAGGTTAAGTCAGTAATAACATTAAAATGTAACTACTTCCCATACGCTCTACCACAGAATGAGTCCAAAGGGAAGTGCTTCAAGTCTCTCACTGATCCAGCAGCTTGATATGAATAATTCTGGCCCAAAACCCCGAGATGAGCTCATCACACACTCTCATTTACACAAAGAGATTAAAAAAAAAGTAATACTTTAACTAATCTTCTTCGTTTCTAGACCAGTTCCATGTCAGAGAGGGTTCCTACTCCGGTGCCGGGGGCGTCTGCTGGAGCATCCACCCAGGAACTGCAGAGCATGTGAGGTCACACACACTCAAACACACATAGTTTGAGTATCTGATCAAATCCCTGGAATTAAAGTAGTGATTGGTTATAAAGCAGGCGGCTCAGCGTGGGTATTTAAAGACAGATTTGTGTTTGTTTGGATCTGGTAGGAACTGAAAGGATATTAAGCAGTTGGCTTGTTCCTCCTTGTCAAACATGGCAGCGAGCTTATAAACAGACACACACAGACACAGACACACACATGGACTCATATCTACCATGTGACAGATAACGTACAGAACAAAAATATGTATACAAATACAATCGTCTCACTGTAACATGCCTTTGTACCCGTTATGTAAGCAGTGCCAGGGGACCATATAAACTAGGACTGACTGAGCTGACACCACCTTCCACCACAAACCTGTAGCTGATGTTTTCCTCTTGTTGCATCACATAATAAAGATATAACATTTTGAAAAGGTGTGTTTGTTAAAGAGTAACTAAACCCCTCAGTTTTGGCTGATGTGCATCTAGCTGGAAATTCAAAAAATGCCTTGATTATGGGCGGGGCTTAGTCTAGTCAATCTCCATCCCACCTTACATTTTCACAACGAAATACAACAAATTGAAATATTTTGACTAAAATGTCAAGAATCAATCCACAACACTACTTCTTCATACCCAAATATATTTGTTTTCAGCAGAAAAAAGTGGTTTGGGGCTTTAGTTACTCTTTAAATATTCAATCTGTAGCTCACTGCATGTCTAGTTTATAACAGTGAGGTGTGTCCTCCTCCATGAGACACTTCACATTTGCCCTATTGCACAGATGAACTAAACTGAACTGGTGTTGTCTATGTGCAGCAGACGTCTCCACCCACAGGAAAGTTCAGGAGAATGTCTCCCAAACTGAACTCCCAGACTCAGTGTTTCTCTTGTTCTCTGCTCAGAAAATGAATAACACAGTAGGTTTACTGAAACCGTAGCCTATTAGAGAAGCAGAAGTTTGAATTATTTAAAGCAGACAAACTTGTGTGAAGCAGAGAAATCATGACACTGCACTAGGGGTGTAACGGTATATGTATTCGTCCCGTCCCGTCACGGTACGGGGGTCACGGTTCGGTGCACGCAGTCACACGACGAATACGTCTGAGTGAGTGAGAAAAAAAAAATCATGAAGTCCGTGATCGATTTTTTGTGTAACCTAATATAAAATCTTTACCTATAAAATCTTTACACGTGAAAGCACTGGCACTGCTGCATGTGCAGATGCAGTTCTTACCTGATCCACCTCCCTCTCTCCCTCCCGTCCTGGCTACTGGACTGTATTCTGTGATTCTCCTCTTTTCATTTCTAACTGAACCGTTTCAACGCCCGGTGTCTCCCCACTTTCTCTCGCATGCGCACGCTCGCACCCGATTCACATATCTATCGGTAAAAATAAATGTGATGTGAGGAAAACTGATCGCTCGTGAAACGGCCCGGATGCACTGCCTGTGAAACCGCGGCGCAGCGCTGGAGCAGAGGCAGGTTCTGATGGTGTCTTTACGTGAGCCGCGAGCTCCGTCTGCCAAGCTGGATAGACCAGGTTGTACCAGACGGGAAGTCGGCAGAAAAGGAGAGAGAATCCGGTCAGTTTTCAAAATAAAGTACCGGTAATTAACGGATGATTAATGTAGCTGTTGCCTGTCGATCTATAAATACTTGTCAGTTGCGTCTGCACATGAGACACATTGATACAGAGCTAGAGACAGACCTGTGGAGCCGCATTAGACCGGCGCGGAGAGAGCACGAGCTCCCCGTGCGACCGGCAGGCAAACAGCTGTTTCTGCAGCCAGTCCTTGCGCTACACACATTTGTTCATTTTAATTTTTATATTTTATATTCTAAATATTTAAGAAAAACACAAAAACACACAAGCAAACATTTAAAGCAAATTATATTAAAAAATATGGACTTACATTTTTTTTTTCGGATTCTTTTCCTCTGTATGAACAGAATGAATGGTATGAGAACCCTAATGCATTTGTTATATGTTCTATTTATTTTTATTACTTTTATATCAGGAGATGGTTTTACATTTTGCAGTCAATTGGTGTCTGCTCAAAATAAATGAAAAAAGATAGTCTTGTACATGTGTGAGCTTTTGTTAATTTTTTTCCGCTGTACCGAAACCGTACCGAACCGTGACCCCCACACCGAGGTACGTACCGAACCGTGACTTTTGTGTACCGTTACACCCCTACACTGCACCACAAGAGATGGCTTAAGGCTAGCTTAAGCTGTTACTGACATCACAGTATGAGAGTTGTTGCTTTTTTCAACAGCGTTTCAGACACGTTAGATGTGTTGTGGGAACGCAGCCACAGAAAATTAAAGAAGATCTTTGTTTTCATTTTAAATTCATTAATATCCCACTTCCTGCCATCATTGTGTGATGAGTTACCAAGAAGCAGTGTCTGGAAATTCGTCATGGAAATCCAGACTGATTTACTGTTAAACAAAGAAATTGATGTTCAATTCAAAGACAATTCACTGCCAGGGATTCAAACATTATAATTTCTCACTGTGTCTGTTCCACTGACTTTCTCCCAGGCTCCTCTGGGAGGAAACGCTGTTGGACAGCCTGCTGAACTTCGCCGCAACTCCCAAAGGCCTGCTGCTGCTCCAGCAGACGGGAGCCATTAACGAATGTGTCTCCCACATGTTCTCTCGCTTCACTAAGAAACTACAGGTGAGAACAAAACACTCAGGTCCAAATGCAATCATTCCCAGTTTTTGTTTTATCTTCACTTTTCTGACTTTCCAACTTTTTTTTTCAACCCCAATCTTTATTACCAGTTTTATGTTTGATGAGCCAAACTGTCTTTACAGTCGCTCCTGGAAGGTGCACAGCCTCACAGTGACTAGAAGTGATGCGTTTAGTCACTGCAAAGCCTCGTGGGAGGTTGAGTGACCTGCTGCTGCTCGAGGGCACCTCAGCCGTGAGCAATGACAGGAGTTTCCCTACTAATATTCTTCTCCTCCTAGTTTTTTAATCTCCGGTCCAAACAGTGCTGACTTTGCAGCGACTAATGTGAAATACCGGTGCTAAAGATCCTGAGACGCTGCCAAGAGTCGTTTAGTTTTAAAAGCACTAGGAGCCAATTCCCAGTTAAAATGTGAGCCGTCCAAGATAAGTTTATCTTACCACCTTCACTTTCTTTCTTTCTTTTTTTTCACAAAGTATTGGACTTAAATGTAGAATTATTATATTATTATAGAAATATCACTTTCCCCTTCACACCACCAAACTCTCAAATGTGCATTAATCATTATAATGAGTGTTTTTTTTGGTATAATATCCCTCTTTATGTAATTGTTGACTGTTGATAGACTTTTTCCAACTCCTGATGAAGAGTTGCTGTGACCTTGATCACTGACACATAGATCTACAAACATGCAGACGTCTCTTCAGTCACGGCTCCTTTTGAAACATCAACCAGACTGTCTGCCGTCTGTGTCCCACCAGTGAACCCTCCTTCTTTAAAAGTCACTTAGATCTTTCCCTCTTGATAGAAACTTCAGAATCAACTGGGCACACTCAGCATTTTTTTTTACTCATGCCACAGAAAATTACTGAATATTAACTGTTTAATCTGATCTGCATTCGTTATATTTCTCCACTCCACTTTTATTCCGGTTTTTCATCTAGTCTGTCACCTGTCTGTAGCTGGATGGCACCGTTTCATCACCGTTATGGAAGCCTCGCAAGAATTAACTTTGGCAGTGGCTCGGTTTTTAATCCTTCTAGATGCTATCAATGTGCCAAAGTAATACGCCGTTCAGGTGATTCTTTGTCACATTGGCTTGACTTACTGCCGGTCCAACACCACCACAGCCACAGCAGGGGTTTTTTTTTGCGAAAAAAAGAAGTAATTTTGCAGTGTTGCCAATCCCGCAGATTTATTTACAGTGAATTAAAATGTGAAGTGAACCACTTTGGCTCAGAGAATCACAGCTTTGGCAACAGAGGGCCGTCGTTATCATAAATAGATATTAAAATCTGAAGATTCATCTCTGATAAGGAGGGAAAAAGAAAAAATGAGTCTCTCTAGTCAGATCGCACATCTACAGTTAAAGTTACAACTGCTCGGGACTTTTAAAGCTTTTTTTTTCCCAGCACAAACTGAATTTTTCTATGTGCCATAAAATATGCATGCTGTATTTTTAGGTTTTTGTATTGCATAACATCCCATCCAGCACAACAACAATGCATCTTTTAAAACCCCCCCTCAAAACCCTCTGTTGGCCTATGTTGTCGTCTGTTTTCCTAATTCATTCTGTGGGTGTTTGTTGCTTCTCCTGGAAAAAAAAAACACCTGTCACCTTTTTTCCTGAGGACTGTGTTTAGTATTCACCTGTAGCCTGGAGCCTGTTAATATGCTGCTAGTTGCACTCTGGGTTTGATTTATTAACCTCTGCGCTCTACATATCCCTTACATATCTAGTGTTGTCCATAATTCATATTCATAGTCTCGCTGCAAACCTTAGCTAATTCTCCGTGGCCTTAATTTACTAGTCATTGTTTGTGCACTTGTGTAATCGCCCCCTCTCTCTGCTTTAGACTTTAATTTGGGATAAAATTAGATTTTGTCCAACTTTTGGTTGATGTTGTGTTATAGTAGCTCATGTGTCTGCACGCTCTGAAATCAATTTACAGCTTAATTCCTTCTCGGTGATCTAAAACTGCACTGTATTCTGCTTTTTAAGGATTCTACCGGTGTTTGTGTACAGAATCGCAAAAATTTCTCTCAGGACAGAACAGAGCTCGGTTTGCTTCAAATTCAAGCTCTTCTGTTTTTCTACGTTAATCTTTAATGTTTCCATCCGGTTTCTCAATCTTTCATTTATTTCTAACTGATATAAGATTAAAAAAAAGATGAAAGTGAAATATAGATGGGGATTATTATGGGATGTCTGTGTGTTTCTGTCTCTGCAGGTGAGCCACTGTGAGAAGTTTGGATACGGGGTGATGGTGACCCAGGTGGCGGCGACCGCTCCGGGGGTGGTGGCTCTGCACTGTTCAGGTACTAATGCGCTTAAACACACACACAAACACACAAACACACACACACACTCGCCACCTGTGACGCCTAAAGCTCATCTTCTAAGTTGCTGTCTCGTCGAGGTGTTACAGGCTGCGAGCGGCCCGGAGAGGAAGATCTTTGGCAGATTGTTTGTGTCGGAATAAATGGATGAGGAAAAAGCAAGAGAGGATTTTAATTGTCAAGTTGCTGCTGTCGGAGTCTCTGTCACAGATCATAATGAGTACATAGTAATGCTACTGCAGGTGGAGAGGAGGTTTAGACATAGTAAAAGTTATAAATAGCAGCGTATAATTTCTACAGTGTCTAAGCGTGGAAGTGTAAAATTGAATTATGGATTTGTAATTGTAGAATAGTAATATTTAGGTCATCTGGGTAGCTCAGCAGTTAAGCAGTATGGCATATAATCGCAATTTGCATAGTTTGAATCTGGTTCCTCGCTCTCGTTCTCCAACAAAGCCACTGAAGAATGTGTCACAAAATCTTTGTAAAGTTTCCAAGTTAAATTGTGTAAACAAACAGGAACCAGGATCTGTTTTTTTTAGGATGAAATGTCAGATCTTTTCATGCTTTAAAGGGATACTTCACCCAAAATCGATAATTCACCAATTTTCTACTCACCGTCATGCCAAGGAAGGGTTTGGAGAATGTCCAAAAGGAAGGGTTTGGAGAACTTTCAACGGAGTGGGAACATCAAGGATAAAAACAGAGATCACATTAATTTTTTTCTGAACAACTTTTCCATGTGGCGGCTTCAGGACACTTGGGTCAGTACAGACGAGCAGTATGGAGGTATCTGGATGTTTCATTGTGTGTGTTTTGGACGAATCAAAAGTGAACTCTATCCGCCGCCATTATATGAAAACCCGTTGGCAGCCGGACCCCCCATGGAACTCTGAAAGTTCTCCAAACCCTTCCTTGGCCATGACGGTGAGTAGAAAATTGGTGAAGTATCCCTTTAAATCACAACTTTAAGGTATTGAAACCACCGGCCTGATGTTGTGTTGCAGGTTTCGTGCGGGCGCTGGTGTTGGAGCTGTGGTCGACTCTGGAGTGTGGAAGTGAAGACGTGAGGGTGGTCCGTCCCAAACCGACACCCATGGATCCCATCGACAGGAGCTGCCACAAGGTGTGTGTCAGTTTGTGTGTGTGTGTGTGAATGACTTCTTATTATGAGTTCAAATCAGGTATGATCTTTGTCTACATGCAAAAAAAATAAAATACACTGGACTTGACCTTAACTTCTATTACTTCTTAACTAAACAGCTTCAGAGTAAAATTGTGATCGTTAAACGACTAAACTTGACTTCAACCGTCTGAGCGTCTCTTGGCCAAAAACCAACCTTGCCAGATCAACGCCTCCGGCGTCCCAGATCCCGTCTGGACAGAAACATGGACTTGCTTCACGGCACTATGACACAAACACGCACCGTAATCCATAATCTCTTGTTAACCTCATCCACCTCGGCAGACGTCGCTTCATGGATTGCCTTCTCGTTGGCTTCATTGAAAACAAATGCACATGTCCAACTTGCATAGTTTTACCCTTTAAAACCACATTAAACATGAGGCTGCGTTTCTTGATCTGAATTGAATAATCTAACATTTATATTCTACTTGTTCTGTAGTCGTTTCTTTCTAAAGTCTTAGTCTAAAGTTTTGGGCAGCATTTCCAGGTTCAGTCCAGGACAGGATCAGGATTCAATTCGAAACACGAGTACCGTTTTTGTGTATGTATGTGTGTCTGTGTGTGTGCGTGTGTGATGCCGGCCTCTGACAGCAGCCACGTCGTCTCTCTCTCTCTCTCTCTCTCTCTCTCTCTCTCTCTCTCTCTCTCTCTTTCTCTCAATGAAACTAGCCAAGTGAATACAGACAACCAGTGAAGTGTCAACTGTGCCCTGCCACCAGAGACCTTAAAGCCGGCCTTATCAGTGGGTCAGCTGCCAGGTTACATACATGCTCTCAGACCTCCCGGTCCATCCCTGCTGCCAGCGCTCGGCACAGGACCTGAGCCTGTGCTGCAAACACACACACACACACACACACACACACACACATATATATATATATAAAAAGTGCCATTAAATGTGTATGTGAGGTTTTCTGCCTTGACCTCTCTGAGACAAAACAAACTGAACACGTAGCATGGTCTTTTTTTGGAGGGGAAGGATCTTCACCTTCTTCTCAGTTGGATTCATCTCACATTAAAAAAACACAAGCAGACTATAAAACATGTAGAAGTCCGTAACGCACCTTTGACACATTATACAGCCAAGAGCAGATGAAAGATGTCAATATTTCATCTGCTCCTCGGTCTGTGGACATATTTTTACATTAAACCTTGTTCATTTTTAAGCTCTTTTTATGTGATTTTGATTTTTTAATGTATGTAGTGTGAGTGGGCGGCTGCGGCTGTGTTCACGTGTGTGGTCAGGCTTCTTCCCTTTGATGCCTGTTTGTGTGTTTTGTACTTCCCTGTTTGCCTTGATGCAGTAATGAGCACAGAAGGACTTCAGTGCTATGTGTTATGTTCACATGTGGAGATGTAATTTGATGCTGTAAAAGCATGCGCCCATCTTTGTATTTTTAATTGTCATGTTTGCTTCAGTTTTTTGCATCAATTACTTTTTCTTTTTTTTTTTAAAATCAAGGACAAAATACACAGTGGAGTTCTGTGCATTAACTTCAACAGGCTAATTAACGTTTTCTTCCATCATAGTGTCTCTTTTAGTACTTGTGCTTTATTTAAAGGGTTATATTTATAGCTATGCACATCATTAGACCAATTGCCACAAACTGCTTTTATAGTTTTCATAACCAGCCCCATACTGAAGGTTCCTAAAACAAAAATACACATTGCTTAATAATGAATAATGACACAGATTAAATCCTCAGTCACACTCTTTGCAGCTGTTTTTCCTATTGATTTCTATAACTGTGCTTCGTCTTTCTGTCTTTTTGTCCCCTCCAGTCCTTCCAGTCCTTGGTCAACCTGCTGTCCTCCTCCCAGTCGGTGTGGGAGCTGCTGGGCCGACAGCCTTTAGCGAATAAGAGTGAATACACCCTGAGGGAAATGCCCACCTCCATACCTGTGAGTTGTTTTTGTTTTTTTTACACTGTAGCAGCTCAAATCTGATGCAGTTCCTCCCTCGGCCATTGGAGGGCATGTTTGCACTTTTTAATTCCACCTTCAACCACCACCCCCATGCATTTGTTTTTTTTTAACCTCCTAAAGCCTCAATATACTCAGGCTGACGTACGCTTTCTTCTTTACACGTTGTAAATATCCGCGCTGTTTTCGTTTTGCACCATAACCACCGTCTCCCTGTTTCACAGCCTCTCACTTTTACTTTCTACTTTTTTTTTTTCTCTCTTTTGCAGGATTTGATTGACAGGCTGATTGCTGTGAATTCAGATGCAAAGATTCACTCCCTTTTCTACTATGAGCAGTCTCACACATTCGGCCTGAGGTGAGTGAGTGACTGATGCTTTTTTCGCCGTATTACTAAACATAAGTGGGGAAGCACACAATATCGGATTAGCACCTTGGTGACTACACACACACACACACTCACATATACACACATACATCCACACTTGAGCCTCCAGCAGCAGCAGCAGCAGCAGCAGCAGCAGCAGCAGCAGCCGACTGACATGGTTCTTTATACTTTGATTACCCAGCACTGAAAGGCTGATGAAAAGGATTTCTGTGGATAAGAGAGAAATAAGCTCGGCTGTACTGAGTGTGAATGTGCGTATGAGCGTGTGCGTCTGTATTTATGGAGAACAGACATCCTAACAAGTGAGTTAGGGCAGTGAGGGAGGTGAAGAACTATTTTAGTTTTGATTGAAGGTTTGATTGAGTTCAGAGTTTGATGTTAATGCCCTCATTCTGTCCCATAAAAACGACAGTTGTAATATCTGTCTATTGCAGTTAAAGGTTAGGTAACCTTACAGCTGAGGTTTGTTGTTAAAGTTAATGCGCTCCAGTTTTGAAATGACTTCAAAAAAGCTGAAAATCAATCGGCAGCATAAAGGTATAGATGTGTAGTGTTTGTGTGTGTGCTGCAGAGCTCTGGTGGCTGCTGCTGTGCATTCATTTGCCTTTCTGAATCACAATAGCTTTGACTTGTTTGGAGCCACGCTGACTCACTCTGTGTGCCTGTCAGTCAGCCCACTCCTATTAACATCCAGAAACTAAGTGAAAGGAAGGAACAAGAGGCTCCGTTCATTTACCACCCAGACTGACGGATTAAGGGAAAGACTTTAACTCTGCGGGATGCTAAACGTGCTAAATATTGCATTTTACTTTCAGTCGAGCCTCGTCGCCTTAATACGACGACCGCAAAGTGACAACTTTCGTAATAAATATGTCAAATCAACTAAATGGCTGTCAACACGGTGATGTCTAATTTTGAAGGTTACGTGCTGATTCATGCCCGTTTGTTTTTTATTTTTTATTTTCTTGCTTGGAGAGTTTGGCTCATCTAAACCAACAAATAGCAAAAGCCAAAAATACAAAACACAAAAAGTACAGTCACCCAAAACATCATTAAAAATCATCAGCACATCTCAGCGCTGCGGGAGCGGAAATTAAATGTTCTGTCCAAATTAACAGCCAGATGTTTATTCTCAGGTTTTGCTGACCGGGATGAAGCACCTGAAGTTTGACAGCTGAATGGGACAATGTAAATGTAAAACAGGTCACTTCCTGTTACCACCAGGGGGTGCATTTTATGAACCCAGATGTGGGTAGGTGTGTTCAACACGGAGGCTCATCAAACATGTCCAGCAAATTTGAAGTCAATTGGACAATGTAAGTGTAAACCAGGTCACTTCCTGTTACCACCATGCATTTGTATGAAACCAGATGTTTTGATCAGGGATTTTCGGGATCATCCTCCCTGAGTTTGAATGAAACTGGACAATGGTGTAAACCAGGTCACTTCCTGTTATTGATCCCAGAGGGAAGTAAAGTGGGCCTGGCAACAAGTAACGTTCAAGGACATGGACATCATCATTTCAGCAAGTTTGTCTGAAAAAATGAAAAATAAAGACATAAAAAGCTGTGTAAGTGTAAACCAGGTCTTAAACTTCATTTCAAATCCTGAGGGGGCTTCATTGCTTTGTTGCCAGATGTGGGTATTTGTAAATCAACAACTGACCGGGATCATCACTAACTCCTTGAAGCTGATCGGACAATGTGACATAAAAGGTCACTTTGAAATCTTATGGGGGAGTATTTTATAGTTTGTTCAGTGCCTGACTGTCATTCACAGTCAGTCACAGGCACTGGGAAATGTCAGTACAGAGCAGGACACCAAACTTTGAGAAGCCAGAACAGCCACATTGTTTTAGAGACCATGGAGCACAACTTTGGATCAGCATGGCATCTCGATGACCCTAGCCAATTTGAAGCTGGATTTGGGGGGAGTTAAAGTTTTTCATGAAAAATGGTCACTTTATTTACCACAGGTTTTTTTTTGAGTAAAGTGGGATATTGATACATCAAGCTGATTGACTCAGCTAATTGCCTTCACGTTTGAAGTTGATAGGATGAATCATTGGGCGTGACAGCCAATCAGTGGCATCAAGCCCAACTTTTTTTGCCCACCAGATGATGCTTGACCTATCGAGGAGTCTTCACGGAGCACAACAGACCAAACTAGGGCTAAACATGTTAGGTTTAACACATGACACCATCACATGGACCTATTAAGCCAAAAACGAGAATTTAAAATGGCCGACTTCCTGTTGACATTTCACCATGACAATAAGAGGCTTTTTGTATATCTGGGTGAGATACATTGTGAATTTTGTCGGTTCAAAGTGACCCAATTCCCTATGGGCTTTTTTGAACTTTGTTGCACTATTTGGGTTTTACATCGGACCTGCAGCTGACCACCACAAAATGGGGCTTTTCGGATCGGATGGCTGCAAAAGGACAACTAGTCCAGGGGGGGAAAGTGTGAGAAAGTGAGGCACCCGGCAAGAATAATAATAATAAAAAACAGCGCGATTTCAATAGGCCCTCCGCCGGGCGAGTGCAACTCGCCGCTCGGGCCTAAAAATACAAAATACAAAAAGTACAGTCACCCAAAACATCATTAAAAATCATCAGCACATCTCAAAATGGAGTGAATTAAATGTTCTGTCAAATTAACCCTGAGTTTATTCTCAAGGTTTTTGGCCAAAATGACAGCTGATGGTGTTGAAATGGACTTTGCTGTAGAGTTTTTACATAATGTAGGAGCTGCTGTTCAACACACAGCCACATGACCATCATGTCCAGCAACAGTTGAACCTAAAAGATGCTGAAGCTTTTTTAATTCTGCATCACCCACAATGCAATGCTGCCTGTTTTGATTAGATTTTCTGATCATCCTCTGCCTGAGGGGAGATGACAGCATGGTATAGAGGCAGTGCTTTATTGATCCCAGAGGGAAGTATCATCCCTAAAGCAACAACTACACACACAAGGACATGACACTCACTGATTAATCAACAATATGTCCAAAAAATAAAAAATAAAGACATAAAAAGCTGGTGGCCGGTTCTTAAACTTCATTTCAAATCCTGAGTATTGGCTTCATCTGCTTTGTTGGATGATGCAGCAACATAAAACAACAACTCACAACTATCATCACTAACTCCTGAGTGATGCATGGAAGAATGTGGCATAAAAATATGATGGAAATCTTATGGATGTGAATTTTATAGTTGAAACTCTTCATTCACAGCACATACAGTACTGTACAGAGTGATGCACAAAGTGAGAGAAGAACGATTGTTTTCCATCCATCACCTCAGACTGATGTCCCTACAGCTGGAGGGTGGGAGTGGATCAGATCAACCTCATTTATTTAACAGGTTGTTTTTTTTACACAAGCTGATTAACAGCTCCAAAGTCTTTTTTTTTGCAGAATCATTTGTGAACATCACTTCACAACCTCAACTTGTTTTTGTCACGATGATGCTGTGAAGAGGAGTCTTCACCACAGACCAGTAAAACATGCAGCAGTTTAACACATGACACCATCACAGGGAGCAGAGCCAAGTGCGCTCATTCAGGCGCAGGATGTTTGAAACACGACGACACGCAGATATGTTGCATTATGAAGTGTTCATGGTGCCACTTCCCACTGTCAAAACCGGGTTCTTAGTCTGATTAATCAGCACCATTGTTTATAGTCTGATTAATCACACCATGGTTCTGGCCTAATTCATATATAGTGGAGAACAGCGCCCCCTGCAGTTATAAGGTCAGTAAAGTCCTTGGACAATCGGAAATTGGAAAAGTAGTTTAGTTTATTTATTCATTTGGTTGATTAAAAAAAGAAGAGACTGACAAAATGCATAGATTGATCAGTGATACATGCAGCCAATAGTTGTAGGCTGAAGCAATAGCTCATTGTGCCTTTGCCCTTTGTACATAAGATTTCCATTTACATAGTGAAAATAAAAGAGCATCAATCAATCAATATCAATATCCTTTATTTAACCAGGTAAAAAGCTCATTGAGATTTAAAACCTCTTGACCTGGCCAAGACGGCAGCACAAAAGCAGAATGGTTACACTAAACACACGACACAAGACACAAATAAAATACAATCGCACATTACAGGAAAACAAGAGTGGGTTTACACGATTACACAATCACAATCACACGGACAAACTAACAAACTAACTAAAAGTATGTTGATCTTTGAAGAGAAATCATATAGCAGCAATCTCACATACTGTATGAACAGACTCTCCTCAAATATAAAGAAAAAGCTGTTCTTAAAAAATACTTGAAATAAGATAAGAATGACTTTATTAATCCCCAAAGGGAAAGTCATTTGTCTAACAGCTGATTGCACAAGAGTTAAAAATCCTGATGGCTGTAATATAAATGATCTTCTATGTATAGAAGTTTAAATCTAAGCTGCTATTTGGTACAACTCCCCCCCCCTACCACCACCACCACCACCACCACCACCACCACCACCACCTCCTTTGGCAGACATGACAGCTTGCAAACACGTTGGGTGAAACCTCCTCAGAATAGAGCGTCTCTCGGCTGCAGATCACGTCAAGTTCTGAGATATTTTTAGATCAACCCACAGATTTTCAATAACGTTCAGGTCGGGTAAAACCGTGTTCCCGTTCCAAAAAAATTTGAGCTCGTGTTTCCCGAAGGAGCTCACGGTTGGGATTTTTTAAAAAAGATCTGCTTTCGGATCATCGTCCTGCTGTGGGAGCCGGCTGTTCACTGGAAGAGTGGAGGGGAAAAAAAACAAAAGAATTCAAAACAGTGAGGTGTAAGTAGAAGTAGTAGTGTGGTTTTTAACATTAACACACAACAGAACTCATTAATATGCTTTACTGTTTTTCACAGTTGCAGAGCCCGGGTTGAACTCATTTATCACAGCGTTTAATTATAAAGCCAACACTTTTATCGCCTTCATTTATTTTCCTGTGACTGTCTACAAGGAGAGGAACAGATTCCCTCCTGATATTCAAGCCAAACTGCTTTGTTAGTACAAAAAGCTGCACACGGTATAGCAGAGCAACAACAAATCACTGCAGCTACATGAGTAGAAAACAAGAACAATCCAACCTACACAAGTTAAACAACTACATAACTGTGATAATAAAGAAATCTAAGAAAACATTTCTGCACTTATACAAGGTATTGTTCCTTCTGTGATCTTTTCTCTTCCTATAGATGACAATAATATTATTATTATCCCACCCATGCATCAGGAACACCTGCTCCTGTTTCTTCTCACAGCTTCACAGTGTGCCATTCTTCTTCTGCTTGTTTACTCGACACGGGATCATTTGTATAAGGCGCAATTACAGGTAGCGTTAACATTTAATTATAATTGACTCCATACTCTCACCAGATGCTCGGAGCTGCACATGTTTTTACATTTTTCACTGAAGAAGAAGGAGGAAAAGCCAATTACACCTGGAAAACAACTGCCGTCTGATTAAGAGAGCCTGTGTTCTTTGTGAATCCATCACTGGGAGGTAGAGGAAGATGCACCAAGACTGTTGTGTCCTCACATTTCGAGACATACAGTAAAACTTGTTTAAAAGACGAATCCCGTCACGGACAGACTCTGAACTCTCCGTGTTCACCTTTAGACGAGAAGCAGAAACTCATCTCGGTTCGAGGTCAGACAACCACACGCTGCCCCTTTGTGGGATATTTCTGTAGAGGCCACCGTAGATGGCATGGAGAAGAAGAAGAATATAAAAAATGCAGAACACACAGCGCCAGGATTTGAGCAAAAACAGGACTTTAAAAAGCTGGGAAATTAGCTACTCGCTGGTATTTTTCAACAACCAATGGGGCTCTCCATATTTATTAGCTGCAGATTTGCTCCCTGCCAGCAAGGTGCTTGTATTTTATGAGATGTGGTGCTTGTTGAAAAGGACAAGGCTGGCGTTATTCAGTTTTTTCTTCATTTTGTTAACAAATCTCATACTTTTCAGCTTTTACTCCAAGTCCTTCGGTTCCTACCGTGGACATGAATGTTTAAAAATGGATCACAGACAGACGTGTAGTGGCTCAGAGTGGCTCTCAGAAAACATGACTCAAACAGCAGAATAGTGCATTTGATGGGCTCTCTCTCTTCAGCTGCACTTTTAATGCACGGTAAGCATTTATAGCAGCGGGCTGCTGGATCTGGAATTGACTCAAAATAAACCGCTGTGACCGTGACCGAGCATGTCAACCGGCGACATTGTGCGGGTCAGTTATGTTGTTTTTTTAATTGTTTTTGGACAACAATGGAGCTCTGAGGCACTTGTTAATTTTCAATTCAGTTCAGTTTATTTATTCCCCAGAGGCAATTTGCAGAAGCATGTAGAGAAGCAGAGTCACAATAGAGGAAATTAAATATGAAAAAAGTAGCACAAGCTGTAAACATTATGGTACTGATAATACAATAATAATAATAATATATAAAGACCAAATTGAGCTGTACATGTTACGATGATTATTATATAATACTCATAATGTTAGTGCAATAAAAGCACAATAAAATAATATACTGCTTATGTTGTAGAAACATACAGTTATATCAGACGTCACATAAGAGCAATGAAACGAGGATAATGATGTGAGTCGTATTGGTGCAATAAACAATCATAAGTGCTAAGTGAGTGTACAGTACACACAGCGTATAAAAACATAGATGGCTCTGTTTACGGTTTAGTTGCATGGTGTATTTTAAAAATTCATTTGGCCAAATTTAGAGTTGTTTTTCAATCTTTTCAAGGGATTCATTGATAGAAAAAATTGTTACAAAAATGAAAATTGAATTGAATTTATCCTTGAAGCAGCCAACAGATTTATTTTTATTTTTTACAATTTTCATGAAATTGGAGCAATCCAGCAGTTGGCTGCCGTAAGAGGTTTCCATGAAGCCATTTGAACTCAGCCTTGGCTTCCACTCTCACCACATTAATATCCCCAAACATTTCTGACCTTTTCTATCATATTCAGCCCAAATCTAATCAAACAAACACAAACTGAGCGTTTCTCGAGTGCAGGGCCCGTTTGAACAAGGGAAAAAAAAAAAAAACGGAGGCACAATTTCCACCCCCTCTTGATCTTCACAAGCTAATGAGCAGAAATGCCTCAGCCCCCTTCCCTTGTTGCTAAAAGCCTCTTTGTTGTCATGGCACCCTTCCTCCTCCTCCTTTTTTTTTGCCCTGTGTAAATTGTTTGGATGCCGACACTCTGCTTCCACTTCTGTTGATGGCTCCGAACACTTTGAGTGTGTATATGCTGCTGCTGCTGCACATTTTTATTAAAATGGTCATAAGACCAAAGTTACCATCACTCTAAATATCAACACTCGCTGTAGTGCTTCTTCCATCTGCAATCCAGCGATGTGTTTGTGCTGCAGGACCGTCCAGAGCTTTTCAGGTCATGGTGACATTCTTACACATGAGAACTGAACAGGTACTGCACAGACTTAAAGGGATAATTCACCAATTTTCTACTCACCGTCATACCAAGAAAGGGTTTGGGAACTTTAAGAGTCATCAAAACTCAGATCAGGTCAGAGAGTTTTTTTTTTATTATTCAGCTGTTGCTGTCGACAAAGTAAACAAGATCTAAATAGATTAGTAATAAGTAAAAGATCATAAACATTTCATGGCATCAAACAAGTCGGTATGTGAAATCAAATCACCTCGAGGTGGACGAAACAAGCCAAGCTCATTACTTTTGTGTCGTTTCAGGCTCAGTGACGACAGATTAAAAAGCAGCAGAGATTCCCCACCGTATAGTGAAGTTTCATGGCGTTGGTGGGATCTGCATGTTGTTACCGAGGCCGCAAATGAAGCTTCTAATCGAGCTTTGACGACGCACCGCCTCCGGGCTTTTCACGCTGCTACCTTGATATGTGCAGATCATTAACTCAAAGCACTTGTTTTCATTGTGCAGAGTGGTGGTGCACCAGTTTGAATAGGAAAAACTGTTTATCTCTGTTTTGACATTTCCACAAACTTATGGAAATTAATTCCATAAGTTGACATTTCTAGAGTTTTCTCTTCGTGAGTCTGGTTATTAATAGATTTTATGATGAATCAATTACAAACATTCCCATCACTACAACTTCTAAATGATCTCCCAACTGCCCGCTGTACAACCCAACAAAATTATCGACCATTTGCGTCTCACATGGAGCGTGGATAATCAATCAGTGGTAATGATCATCGGTCATTCTGGCAAGAAAATTACTCTTGGGGGTTTTAATTGGTTTAAACTCAAGTCCTCTGATGCGTGCGGGCTCATAATCATCTGTCATAAATGGGCGTTTCGCCGCGTGTCCGTCAACGTCAGATGGAGTGAGGGAAACTCCTGGTCGAGCACGAATAACAAGTCGGATTCAGGAGGTGATGGATCGCCTCAGCCTCGGCGTTTCTCCGTCTTTCTTCCTCTGTGTCCAAATTTGAATATAAATGTCTTTATTCATAAATAGGACACTTCACACAGGAAATAATCTCCAATCTGTCTGACTGAATGTGGTCATTGACTTTCTGTTTCAGACTGCTGTTTAGCGCCGCTGCCCCACTGTCCCACTTTGTGCCGTTAATTAGCGTGTGCACATTACCCACATCAGGGTGTTTGGCCTCCCGTGGAGCTAAGTAGGCAGTTTATTGTGTCTTGTCATCCACCGAGCGCATTTACAGTAACACTTTGCTGAGAGGCAAACGATTGGACTTATGAGCAAATTTGTATATTCGTGACAAAAAACGGAATAGAAATGACTTCTGGCAGCGAGCAGAGTTCAGTCAGAGGTTATGTTATTAAAGCAGCAGTGGTCTGCAACCCAACGGTGTCTGAAATTAACAAGTAAATGGAGATGAAACAGCCAATCAATTGATTTGTTGATAGCAAAAATGAATTTGCAACAGTTTTGATGAGGAACTGATGAATCGTCTGCGTCCAACAACAATATCTGAATGTTTTGACTTGGGCTTGAAGAAAACAGGCTGTTTGAAGTTTTTATGATGGTGATTTACTCAAATAATTGATTTAGTTTAAAGGGATAGTTCAACATTTTGGAAAGTTGGTCCTCTTGCCACGCTATGAGATAATAACAGAACTTTATGAGACGAGAGTTGTTTTAGAGGTAAATTCATGCAAAACCGCTGATGCACGTTGCCTTCAGGGACGGTTTTTCAGCAAGCAGTCCTGTATTTGACCAGAGCGTTTTGGAGTTGTTGGATTGCGTGTCTGATGAGTTTGATGAGGGAAACCAAGAAATCCCATTAGCCTCTGTAGCGTAGCTCTGAGCAGCTCACGGCTCTGCTCCGCCGTTCTAAAAATAGCTTGCACTGACAAATAAAGGTAACAAACCTACTGCTATGACTATAGGGATTATGGCAATGGGCCAATTTGCCAAAAGGATGAACTATCCCTTTAAGTTTAATAGAAAAAAGGAAATCAGCCGATGAACTTATGATAAAGATAATCGTAGCTGCAGCCCTCCATTGAAACCCCCCTGCAGGCTACAAGGTTGGAGGCATGTCCTGCTTCTCTAGTTCATTGTCTCAAACTGGGCGAGGTCAGAAGGCCTGACAGACTCTCAGCCTCTTGCTGTGCTGCTGTCAGAGGGAGTGAGTAGAGCTGTCAATCAAACCGCAGTCCGAGCAACTGCCCAGCACATCAGGAAACGAAGCAGCTGCTTGGAGGGAGAAGCGTTTTTTTTTTCTCTCACAAGGACTCACAAGACACGACACATGCACATAAATGTACGAATAGAAAATGAAATGACATTTTGTAAAACTGGGATACAAGTGGTCATTTTAAAAAGCATTTTAAGTGTTCAAAAATAGACTTGACATTTCTGTTCATTTGTTGTTTTTGATTACTTATGTGAATACCAGCAGGAATGTAAAGCTGTATGAGACTGATTGAAAACCTTGAAGGACTTTAAACATCAGACTATCTGCGTTAGATTCCAGAGGAAGGTCAGAGACAACACTATTGATTCAGCTCAGACAGAAGTGGTTGAGTCATCCTAATATAACCGCGTTACGTTGCTTCGCCGCCTGCCTGTTAGCTGAATAATGGCCCAGTCAGTGAAGAAATGTGTCACTTTAGACGGGCTCGCCTTAGGGGGGGGGGGTAAAAGGCAATTAGCCATTTCTGGAAAGAACATAATCACATTTCTGATGGCCACACAATATTCCAAGCATCTGTGTTTCTGCTGTTGACAACAACTGTGAGGCTGGACGGATAAATAAACCAGCCCCAGGTTCTGGGTCCAGTTAGATTAAAGGTCAATACCACTCTCATGTGAGTGGGTGAAGATTGTGTTTGCTTAGCCAAGCTTAAAGGCTCGAATTGCATTTATATCCTGTTTGTTTGATTCATACACAATCATATCACAATACACTAAATAGCATTGATATAGAACTGGGAAGACATAAATATTATTTAAAACCACAAGGTGTGTCTTTTTCATGTGTAGAGATTAAAGAAATGCGATCCTGTCTGCTGCGTAGGGAGTTCTGGCCCCTAACTTTTAATTTTAAAAGTGCAAGCAGAAAAGTTTGGGGCACACACCTTTAATGAACTTGCAAAGCAAATATTCACATTTCCTTTTCATTCATGATCCTCACATACATTCACCTGCCTATCTATAATGAAAGATTCCAGATTCTTTGAATTGCCCCTTTAATATTTCACATTTTGGGCAACATTTACTGGTTGCACATTTGCAGGTAGATGAAAAATTTACCTGCACTGTCTCAAATTGTAGGGGCAAAGTGCAGCAGGTGGTAATGATCCATAGTTATGTTTTGGTGCCAGGCGACACCTAGTGGCCGTAGTAATTATGACATGAACAGTTCGACGTGTTATAGAGAGGCAAAGTCCACGTCAGGAGGCAGCTGTGTCAACAAAACACATGAGTATGAAGCAGGAAATTGTTCGATTCCCATGTGAAACCAGCAGTTTGTGTTGCTTCCATTATCCATAATAACCATTGCATAAAGTTGGGTTCTGCTGAGGAGGTAGCCTACTACAAGTTTAGTCGTAGGTTTAGTGCCTAAACCAGCCTAAGCCATGACCGTTATTACAGTAGCCATGGCAACGATAAGAGCATGCAGACGTAAACATGAAAAGCAAGATCCTTTTGTGCAAAATTTCAGGGGACACTGCTGAAGTTTGCAAGGCAAGGAAAGGCTTTATTTATATAGCGCAGTTGGCAGTTCATACCAAGGCAACTCAATGTGCTTTACATAAAGGCAAAATATTTCAAAAGAACGGCATAAAACAAAAAAAGTAAACATTAAACAGTTAAAAGCAAGAGCAAAGAATAAAAAAAAGTAGTATCAACCTGTACGGTTGTGTATGTTGGAGGATTGTTGATGGCGCTCAGCAGAAGCAGCTCTGGTGCTGCTGTTGTGGATTCTCACTTGGGATTTTCAATGATTTCATAAATAATTTCCCCAATTAAAGTGTGACCAGTAGTAATGCTTAAGTTGATGCAAGCCTTAAAAGCTTTGATGAAGCTTTTTTCCCCCCTCTCTCTGCAGATAATGGAGCGTATAAAGCAGAAAGCTTTCTCAGGCTCTTACTTTTCCTTTAGTTTCTCAAAACACCACTGGAGCTCAGCAGCCTGCTGCTTCAGCCTGGTGTTATTACCAGTAACTGAAAATGAACCGTGAAGCTTTTCCCAAGGGCTCCTACTTAACAAAGCTTACAATTGGCTACGGCAAGCTGGTGGAGGAAAAATTTGTTGACTGATCCAGCGCTTGCAGACATAGGACGCCAGAGGAAATAGACAGCCGGAGTCCAAATGCTCGGCTCTGGCCCGTTGTGGCGGTTTATGCCACAATACTTAAAACTCTGTGCTGCTGTTTATGTTACTGTATCTCACAGTGACAGTCCTCGCTGTGTTTTTAATGTATTTTTGTTGTTGTTGTCTGTCTGTGTTTGCTTGACGAAGGCTGCTCAGCGTCCTCTGCTGTAACCTGGACTCGTTTCTGCTGCTGGAGAGCCAGTACAACATCTGCTCCATGCTGCTGCAGAGTCAGAGGGAGAACGCCACCGAACCAGACTCCAGTGAAGGGTACGAACTCATCAACACACGCTTTGAAATGTGCTGTTATTATGATTTCAGCGCTGGCAGTCAGGCATCGGTTGCTTTGCAGAGATCGGCCCGACCGTCCTTTTGTAACTTCCAAAAACAAAACTTTCTGCTATAAATCCTGCAGTAGAGTCGATTCAAAACTATTTATTATGTGTTTCATTTCTGTTCTTTTGTCATAATCTTTTACATCGGAGCCGTGTTTTGACTGAAGCTCTGTAGTGGTTGTAGCTAAAGCTGGAGAAGCTTTTAGATCTCAAGTTTTATTTGACTGCAGCAAAACAGTCACTTCATTTTAGGGAGTATGTTTATTCACTTTCCATGAAGATCAATGTCAGTGTCATCTTTGTACATTCAGTATAAAGCTGAGGCATACCTTAGCTTAACTTAGCATAAAAAGTGCAAGAAGGGGAAATCTCCAAATTCAGAGATTCTCTATTTCATTTGATCTGATTTAGCAGTTTACATTTTGACTGTTAAAGACGTAAAATGAGGGAGATTTTAGGTTCTCAATGATATTCCACCACACAGAGGGCGTAATGACATACAGTAATGTGGGGAGATAAACATTTTAGATATCATTGAAAAGCTAAATAAATAAAATGCCAATCTCCAATGCCAATCTCTTTTTATGAATAGATTTAAGGGGTAGTTGAGATAGATAGATGGGAAGTCAACAACTTTAAAGCTGGGGGAACTATCTGAGAAGTTGGACTCATTAGTTTGTTATATGTCCATCAAAAGTTTAGAGATTTTAAATGTTTGAAAAGAAGAAGAAATGTGGCTGAGTGAGGATTGTTTAGCGATCGTCAGTGCCGCGCTGGACTCTTTGAGGTATTTGAGTCTGGCACCAAGGATTCTCTATCTAACACCACATAATCTTTAGGAATTAAAATGTTTAATCTTGGTTGTTTAGTATAACAATATCCAGTATATAGAACTATTTTTTCCATGCTACACTCATTTTCCCACATCATGAATCCAGCCACACAGGTATGAAGGCGATATTGATTTTCTAATCTAACTTAAATAACTTAATAAAACAACATTTCCCCGAGTGCTGAACTGTTCCTTTAATGCACTTTCTGCCCTTCGACTTTTTTTCTAGACATTAATGTCAACGTGTGTTTTTCTAGAAAGTTCAATCTACTCCCGGTGCAGAGCAAGGTGAACCTGCAGGAAGTTATTTCAGACATCGGGACATTTCAATAGCTTCCACATGGAGCCTGTTCAGCTCTCACAAAGTCATTCTCATTCAGAAAAAAAAAAAGCTTTTTGCTCCTCTCTGCATCATCCTGATATGACAGAACACTTTCAAATGTAATCATCGGTCAGGATGAGAAATTGTTTGTTTGCCTTGTCACAAATAAAATGAAATAAAGCAGAAGGAAAGTGAAAAGGCCATTTGTGAGAAGTGGGTGTTGAAGAGCCCCCTCTCTTTTCTCTCTCTTTTGTAATGGGCGGCGGAGCCACAGCTATCGGTTATGAATGGAAATGGCCCTGAAATGCCAACTCACACCGCGTGTCTGAGTGCTGGCTCAATTTTGGAGAATGATGACTTGTTAATTTATCCTCCCGTCTCTCTTTCCTGCCCTCTCCTCCCCCTCGTGCTCCCATTATCATCAACTCCTCTTCCCTTTGCCCTCCTCTCCTCCTCCTCCTCCTCCTCCTCCTCCTCCTCTTTCACTTCAATGTCATCTGAACTTTACTTCTTGGCATCTCACTCTTGAGTCATCCTCTTCTTCTTTTGTTTTATTCTTTACCCACCCAGCCCTCTTTATTCCTTTGATGCTCTGACCTTTTTTTTTTATTTTTAAATATCAATGACATCCAAATTCTCGCCAAAACTGCTTATTTAAGAACAATCTGCACATTTTTATTCTACTTCGGTTGTTTGAACCATGGGTAATGTGACTTTTTATTGCTTGAAAAAATGATGCAAATTACATCTTGTGGCAAACTGTAGCACTGTACAAGAAGAGAGTCCCTTTTTATTACCAATATGGAGTCCAAATTGCCTCATCTATAGGAACTATCCAGCGAGGCTGACACCCTGTGACCCTAAAGTGCCTTTATAATCGTAATGTTCTCTGATCTTATCTGAAAATTCAACATGGAAATCTCATCTCTTTCTTCTCTAACTTACCTCGCAGCAATGATACGGCCGCAGCCAGAGGCTTCAATCTCTCTGCAAAAGTTTTGGGGACTTTTCAAAGACTCTTGTGTGAACTTTTCTAAATTGGGGGACGTTTTGAAGTGTTAATGATTCTCTTGCAATTTTAATTTGCATGACCTTGTCTATCAAAAGTGTTAAAAATTGATTCTTATTTATTTGTACGTGTGTTATTGTGCTCAAGAAGCTTAATGTCTTTCTTCTTTAATCCTTTATTCCAGATGTCTATCTTCAGCATGAATATTTATAAGATTAGTCACGAGTCCGTTGCAATTTTTGTTGGGGTTTTTTTTGGCATCATTCAATCTAAGGCGGCCATCTTTGTGCCTTCATCAGGGGATTCATCATCGACAGTCTGTCAGTGGAGAGGAATCATGTGCTGGTTCGCGTCGGCGTGGTGGGAGGTCCGTCTGAGAGGAGGCTTCCTCCCCGAGCCCTGCAAGAGGTCAGTTTTCCTTCTCACCTGATATTGAGTTGTGGTGGATTCTTTCCATCCTGTCTTGAATTCTTGATGTTTTGCATCATTTATAGGATTTGACATAAAGGAGAGAATAAAAAAAAACGTCTTGTAATAGAAAATACATGGAAAAAGTTGCAGCAAAGTGCAAAGAATCCAAACCTGCGATATTTTCTTCCTACTGATCTTTTGGAGGATGACAAACAGCGACTACTCCACTGCAGGTGTTTTTGAACGGCTTCACACACTGATTCATACCTGCATCAACATTAATTGGACTCTTGGAGCTTTTCTGTTTTTCACCACAGTTGTTGGTCGGTTGTTTTTCTGTTTCCTCTCTGAGAACAAAAACCTTTGTGGAAAAGGGAAAAAAGTACCATTTCCACTTTATGTAGTCATTAAATCATCTTTTTAATCTTTTCCTTTCACTATTCCTGATTAAAACAAACTCATCATCAGTCTTCGCTGTGATTCTGATCCAAACACGTCGTCGTCCATCCATCAGTTTCTCTTCTGACTCTGCACCGCTGGTAATTTTATTACAGATGAAAGCAGTCTCACTCATTACCAACTGGGCCTCAGTTGTTGTTTGAAGCCTGTAGCCTTATTTACTCAGCATGTTCTGAGATGGATATCAATTATTTAGGTGTTGTTTACACTGAGCGGCAAACGGGAACTAATTTTCGCTGAGGTCAAGGAAAGGATATGGAAACGATATCTAAGGAGGAGGCTGTAAATGAGTTTAGAGACTGTTTCCTCAATGTGTCACAGGCCTCCTTTGTTCATCTCTGGAGTTACTTGTAGATAATACAAGGAGCAGATGACTGTTTAATGCGTTTACTAAACAAATGGAAAACTCTCAGTCAGAGAAGCGTCACTGTGTTTAAACCATGATCATTAAAACATCTTAAATCTTAAAGAAACATTTTCACTTATTTTTAGACTTTGCCTATACGGTATACGTTTTATTTAGCAGTCGTCAAACTGATGGCGTTCTCGTATTTGGGTTAATAGTTCTCAGGGCTCCATAATATTCACGCACGGTGGCCCCCTAACCTTCCTAACTCAAAATTTTAGAAAATTTTGGGATGCACGGCGTAAATCGACTTGCAAAGCAAATATTCACATTTCCTTTTATATTATGATCCTCACACAGATACCAGATTCTTTGAGTCACCGCATCCATGTTTCACCAGTGTTGAAAAGAGACACAAAACAGCAAATTTACTGGTTGCATATGCACATGTATTGGAAAAATTAACTTTTTAGGAGCAAAATGCCCCCATTTAGGGGCAGTCTGGAGCCCTGGTACCCCAAATAGTAACTGTTACTGTTGTAAGTACTTCATTGCTACTCTGTCATGTTATATAAAAACAAACAAAGGATGAACAGTATGAATGAAGGAACTGTTTGACCAGGACAGACTAGGACCATAACTATAGTCGAGATGAGTCACAGTTTATGTCCTACGGTTCAAGGTCTGATATATTGGGCCATTCCTCAGTTATTCTATTTGATTTATTATCAATAATTCTTTTATTTTTAGTTTGAATAGTTTACATTTTGACTGTTAAAGATAAGTTAAATGGGGGAGATTTTAATTACATGCATGCAGTAATGTGGGGAGATAAACATTTAGAAGTCATTGAAAAGTTAAATTAATAAAATGTGGGACTTTGTAGTCTCTTTTTGTAAATAGATTTAATGGGTAGTTGAAATAAGATCAAAGGAAGTCAACAACTTTATAGCTGGGGGAACTATCTGAGAAGTTAGACTCATTAGTTTATCATGTGTCTGTCAAAGTGTGGAGATTTTAAATGTTTTAAAATCAAAAGAAATTAGAAAAAAAAAACAGCCAAAACAGTTGAATTATTTGCGACAGTGGTCGGTCTCTGAGCCGTTTGAAGATTGTTTAGCGATGGCCGGTGCCCTCCTCCCCAACACGCTGGACTCTTTGATGGTATTTGAGTCTGGCGTCCAGGTGATGATGAGCTTCTCTGACAACATCAGAAAAAGATGCAGAGATTATCGTGAGCGACGGGCAGAGACAATTGGATAAAGGGCTCTGCTGTCCAAACCCATTAAGCCTTAGAGCCCATTATTTTTGGTGAGTTATGGCTCAAAAGTTATGCTTCTTAAATAATAAGTTGTGACAGGTGTAATGGATGCAACTCTAAATCGCTGCGTGTTACAAAGAAAAGAATAAATGAAGGGAAAGAGGAGGAAAAATGGAGCAGAGGAAACTGATTGAAGACGAATAAACACGTGTTGTGATGAACTGCAAAGAGCTCAGTGCTCAACAATTATTCATCATTGTATTAAATTAATGTCTAACTCGACTGTTGTGTTCAGAGTTTCCAGTGTTTTAATACGCTTTCATCAAACACTGTCATCAAGTCCTGAATTACAGATAAAATGTTAATAATCCACACAGTGACCCATCAATAACCCAGCAGACTCATGAGCAGCCGTAACATCTGTCAGGTCAGAGCAGCGCTGGAATAAATCAAAGAAAATAATGAAAAAAAAATCATAATTCAATTCACATTTGTTTAAAATCCAGAGCTGAAATATTATTTACTGTCATTTCCATTGAGGTTTAATGAGTGTTATCAAATAATCACCACGGTTTCTCTCTGCTGCTCGCTCCAGACTGGAGATCCGTACCCGTGGCCCATGTTTTCCAGCTTCCCTCCCCCTCACTGCTACAGCCTGGACCCTCCCAAGATCCTCCATAACTCCCAGGGTGAGAGGAGTGTTTGCCGATATTAACTGGAACATTATTGTTGTCATTATTTATCACTTATAGTTGTCTTTCTCCCCTCCACTTGCAGACTCTGAGATCAGTGCATTTCTGGCATCGTCCAGAGACACGAAGGGCGAGGAGAGCTGGATGGTGATCTGCCGTCGGCTCTACTGCAGAGTCATGACCTCCAGACCCAACGTCCTGACTGGGAAAGGTGGGTGACTGGTTCTGTACTGTACTGTAGGCAGCTGTGGGCATTTCCTGCAGCCAGGAGTTTCTATATACAGTTTATGGATAGAAATTATTACTAAAATCAATCTTGGGGCGTTGTGTAGCTCAGTGATTCCCAAACAGGGGTACACGTACAGTACGCAGGGTTTTATTTAATTAAAGAAAACACCAGTTATAGGTCCTTTTTTCATTAAAATAAAATGAAATAATGGAAAAGAAACATAAGCTGTAAGGGAAGCACTGCTGCTGTATGAATGCGGTATCATGTCAAATATTTTCCTGGGTATCACTATCGAGTTTGACATTTTTAAAATATATCTTTAGGGGCTTTTTTGCCTTTAATGGACAGGATAGTTCAGAGAGTGACAGGAAATAGGAGGCAGAGAGGGGGGGAATGACATGCAGGATAGGGCGGCTCGGTGCGGGATTCAAACCGGGGTCGGAGTTATCTGTACTCTCCTGTCAATTGATGGCAAAAATCCCCCCAAAATACCTAAAAACAAATCTTAATTTCTCACATTTGCAACATGTATCAACATTTCTTGGTCAGGAATGATCCCATGAAATGTAGCATCTTGTTTTCAAGGGGCCCCTGACAACAAAATAAAACACAGTTAACCGAAAAAAAAAACAAAATACGGAACAAACTAATCAATATATCAAATTAAACTTGGTTGATTATGTCCAAACATTTCAAATGATTAAGAGTTGAAGAGAAAGAGGTACAGTTGATAAATAAAAGCTTGTAAGAACGAATAATTAGCAATAATAGCTACAAAGCTACAGTAACAGCCATGAGTTTCTTTTATGGACTACAAGCAGGACAAGTTTTACTGTCTTCACAGACTTTAATTAACATATCAATGCTCTCTCAACCGCAAATTAAAGGGCCAAACTTATCACAAGTCGGCTGCAGCAGCTCTGCTCTCGTCTCTCTGAGTGACTCCATTTGTTGAGTTTTGTCGGAGAGCTCTCAGTGCCTGGAGCAGCAGGAGGGGAACGACATCTTATTTCACTATAACTCCAGTGTAAATTCAGCCGCCTTCACCGCAGTCTGCAGTGTCGAGGCTACTTTCACAGACAGAGGAAGAAAGACTACAATATGTATGTGTCTTGGAGAGATGGATGCATTTACACCTTTTCAACCTCTTCCCAAGATGGTGCAATCATTTTTTTTTCTTCCTATATCTCAAATGCTCCTTCAGCTTTTATTTATTTTTTATTTTGAGATCTCTGCTGCTGTCTAATCTTCCCACGACTCACGGGGTGAAGTGTAAACAGAGTATTTGTTTCCATCATAAAAGATGATAGCAGTGTGAAACTCTATCATCAACAGAAGGGCAGAAATAACCAGGCAGTATTAAAGGTTATAGTGATGATAATGGCAGACGAATACAATAATCAACCAGCTGTGAGTGATGCAGTGTAAAATAGATGTTGTGCAACATCACAGCTTACAATAACTATGCTTTTCCTAAAACAAGAGGAGCTACAACATATGGCTCCTAGAGGCTGTCGTGTCGACCAATCAGCACCAGCCTGTCAGTCCAGACCCGGCTACACTCCTGCAGGGCTGGAGTTTCAGACCAAGACATTTACACTACCAGTCAAAAGTTTGGACACGTCTTCTCATTCAATGGTTTTTCTTTATTTACATGACTGACTTTCTATTATAGATTCAAAATGAAGAAATTAAAACTATGAAGGAAGTCATAAGGAACAATGTAGTGACAAAAAAGTGTCAAAAAGCAGAATATGTAAGTAGCCGACTTTGGCTTCGATGACAGCTTTTTGCACACTTTTGATTCTGTCATCAGCTTCATGAGGTCATCACCTGGAACAGTCTTAAAGGAGTTCACAGAGGAGCTGATCTCTTGTTGGCTGTTTTGTCTTCACTCTGTGATCCGACTCATCCCAAACCATCTCAGTTGGGTTTAGATCAGGTGACAGATAACACTTTTGTTTTAATTAACACCTTTGTGTTTGCTATACAACTCCATATGTGTTCCTTCATAATGTCTTTCATAATGTAATTTTTATTTAGCCTTTATTTTAACAGGGAGGTCCATTGAGAGCAAGCTCTCTTTTTCAAGGACACCCTGCAACAAACACAGTTCAAAACACAGATTACTAACACTAATACATCTGTACATCAATGCAACACAGTGAGCACAGAAATCTATAGTGCAAAATATAATAGAGAACCAGACTAAGAGTAGCAGGAACAAGGCTGAATACTCAGGACAATGTACAAAGTGATAAAAATAAATAAATTAAGACCATTGAATGCTTCTGACTTTTGATACCAGTGTATCTGGACCAGATGAGATGTTCATTCATTGTTTCCCTTTAAAGTTTGGTCTCATTTGACATGAGCACATATAGAAAGGTGCATAAAAACAATGAAAAAAGCTTTAACTGAACAGAAACTCGTGTCAATACTTAACCCTGATTTTGAAATAAAAAAATTAACATTTTGGGCACGCCTCAAAGTACATAAAAGAACAAAATAGTGTCAAGTATAAGCAATAACCCCCTGTGAATTAATATTTTGGTCATAACTACGGTAAACCAAATGCATAAAGAACAAAATAGTATTCAAAGCTTGGGCCGCCATGTGAATAGGCCTGCATTAGTGATACCATGGTAACAACACGCAATTAAGCGTGTACTGTATTGTAACAAACCTGTGTGTGTGTGCACTTTTTTACTTGTTCATACAAAACGCACAAATTCAGATGATGAGTCAGAGTGTGAGGTAACCGTGTGTCGGCGAGAGCTAATGTCTCCAATTAGCTCTCTATAAAACTACATGTGTAAATGTTTTAATAATTATAGGAATGATAATGGACAGAAGAAAGAAAATAATTCCATACGACACAATTAGATTAGACTGCGCAGCGGATTCTCTATTCAACCACATTAGCTGCTGATGTCTTCCATTGTGCTGCAGGTGCACCCAGACTGCATTAATCTAATGTCCGTGAACCTTTTAAGGACTCATCATCATCATCATCATCATCGCCGCCATTGACAGCCACAGCGAAATGGCACTGACGCCTACTTTTTTATTTCCCCTACGTAGGGGTAAATAGCTGTGATTCAAGGAGAACAAAAATACATCCAAATGAAGGAGGGCTCACAACCTTGTCATTAATGCACGTACGCGCCGTGATTGCCTCCTTTCATCATCAGCACACTGTTGAACTCGCTCTCTGCTCCGCCGTGCTCATTTAAAGCTTTTCACTGGAAGACTGTGATCAAGATGTATCTGTTGAGTTTCCCTCAGCTGGGGGAGGAGGGGTGAAAGAAAAAGACACTATTTGTATTTTGCATGTCATTAATCACACAAAAAACCTGGCATTATACTTTTTTGGGGATGGAAATTGTAGCTTTTATAGGCTGACTACTAATGTGACCTACTTCCTCAGCAATTTATCGAACATTTACTCTGCTGTGAAGACGCTGTGATTAGTGCTTGTGTCTTCGATAGGCGTCTATTCAGCTGCAAGATGAAAATGATTAGCTATACTATCTCTTCATCAGAAACACTCGTGATTAGAACTGTTTGCATGTTCAATACCGCGCTATCTTGTAAGCCTATTGATTGCTTAATGGCTCTGCCTCAGTCAGCCGAATGCCAATGAGATGAGATGCCTTTCACCGGAGCTCGGAGTCGTGCAAGCGGTTATGATCAGCGCTCATTGTGGGGTTTTTTTCTAAACTTGCAGCTTGTGAAATAACGGTGCGGCTCCGCTGGTGTTTACAGCGGCGTTCATCACTTTGTTGCAGGTTAAACGGTTGAACATAGACGTGAAACTCTTAATTCCCACATTTGAAAGCTGCAGCTGTGATATATCTGACTTTTTCCTGTGGTGACACATGAAGAGTCCTGATTACACAGGACCAGATAAGATCCTATATAATCAGCTTTAACTGGATCTGGATCTGAAGTGGTGCTGCCACGGTAACATATTTAAGTATGTGCAAACGCAAATTAAGATGTACTTATATCAATGAAGGTAGACCATAATATTTCCAATCAGAGCAATGCAAACTACAGCCTCCAGAATGAAATAAAACTGAATCAATGCCAGTTTGAACAAACAGTGAACATTGAAATGTGTTATAACAATCAACTCACAACAAGATTTTAAATTAGGTATTTCATTTCTGTGCCAAAAAAATAAATGTAACACCAAACATCATGTGCTGTAGAAGACGTCTTATATTTTAACACCATTCAGTTCATGTGTATATTTATTCAGTGGCAGCTGCGACCTTGTGGCTTGAAGTGGAAATTGGAAATTAAACAATATGTCAATCACTCTCGGTGGGTTCCCCTCGGGTCGGGCTGTGGCTGTGGATTTCACCTCGCTCGCCACAATGAGCTGCAATTAGTTGGGGAAAAATCATATGTTAAATGAATAAATGGAAATGTAATATATGTATGACCGCGCGTTTGGTTCATGTGATACAGTAAGGATTTTCTCAGCCTGTCATCGGGAGCAGACTGAATAATTTCAGTGGTAATTACAGCTAAATTAAACTAATACATAATGCAAAAAGCAAATACGGAGTTAAATTAGGGATACAATGTGGAAAATATACTGTCAGATCAGTCTGTTAAGACATTTTATATGCTGGGAAGAGTCAGCGGGGTGTGCTGAAGTCGATGCAGGATATCTACAAAGAAATGTCTTATTCCAAGAATTTAAAGCAGATTATTGGTCTAAATAATGTCTGTGAAATAAGTCTTAAGTCTTAAGCCAGACTCTCACTTGTTATATATAGATAAAAATAATCGCAGCTTTTCTCCTGTGTTATCTATGTTAGCTCCACAAGCCCCGTCACGCAGGGTTTCCCCTCTGTTTCAACAGTTACATCTCCAGTGACAGTGACCGTGGGTGTCGACTTTACATGGCAGTGTGATATGAAACTAAAAAAAAACAAAGCAGTCAGGGTCTGTTCAGGGTCAATGAGGGGCGGTGGAGCTGTAAATTACCTGTAAGCACATTTGCAGAGAGCCGTCTCAGATGTAACGCTGTCAAAGATCACGACGGTAAAAGAAGCAACGCTGTGTCTGATATTCTTGAATTCACAAACCTTGAGTTTACCTTGAACACAGTATTTACTGTAGCCGTTCTGTCTTTGTGTATGTGTTGTTGTTTCCTTCCCAACAGTTCTCGCTGACCTTCTGGAGAAGGCTGTGGCCCATCTATCCAGCTCCGCCACCGAGTGCTTCTTCCCTCCACCTCAGTACAAAGGTCAGTACAGAAGAGCAACACACTCAGTGTTTTTTTTTTTGCTCTTGACAATTTAGACAAGAGAAAAATAACTAAAGGGCAGAGTGAGCCAGACTCTCTGTTAGTGGGACCTCAGTCTGTTGTTTCCCTCTTGTTACTTTCTCAATTATTAAAATATATTTTGGAAGAAGTGAATAATTTAGTTGTTGTAGCTATTACATAATCATGTTGAGATCTCTGTCAGGCCTTATTACATACATTTATCATCATCGCTGCAGTGCTGCGCTGCTGCTTATGAATTCATACAGTTGACTTTAGGTTAAGTTGTGACACCCAGTGTTTGTGCACAAAGACAGAGACACAATATGTTGAGTCAATGATGGAGGTCGACTTGGAGGCTTCGTCATGACATCAGATTTGTGCTTAAAGGCGTTGAATACTCGGCAATGTGGCGTGTGTGTGTATGTGTGTGTGGGGAGGCTGACTCAGGAAACCCTGCAGAGATGTGTGGGAAGACTGGAGCAGTTCAGCAAAATTTTAATGCAGAAATAAACTTCACTATGTTTGTTTTTATAGGGAGAAAAAGAAAACACAAAGAAGATAAGAATTTGGTTTGAGGTTACTGCAGTGGTTTGTTGAGCTGCTGGACTGGACACCTTTAGCATTAGAGCAGTGGTGCACCATTCAGTGTGTTTACATGGACTTGAGTATCCAGTTTGTGCATGTAAACATCATATCCCGATTTCAAAAAAGCCTTAAACGCCAGTATCCCAGTTTTTCGAGAAACTTGGTTTTGCCATCTGGAGAACTATGAAAACCAGATACTGTGGCATGTATACGCCTTATCCTGGTGTCTGATAGCTGCAACTGTCTGCACAGGTGCAGGCAATGACAAAAACACGTCATATGTCACACATGTCACACAGTCGATGAAAGGATGCCCTGTAAGTTTGCCCTTCACTCTGAATCCATAAACTGCATTTACATGATCTTGAATCCATCAAACTGGCAGCAGGTCATTAACACTTTGATCTTGCAAAGTGATCAGTGTTTAACAGCACCGAAACAGCAACAACAGATTTCAAAATTGCCGCTGTCAGTGTTAAAGAGGAACTATGTAAGTCCGGCTCTGTTTTGATAACCCTCCTCCCGGCCATGTGCATTTGTTTACAACGAAGCGGGTGAGAAATCAATCAATAGAGCGGTAGATAACATTATATATCATATACGGTGTTACGATGTGTATATTTGCATAGTTCAATCTGTCATTAACAACAGATTACTGGTTATGGGGCACGTTTATGTTGCATGCCTCCATTCTCCCTTGTAAAAAGCTGTGCCATTTATTAAACCATCACAATTACTCTGAAGCTGTTTAATTAAGGTAAAAATTAAGCAGAGTTAAGCTACAAATCCTTCATAGTTCCTCTTTAAATAAACATCACAGTCATCATAAACTGGGATACTGGCATTCATCATGTAAATAGAGATATTATTAACCAGGTTCCTCTGTGTGCTTGTAAAGTAGTGTCCTGAATATGATCATAAACGGTGTATTGCTACTCAAGTAAACACACTGAGCGTTGAAGCCCCAATAGAGGATATTATAAGTTGTGAAACTTGCAGAGAAAACATTTTGTTAGTTGTGATTTGTGTATATAGACATAGATTTGACTGACACGACCCGCCTTTAAGGACATTTTCCGACTTGGAAGGGGCGCGTTAGTCAAGTCTTTGTAGCTCGTCTGAATCAGCAGACGGGTGTCGGGCAGGTCTGAAGGACTTGAGCTTCTGGCAAAATGTCAAATGACTCAGGAAAGGAAAGTTTTTCAGCCCCTGACTGGGGATATTTTTCTCTTTGGTGGAGGTCGCTGAGGTAGATGAAAGCTCAGCAGCAGCAGCAGCAGCAGCAGCACATCTGGGCCAGATGAGAGTTGAGTTTTTTCTTGAGATGTTCTTGAGGCTTCTGAGAAGCGTTGGTCTGTCCTTGCCGAGGAACAGTGTTGTGTGGAGGTTGCAGTCTGTCTCTGTGGACTCGCAGACTCTTTCTAATTTTCAAAACAGCTTCAGCACCACGATAAATAATGTGTTACACTTCCCCAAACCGAACAAGTGAATGATTTAGTGCAGGCTGGCGTGTTTGGCTTGCCAGTGGGCTAAACAACTGGAACATACTGATAGTAGCCAGAAAGAAAGGCTGCTAATTAGTGAACACCCCATCTTTGCAAAGTGTAATTTTCCTGAAGGTACACAAGAACTAGACATTATTTACATATTTATTTTTTCAACTACAAAAAAAATAAATAAAAAATGCAGTTATACCAGGTCATGGTGTCATGACGACGCCCTCCACCTGGAAAAACTTCTTTGCAACAAAAAGTCCAAACCCTGTGATGCGACATCACTGAGTAAAAGCAATTGCTTCTTCATGTTTAATCAGGTCTAGATGATATTTTTCCACATTAGCTTAAATAATCACAGCCTCAGCGCTGATGGAGTTTCACTACTTCATGTGTCATTAGTGGAAATATTAAATAAAATACACTTGATGCAACTTTATGTCTGTGAATCACATCATGTTTTGATGTGTGAGCAATCATCAGGCACTGATTAGTAACATTTATCATAATTCTGAGACTGTCGCTGCTGCCGTGAACTCATACCCAGAGAGTGTCAAGTATACTTTTAATATATTTATGTAGAACGAACAGTCAAGACACGTAAAGCAGCAACAACTACACTTTATATAAACTTAAAAGAATAGTTCACCCAAAATTGAAATTTCCCTCATTATCTACTCACCCTCATGTCGACTAAGGGCTGGGAGAAGTTTCAGAGTCCTCCGTGTCTTCTCTGAGTTACAGGGGGTCTCGGCGTAGCAGTGCATGTCCATGTGACGGTTGCAAATGGACACCAACGGTCTTCGTAGCAAAAAGACATGGCACACCAGAAAACATCCAAATACCTCCATGCTGCTCGTATGTAATGTCCGTCTTGTATTGAAGCCCCGAAATGCTCAGAGAAGCAACGGAGGACTCTGAAACTTCTCCCAGCCCTTAGTCGACATGAGGGTGAGTAGATGATGAGAGAAATTTCAATTTTGGGTGAACTATTCTTTTAAGTTTATATACAGTAAAGTGTAGTTGTTGCTGCTTTACGTGTCTTGACTGTTCGTTCTATATAAATATAATAAAAGTGTACTTGATGCTCTCTGAGTATGAGTTCATGGCAGCAGCAACAGTCTCAGAATTATGATAAATGTTACTAATCAGTGCCTGATGATTGCTCACACATCAAAACATGATGTGATTCACAGACATAAAGTTGCATCAAGTGTATTTTATTTAGTATTTCCACTAATGACACATTAAGTAGTGAAACTCCATCAGCGCTGAGGCTGTGATTATTTAAGCTAGGGTGAGTAGATAATGAGTGAAATTTCAATTTTGGGTGAACTATCCCTTTAAGGAAATACAAGTGAATGCTGAAAGCTGAATGAGCTGAATAAATTGTTGAAACAATGCTGAATTAAGTGAAGAAGTTGCTGCAACAATCTTGAAAAGATGTGTTGAAGCACTACTATTACTGTATAACAACATCTGAAGAGTAAAAGTAGAACATAAGACGGAGGCTATGAATGGTTGGAAATTATAACAACAACTATACTTTACATGGATGCCAGTGAAGATCAAGTTGTAGAGAGAAATTATTATTATTAAGAAAAAAAAATCCAGACTGAGGCAGTAACTCTAACTATCGTCACCGCCAGGTCCCGGGAAAACATATTCAAGCAATTACCACGCCACTCAAACACATTTAATTTGTCTCGCTCTTGCAGCGGTTTCATTTTTTATGCAAATGCATCATCGCCTATGGTGACAGCTTGTTTCCAACATAATGACGGTACAAAAAGCTTCTGAGCAAGTATGTGTTTTATTACCAGAAGTAATAAATGAATATTAACTGTAAAATATGATCAGATATCAATGTCAAAACACCACAATATGAAGGTTAGTTCGTTAATCACAGAGCATTTTTATAATCACTGTTTGCATTAAATCTAATCTTTTAGTTCTTAACCTAATATGGCTCCATTGCTTTATTCTAAAGTATAACATTAATTATGACAGCGCATGAGCCACAGACTGCACACTCTGCTCTGTATGAAATGCACAACAAAGGCATCGAATAAAGGGAGGAAGCAGGAAGTCTGACTGCAGTGACAGGTAGATAACAAATCAGCCGCTCTGATTGGCAGCTGGTGCTCATGATTGACATGTGTTCGCTTTTTAAAGATGTGCTGAGAACTGAATAAACAAAAAAGTGGTCCAAGCATTGAGCTGCCGAAAAGTTTAAAGCTTTTGTTTTTCCACAGCGTCTCCAAAGATGACGCATTTTTTTATTATTATTTTAGTCTTCAGTGGCAGTCAAGGATATTTAAATATCTTTGAAATCGTTTAATATCCCTCTGCTAATTGAAGAGTTTCATCAACAACTTCCATAAGACTTTATCTCCTTGTTGTCCACTGTTCCTCTACACACTCACAGACACACACAGACAATGCAATCAAGGCTTTAATTGATGCAATCATTCCACTAGATTACCTTTGTGAAGGCTTTGGACTCATATACTTTGGATTCTTTTTCAAAGTCTTTGTCCTTTGTCTTTGGCCCGTGCTGATACATTTGTTTCACTAGTTGGTGGCTCAGTTAGGATGTCGAGTACAGGAAAAGGAAGTTATTTGTTATTTAAGTGCTTTACACAGGATATAAAAAGAGATGCAGTTGTTGTGTGGGATTGAAAAGGAAAGAAAACACGAGGTAGATCGAACTAAACTCATTCAAGAAGATGAATAAACCGTCTTCAGGCTGAATCTGAACCAGGAGGCTGCAAAATAAAAAGTTTTAGAGCTGAGATGTGAATCAGAGCAAACCACATGTTTTCTGAAGGCTTGTTCCAGATGTGGAGTTCACCATGAAACAGCTGTCAGAGAGTTTTCTACATTGTTAGAAACAGTGGTAATGGATTATTTCTGCATCAGCGTGATGGAATACCTTCATTTAGGATGATGAGACTTACCTGTGTAGATATTTATTATCTCATGGTCGTGGTATGTTAGGGATGTTATTGTATGGTAATGCAAATATCTGAAAAACCGTCCAGAGTCTCATCCATGTTCATGTATTCAGACAGATGTCCCCGAGCAACAGCTGAGAGAATATTTATGTGCGAACTATGAAAGAATCCATTCAGATCAGATGTTGTGATGATTTAGCAGAGGGTCGTTTGTCAATAAAAAGCAGCGTCTGTGGCGTTTCTGAAGCTGCATTGTAAATAATGAATAACAGAAATGAAAAGGGATATGTGGAATGTGTTTACAGCACTTTTATTTATTATGCATTTTTCAATAAGGAGAGCAGCTCCTCAGCCACTTTCTTCTTCTTCTCCTTCTTCCTCCATTGAAGACTGACACATTTCCCTCGGTGTATTGAACGTCTTTTATCAGAGCTGCCTCTGTTACATCACTACAGAGGCATGTGTCCTTCTCTGGGGGGGCACGGCTGATGAAGAAGCTCAATCTTGAATGTTTGTTTTAATGATTTATTTATCCAAGTTCACTCAAACACTTCAAAGTTTTTTTTTTCCCCACTTAAAGACTTCTTTTTTTTTTTAGAAAATTGGCCAAACTTATTTACATAATTTCATTAATACATATCAGTTATGGGGGAATAGTCCTCACAGGATTTACACACAAGGTTGTTGCCAGTGTTTATATATTATACTTACTCTGTCCAGGGCCTGAAAAAAGATTTAATTGAAGATGTGAGTGATACATAACGTTTATTTAATCAACTTATATAATTAATCTGGGGTAAGCAGCGGAGAACAGGGAATACAGGGCGGCTGCAGAAGACGAAACAAATGTGAGTGAGAACTGAGGTCAAACAAAGAAAAGGGACAAGAATAAGACCCAACAGACAGGTCTTGTTATGAAACGGTGCGATGAGTAGTTGTAGTGGTTTTGCGTTATTCGGACACATTAATAAAAAACCCCGGCGCAGCGTCGTGGAGGCCGTCGTATGAAATCTCACCCATCAGCAAGAAGCTGTCATGGAGCTGCTGTTTCAGTCTCTACACATCTCTTCATCGCTTTCAAAGGTTCTCTGGTGTCCTTTCTGTTTCATACTCTCTGTCTCTTTCTGACACACACACACACACACACACACAGACACACACAGCTATTCAATTTGACCGTCTAATTCTCCTCCCACCAAATAGCCTCTAAGGAGTCCAGGAACCTGTCAGGGTCTTGTTGAATTCTGCAATCTGCCAGTTACATGTAGTGTGTGTGCGTGTGTGTGTGTGTGTGTGTGTGTGTGTGTATGTGTGTGTGTGCGTGTGTGTGTGAGTGTGATTGACGTTGACTACAGTCTCAGCCACTCTGCCCTACTCGAGTGCTCCCATTGTGCGGAGAGAACAGACTCATTTGCCGAGTATTAACCTCTGTCAGCCGAGCGTTCTGACTTGTATCTGCTCACCCTTCATGGTCCTGACTCCTGCAGCCGCCCGTCCTCCAATCTCATTTAATTCACCCACCTGTCCAAATTGGGCCGAGTGGAAATAAAGAGAGAGGGAGAGAGAGAGAGAGAGAGCACCTTCTTTTCTTTTTTTTTATACGGCTTTAAACATCTTAACACTTTCTCATTCAAATGGATTGTTTCACCACACTCTGCCTTGAGTTTTAAACAGACTTGTCTTAGACTTAGTTTTCCCATTCTGCACGCACAACTATTTTTTTTTCTCCATCAACTGACCCGCGTACCACTTGTGTGCCAATCCATGATTAGTAATCTGAATGCAATGGATCAACAAGGATCCATTGCACCACTAATATTTGTGTAGTCTTATCCGTCATAAACAAGAGATTACGGGTTATGGGTGTGTTTGTGTCGCGGTGCCGCAGAGACGAGAGCTGGGACACCGGGTCGGAGGCTCTGATCTTACAAGATTGGTTGTCGGCCAAGAGATGCTAGGTGGAAAGCAGAGAGCCTCCGTTCTCCCTGTAATTCAACCATCACAATTGCTACGAAGCTATTTAGTTTAGGTAAAAAAAAATAAAATCTTGTGTCGTTCCTCTTTAAATTAGTTTGAAAAATTAAAACAAAAATGTCTGGAGTGTTTAAACTTGACTTTTAGTTTTTAAAAAAAGTTTAAAATTTTGCAACTTTTTTATACCAAAAAAAGACGTACAGTGTCTAAAATAGTAAGAATTCTCTTGTTTCTAAAAAACAAACTGAAAAGATTGATAAGATCTTCCACTGCAGGTGGGATACACATTCAAAACAATCTTTCCAATTATACAAAGTGTAGATCTTTTTTCTTCCTTGAGGGTTTTTTTTTCTTGCAAATGTGTTATTTCGTAATGTCAGAGAATATCTGAGTATTTTTCTTGTCAATTTGCAACTTTAAACTTCAAAAATTCTTCTTCTTTTTTTTTTAAAGTTTTACACTCAGAACTTTACACTCCGTCTCTTCCTGCTCAATTTTTATTTAACCTTCACTAAAAACCTAATCCACTCCTTGGAGGAGATTGATCTTGGAAACAGCTGCTACTTTTAAAAAACTCAAGATCCACTGACTCACTTGTTCTGGAGCTTTTCAGCTGGGTCATTGTGTCTTTTCACTGTGAAAGAAAAAAAAAAAAACCCAATGTCAACTTCACATTTATCTTTAATGCTGCACAAATAGTGGATGTGCTCACACGGCTCCTTGTGTGGATGTTGTTGCACTCATCTCAAAGGATTTCCTCTTAATGTGTCTCATAACAATGACTCACTCTCCCTGAGCCGTTAATTCTGCAGGCTGCTTTATTGTGAAGGCTTTGTTTTAATTCATCTTAAGCACAGAGGATTGTAACCGCTCTGGAAACGGAGAGAGAGCCGCAGATTTCCCGACATCACTCTTCATAACTTTCCGCTGATGCCATCGCTCGGCAATTAGGAGCAGGTTTTCATAACCGATGTCACAGGTGCGTCGCACGAGCGGCGTCTTTTTGACGGTCGGCTTCATCTTAACAAAAGTTAAATGATTGTGATTACAGTTATTACAAAGTGTAAAATAGACTCCGGTGGCACAAAGCTGCAGAGAAAGGGAAGACGAAGGGGGAGAGGAGTGGAGGAGTTTGTGAGTGAGGGAGGGAGGGAATAAATACAACAAGAGCGCATTCATCTTCATTAGACAGTAATTGCCATCAGCAAGAGGTTTTTAGAGATGTTAATATGTGAGGAGAGAGGAAACACAGAACCGGTTGCTGCTTCGTGGCCTCATCAGAAGCGATTCTCTCTCAATTAATGCAAGATTTGAAGCCCTGTTATTAATCTACATTGTCCAGCTGTGATTGTTCAATAGTAACAATATTGAATTATCGCCTCGATATGTAGATTACAGCCGGGGCGGATTATTGTGGTCCCCGTGCACCCGCCATCCCTTTCGATGCGATATTTCTGCGCCATTAGCCTGTAAATTGGATTTGAAGTTTATCCTGCCACGCTGGGTAATACCTCTGCTCATCACAAACTGTCTGAAGCAGGGGATGCATTAGCACAAATGTAATAATATTCAGCATCCCCCCCCTAAAGTCAGGATAGCAGTGGAAACGTCTCCCAAAACAAAATATCTCTCCCGCTGCAGTTTATTGCTTCATCCGTCGTCCCCCCTCTCCGCAACAATTACAAACTGTATCTCCGAAAAACTAATATATTTTTATGATTCTGTGCACTTAATGGTGCTAAGTAAGAGCCCATGAGAACGGCTGGGGAGTGATAGAAAGATTCAAAGCTGCCTGGTTGCTCCGGTGTTATTCAGCTGCTGGAGTAGGAACTCATACACTCATACACAGATCCAGTCCTGAGATAAAGAACTGTCTCTCTCACACCGCTTCAAAATTTCTATTGTTTTTCTTTTCCCAAAACTCCTAGAAAATAAAAAATAAAATCATGAGTTGTGACTCCAACGCAGTGAGAAAAAGACTTACAAGGCTGACTGTTAACAAAATTACCTGAGTCACCTTGAAATCGCAGCAACTCACAAAAAAAACCTCACAGTTAAGATATGCAGGATTTTTACTTTAAAGAGATAGTTCTACATTTTGGCAAATTGGCCAATTGCCATAATCCCTATAGTTTTAGCAGTAGGTTTGTTACCTTTAATTGTCGGTGCAAGCTGTTTTTAGAACGGCGGAGCAGAGCCGTGAGCTGCTCAAAGCTATGCTACGGAGGCTCATGGGATTTCCGTTATTATCTCATAGCGTGGTGAATGTGCAGGTCACAACTTGTCCACCAGAGCGTTTTGGAGTTGTTGGATTGTTTTTTGATGAGTTTGATGAGGGAAACCAAGAAATCCCATGAGCCTCTGTAGCATAGCTCTGAGCAGCTCACGGCTCTGCTCCGCCGTTCATAAAATACAGTAGCTTGCACCGACAATTAAAGGTAACAAACCTACTCCTAAAACTATAGGGATTATGGCAATGGGCCAATTTGCCAAAAATGAACCAATCCCTTAAAACAGCGGAAAAGCGACCAGACTTACATAGTTCCCCTTTAAACACAGATGGCTGCTGTTAAACGGCCGGCTGCAGAATCACCTGGCAACAACATCACAACCTGTAGCACCTTCACAAGTACAAAGTCAGGATGTGCCACCATCTTTCCTCCGTCTGCGCCCTGTCATCCCGCCTGTTAGTGATCTCTAAAAACTCCCATCCCCATATCCATTCCCACTCTGGGCGCCAGGCCTCGATGCTTGATAACGGCCACCTCTCATCTTTAATCTCCCTGTTTTTTTTGCAGCAGCAGCAGCAGAGGAGAAGAGCGTGAAGAGTGCTGTATTATCATCTGTGGAACAGCTGGGAATCAACATCTGTCTCAGGTATGTGATGTGCTTTTCTTCAGCCTTTCCACCCTCATTCAATAAGAGTCTTACAGCAGCAGTAGCAGTGTGTGTGTGTGTGTGTGTGTGTGTGTGTGTGTGTGTGTGTGTGTGTGTGTGTGTGTGTGGGGGGGGTGAACCTGCTGAGTTGAAACTCTTCAGACTGGCTCTTATGCTAAGCAGCTAACTGGAGTGTTTACTGGAAACTGCTGCTGCTGTTCAGGTGTTCAGGCACTTCAGGATCTGTGTAGGTGTTGGTGACGATGTCATACTGGAGAAACTGTAATTATTATTATTTTTTAATGGGTGAGTGCTAATACATGATGGAATTAACATTAATATATTAGTATTATATCAACTACAAATCAATTATTTAGGAGATCTATCTATCTATCTATCTATCTATCTATCTATCTATCTATCTATCTATCTATCTATCTATCTATCTATCTATCTATCTATCTATCTATCTATCTATCTATCTATCTATCTATCTATCTCATTTAATACTTTTAAATTTAATAACTTTACTGTCAATGTAGGAAGAATACTTCGTGAACTGTGTTTTAAACATATTTCTTATACAGTGTCAATGAAAAACTTAAAATTAAAAACAAAATCACAGACATAAATAATGAACTGTGCGCCTAGAATTAGAAATACACATAAACTCGCCCTGTGCATATGTATTGTTCAGATTTAATGAACATTTTCTAATTGTGCACGGTGATTTATCCTTAATAATTAGGCGTTGATCAGTGAGTACAGTAGACTCAGTGGTTTACATATGAATACCTCTGCAATACCTCTGTAATTGACTGTAACTCTGGGTTTTCAGTCTGCTGATTTGAGTTTCCTGGAGGTAATAACGCAGCTACGGCAGCAGAGCTCCACCATGGACCTACATTTAATCTTCCATTTCCATTTCCCCATCAGCTCGTTGAACTTACAGCCGGCAATTTGACTGTCAGAGCTCACCTGTGAACCTCATCATGTAGTGCTGCCACTCCACAGGACGGCACATTACCTTCAGGCTGCAGCCTTAATTTTTCCAATTTCATATTATCCCTAAGCTAAAAAACAACAACAACAACAACAAAACATGGCAGTGCTTTTATTATAAATACCTGTTTGTGTGTGGGGGGAAATAGTTTATGCATGTTGGTTGTTTGCAGTGCACATTATTCATACACATGGCCTCAGGTATTGGTTTCTATTTCCCAGTAGTGTAGAAGAAAAGGAGTTTTTTATTTATTTTCTGAAGAGACAGAAAGCAGTTCTTCCAGACAGATAGGTGTTTGATGCAAAATGTAAACTGTGCAGAAGGACTCAACCTACAAAGATGCATCCTTCAGAGGATCTGAAATCTCAACTGAGGTGGTCCGAGCACACTTTGATTTATTTTCTATTCAATGCAACTTAAACTGAAGTTGCTGAAAGTGTCAGAAAACAAAGAGTCACGACGTCCCCCTCAGCTCCTGCTACTGAACTCTCCATACCTGCCGTCTCCTGAGCACAAAGCCGGTGTCTGTTCTTTATGTCTCCACCGTCAGGACCTCTGACGTGCTCTCACTGTTCTCCCGCTGCTCGTTCTTGTCTTTAACGACGCCCCGCTGCTTCATTACAGACTGGCTACGACTCTTCTCCTCGACATCTTCCCCTGGAGGGAGCTGTGCAGCTGAAAAGCTTCAGAGCACGTTGTGATAGACAGTGTGTCATGTTTGCACTGCAACAGAACACACACACACACACAGGGCAACATGTCTTAGGATTAAAAATTGTTGGAAAAGAATTTATAACTATTCCTTGACTTTACGTGTCAGTGTCACACAGAGTTAAATCACACTTGAGTGTAGTTTTGATGAGTCCTGTTGGGAATTGGTATAAACCCTCAGTGTTTCTTTCTCTCTCAGTTCAGTAAAATACAGTCGGCAGGCAATTTATTAGCTTCTCAGTTCTTTTCTTCCACTGATTGACAGATTGACACTGGTGCATCACATATACTGTACCACAGATGTCTTATCGGCCGTACTGGAGTCAGACTTTTACTTTAACTTTCTTAGAAGATGCTAAATTGTGGCTGTAAACGGTGCGTGATGTCAGCAACAATACTCAGACTGTGGTGTTCAAAATGGGCCAAGACCCCACACTCTGCTGCTTTAGCTAAAGTCAATACTCTTGACAGCGTCTCGTTTGTGTTCTTTGCTTTTCTGTCTCTTCCACCTCTAAGTTTAATGGACTACAGACTTTTACAGCAGTCGGGAGATTTTTTTGTGCGAGGAAAATGGAGTGTGACACACTCACTGACACACTCACACATCCTGCCCTTTGGCTACATTCAAATAGCTACTTCCACTAGTACACTTTCATGTAGTAAATTATGTACACTATGTACTTTCTTCTGTAGTTTGTTGTATACGCAAGTTAAATTGTCTACACTGTAGAACCGTGGTTCTCAAAGCGGGATCCGGGGACCCCAACTTTTTCCCTATATTTTATAATTGTCTTCTAGAAAACTCTATGACTTATTTTCCCCAGAAATATTACATGTTTTCCCAGGAATTTCTCAAAATTTTTCCAAAAATTCACACCATTGGTCCTATTTGGAATGCACATTGACTAAAAAAGTAACATTATTCTGTCTTATAACAAATATTTGTGTATTTCTGTTGTGTTTGTTTCAAAATCTTTTCCAATGGGACTCGTGGTCTAATTTTCTAAATTCTAAATTTTTTTCAGTTTAGGGGACCTTGATGTAAAAACAACTACTGTAGAAGACTTTAGCTTTAGATCTGTGGTCAGTTGTAAATATTTGCAAAATGCGACAGCTAGCATGGATAACATTAAGCCGTATCAGCACTAATTCAGTTCAGACGGCTAAATGAACACTATAATGGCTTCTATCCGACACATGTGTACAGTACGATGTAGTACCATGGTAGTCCTAGTATTAGTAGTACTGCATTTTGCCATAGCTGTCAGTAAGTGTAAGTACGGAAGTGTGCAAATTGAGACACGGCACAGGTCTGACATCAACAATCCTGTCTTTCTAAAGTTGTATATGAGCATCTGCTGAAGCTGCTGAACAGTCTCTGTATGGTTTCCACGCTGCTGCAACATGACAGGGCTGGTTGGATACAGTAAGAGCATGACCAGGTGTTCCTAATAAAGTGTAAACAGCAGGATAAAACAGGCACGATGGGAGTTTAAAGAAAAAAAAAACAGTGCCTCTACAAAATGATCAGACTCATAAAGTCTTATTTCATCTGATCTTCCAGCGCGGCTGAGTGTGACACGGAGCGGCAGCAGAAAACAGTCTCACAGGAAGTCGTGGATTTTTTGGCAAAACAAAACCCCCGATGCAAAGGGAATAAACCAGATCTCCTTCATGTTTGTTTTGTCTTATCCCCACAGGTACGGCAGCTACCTCAAGCTACTGAGAGACGACACCGCCGCCGCGCACGACTTAACGCTGCTAATGAAGCACATAAAGATCTTCCTGTCCTCGCAGAGAGTTAAAACTTCCTCGGAGCTCTGTATCCTTTCCTGGGAGGCACCGTACAGTAGGAGGAAACACTGCAGCTGTAAAATGAGATATATTCACCTCTGTGGTGTTGTGTACATTCTATCTGGTTGCACTGGTTGTATATATACATTAGCGTTGGATCTGTGTTATAAAGTTTATGGCCTTAAAAGTAATCTAACACTGTTTGCAACATACTTCACACATTACCGGAGAGCTGCACCAAAAGTGCAATGTAATGTATATTTACATTATCTACACATTTGTTTCTAGAATTACAGATTTAAGAGTCACATGACAGTGGAAATGAGGTTTTATTACATTTCATTGTCAGGTTGTAGATGCGCCTGCCGTGCACAGTGTGGGGGGGAAACCCACGCATCATAAAGTTTCTTGAATCTCATAACAGACTGCAAATAATTGTAATAACCGAGTAGGATGATATTACGGCAGTGAGTGCTGCCAAAGGTGTACAATCAACTTTCATTTTCTCAAACGCAGAAAGAAGACGAGCAATCTGAAATAAATTGACTCTTATTGTGTTTTAAAACGAGCAGAAAGTGAAGTGCAATAGCTCACTGTTAGCAATGCAGACTGATACTTTCACATGCTGATAACCCGTAGCTGAGTAAATGTAGAGTATATGTATATAGTTTTGTTATTTTTCCGCTATTAATTCACATCACAGGTCAGAGCAGCAGTGTCAGTCTCCACAGACGTGTCCACCTCTGTCTGACCAGCAGCTCTCAGATCGTTTTCATTTTTTACTCTGAACAGTTCAGACGTCCCTTTGTCCCCCGATAGCGACTGATATTCTCCCTCCTCTCTCTTCTTTAGAAAGTTTCCTTTTGTATGTGGACAATTGAGACACGAAAACAAGGAGCGGAGATAACGCATCGTTCCCACAACACGCTGACATTTTCTCTGCAAAAGGAGCAATAACAGAGAGGCTGCGCTGACATTTGAGCCGATACGGGGAAGTTGGATGTGAACAAGCTTCTTTTATGCAGGGTGATTAGATATCATAGCTGCGTGCATATGTCCTACACTTCTGTTACCGTGGAGATACCGATAAAGCTTTCCTGCAAGTCCTGGTAGGTTTAAATAAATACCTACTATACGTATAGTTCAGTTAAAGCAATGATCATCAAAACCAAAGCATTGATCTTCGAGGCAGGACGTGTCGGTATTCTTTTAATGTGAGCTTTTCCAGTTTCATTCATGTTACTGAGTGACGGTGGATGGAAGAAATGCCCTGGTTCTCGTGGGGGCTCATCGTTATTTATAATTCTTTATCATTTAAGTGATGTCTTGACAGAGTGTATTACAAATGGATGAGACCTGCCAATCAGATTCAAAGAGCATGGAGTGAGGTTTCACTGATGAGTTTGTTACTGAGGAACGAGCTCATGCTGTTGCGTTGTGATTACACTTTCCTTTGCTGTACTCCCCCCCCTCGCAGAGCTTTAAGCTACAGCCTGTTATTTTGTCTCATGAGTACAGAATTAGGTCAAAATAACCCTTATAGAAAAAAAAAAACATATGGTTCCAGCACATAATGTGAAAACATGTTAAAAACATGCAGAGAGATGTGGTTTCTGAAGCTCATTAAGACTCCCAATGGGATTACATGTGTTTAAATTCTCATATGAAACCCATAATAAATCAGGTAAGAATTGTCTGTTATATGGGCAGGATGAAAAAGAGTATGAATACTGATTAGTTGGATAAACCCTCAGATTTTGTGTCTTAAGTCAAGGTCCACTCACTAGCTTTTCCTGGGGCTTTCAGTTGCATCTCAATATGTTCCTTAATCCTTTATGCAAATGAGCAAAGTCTTGAATGGAGTTTGTTCATCTGCACCTTGGCCTCAGTTCTCAAACTTCAACGAACAATTTTAGGACTTTATTTGTCCATATTGCGGAAAAATGCAGAGGAAATGAGTTTAATAGTTGTTTTTTTAGCAACACATTCAAATCTTAATAACAAATAATGTCTTTGCACCAGTTAAATTACCTTTTTCTTGCTGTTCAAGAAGCTTTAAAAGTTTAAAATACTTAAAATAAACCACAAAAAAGCTGTCACATTCAACAGAAAATACCTGAGAGCAGTTAAATATAAATTTGTTTCATCATGCTGAACCACTTTTCTTTTTGTCTCTTTGATTGAAAACAAAATTGTTGGGAATTCAGCTGAAAATAGTCGTCATTAAAAAAGAAACACATTAGATATAAAAGTTCCTTGTCCGATTTTCCTCAGTGACTAAAATGTGACGGACTGAGTTTGTAAAGCATATTCTACACGGCGTTGTGTTAGATTCACTGAACGTTTCAAGGGTAAAAATTAAATTGCGACATAATAAATCCGTCCGTGTGCACTCTTCCTAAACAAACGTTAAAGTTGCACACAGTTTGTTTTTTTAATAAAAGGTGGCGGCTCAGCAGAAAGACATAAAAGCAGGACGTGTCATTACCCTGCAGTTGTTTTCTGTAGTCGAAACCAGGTTGTGTCCTCACTCTCAATTAACCGCTCCGTGGTTCTGCTGGACCAGGACTCAGACTGAGGTACATATTCATATACTGTATATTATCAGTGCAGCTCTTTTGCTTCCAGCAGGTTCTGGGTGAAATTATATCAAATGTCTCAATGAAAGTGAACTGAGCCTCAGCAAGGACGCACTTGACAGGAGAAAGCTTTAAAACAGAAACCTTGGAGGCTGCTTGTGTTGTGACTCTGGTCTTTCATTGTGTGTGAGGGTAGAACTCGATCTCGGAGGCTGTGAAATATTGTGGTTAAAGGGATAGTTCAACATTTTGGCAAATTGGCCCATAGTCCCTATAGTCATAGCAGTAGGTTCGTTACCTTTAATTGTCGGTGCAAGCTATTTTTAGAACGGCGGAGCAGAGCTGTGAGCTGCTCAAGAGCTACGCTACGGAGGCTGATGGGATTTCTTGGTTTCCCTCATCAAACTCATCAAATACACAATCCAACAACTCCAAAACGCTCTGGTGGACAAGTTGTGACCTGCACATTCACCACGCTATGAGATAATAACACAACGTTACAAGGTTGAGTAGATGCAAATTCATGCAAAACTGATGATGGTCGTTGCCTTCAGGGGCAGTTTTTCGGGCAAGCAGTCTCTGCATTTACCTCTAAAACAACTGTCTGGTAACGTTCTGTTATTATGTGCAGGTCACAACTTGTCCACCAGAGCGTTTTGGAGTTGTTGGATTGTGTATTTGAGGGAAACCATGAACCTCCGTAGCGTAGCTCTGAGCAGCTCACGGCTCTGCTCCGCCGTTCTAAAAATAGTTTGCACTGACAATTAAAGGTAATGAACCTACTGCTATGACTATAGGGATTATGGCAATGGGCCAATTTGCCAAACATGTTGAACTATCCCTTTAACTGACTGTCCAGGCATTACTTACTGTGGCATCAGCATTGTTTAACACTAACTAACACAACATGTGGATTCACTTTATCTGACTCTTTACAGATAAAACTGAAGATCCAGGCACACTCAGCTTTAAATTGCAGTGTTTACGTAACTAATTCTGTTTATACAACCACCTGCTGTCGCCAGAAATGATCTGCTAAGTCACATTAGCCTGATTTGTTTAATTCCGCCTTAATATACAGCGCAAACTCTGGATCATTAAGTAATAAAATGCACAGGCTGTTATTTAATTCAGATCCATTTTTATGTCTGAGGTGCTGCTTTCCCTTGATTAAATCTCTTTAATGTTTTAATTTGTGTCGCACCAGCTAACGCAGAATAGATTTACAGTCCACGTCTATAGTATCTGAGCTATTTATTTCCACTGAGCTTTGTTTGTTTTAGAGTTGCCATGAGTCTGGGACATTGATCTCTTCCACCGGTCGTTCGGCTCTTTAACTCATGCCCGCCAGTCACTCAGCAGGATGGTTACCCCGGCCACGACTGGCTGGCCTCCACCGTTTTCCTCATCATGTCTGGAGACACGGAGCGGTCGCTGCGTTTGCTGCTCGGCCTCTCGTCTCTGCTCACGACCGCCTTCATCTGGCCTGCGGGGATACATGCATCTGTGAGTGTAATGTTTGTCTACAAACACAGAACGATCTCTATGCAACGATTTATGGATATATTATTATATACCACACTCACTGAAAGGCTTCCATCTTTAATTTGTTGTTTTTCTTTTTCAGTCTTGATTATGAATTCAACATTTTCTAGACACAATAAATGAGGATTGAAACTTTAAATATTCAGTTGAAAGTAGAACCGATTCACAGAATTATTAATCAATAAGCAACCATGTTGATATCCAATCATGCCAAGTTTCCATATGATAAAATGTGAAGCTGTGATTGATTTTTTTCTTTTCCTCTTTGTTTTCTCATATGATCATAAATTAAATACAGTATATAAATGAATCAAACTGGCATATGAATAAACCAATTACATTTTACAGATTTTTTTATTATTATTATTTTGATATTGTGATTCATAAAAGAATTAATAAAGTTAAGATTTAACTTCCATTATTAATTTTCATTCAATAATGAAAGTAATTGTTAAGTTGTGCCTCCAGTGGTAAATAAGAGATTAATATTGAACCTCCTGACTGACTGATGCACAGTTTACATACCATATACATATATACATACAGTATATTACATATCAAACAGATGTTTTGACATGTGTGAGCTTCTTTATAACCATAAAATAATTAAAACACTTCTTTTCATACTGTATGTCTGCAGAAACATATCAGCAGTGAAACTTGTCCACTTTGGGCTTAAACTGACTACAATGTGAAAAGCAAATGTTAACGTCTCTTCACTTCTGTTTCTGTCTCCGTCGTGTCCTCATTTGACCCCAAACAGCTTTTCAACCCTCACAAAGAAAAACACAGGGAAACCACATAACGATTTTTCAGTTTGTCTCTGTGTGCGCGTCTTCATTTTTCAGTGTTTACTGATCTGAGGGAAGAAAGAGAGAGGAGCAGGACAAAGGGAGGAAGATGACTGAAGCAGATAAATGATGGAGGGGTGGGTTAAGGAAGAGTTCAGCTGAGGGGAAGAAGTCCACAATGAAGTCTAGTTTCAATCGTTGTAAATTGCAGGGCAGCGCTGAGGAGCAGAGATTACGCCTCGCTGTCATTAAACCACCTCTGTCATTTTGTCGCCTCTCATCTCAGTCAACGACGCCTCAAACGTTTGTTACCTGCTCTTTTTTTGTTTGTGTTTTTTGCAGCAAGTGAATCTCAGGAAGCTTCCAACTACACAATGTGATTTAGTCAATATCACAGCAAACAGAAAGGGAGAAACTAATTAAGATTTAGGAGGAGAGTGTGTTGTTGACTCACACGTCTGTGCACAAAGCGTCTGATCCAATCTGATCTTTGTATTTATAATGAAGCTGGTGTCAAAAGCATTCGACGCTGTTCATCGTCAGACACAAAACACGGAGCCTGTAATTTGTATTTCTATCGTTTTTGTGTTTAAAGAAGTAATATGGAACATTATTATTTAAAGAATAACTTGAATCTGAAGATAAAGTTGCCGTGTTTGTGTGGCGACAGGTCCATGTTCCCGTGGCGGCGGCTGAATCTGGGATCCCTCCCGTCTACTGGTGCACGGCTCACTACGTGGAGCTGCTGCTGAAGGCCGAGGTCCCTCTGGTCCACTCTGCTTTCAGGATGTCTGGTTTCACTCCATCACAGGTACCGGCTCACTTACAAGCTAATTGAGCGATGAGGGATTTTAAATCTCATAATTAGTGACGCTTTTTTTTTTTTCTTACAAAAATGAGTTTCAGTAAAAATAGCAAAGCCTTTCTTTATGCTGTGATATTCTCGCTGCTCAGTCCAACGTATTAACTTAGTGAACCCTCGGAAACACTCACAGAGAGTCCGTCTGATGAAGTCTGAGGACAATAGTTTCTGTCTAGACTTAATCAAATTCTTACTTTAGTGTCTTTTGTGGAGTTTCCATTTTCTGAGCCTCTCAGATCCAACACAGAACAGACATGACTACTGATGGAGGGATTAAACGGGGTGAAGCAAACGCAGCGTCACCAAAAAAAAAAAAACACCCAGACAGACAGCGGCCCATTTTGCTTTGTCAATATTTAATCAACGATATCAGTAACGGACCCAAAAACAACCTTTATATCCTGACTTCTGGCTGACCCCAGATCCACTCCCTGTTTATCCTACCTTATCCCATCTTTATCCATAACTTTAAAATATCAATATACAGCTTTGACATTAAATCTGTCTTCTCCTTGTCTTTTTTTTTTTGTTAGATCTTTGTGCCTCAGCACTTTATTCTTTTGACACAGACTTTCTCGCTGGCAAACAACGAGGTACTGTAGAGAAAAAGGTTTCTCACCTTGAATCCTCTTAGCGTTTGATCCCGTCTTCTCTGTGCATCGGCATTTTGACAGTCGGAGGCTTCACATAATGTAACGGCATCAGGGAAGCTCATAAGACTCGCAAATCAAAGATCTGAACCCGCCGTCTCCTGGGTTTAGTAATAAGTTAACATTCGGCTCATCTCTCGCCTCTTCAAGGAGATAATGGGCACCTGAACAGCTCTCTCAGTCAGAAATGGAAATATCTATTCGAAAAGTTTGAGCTTTGAAGCAGCGGAGGAAAAATGAAGTATTATGCACCTCCTGACACGCGTACAGTGGATCAGTCAAAATCCATCTATACAACAACTAAACATCTGAAACTGTCAAATCTCTGTGGAGAGCAGGAGCGCGTGACAGGAGGAGACTCTTAAACTCAATTTGTATCAGCGCAGTCATAAGAAGAAACTGTGCGTGGGTCGTGTTTTTACTAATTAACACAAGTATTCGGGTGCAGTGACGTGTCTCAGGTCCTCGCTCTCCACTTTGTACCAAACACATGATGGTTTTGATCAGTTCTGTTTTTTATCCAACAATTTGAAGCGTTCAAATTCATCCACTGACTTTTTCATCAGCTGTGTTGTTTGCTCGACTAATCCATCAATTATTTCTTCAATGAAAATAATCTGAAAATCTCAAACTCTATGGTGACTTCATCCAATTTCAACATTCAATCTATTATAACATGAATTATGAAAATAGTTGCCAAATAGTCGTGTGTCGACAGACGGGTGCCAATTAACGGGAAGAGAGAGGACATTTGAATTTTAATTACATCCATAATTAACATTAAAGTTAAAGTTAAAATCAACTGCTGCAGAGTCTTGCCTTAAATGACCCTTTAAAATATCCTTGTAAGCTTAAAGGGATAGTTCAGCGTTTTGGCAAATTGGCCCATTATCATAAGCCCTCATCAAACTCATCAAATACACAATCCCAACAACTGCAAAACGCTCTGGTGGACAAGTTGTGACCTGCACATTCACCACGCTATGAGATAATCACGCAACATTACGAGACAGAGTTGTTTTCAAGGTAAATGCGGAGACTGCTTGATGAAAAACTGCTCCCGACGACAACGTGCATCAGCGGTTTTGCATGAATTTACCTCTAAAACAACTCTGTCTGGTAATGTTCTCTTATTATCTCATAGCGTGGTGAATGTGCAGGTCACAACTTGTCCATCGGAGTGTTTTGGAGTTGTTGGACTGTATATTTGATGAGTTTGATGAGGGAAACCAAGAAATCCCATTAGCCTCCGTAGCGTAGCTCTGAGCAGCTCACGGCTCTGCTCCGCCGTTCTAAAAATAGCTTGCATCATCAAATTAAGGTAACGAACCTACTCCTAAATGTATAGGGATTATGCTAATGGGCCAGTTGTCCCAAAATGTTGACCTATCCCTTTAAGACACCAAAATGTTTTTTCCAGATGTTTTGCTGAATGTCCAACGCGAACAAGCGAACACTTCAACAACTCATCGTCATAGTTTCTAGTTTGTATTTAATGAAAATCTTCAATGCACTGAGGGAAATGGTCACACTGAGATGAAAGTAAAAGCTGATAATAACTCAGAGCTGCAGACTGAACATAAAAAGCTGAGAACATTGATTGTTGTAACACACAGAGGCAGAGGAACGATGTCTCGCTGAGCCGGCTGCTGTGACCTGACCCGCTCAGATTAGTAATGGCTCTGAAAGCCTGTTTATGGTGGAGCGAAAAACGAAATAAAGAAAAACCGAGAGAATACAGTACTAGTCGCGCTCACCTTTCAGCCTAGCTCACGGGAACACCCACCCACCAACAACAGCAGCATGAAAAGCACATTTTGCCACCATCGAAAAAAAATAAAAAGAAAGAGCTGCTCTTGGAGAGACCTTGGAGGGATTTACAGTCACACAGAGTAGCTACAGTACGAGCACTTGTTTTACTGCCTCAGGGTTCAGAAACAAAGGGCAGCTCTGATCCAGACGATCCCTGTTTTCATTACAACACACAAATTAGGATGTCAGTGCTTTCATTACAGTTAAACCGAGGACAGGGCGCGAAAAAAAAAAAAAAAAATCTAATATGTTTATGGAGCGTAAGTGGTGCTTGTTTGTATGCTTGAGCAGACTTGCGTCGTTAGCGAGCGCGCCGGCTAATTATTGGCATGACAGTTAGTTAGCGCCCAGCGTGGGCTCTGTTTTGTTGTCTGCTTAATGTGTGGAAAGATGCATGCGAGGCTGCGAAGCTCAAAGCAGCTGATGGAGCCGAGTTCTGCCCCAAAAACACACAAAGTCTATTTTCTACCAAAACAGGATGCAGTTAGTGAGGAGCGATTATCAGGGTGACAGGGTGGAGATTTTAGCAGCACAGATTTAATGATCCGATGTCAGTGGCTATTTTTGTTGCTTCAGACTGAAGCATCTCAACTCAATGGATCGCCTTGAAATTTGCATATATTCTTTATCCCATGAGGATGAACTGCCGTAACGTTTTAATCTTCTCACTCTTCCTGTTGCATCTTCATGTCAGCTGCTCTGTGTCTATTATTAATTAGCAAATGTTATATACATATTTAAAACAGCTATTTTTCTATTCTGTATTAAGCCTTGTAGATTTGTTTTTCTATTTTTATTGTATGAAAAAGAATCTTCTGGAAAAAAGAATGCAATAAATGTTCCTACTGAGAGTGTAATGTATGTAAATTTGAACTAAAAAAGAAATTGCAAATGTTACCACGCTAGCAGGCTAACATCTTAAACTGTGAACATACTAAAAACCTGACAACATCTACACATTTAAAGGCCCTTACACACCAGACCAGTAAATTACACGAAATCACAAAATATTCAACAGCAGATATATCAAAACCATTCACACTGGCGGCGATGTGAATACTGTCTGCAACAGATGTGACAATTATAAATTCGCTTTGCGTCGGGTGGTTCTTCACTTCCATGAGACGCTTTAAATCAGTTTAATTGTCCAGGCCGAGCTGTGCGGAGATGCTCTACCACACATCCTCCTTCATTTTGTTGTCTTTGTAAAGTTTGTGTCCCTTTGTCAAACAAGACAAGGTGGTGAACATTGTATGAAGGTGGTGAGAGACACAGGTTGTTTACATTGTTGTCCTCCGTTTCATGCTACATGATTGGTTGATGCATTTATTCGCCAAAAATTATGTTGCATTCTCGCCGCCTAACATTCACTGTCTGTTTAAAAGCAGAGTTTGAAAAAACATATCGACATGACGTGAATTATTCGTACGAAAAATACGTCCCCCGGTGTGAAACAGCCTTTAGACTGTTGGCTAAATGTGAGCCTGTGAGGATGGACTGATTTTAATGGTTAAAGCCCGCTGGCTAATCACCACATTTCATTGTACAGTATAGAATAATGTTATTATTCATTCTTTACTCACCAATTTGGCCACAATTCGAATCAGTATCTATCAGGGTAAAATGAAGGATGAGATTTTATATCTAAAAGGTTATTATTATACAATACTGTAACATATGTATGCACTTGTGATACAACTCATGTTAACAGGAATTCTGCAGTTTCCATACATCACATTAAAACATCGGCAGCAGTAAATAACATGTTTAACAGCAGAGCCTAAACTGCTCTTAGTGCTGTCTTGATTTTAATTTCTTCTTTAGCAGATTAAAAACAGTCTTTTCCTCCTCTTCCTTCACCGAGAGCAGGTGGGAAATCCCTGGTTGATCCAGCGCAATAATATCATACAGAATCCGAACGCAGTCATCAGCCGCAGATATAAACATTAGGATGCATCTGCTCGTCTCTTTGTCCCCTAATCCCACCCCAATATTCAAGACGGCTCTGAGTAATCATTTCATTTTTCACTCTGAGCAAACAGAAAGAATCTCTCACAAAGCTGATGAAGCAGCGTCAGCAAATGAAGTAAATACAGACTTCAGACATCACGGGTGCAAACTGATAAACTTTCTGGGAAGATTTTAAAACATAAATTCTCCGACTGCTGTGTTTATGAAAACATCAATTAGCTTTTAGCTTGTTATTTAGCCGTATGGGGTCAAAGTGTTTTGATTTAATAAAGAAATAGCCATCACATTCTGTTATTTATTTGCACATATAAAATAGAACAAAAACATTTACTTATCTCTCTTACTAGTGAGAAAGATACGAAAGAAAATGTGCAGGCGAAAGGCTTATAACATGACCTCCCCTTGACCTAACAAATAATTTAAACAAAGTAAAGAAATAATATTCACACAAAGTAGAGAAATAACAAAATGAAAAAAAGAAAAGAAGATAAGGGAAGATGGTGATAGTAAATATAATAATAGTAGTAATGATAACAACACTAAATAAATAAATTAATACATGGAAAAAGATGAGAAAAGGAAACAAAACAAAAAACCTATTACAGATAAATTAAGTTCAAGAAATCACAAAAAAGAGAGAGAACCTAACATTACAGTAAATGTTACACTATTTCTATGGAGTCTCACATCAGCAAGTGTAGTCATTACTCCGAACTCCGTTGTTCCTTTTACTTCATGATAAAACAATATTAACAAAAGTAACACTAAGAAGATCATTTAAATGTTGTGTTTGTTTAGGGAGATGAGACTAATTCTAATAAATGAGACGTTAACTGGCTAAAATTACAGCGTCTACACACTAAAGGTTCCTAAAACTCTCCGTACCGCCCAGATGGCTTTTCATGTCTTCCTCCGAGTGCATAAAAAGAATTACACAAAACACCATTGGAGCATTTTTACAACATGGCAAATGACACTCTCAGTACTTTCCACCAGCGTGTTGATTGCAGCACATTGGAAAATTAACACTAATTCGTTTTTGAACGCCGATGCTAAGGATGCATCCGCTGCCAGCGTCCTGCCCCCGGCCACCTGGACCCTGGACCCGTGCGCTGGTTTCCCCCCCATTACATTACAGGCCTTGGATCAGCGGCGGTCTGAAAAGAGAGGGGAGCTGTCAGGTCTGGTGCCAAGGATGAAGTGAGGAGGAGGAGGAGGAGGAGGAGGAGGAAGGGCACAGTGTGATCTGGATGCTCCCCACAGACAAGAGGCTGGGGAATGGACTCCAGGGACGTGAGGATGGACACGAGGCAGATTACAGGCTTCCACATCAAAGGGGCTGTCGGCAGCGCCAACCAGCTGAATGTGTTTCTCAATGGGTTCAACACCGGACCGCCAGCTGTGACCACACGGGACCAAGGCCTCACACCCTCCTCATACACTCCGGCACCACCAAGACAGCTTGAGGACCCGTTTGTAGCCAGTGTGTGATGTAATCCACAGAAGTGGCTCGGAGAGCAGCAGCAGCAGCAGGAGAAACACTTCACTGGTCTACAACCAAGGAGCGATTACATAAGGGTCCTTGGGCCGGATAATCAGGACCATCAAGACCAAGAACAAGAACAATTTTGTGGCTGTCGTTTTTAAAAATGTGGTAATGTTTGGATGACGGAGTGGGCTCCCAAGGCAACAACATGTAACGGGATGATGTCATCGACCATTGTTATTGTGTTGCTGAGAAACACACAGATGTGTACGGTGATAAAACCTCAACCAGTTCTATCTTCTTGATCCATATCACTCCTCTGGATCAGGTCTTTAAGGCTATGAATCATTTTTTAGACTCTGAAACCAGAGGGTTGGCTTTTTAAAATCTACTTTTAATGTTTCTCATTAGCACGCAACTGGCAGCACGCTAGCAGACTGGCAGCTTAAACTGTGATTGCATGTTGTTGGCTTGTTAACACTATAGATGGGAGTGTGGTTAAAGGTCAAAGGTCACTGTTTTGGACCATAGATGCTCCCAGCTGCTACAAAGTTAGCAAAGTTAGCTAATCATGAAATAACAGTGTGTATAATGACAAGTTTCCATTCATTCATAACTGACTAATTATGATGCAGTTCAACTCATTTTTGAAACTCTACAGGCAGAGTTGGCTTTTAAATAGACATTTTTAATGTCTCTCATCTTTTAAATGTGTTTTGATGCTTTATATCAGTTATTTATTTAGTAAAAGCACAGAAACTTGAATGAGAAAAGTTGCATGCAGGCACTTTACGTTAAAGACAGCTGTTTGTAGCTTTTTATGTATATTTTTGTCATTTAATAGAGTGAAACAAACAGTGACAAGAAGATTGATGAACAAGGGAAGATTTATTATTATTTGATTTATGACTGAGCAGAAGAGTGCTCATCTGAAACATGATGCATTATTTGTCCAAAACATCAAGTCCGTCCTGCAGACGAATCCTGAGGTCACCTTTTCTTTCCGCTCGTGTCAGATGTGACGCTGCTGAGACACACATACATTTATAATGTCCTGTCGACAGCTGTGTGTGTTGTCAGTAACTTGTTATCTCTCTGTCCACAGATGTGCCTCCACTGGCTGACCCAGTGTTTCTGGAACTATCTGGACTGGACAGAGATCTGCCACTACGTCTCCACCTGCGTGCTGATGGGTCCCGACTACCAGGTCTACATGTGCGTGTCCATATTCAGACACCTGCAGCCGGACATCCTGCAGAGGACACAGTCCCAGGAGCTGCAGGTGTTCCTCAAGGTGAGTCGAGACGCCGCACATCTGTACGACAGTCATAAACACACACAGAACGTCCTGTCGAGCTTTAACGAACTAAAACTCAGGGGCTCAGGTGTTTGGTGTTTTCTGCACATGTTGTTTTGTGACCCTGGAAACAGCAGCAGTAAAAACAGCCTCACAGACAAGGTTGAGTTAGTTTTTCAGGTGAAACGATGAACTTCTGTGTGATGAATGGTTGATTGTGTAGCTGTGAAACTGCAAATACATACAAATATCTTCACTACAGGTAAAAATCTTAAGGTAACTTTTACAATACAACAACATATGAACTCAGATAAACCCCCCCAAAATATATATTATATAATCAAACATCAACAATGATGCCAGATAATAGTTTTATATTCTTCTGCTGATGTGTTTTGTCAAACAAACCTCAATCAGACCATCACACGTTGCTATCTTCACACAGCATCTCTATGTTGCAGGTAGAGAGTAAATCATCCCCAGGACTTCAGGGGCAAAACTAACTTCAGTTTCCACGGTGAACAATAAAATAGACACGGAGACAAAACATCACACCGAACCAAACACGTGCATAGAAAGAAAATAAATCCCATTTCTGTGTGACACCTTTATTTCACAAACAGCTGCTTTCACTTCATGCAGTTCAAATAAAACCTTTTTATACAGTATGTGGAGCTGCTCAGGAATCTATATAGTGTCAAGGATCTGGATATGGAGAGCACATTCCCACCTTCACATTGCACTGGGAGTTTAATCTCATAAACAGCAACTTTTTTTTTATGAATGTATAAATTACAGATTATATATCAAATTTGAAATCGTAAATCAATGACCTTCTGAAAGCTTTATGGCCAGCTGGTTTTTAAATACCTGATGCTATATTGGTGGAAAAGTCTTGTAAACAACATCACTGTTCAATAAAGTTTAAAGTAAAACCACGCACTCAATTTCTCTCAAGTCAACACAATAAACGTCGTCATCCACTAAATCCACTCCTCATTTCATTTATACGTTTAGTTAGTTAGCTAGTTTACGGGGCAAAACTAATGATGGTTGAACATCAAAATATCTTATGTCCTCTTTAAAAGTGTGAGTTTTCAGTTAAATTCAATAAATATATAATAAATCCTGCTTTAAAAGCGACTGCTTCGTGCTAATGCCTCTGTTCTGACCCTTGGGGCTCATGCCTGAGATACCTAACACTGCTAGATCTCTATTAGGATGGATGTGAAGCTGTCATATGCTGATTTCATGTTAATAGAGTTATCCTGCAGCTCTTGGGTTGCAGTGCACCCCCCAAACATCTGCATTTTTATATGCAAACTCTCACACTGTTACTGCTGCAGCTCCCCTTGTAAACCCAGCTCTCATCCATGATTCACACCCACAATGAATAAAAAATCAACTTCTTGAATTTGTTCACAAAATCCTCCCACTCTGGTGTATTTTCTTTTTGCCGAAAAAACTATAATGTGAAAATAAGTTTCACTAGAATAAGTTCTGCCTGGTGAATTACATGATATGACGATGAACGCTGAATTTAAAAGTGACCCCGGAGATGTGACCGAAAAGGTCTAAAGCCAGGAAATGTTTCACCGCTCGTCTCGTACACAAAGCAACATTAAACAGCGGCTCTCTGGCTGCTTGACATCGTCATTACTCAGGAAGCATTTCACTCCGGCTCGTCTCCGGCTGATAGCTCTGGTGTTAACATCTTCATACCACTGACAGGTTTTGTGAATAAAAGATCAGTTACGGAGGCTTTATCTGAGGAAGTTCCTCTAATGAGCCGTAGCATCAGATACCGCTGCAAGAGACGGCTTTGAGACACACTATGTTTGCGTGTCTGCATGTTTGTGTGTGTGTGGGAGAAAGAGAGAGAGAGAGATGGAAAAAAAACAGAACTTCTCCTCGTCCTGGGCTGAACTGTTAAAAGTTTCAGACACGCTCGTTTGCATCTGACGACCTTATCTCCGGCCCTCTCTCCCTCTGTGGGAACAATGTGAGAGAAGTATTTTTACTCAGACAGATGTAGTATTAGAGGAGGTTTTTTTTATATGCATCCACACACATGCACACAGTCTACAGTTATCCCGTCTCAGTAGGGGGTCTATCTATATTTAATCTAAATTAAAATGTGAAAACAACTTGTTACGGAGTCCTAATCCAAAGACAGCGGTGACAGTGAAGTGGGCACAGAGACACTGTTACCACTTTTACATAGTAGAACAGTAGCGTACTTATTGTTTTTCCACAATTGCAGTTCCTCTAACGGCCACTAGAGTCCGGCTCCAACAGTGAGTCAGTCCCCATAGACTCCCATGTTAAACTGTCCAACTCCACAGCAGCATTAAACATGTTTGCAGCCTGGTACGGAAACAGTTCTGCTTCTTAAAGCTCTCACGACTCTGCAGGAAGTGATTTTTTTTTAAATCTAACTCAAGCATTAACATTTTATTAACACACATACAGTTCTGCATAATTGATTTTCAACTTCCAATTTCGAGATTAGCCGCGAGTTCAGTGAAGTCGGGTTCTGGCAGGATGGCGACGGTGGATCTGCTTCACTCTGAGCTCCAACACATAACTCATCTCTCAGACACATTTAAAGAGGGTTTTTAGTCGTATGTACAGAGGTTATGGAGCGACTCCGGAGCTTCTGCTGTAGCTGACACGCAGGTTAATTATGAGCTGAGGCTATAAAGTTGTTAAGAGACGTATCACATGGACAGTCAGAGCCGTGATTGGTCAGTTTTCTGGAGATCGTTGACATCTCAAGCAAGGTTAAACATGTTGAAGAAAAACTCATCTCAAACTGGTTTCATGAACATGACGGTGAGTTCAATGACACCTATAGGAGATGGTAAATGAGCAAAGTTTCCAACATGGTCTTAAAGGAACAGTGTGTAATATTTCTCAAGGTATATTGGCAAAGTTATATACTATCAATGAATAGATTTGTAAAAGTGTATAATTGCTATAAAATAAAATCCATTTGATTTCATAGCCTTATAATTCTTCTTTCATATATACAGTGCATACAGTATCGCAAGCGTCTTGCTTAAAGGGATAGTTCAACATTTTAGCAAATTGGCACATTGCCATAATCCGTAGTTTTAACAGTAGGTTTGTTACCTTTAATTGTTGGTGCAAGCTATTTTTAGAACGGCGGAGCAGAGCCATGAGCTGCTCAGAGCTATACTATGGAGGCTCATGGGATTTCTTGGTTTTCCTCAATCCAACAACTCCAAAACACTCCAATTATTCGTCCCCGACGGGAACGCTTATCAGCGGTTTGCATGAATTTGCCTCGAAAACAACGTTCCATTATTATCTCATAGTGTCGTGAATGTGCAGGTCACAACTTGTCACGTTTCAAGAGTTTCACGTTCATAAATAAACAATCGAATTATTTAATAGATAAATAATCTGAATGCTAGATGTTACTATTTTCCCCTCATTTTACACTCTGGACCTTTAAATCCAAAGAGTGAACGCAGCATGAGCGTGTTGTTCCTGATAAAGTTCAGAAGTGTATATTTTCTAGTGATTTCACCTCAGGCTGAATATTAACACCGCTCATTCATCATGTGAGGACAAGGGCTAAGAAAACTTTGAAATCTTTGGTTAATTAATGCATTAATTAGCCTACCTAATGATTTCCTCGCTGCTAATGGTTCATGTATTGTGAGGTTTATGAGGGACATTAAGCAGCTCCTGTCACCTGTTCACTGAATGAAAACACTCAGTCTGGACGTCGTCGCCGCACATCGAGACACACTTAAGGCGTCCGCATCAGTTAGACCCTCGTTCCTGCATGTCCGCCTCCTCGCATCTTCTCCGGCCCTCCTTAATTCTCCCAGAGGAAAATAAACGGACCCAAAAATACTCTCCCAAGTGATTTATGCTGCTTATCTCTCTCCTCTCCTTCACGGTTTTAACTGTGTCAGCAGCTGTTTCCCGTAGCGATAAATGAACGGGGGCAAAGTAACTTCAGTTCTGATGATTCCTCAGGATTAATCTGGCTCAGTGAAATAAAGAAGCGAAGTCTCACGCTGTGTGTTGTGCTCTTATGTTGTGACAAGAGGGATAGTGTTACAGTACATACACCGTCTGCTTATAGACTTTTCACACCCAGAAAATATGGATTTAATAGTTTTAAAAGTGTGAATGTGGCCGGAGCTGCAGCTGATGATAATAAAGCCACACTATATTAACTTCAGTAGATCACAGAAGTGCAGTTGGCCACCTCTAATTCATTATAGCCTATGATTAAAAGATGATTTTGGTCTTATAAAGTGTGTTTTATGTCGTAAAGCCTCGGTGCCTGAAGTAATCACAGGAACCCCGAGTCCTCCATCAGACTGAAAACTCATTTCTTCGTGACGTTACTGACTCCCCTCTGAACGATCACCCGTCTGCAGTCGCTCTATTTGCTGCTTTTAAATAATAATAAAAAATTAAAGCCGCAAGCGGCGTTGTCGGCCCTCGCTCGACCCATGCGACCGCGGGGCCCTGAGGCGCGCGGGGGCCGTGGCGCGAAGTGAGAACGGCGAAAAAGCGCTGCGGGAGCGGAAAAACGCAATGCGTGGTTCGTCCACCAGGCGGCGCTACGAAGCCGGATGTGGGTAGGGGCGTTCAGGGGCTGACCGGGATCAAACACCTGAAGTTTGAATTAAATCGGACCATGTAAGTGTAAACCAAGTCACTTCCTGTTACCACCAGGGGGCGCATTTGTATGAAACCAGATGTGGGTAGGTGTGATCAGGGGCTGACCAGGATCAAACACCTGAAATTTGAAGTAAATTGGACAATGTAAATGTAAGCCAGGTCACTTCCTGTTACCACCAGGGGGCGCATTTGTATGAACCCAGATGCGGGTAGGTGTGATCAGGGGCTGACCGGGATCAAACACCTGAAGTTTGAAGTAAATTGGACAATGTAAATGTAAGCCAGGTCACTTCCTGTTACCACCAGGGGGCGCATTTGTATAAAGACAGATGTGGGTAGGTGTGATCAGGGCCTGACCGGGATCAAACACCTGATGTTTGAATTAAATCAGACAATGTAAGTGTAAACTAGGTCACTTCCTGTTACCACCGGGGGGCGCATTGAGTAAAGTTGGCGTGGCATACATCAGAGCGTTCAGGGTGGAGCCATCATCATCTTCAGCAAGTTTGAGGCTGATAGAATGAAGTATGTGGGCGGTAGAGCCTTGTAAGTGTAATGCAAGTGTAAAGCAGGTCATGACCACCGGAGGGAGTATTTGTATTAGGTTTGTTCAGTGGCTGACTGACATCACCCCTGGTAAAATCTAATTGAATCTGCCCATGTAAGTGAATGTGTAAAGCAGTGTCACTTCCTGCAACCACCGGTGGGCGTACGTGGGGTCTATACATCAAAATGTTCAGGACGGAGCCATCGTCATTTCAGCAACGTTGATAGGATGAAGTATGTGGGCCTGGCAGGAGCTGTAAGGCGAAATGGCGAGGAAAAATAAAGGCGCCAAGCAGGACACTTCCTGTTACCAACGAGGAGTGGTAGGAGGTACATGGGAAGTTTATACATGAAAATGTTCAGGACGGAGCCACCGTCATCTGGAGCAGGATTGACCTTGATAGGATGAAGTGTGTGGGCGGAGCATCAGTTCGAAGGTGAAATGGCGAACAGGGCAAAGTTTATGAAGCCAAATCAGCCACGCCCTTTGACCTAGAGACCTGCGGTTCTGACATTTTGATCACCATGGCATGACAGTGGTCCCCAGCCAATTTCAATATGATTGGGCTAAATTTGTGGGCGGAGTCAATGTTTTTGTAACGCAAGTGACTTCCTATTACCACCAGGGGGCGCTTTGAGTGAAGTGGGATATCAATACATGAAACGTTCAGGACGGAGCCATCGTCATGCCCAGCAAGGATGAAGTTGATAGGATGAAGTATGTGGGCGTGACAGTTTGTCAAAGTTGAAATGGCGAGCAAAGAAAAATGAAAAACTTTCGGAAGCCACTACAGGCACGCCGTTTACGTAGAGACTTACGGAGCACAAGATCAAGCATGGCAAGCCAATTTGAAGTTGGTCGGGCAAAATCTGTGGGCGGAGTTAACTCGTTTATGTAAAAAAAGTGACTTCCTGTTACCACCGGGGGGCACTTTGAGTAAAGTGGGATATTGATATATCGGGCGAATCAGGGACTCACTGCCGTAATGTCATTCAAGTTTGAAGTTGCTAGGATAAAGTATGTGGGCGTGACAGCCAACCGAATTTGGATGGCACAGCCCAACTTTGGCGCCCACCAGAGGCCACGCCCTTTGACCTATCGACCTACGGAGCACAAGCTGTACTCAGCTAGGTCTGAAGATGTTGTCCATCAAATTTGGAAATTGGTTTGGACGCATTAATTTGGCGCCAAAAACGATCAAACCAAAATGGCCGACTTCCTGTCGACATTTAACAAAGCTATGTGGATGAGATACTAAACAAAGTGACCCAAATTCCCTACTTTTTGGAATATCGCCATTTCGCGTCAGACCGGTGCGACCACCCAAAAAATATTTCGGATTAGTGCGTTTGGGAAAGGGGTCAAAATGGCGTTTTAAGAGTGCAAGAATAATAATAATAATAATAATAATAAACATTTCAATTTCAATATAGCAATTTTTCACCCGGGGTCTGTCACATGATCACTTTGGGGCACTTGCACTTTGGGGTCATGTGCACGTTGGGGCCATGAACGAATTACAATAGGGCCTTCGCTGGGCGAGTGCTACTCGCCGCTCGGGCCTAAAAAACCCATTGCTCCATTTGCTCTTAATCTATTTCCTCTCCGTTCACCTCGCTCTCACTCTGTGGCTTCTATACAATCATAAAAACATACATGACCTCACCAACGACGACACTGAACCGCACATGGGTTTGTTTCTTTGATTGATGGTTATCTTTGGTTGATCTCAGGCCAAAGTTGATGAGAAAGAAAAACTAAAACCAGCTACATGGAATTGATTTTAACATCCTGACTTGGTGATATACTTTATGGTTAAAAAACAAACAAACTATAGACTGACCAGGAAAGATCTGCCTGAAACATAAAGTACATAATGTCAATCAATACATGACTTCTATCCACATCTGGAAACAAGTCGTTCTTCAACCTTTTGTATTCGACGTTGAACACGACTTCATCAACAGCTTCAAATGGCTGCGATAGAAGCAGATCAACCACAGTGAGTTTCCTTGAGTGAAACGCTTAAATCGTCATGTTAACAAAGCTAATGCTAAACAAGTACAATATATTTATAATATTTAGTGCTAGCATCCTAAGGTTTTATATTAAACACAAACTGCAACAGTAGTTTTGCAAATATCTTCTAAGAAAGTGTTGAATGACCAAAAACATAACAAACAATTATTGACACATTTCACTCATAATGATAAATGTGAACCTCATGTATATTCACTTCACTTGTATATGTGTGAATCTGTAAATATAGTCTTCTGCTATATTCTAAGGAGGTGAAGTTTTGTATTGTTTTAATTTACTTTTGGACATTTTATCTACCCACATCATTGCTTTTTCGAACCAATCATTTATTTTTCAGTCAGCAGGATTCCTCATCAGGAGACTGTGAACTCTCAGCACCACATTTATACGATTTAATTATATCTGAACCACGGCGGTGAACAGACCGACCCCCACCACTTGCACCACCTGTGTGTCTTTAGAGTTTAAAGAACAGTCAGGAAATATCTGATCTCATGCAGAAGACACTGTGAGGTCTGGACCGCCGTGTCTGAGAAGCAGCTAATGGTCAAACAGGAAAATATTTACACTGCATGTGTGAAAATCTTGAGCGTGATGATTAGAGGAGAAATGAATGAGCAGCGGCGGTGGCGGCGGCCTTGTTGTTGTTCTGACTCTCCTCACTGTCACTGTTATCTACCTGCTAAAATAAACCTGTAATTAGATTCTTCACAGACTCATTGTGCGTAGCAGAGCGCTGACACGCTGCAGAAGTCATTAAACACCTGCACATATATATTATATATTTTAAAGCCCTGGGCCTGGATAATGGCCGTGGGTGAAATGACGGCTGTATTGTTATTCAGAGCGCGGCGGCGGCGGCGGTGGTGGTGGTGGTGGTGCAGCGTCCTCCGGGTGCAGCAGCGTTTCTCAAGCTGCTAATTGATGATGCCACTTGCACCATAATGCACAGCAGTCACAGTTATTTGCTCTGGTGCAGTGTTTGCGTCGCCCCCGAGGTTGGGTGTTGTCATGACGGATGCTTCGCTGACTCCCAGGCAGCAAATTACTGAAGGTGAAATTAAACACCAACCCCTCTTCCCTCCCTCCCCTCACCCTCCGACTGAACAAATGAGCCAAATAATATCTGTGGTCAGGTCTGATAACGTGTCTCTGAGATGGTGAAGATATCCCTGCGTGTCGTTAAGACGGTGGCGGAGACGCTCGTACGCATTAAGATTTCTCTGGCGTTTTTGTTTTTGCTTTTCCTTCACGTAAGAGCTCATTAACCGAGGATGTTGTCTACCGGCCTTCGATCCCCGAGATTTAATTTGATTTCCTTGTGACTTTGAAATAGATTGAATGTAAAATATTTTAATGAAAGAGTTACATCCAATTATTCACAGCCCACCTCTGAAAAACAAAGTGAGCGATAACGGAGCAAGCCACCTTCAGCCCAACAGCACAGGTCCCACTGTAATAATATATACTATAGCTTTTTGTTTTTTTTACTAAAACTAATGACCTGATGAAAATTACAACAACAAGCTGCTTCAAAAAGTACTTTGGAAACTTTTAATACCCTCATCTGTACTTTTAAAGTGGTATCAAGTGATTTCATATGGATTTCACCAAGTAGAGGGAAATCACTGCCTCGCACGTTCACTACTCCCTATACGACACGCAATGCATTATGGGATTGTTAGGTCCATTTAGTAGATGTTAGTTTCACTTTGAAGGACTTAACTACAACATAAACATGTTTTAAGTTGATGAAGATAGATAATTAAGTCGTCACACAGGAGCCAAAACGTCCATAGTTATTAGTCTTATAGTAAGCATGTCAAGCTAAATACTTCATTTCCCATAATGCATTTCCCATGTTACAGTTTTTCACATTGTCTGTTATAAATACATAGTCTTTAGAGGTGATGGTCTGTTTCTGTCTCACTCCTCCACCACCTCCATGATGCGTTCACTGACCTTTGTGTGTAGAAACAAACAGATGATTTCCCACCGTGTCGATAACTACAACCGTGTCCGTGTTTCCCCTGCAGGAGGAGCCGATCCAGGGCTTCAAGGTCGGACACTACCTGGAGTTCATGGAGGGTCTGGAGCGCCGCTACAGAGACGTCGTCCTCGCCGACATGAAAACCGTGCGAAGCCCCGTAGAGTAGGAACGTCCCGAGAACAAAAAAAACAAAAACGAACTGAGGACCAGTTCCAGTTTTTTGCCAAAGTCGCGTTCTTCCTCTCTTGTTTCTGCCGCCGAGCTGCAGTCGAGCAACAGGAACAGAAACAGTTTGAGTTCTTCACTGGAAACACTTGAAGTCCACTCAGCACAGCGGAGCCGTGACCTCGCCGTTAACCCACAGTGTCGCATCGACCCACTTCTTCCTTTTATTACTAAGAGCATCAGTACTGCTGCTTTTTTTATTGCGGAGTAAAAGCCAAACACATTAATGTACTGAGTGTCTATTTATATATACTGTATATGTTACATACAGCTGAAGCTATATACTGTAATAATAATAAGAACTTTATTTCTATAGCACTGATCAAAATTGAAGTTAAAATTGCTACATATGAAATACACAGTAGTTTACGATAATAAAATAGCCATAAAAACAACAATAAGACCATAAAAATCAATATTATAAATATATATTTATATTTATAAGAGGATACTGTGGTACTGTATACAGACTCTACTACACATCATTGTCTTTACGTAACATTTGCTGACAGTGACAGAAATATTAATGGACACTAAACATGATTTAATAATTTAACTTAATTTCTATTTCTCTGTGACCTGTACATGATGTAAATATTGTGTGATGATTGTTTACAACTGCTGTTTTTTTTCCCCCTTCCTTGTAAATATCTGTATTTATGAGTTTAGCTTCTCCTTCTGGTTTTGATGGAACATGTATGTTATTCTCTCTCTGTGTGTGATATTATAAAGCGCCGTAACAGCAGCTCTGTGATCGCCGTGCTGCCTCCTCCAGGTCGCCCTGCATCATTAATGCCGGCGCACGCAACAATGCATCACGCGAGACCTCCTGTGTTTGTGTTCCTGTGCAGGTCTTTGTATGAAAGATGCATGAGGACGGTTGTATCATTGTGATAAACTCTCATTAGTAACCAAAGCCCTTTTCCCCTCCTCTCCTCTCTCCCTCTGCTGTCCTGTCGTCCTTCTTCTTCAGACACACTGAGGCCTGAATAATAAATGAGCTCATCCAACTCACAACAACTGCATTTATCAGGGGGGGTGTGTGTGGGCACAGCGGAGGTGGTGGCGTCCAGTGAGACGAAATGATCAAATGTTTCCCCAGTAAAACTGCTCTCCTCACATTTACATGTATCGAACCTGGAGTTGAACTTTTGAAGCTGCATTCATAATCAGTGTTTTTTTTATTTGTTTTTACCCACTTGGGGGCAGAGCTGAGCAACGAGCCGCGAGCACAAACACGTTTTACATATCGCCGCCTTGTAAAGTCAATGAAGCGGAAGCGTGAGCAAAGAGTTTACTAATTTCATCTGCACAGGAGGCGTCGAGCGGTTTTCATCAGAGACGAAGCCGATCATGTGAAACCAAAACAAAGAGCTGAAGGGCGATAAAACAGCTGCTGCAGGATTTCATGTTGATGAGGTTTTTCTTGCTCTTACAAACCAACATTATTTATTTAAAGGGATAGTTCAACATTTTTGGCAAATTGGCCCATTGCCATAATCCCTATAGTCATAGCAGTAGGTTTGTTACCTTTAATTGTAGGTGCAAGCTATTTTTTAGAACGGCGGAGCAGAGCCGTGAGCTGCTCAGAGCTACGCTACAGAGGCTCATGGGATTTCTTGGTTTCCCTCATCAAATACACAATCCAACAACTCCACAACGCTCTGGTGGACAAGTTGTGACCTGCACATTCATGCAAAATTGCTGCACATTCCCGTCGTGGGCAGTTTTTCGGCAAGCAGTCTCTCTGGCAATGGGCCAGTTTGCCAAAATGTTCAACTATCCCTTTAAGTATTTGCGGAACAACAAACTACAGATTCTTGTTTATACTGTTGAATCCATGTGACATTTCTCTGATTTTGGAAAATGACTTTGATATTAAAATTTAAAGCTATGGTCTACGATTTGGAGGATATGTAATTATTATTAACACCGGGGGGGGGGGGGCTTGCCTGCATGCAGACTCCAAAACATAAACAGCCCCCTGTCATGGCGCACACACTAAATGACGAACCTTCCGGAATTCAGGTATTTATGTAGCCTCCACGGTGACGTCACCGTAGGAGCAGAATCAAAATCTCGTGCTTTAGGAAGGCACACCCTTGTGTGCTATTCCTGTTCGGAAAAAGAGCCGAAGCGAAAAAACGGCGCCACTTTCAAACTCCAGCTTTTCAGGCAAGTTTCAACTGAGGTCAAACACCAATATGCATGTTTTAACAAGAGAAATTGCGATTTCCTGGTGATGACTCCTTTAAGATTTGCTCCTTATTGTAAATGGTGAGTAAAGTTTCTTTTCTCCAAGCAAAAGGAAGTGATTGATCTTTGCTACGTTGCAATGGTTTTAAAAAAAATATGTGTTTCTTTCTGCCGTCCACATGAGTTTGGTGTTTTAGATCCTTGAAAATAAAGACGTGGAAATGATTGAACTGATTTTTATTTTATTGGGTGTAATCTGTCTCTTTATATATTGTGTTTTGCTTTTCTCTGTGCTGCTGGGACAAACTAATTTCCCCCTCAAAGTTCAACTAATCAATCAGATACTGATTCAGTTTGAAAACAGAGACATATGGAGACGATGTCCACAGTAGTTTCCTGATTAGGTCAATCTGCTCAGCTACCAGTGGTGAAAGCAACACAGATAATCAATCACAAGTGTTACTGACTTCTCTGTCGTCTCACGTTTTGCAACAACCTGCTTCCTCTGCACATGATCACTCGGCTACATGTGGATTTCCAGGCCTGATCGTCCGGATGCAGATTGGTTTTGGTTTAAAACACTGTTGTAAAAATGAAAACACAGTGGTGAGGATGTCGCCTGAGGGAACTGACGATCGGCTGAGCTGCTGTTGCTCCTCAAACACATGATTTAAGCTGCTGTAACCAACAGAAATCTGTTGCACCGAACACAACTCCAGATAAAGTTTACTTTTTTTAATTTTAGTGAGTTCATTAGGAAATTATAGAGTGATTCCAGCTGTTTTCTGGCTGTAGCTTTCAGAAGATACTTAGAAAACACTTTGATAACTCACTCAGGAGGAGAAGAAGTCACAATTTAATTGATTTTTAATTTGAAAATGTTGAAACTGATTATTTTGTTGCAGCAGAGTGGAAATGTAATGTCTTTTTGTCTCTACAATGTGAGGAAGCAGAACAACAGTGACAGAAACCCACCTGTGGGTGAAAACTCAAACGTCTTCTAAGGAGCAAGCGGATCAGATAAACATGCAGATGTCAGGCCGCCAACGCAGGTGGAAAACCAATAACAGAGCTTCAAACCTGATTCCAGAGCCAGTGCTGATGATTTTAGTTAATCTGCAGCTTCACTTTCTAAATATGCGGAGAAACAAAGACCCCGAGGCTCAGACGGTGAGAGGCCTGTCAGTGAACATGAGCTATGGTTTTACTCAAGAGTCTGCATGTAGCTGCTGCTCAGCCTCGTGCGTGACGTAACCCGACGCTTTTAGCTTTAAAAGTCTTGTTGGTAATCAGAGTAAAAGCTCAGATCCTCTTTGTCCTTTAGACTCTTATTGATCGTCTCCTTTCACCGCTGCTCTGCCGCTCTGCTCGGTGGAAAATTTAACATCAAGCTGTCGCCACACGTCACTGTGTGCTCCAGTTTTTAGAGAGTTTGAAGTGGAGACAGACGCAGAGGAGGAGGAGGAGGAGGAGGAGGAGGAGGTGGGACGGAGCTCATATTAGACATGTCTGTCAGCGGTGTGCTGTGTTTTCATCAGCCGAGTCCGTGTGGACGCTGCAGAGCAGGAGGGAGAGCGGGGGATTGATTTAGACAGCGGAGGCCTGAAATCTGTCAAAGCTGCACTGAATCCAGAAGTTGTTGCTTTTTTGGGTTTTTTTTTTGTTGTTGTTGTTTTTTTTCTTCAGCGAGAACTCGACTATTGCTGTGAGATATGAAATGGGTGTGGGACGGGTGGACGACTCCAGACAACACAACAAGCTTCACACTTCACAAAACAAACTGTGCAACAAACTAGTGTACAACAGCAGCAGCAGTGAGGGGACAGCTGACCCCCTTATTCTCTAACACATGAGCAGCCTGGCAGTGAAGCAGCAGCAGCAGCAGATGACACAGGCCAGAGGGAGGCTGACCTTCAAAATAAAAGGACGAGAGAGATGATTTGTTTTCTAAGAACGAGTCCAACAAACATCACAGTGTCAGCCGGGCTGTCATTCAACAGGATGCAAAGGTGGTGGTTATTGATCGTTGAGCTGAGCTGAGCCCTGGTTACAGATCATTGCAATGGATTTACTGTAAGAAGAAACAACTGAAACCACAGAGAAGAAGTTCAAGCGGAGTTACTGCACATTAAACTACAGTTTAATTATCAGCTTCATTTCTTTAAGTTACAGTCACGTCATCGTCTCACAGTTGATCAATAAGCTCTCAGGTTCACGGGCCACTGCAGGACCATGATTACTACAGATTTAGTCTAGTTTAGTTCAGGAGATGTTTATTTAGTTTAGTCCAGTTTAATTTACTTTGGCTACTTTATTTTAGGTTAGGTTATCTTAGTTTAGTTTGGTCTGGTTTGGTTTAGTTTAGTTTAGGTGTCGGTTAGGTCTCGTCTGGTTTAGTTTAGGTTTCGTTAGTATAGGTGCTGGTCTGGTTTAGTTAAGTTTAGGTGTTGGTTTGGTTTAGTGTAGTTTAGTTTAGTTAGGTTAGTTTAGTTTAGTTTAGTTCAGGTGCTGACCTGGTTTAGTTTAGTTTAGTTAAGTTTAGTGTAGTTGGGTTGGGTTAAGTTTAGGTGTTGGTCCGGTTTAGTTAAATTAAGTTTAGTTGGGTTAAGTTTAAGTCTTGGTCTGGTTTGGTTTGGTTTAGTTTAGTTGGATTGGGTTGGGTTAAGTTTAGTTTAGTTTAGTTGGGTTTAGTTTAGGTGTTGGTCCGGTTTAGTTTAGTTTAGTTGGATTGGGTTGGGTTAAGTTTAGTTTAGTTTAGTTGGGTTTAGTTTAGTTGTTGGTCTGGTCAGGTTTGGTTTAGCTTAGTCCAGTCTGGTCTGCTAGTTTAGTTTGAAGGTTTTGGGGTTTGATATCAGGTTCAGATTTAGTTCCAGCTCATTAACAGAGAGAGAGGAAGATTTCCCTCTCAGCCTTTTTGACCTTTTTATATATTAACGAACTTTGATTGTAATTAGACGACGTGAACTGTAAATGAACTGGAACTAAGATGCATTACACTACTATTATTTCCCTGTTTTGTTTTGTTCAGATCAAAGACAAACAAACTCGTGGTGTGAACACGCTCTTACTCAGCCGTAAAACAACAACATCTATTGATGTTTTGCGAGCTGAACTGAAATAGACTCTATTGACTTCTGATGAACTCTTCTTACTCAGCGCCGCTTCCTTAAGTGCCCCCCTGGGCCCCGCCTCAGAGAGCTCGCTCGGGAAAATCACCGGGGGACTGGAGTCTGGTGCCCAGTGGGGCTTGAGCAGCTTAATGCTAGGGCTGAAAAGATTTCCATAAAAACCTCAGTTCACTTTGCAGAAATGGACGGGTCGGAAACCGAGAGATCAGGACGACATAATTGCAGCATAGATGAGTGAGTGCGCACATGAAATCATGAAATGTGAAACGATGCTGCAGAAGAAAGAAGGAAAAGGGAAATAAAAAGAACCTGGACAAAGACTGTGGAGGATTTATTTCTGTCTCTATCACACAGGCTGTTCAGACATTTTTCAATTGTAGGAATATAACAATAAAAAATACAGATGTTAAAGTTGTTTGGCATCTGGACTCATGAAAATGGCATCATCCCTGATCAGCTTTGACAGCTTTTATCTGAGAACGTGACATTTGGTGTAAACAGTCATGGTCCCAAAAGGACTGGTTGTAAAGCCTCTGCTGATCCATCAATCGTCCAGCTGTTGAGTCCACATCTGCAGCTGTAAACCATCCTCTGCCCACGTGATCCTGTCTTAGCACCTGCCAGTAAATTCTACAATAACTAATAATTATTAATTTATAGTAACCTTTGCTATTATTATTGCTGTTGCTGCTATTATACCCCAAGTCTGGTTCTTCTCAAGGTTTCTGCCTGTTAAAAAGAAGTTGTTCCAATTGTTTGTGGGAATTGTTGGGTCTCTGTAAAAATTAATTAGAAGAAAAAGTCAAGATCTGCTCTATTCAATCAATACCTTTATAAGTTATGTTGTGAATCAGTGAACTTTACCATCAGTCTCAGCTCTACGGTTTGTTTTTTCGTGCTGATAAGTAGATGTTATTGCATGGACTAGCAGCTTACTCTTCCTAATGACCTCGTTGCACCTGATGCTGCAGGTTGTTTCCATCCATCACCTCTAATCTCAATACAGTAGAGCTGCAGATAAAGTAAACTGTGAGCTATTTAGCTATAAAACGGTAATAAAGCAAGTTTAACTGGGTAATATGACAATATTTATAGGTTGAGTCCAGATGATCTTCTTGGTGGTGAGTTAAAGCTGCTGTTGTGTTTTACATTCAGTCTTGTTTCTCTGTATGGAAATGAATGAATACATTAAGTAAATATGGTGATTCCTCCCCGTTCCCGTTCACCTACAGCTGCTGCGACAGTTTGACCATCCACCGCCGTTCGCTCTGACCCGAGCGTTTATTACAACTCAACCCCAGCGGCTGTTAATCTTCACATAATGGGCTGTTTATTTCAATTAGCTCTGGAAAGCTCGTTATCGGCGCAGGAGCTGACTCGACCTCAGAAAGGGGTGGGGTGGGGTGTACAGTTTAGAGATGATGACTATAATGGCAACCTTTACAGTATAATGATTTGTTGTGCTGTTGATCTTGATTATGGACTTTTCTAACTGACAGCAAGCAATTTGGAGCAGATAATTGGTGGTAATTAGGCTGATTAGGCTGCGGCGGGAAAACACACCTTGTTCTCGCCGGGAGCCCAAAGAAGCCTGCGAACCTTCTTCTCTTTTATCGGCTCCTTCCTCTTATCTGTGTCGGCTTTTTATCTCGCAGATGTTCATTCTGAACTCATTTGTAAGTGTCACTACACTAAACTATTTTCATCCCTTTTTTTTGTGTCTCCTCTGATTTTAATCTTTAACTACAGTGTTTGCTGCAGGAGTTTGCTGCTTTTTCTCATATCAGGCTTTTATCTAAATTTTTTATCTTCTGCCTGGTTTTGTCTCCTCGTTTTTTCTCCTTCTTCTTTTTCTGGCGTCTGTTAATGCTTTTGCTTTTGTTTGCAGATTCTCTGCAGCAACCCAAATTTGTGCGTCCGTTAGCTGTCATGTTTTAATCATTGCGTGTGCACACGTCGCTCTATAGGAGCAGCTCCGCGCTTAGGGGAGTTTGGTATTAGCATTTCCATTTGCTACGGTCAATATTTTGCACAATGGAGCGTATTGTTCATTGTGTGCATGTGAATCAGATGACTGTGGGGATTTGCAGCTCAGTGATACAGACTGTTGGACAAGGATTATTGATAAGCGCCCAGAAAAGGTCAGCGGCTTGTTTAATTAAGACGCCATCACAACGTCACAACTCTGCCACTGCTGCCATTTCTTTTACCAAGGACAAAAGACTTCCATGTGAAAAAGTGCAGTGCAGCAAATGATGACGGAGGTTTCTCCTCCTCCCTTGTTTTTCTCCTCTTTAATTTAAAGTGTGGGCCCCGTCTTGTTTCGAATGCATGCTACAGGCTTTCCCCGAGCCCCTTTTGCCCAAACCCTGCTGCTCTGCACTCTGCTGCCTGTCAGACCGTCTGAGAGAGATAGTGGTGAGACGCCGAGAATTACAATTCCCATTCACAGCCCTCAGTGTATCCACAGAAAGCCCTGCACAGTCTGGTCCAGCTTCTCTATCTCTCTCTCTCTCTCACTCCACCTCTCGCTGCATCCATTCCCTGGATTTATGGAGCAAAAATCAAGAGTTTGCTTCCTAATCCCCACAAGTCCACCCGTATCTGGACTCTACTGCTACAAGACGTTGCCTTCTGGAAACAAACAAGGAGCCGGCTCATTGTGGAAAAGAGAAAAGACTGGGGCTTGGATGAGTCTTTATATGAGTCTACTACGTGTTATACCAAGAAACTTGCCTCGAATACCAACTTCACCGAACCCTGAGGCGTGATCATCCCAGAAGCTAAAATTAAAGTGCATATGAAAATGTATCCGATGTTTTTCCATGATAACAGAATCAAGCAAATTCATACTGTATGCGAGTCCTACGAGGTCATATTTGCACATTTAATTTCCTAATTGTCCGAAAAGAAAAAGCTCATTGTCTTGAGATCCTAAACCTTTCTTTTCCTGATATAACAATATTATTAAATTAGAAATGATAATAAAACAACAGTCATTGATAGGCTACTATATGATGATAAGGCCCATCTCTAATTAATGATGTCATTATAGAAGACAAGAAAAAAAGAGTCTTGTTTTGTGAAGATCTAAAGAAAGTTATCCTGTTATCTCATGGAAAATAGAGGATAAAAAATGTAGCCTATGAATGTAGAATCCAAAATACACACATATTGTTCCTACTTTAAAATGTATCTAATAATTGTGTCATTATATTCTGTCTATCCATCCATCCATCCATCCATCAATCCAGGGTTAAAGCTGTTAGAAAACTTTTGATGAGGTCAGAAAACGGATCTGATAAAAAAAAGAAAAAAAACAAAAAGTGATAAGCTGATAAATATCTGATGGGACATTTGGACACAGAGCGTCTTGATACAAAGATCAAACAGTGACTCAGCGGTGAAACAAATGGTGCGACCGACAGCACAGCAGTGACCAGGCTGCCAGTTAGTTTAACAAGGCTTACACCACACGAGTCAACACGGAGCCGCAGACGGAGGCCAAACACATCACATTAGACCAGATCCTGTCAGCGACAGACAGACAGACACGAGCTGCAGCCGCCAAGGATTTGTCCTGAGGTCTGATGTGAGTTCGCACAGGGAGCAGAGTAGTTTAGACCAAGTCAGAGAGAAGACATGAGCGAGGCAAAATATTTGTTCTTGTTGGAACAATATGAGGCTGTGGGTTGTATACAATATAATTCACTCAGACTATGTGGCTTAAATATAAACAGTCAGACAGCAGACAGACTTAGTTCAGATCAGTCCGGTTTGATTTAGAGCTGAGCCGTAGGAAGCCAGAAGAAAAAATGGCTGACGAATGAACCTGGCAATGACTCAGCTTCATTTACCTAAGTCTCAATGATCTAATACCATTGTTGGCGAACCACAAACTATGAGCCATGTTTTCCTGTTTGTTGTTCTAACGTTAGGTTAGAATTAGGCTGTAATTGTCCAATGTTTCTGGCTTACAATCACCTATTCAATCATTTTTGTTGAATGTTGTTCTGCTAGAGACTAATCACAGCGGTTCACAAGCTTTTCCTAGCTAACGGCCCTGATTAGCATTAGCCTAGCATCTAGCCGGGGGACATTATAGCAAATTTAAAACAAAAACCAACTCTTTACCGTGTTTTCTTATTTCTATTGATAAAATAGTTTAATATTACATTTGTCGTGTCCATTTTTTTTTTAGCATTAGCTTATAGCCTACATGCTAGCAAGAGCGCTCTGCAGACGCTAGCTTGAAACATGTGGTGCACGATGTTTTCACTGCAGGCAACAGAATATGCAAATAAGATTTCAATATGATAGCTATTAAATATATTTGATAACAAGACCCATAAAATAATACTGATTTTATTAGGCTACATTTCCTCATTTTGCCGAGGACCCCCTGGTGTTTCCACTGGTTCAATGCATCAAACACGATGAATTCAAACAAGATAAAACCTTCAAAATGTGTGAAAATGATAAAAGCTCCATTGATCTGCACCATAATGAGAAACACACACACACTAGACATGATTAAGTTTTTGCTTTGCAATAATAGTTTTGACTGTAAAACAGATAAAACAATGTTAGATCACGGCTCTTCTCCTCTCACTTTGCAGATGAACCGACTGTCACAGGTGTTGTAACTAATCTCTGTTAATCCTCTTTACAGCTCAGATGCCAATTAGAGGCCGAACAACCGCAGACGTTTAGTCGGTCGGCTCCAGAGAGCTCAGTGTTTCCGGCGCTTCATTAGTGGCTTAACAAGATTTACCTACACATGATATTCAATATGATATTCATCTTATACTGGGACCTGGTAAAGCCTTTTGAAAGCCTGACTGGTTTGGAAAATTGATATGATGGTTAATCTCGGCTTTTCTTTCTAATCCAACATCTCTCTCTCTCTTTAAAAAATCTATTATAAAGTGCAACATTTTCCCTGTGGTTGTATTTTTTTTAGCTGCATGGTAATGTGAGTTTTTTTTTCTTTTTTTGCAAAGGTCACTCAGTTTATTGATTTATTGAATAAAGCTTCATGAATTTTTAACCTTTAATCTTTTATAAACTTGTTCTGTGCAACTTTAAAATTTTATTTTACTCCCACTCAGACGTTTTAGTAAAATGCTGAGTCAACATGAAAACAACAGATACATCAGGCTGCAGAGACCTGGTTGATGTTGAATCAAGTGCAAATTCACAGGGAAGAACGGCGGCTATTGGATTAATGACACACAATCTTATTAACACAACTATAACAAAGCCTTTGATTAATAGGCTGTTATGGAAAAGAAGGACACTGGTGTATAAATCTGTCTACCATCCAGATTCTGGCAGAATACTTGTCATGAAATAAGAGAGAAGTAAAGAATCAAAGTGTCATCCATTAGTGACACGGGCGCTGAACTGCAGCCGCTGAGGAATAAAACATCTCGTGTCAAAATCCCATTAAGACTAACTCAAAGGAACTGAGTTAAAACATCCTGCTGAAGGTAGAGACAAGACTTTAATAAATAAATAAAAAGTCCCCCAAAGTAACTCCTGTCAATAGACTTTATTTATTAGCCTACACATTGAATGTTCTATAATACATATAAAAAGCTCATATTACAAATATTTTGGTGCAGAAATGTGTTAAAGAGCTGAAACATGGAGGCTCGGATGTCCACAATACTAACAAGCTGATAAAAGATAAACAGATATAATGTTGAACATTTCATCATCAACCAAAGATCATCTGCACTTTGTTAAAAGCTGCTGAGAGAATTCACTTCATGATGCCACTTGCAAATTACCACTGTCATTTCTGTTACTGTTTGGTTTCAGACTAATAAAGTTTCTATTCTATTCTATTCTATTACAGTGACGGCCAATAGCTCAGTAGGTAAAGAATTTGACTTAAATATGATGACAGATGACACATTTCTTTCATTCCAGTGCATCCTGAGGGGGGTATGGATGTCTGTGCTAAGTTTCACAATCTTACATCCAATAGTTTTCCAGATGTTTCACTCAAAACAACTAATAGGAAAATCATGGTGATGCAAGAGGAAAAGTCAAATTCATCCCCTGGTGACCACGAATGGTTGAACCCGTCTTATGTAGATGTCTAAGCGTAAAGGCCAAAGTTTGAAACCGAGATTTGCACCAAATGTGCAGCTGTTGCACCAAAATAAATCCTACATTATGTCGACGACATAACATTTCAACTATTTTCTGACAAAAGAAAAATGGCTAAACATGCAGCGGTTGGACGAGCTTCCTCCTCCTCCTCCTCCTCCAGCAGCAGCAGCAAACGGGTTCAGACGGTGTCATGTCTGGGGACAAAGCTGCGTTCATCCCTGACATTCCCCTGGTGGCGTGGCAGCCTCCATGTCTCAGCCCAGTGGAGGAGGGAAATGAAAAGGTGGAGCGGTACGATGACACACAGGGAAGCAGCAGCAGCAGCTCCACTGTGACCTCACACTCGGAGAGACTGATTAAAAAAAACAAAAAGCACACGCTGTAATTTTCAATATGTGGCAAAGTGATTTGATTCATTGTTGGTGACTGTGAGACAATGAGACTCAGAGTTTGGAGCGAACTCTGTGTGAAAGTTTTGTTCATTCTCTCTCCACACTTTCCTCTGTGTGTGTCTGTGTCTGTGTGTGTGTGTGTGTGTGTGTGTGGGTCCGAGCCAAAAAAGCCATTTTGTTAATGGAGTGCAACAACTGTTTACAGCTGAACGTCTGCTGCTGTTTTCACAGAGACGGAGCAAAAATGCTAAACACATCCAGACGCAATTACTGTTTGACTACAGCTCCATTAATTAAAGCTATCCAAGTCACATCATGCATTACAAGTACATCCGTTTGGAAAAAAAAAACTCTGAGGGCATTAAGGTGACGCTGCAACACACACATACGCTGGTGATGTGTCATAATAACACACTGATCTATCAACGACCAGTCAAACAGCCGGTAAGTCCTCTTGCCTTAAGAACAAATAAGATCATTTGTCACCGACGTCAGGAATTAAAAATGTTTATAATCACCATTGAAGGAAATAAAGGGTCTTTTCTGTGTTTGCAGATTGTTGTTAGGAAAGTTTGATGTCACCGTGACGACTGACATTTCACATCACAGACCAAAAAAACATCAGAGAAATGAGACGGAGAAAAAGTGAAGACAAACAGGAAGTTCTTCTTCTTCTGCTCTTTTCTTATTTTTCTTCATCATCTTCATCCTTTTCATCATCTCCTTCATTATTTTCATCTTCCTCCACTTCTTCTTCTTCTGTCCTCCAGTTCCTCCTCCTCTTCTTCTACTTCATGTTCTTCATCATCTTCAACTTTATTACCTTCATCTTCTTCTTTTTCTGTCATCCAGTTCCTCTTCTTCTGCTTCTTGTCATCATCATCATCATCACCACCATCATCATCATCTTCATCATCTTCCTCTTCCTCTTCCTCCTCCTCGGTGTAGCAGAAGTATTTATAATAACTTTTATTAAATAACACAACTGAACCAATAAATTGATCAGACTTTTCTTTGTATGTATGTTTGTTCTTTTGTGGAAAATAGAATTAATTAATAACGTGTCCTGTTTGAGCAGGTTCCTCACCCTGTCTGATGAAGTCAAAATCTGACACTGATCCAATAAAATTAATCGGCATTTAATAATTTCCAAACAATAAAGTCATTTATTTGCTCTGCTTTTCTTTGATGAACTTCACTGTACATATTGGGGCTGTAACTACACACAAGGGTGAACGTTGAAGTGTCGCTGGGCTCAGTGAAACTTCCACCAGACTTTAATGAATCAATAATGAGGAGGAAATGTGCTGAAGTGCAGCGTAATCAGAGGAGCTCAGTTAACGACGGGCACCGATCACCTGGCTCGGTCCGGCCTTTATCCTCACAAAGAAACTGCAGCATCAGTGTATCGATCAGCTCCATTATCAACCCACAAAGAAACTGCAGCATCAGTGTATCGATCAGCTCCATTATCAACCCACACACACACACACACACACACGCTGCTGAGAGTCACTGTGTGTGTTTCATATCAGCACAAACTGAACCAATTAGCTTTGACCAGGTTAATGTGCTGAAGCAGGAGGTCACCGTGCTGCTGACGACGCTCTGACCTCTGCATCTGTGTGTGTGTGTGCACATACAGAACATTGCTGCTGCTTATCAGCGAGGCAGCTGTGATGAGAAATGTGTGAACCGCTGCTGATAAACTGACATTTCTGTGCTGACGGCAGGAAGCATGCGCGTGTGCGTGTAAGTCTGCGTGCGCGTGACTGACCACTGCACAGGTCGATCCGTCAGCTGCCGTCACCGGGTCCTGTCACTCTGCGGCGACAAAGGTCGGCGAGAGGAGGGGCGTCGTTAGCCGAAACGCCGACTAAACTCAGATTTAATGACAGAGGGAATGCTGGGAAAATGATGGATGGAGGACGATGAGGATATAATAAGCACAGCGTGACATTACACTCGTTCTCTTATCTGTTTTTTTGTGAACAGAGTCGTTATCAAACCCCTCCTCCTCCTCTATTACTCTTCGTTCTTTGATTCACTCTGAGAAAAAAATAAAAGGTGTAATGAGTTTTTATTATGCAGAGAGGACACAGAGTTCACCTGAAATTACCTGAAATCACTTGATTTCTAAAGAGCAGTGTTGATAGAGGCACAAAGTAAAACAGTGGATAATGGAACTGAAGGAGATTATATAAATAAATAAACTGAAAACAACAAGAAGACAATGTCGGAAACATTTTTAGATCATTTTTTAAATACAGAATCTGTCATTGAACCAAACTTTTGAAACATTATTGATCACCAAAATTAAAATAAATACCTAACTTAATAATATCTGAGACATGATAGATAGATAGATAGATAGATAGATAGATAGATAGATAGATAGATAGATAGATAGATAGATAGATAGATAGATAGATAGATAGATAGATAGATAGATAGATAGATAGATAGATAGATAGATAGATAGATAGATAGATAGATTTTAATTACCATTCACACAATGAATATTGTGTGAATACTACAATAGATATACTTATACTCTGTGGTACAGATGCAGCTGTTGACTGAGGCTGGTGTCACTCACACCTCCCTCGTTGACGGTCAGGTGTAAACAGTACAGTTAATGACGGCTGCACTCACACTGTCATCATCACTGTCATTAGCACCACCTGAGCTTCAGCTGCTGTGGCAACACAGGCCATGTACGTACTGTACACACAGTTTCAATAATAACATCGTACACGCCAGAAGGTCTTCACCCACACGAACCTGGATAAACACTGGAGCGCTATGGAAGATAAACACAGGCTGCACAACTGATGCCAATGGATTTTCTGCCACATACGGTGACGTTCAAGAACTTTAAACTCAGTTTTCCAGTGAATTTACACGCAAAGAAGGAAGTTGAGTTTTCCCCAAATCTCCACTTTGGTCGGAGTTTTCAGAAATGTTTGTTTTCGGTGACCTAAAAATGAGTTTCTATGCTGATGACATGCGAATATCTATTACAGTAAAAGATAAAAACATAAACATGAATACAAGAAACAGAAATGGAAACAATGGATTGAATCACTATGTATTAATGGAAAGAGGACAAATCTACATAATCACTCAGTATTTTAGCGTCTTTCAGCTCGTTGTTTTGGTTTGACCAGCTGCTTATTAGAAACCTGACCTGACCAATGTTAAAGACCAACTCCGAGTCCAAACTAGAGGCCGAGGAGCTACATGTTTCCTTTAGAGGTCGGTGAAGACCAAAACTAAGCTAAAAGGAGTAAAACATATTCTTACAATCACAAAAAATGATCAACCATTACTGCACAGCTCATCATGCTGCCCCCATGTGGCCACAACATGTATTGATTAAAGCAAGGTATAAAAAAAGCAACATAATAGGATCAAACTGAATTGCAAGAAATTGAACTGAACAATACTTCTTTACATCGAAGGCAAAGAAGAAAAAATAATTTAATTTAAAAAAAGAAGTGTCATTTCTAGATGCAGATCAATCTTTAAATGCTAATGCAGACTTATCTTGCCTTATGTCTTAACATGCATGGTATTAATGGCGACTTAGCCGGCTAACAGCAGCACAATTACACCGCCCCCCTAATCTCAGCAGTGATTACACTGACATTTACATACACTGCTATTCAAATACTAGACTAATGGAAGGATTTCCACTTAATTAATATCACAGTTAGCAACGCTGGGCTGATGGGACGACTGACCTTCAGGTAGGAAAACCAGCGAACACTTGATTTAACAAAATATGTTCTGGTGGGCCAACGTGAACCCTCCTCAGATTATATTTCCTTTTCCAAATTGCAAAAAAAAAAAAAAAAGAGAAGGAATTTAAATATGTTTTTTAGTTTTAGTTTCCAGCTTGGACAGTGAAGGAGACAGTTCTCCTCGGTCTTCAAAGTGTCTCTGCAAACACAAAGTTTCAATAAGAATCACTTTTTACGACCTTGGAGACTTGAAACTTGGAAACTCCAGACGATGTGAGCGATTTTTCACTTTCTACAATTTCATAAAATAATCCAACAGAAGCTGGAGACGGCGGAGCGAGGAGCCTCAGACGACCCTCAGACGACCCTACGTGTTTTAAAGGTATCGCCGGCCTTTTGACGTTTTTCCTGAAGGTGGCCTTGGCTTCACTTTAACACCGGCGCCGCTGTGAAGCCTCTGCTAAGAGGTTGGTCTCTGGGAGTTGCCCCCACTGTAACACCATAAATGTACTTATGCATAATTTACTCTGGAGCAGTATGAATAATTCAGCCCGTGAAATCCTGCAAAGAAAAGTCATTTGTTGTAGAGAGAGAGAATGTGAGTAGGTTCTTCTGGTTCTTCTCCAGGTCGTAAAGAGGTTTCATCTGTGAACCGTTTTCCGAACTTTAATCCTGTATGCACATGTTAATTCTGTATTTACCTGATCAGAAAATGAATATTTCTACATCAAAACCGATGTGTTTTCTCATCCTGTATAAGGAACTCAGACATTTGATGACTCATCCTGCACTTGGGGGCGGGGCCTTAATTTTGCATCCAATGAAAATGAACTTCTTGAATATTTATGTCCTTCTTTAAACTACAGATTTTGCCAGGGACCCAATGTTGCCAATTTTGGACTTTTACTTTAACTTATCTTCTCTAAAATCTAGGGTTGTCTAAATCTGGTGACTTGTTGGTTTTGTCAGACTCTCTTGTGCGATATGTATGTTTTTATGTAAAAAGCGACTAGCGTATATATTATTCATTTATTCAATCTTTATAGGTTTGGAGACTCGGACCTGAAATTATCACAACTGTTTTCAACGTCATTTAGTGACTTCTAGCGACTTTTACGACAGCCAATTAGCGACTTTGCTTACTGAGGAGTTGGCAACACTGCAGCCACCATGGCAACCTCAGTGCAGGACCAGCTAGCTTGTTTGAGAGTTTGGGCCGAACATTGTAAACTTTGCAAACAAGGTGGTTGCATCATTGTTCAGTGTAAACTAGCCCCACTAGCATCACTGCTACCTCCAGCTATTAGCTCAAACGTACACAGTCTCACTCCAGACTCATCCATAAGGGTCGGCTGCTGTCCAATCCCTTACTGTAGGTGGTATACGGACTACTAGATGTCAGTCAAGTCCCTCCCTACCAGCGTGTTTCCACTGGAAGCATGTGATCGTTACATGCGAGTCAGACGGCTTCAGGGAGACGTCTTTAAAACAGGAGCTGCACTGACTTCTTTGATCGCGTGACACTTTCCCGTCAGATCTCATCTCCATCACAGTGCAGTAACTGTGAGGCCTGTCTGTCCCTGCTCCGTCCTGATACTGAGTTAAGCTTCACTAACTGTTGCACTGTTTCCAGTCAGAACCACAGGCTGATCTCATGTCCTCCTCTAATCCCTCGGCTCAAATCCCCATCTCCTTGAGTAAACTGCTTCCTGATGTGCCTGGAAACCCACAGCTCCCAACTTGTTCGGGGCTTACGGCAGCTCTCCGGCCTCGGCTGCCAAGCTCGGAGCATCTGAGCCTCTTCCTCCCTCCTCCTCTTCCTCCTCCTCCTCCTCCTCCTCTTCCTCTCCCACATCGTGTCCCCGCAGCACACCAGGCTGTTAACGGTCGACCGGAGAGCTGGACCACCCAGACAGCTCCTGAGACCGGGGCCGGAGCTGCAGAGGATCTCTGCAAGAGTGTTGGCCATGGGTGCTCACACTCACACACACACACACACACATACACACACACACACACACACACACATGCACGCACGCACACACAGCTCCTCGGTGCCTGAAGTCAATCTCCCCACAGCTGCTCCCACGGTGTTTGGGTTTGGCAAAGGGCAAAGTTTGTTTCCTGGCAGGAGACTCAGAACAGCTGGAGTGTGTCAGAACAAGAGTCAGGACACTTCTGCACTTTAATGTCACGTTTGATGTTGAATGGGGAATCGGCACCGGGTCCACAAATGTTCTGCAACCCTTTTTTTTCTTTCTTTTCTTTTCCTTTTTTTTCCCCCCAAAGAAACACTGTGAGGAAGATAAACAGTGGAGATCCGTCCAGTGATCTGATGATTAGAGGATGTATGGATGAAGGAACCCTCCGATAAAACCCTGTCCTGAAGTCGCCTTGCACCCCGACGGTACAGCAGCAGGCATACTGTATCATCCATCGTTTGTTGCCATGGTTACAACAACAATGACATGTACTGTAGACTGTGCAGTGGACCTTTGATATTGTGGCCAAAATGTCCTGGTTAGTTTTAGGAAACTTAACCACTCAGGAACAACTTTGCTGTATCTTATACTACGACATATTCTGACCTATAACTGCTCCTGTCATTATCACCACGACCACTAGATGGCGCTTGGCAACGAAACGTGACTTTGAGCCCTAACCACCTGAAGCATAGACCACCTACTGTATGTGATCACTTTACTCTTAAACTGTCCTCTGTTTTACTGCTTAGCTACAACCAACCTGAGAGACGACAACAACAATGTGACACAAAGCTATTTGTTATTAAAGATACATGCAGACAGACTTTTAAAGGAGACATATTCTGCCCCTTTTCCACAAATTAAAATAGTTCCCAAGTGTCTTAAAGTCATGTCTGTGACATGCTTTGGTCAAAATACCCCAAGGATCAAACATCACAGCTCTTTTCATCCTCTCAAAACAGTCCTGCTCAGAACGGCTGGTTTCAGTGCCTGTCCCTTTAAATGCAAATGAACCACTGCTTGCCCCGCCCCCTTCCACCAGGTAGGGGTGGGGTTATGCAAATTCAAAAGCTAGTTATGTCACTGGAAGACAACTGAGGGAACAGCCCATAAAACCAGATGGATTTCAACTTAGGGAGCCTGAAAATTACTGATTTCTTTTGTCAGTTCTCACATTTTGGGGCCAGAAGGCAAAACAAACACCTAAATATATGTTAAAGAGGCGTCCAGAAGTGGTATTTCCATAATACGTCCCATTTGATAAAGTTAAATTTAGTGAGCTAACAAGCTACAGGAGTGATAATAGGTCACAAGTGTTGAAAGGGCCCAAAAAAAAAGTTCAGGAGCCAAATAAGTTTCCTTTCCTACAAAATCACCCATGGGAGTTATTTTTTTTCCCTGTTGTCGAGGTCTGAACTGTTTGATCAGATGAAACGACTTCTTCAGAATAAACGATGCTGTGTTCTGACACCACATGTAAACAAACAACAGATGCTGAAACTTGTTCCATCTCCAACGCGTGTCTTGGATCTGACTCATGATCTCACAGCCTGAGAGTCAGATCGGTTGGAGTCTGTATCATGTTCACTGTTTTTTTATTTTCTTCTTTCTTTTTTTCTCTTGGTCTCTGTCTATAAAGACAAACGAGCCGTTGCAGCAGCAGCAGCAGCAGCAGCAGAACTCCTCTGGGTTCAGTCTGCATATCTCACAGCTTCTAAAAAAAAAAAATTAACCGTCACTTTTCTCTCTCTGAAGCAAATTATAACCAACGTGATGTTTTCTCTGCGCTGCTCACTTGGAAGGAAACGTGTGAACACCAAGGCGACAGGATGGCGGTGGCGGCGGCGGCCGGGATTCAAAGTGACAGTGACGAGGATTTACCAAAAAAAAAAAAAACCCTGTTCATGAACGAACAGCCGACTGGTTCCACTTCTACTTAACAACCACATTAAAGTCTCATTATCACTGCTCCTGTTTTCTACACTGCTGTGTCTGCCTGGAGAGGAGATACTGGTCTAGTACACACACACACTGCATACATATGCTACACACACACACACACACACACACACACACACACACACACACACACACACACACACACACACACACACAAAGCAGTGAATGACTTTCTGCACTTCTTTTCCAGACCCAAAGCCATTAGTGCACTGCTGAGCCCTTTTCTCTGAATCTGGGAGTCTGACAGCGAGTTAGAAATCTCACAACTGCACACACACATATACACACACATAGAGTCATGACACATACGCACACACACACACTCATATTCACACACAGAGGCTAAGCAGGCAGGCAAGAAAGAGCCAGCGGGAGGGAAATGTCAGGACAATGTCAGGGTGTTAGCTTGGCACGGCACGGCTGGCTCGCCTTCGAATGTCTCTGAATGTCACCACTCTGGAGACCAGAGGAGCTCTCACACACACACACACACACACACACACACACACACTTGAGCACAGAGGAGAGGGAAGAGGGGGATCGGCGTTGCCCTCCAGCGGAGGTCGTGTCGAGGAGAGAGAACAGCCGACAATGAGACGTCTCTCGCTCTCGTTATAAGGTCACATCTGAATGTCACTCATTGATCAGGCTACGTGTGTGTGTGTCTGTGTGTGTGTTTGTGTGTGTACAGATGAAGGGTTTCGTAACAGTCATCCAGTTTGAGGGTATTAACCCGTTTGATGACATCCCACCTGTACTGTCTCCATGACAACGGTCAAACTCCATCCACAGACGATGAAGCTGCTGAAGATCTAGAATATTTCATTAACTAAAATAATCAGTTTTTTATTTTATTTTATTTTATTTTATTAGGTGCCATGGTTACACGACAGGTGGGGAAAAACATGAACATAGAGTGACATAAAAAAAACAACAACTTATTGACAATTTAGACAAAATAACAAGGGTTGTAATGTTAGCGGTGCTGTACATAAGTTGTATGGGAGTATGTGTGTGTGTATTAAAGGGATAGTTCAACATTTTGGCAAATTGGCCCATTGCCATAATCCCTATAGTCATAGCAGTAGGTTTGTTACCTTTAATTGTCGGTGCAAGCTATGTTAAGAGCGGTGGAGCAGAGCCGTGAGCTGCTCAGAGCTACGCTACGGAGGCTCATGGGAATGTGAATGTGCAGGTCACAACTTGTCCACCAGAGCGTTGTGGAGTTGTTGGATTGTGTATTTGATGAGGGAAACCAAGAAATCCCATGAGCCTCCATAGCGTAGCTCTGAGCAGCTCATGGCTCTGCTCTGCCATTCTAAAAATAGCTTGCACCGACAATTAAAGGTAACAAACCTACTACTATGACTATAGGGGTTATGGCAATGGGCCAATTTGACAAAATGTTGAACTATCCCTTTAATGAATATGTGCGTGTTGCTCTGTGTGTGTCTCAAGTTAGGCTGGAATGACTGAATAAAACTAGGGGGGAAAAAAAGGAAAGAAGGGTGAATGCAAAAAATACCAAAATATTTCCAAAGTTTCAATCTTTTCTGTTAATGAACTCTATAATAATAATTTTATAACAGTAATTATTATCAGATATTAACATTATAAGACACAAAACTCAAACTGAATGTGACAATGATGGTAAACTCTATATCTGCATGTTTCAAGGCTGCAGACGCTGAGACTCAGTCACACGATGATTCACAGTCAGTCCTTCAAATAGCGAGTGGTAGATGGAAAATAAATCTTTCTCCTCCGCCCATCAGTCTCCGCCGCGTTTCCCCCAAATTGAAGTCTGCGACAAAGAACATAAAGTATTGAAGAGGTGCTCAGGTTTGGCAAGCTGCTGCTTTAAAGCAGCTGAATCATTCATGAAAACAAAGGAAAAGAGCAGATCTCCATTGATCACAATGACCCCCCCCAGAGACCAAACACACTGCAACACACAACACACACACACACACACACACACACACACACACACACACACACACACACACACACACACAGCTCTATACCAGCCCACATACACAGACGCACAACGCAGCACAAGATGATAACCTCAGGTCCTACAGGTGAACAGGTTCGAGAGTCACAGCTTTTATTCTAAAGCCCAAATAAACACAGTAAACAACACGCAACATGTCCTCAGCTTTAAAACACAACTTGGTCCACGACCTGGAGGAGACACGTCTGAATGTCCTGCAAGATCCTGGGACATGCACAGTGAAGACTGATGTCAAACCTCATGAAGTTACAGATGTACTTGTCGTATTTACGCTAATATAAGTGGATCTACGCTCCAGCTGCTGTAAGCCAGTGGTTCTCAACCTTTTGTACATCAAGGACCCCAAAATTGACACAAATTAGACCACGAACCCCCACTGGACCAAATTTAGAAGTAAGGGGAAATATTTCAGAGAAATTTCTGGAAAAAAAGTGGTCCAATTTCTCCAAAAACATTTAAACATTTCTAGGAAGAAGTGGTAAAAATTCTCAAAAAAAAGTAAATTTTTTCTTTAAAAAGTGGTAAAATTTCTAAAACAAAAAAGTTTTTAAAAAATCTAGAAAAAGTGGTAAAATTAAAAAAAAAAATTCTAGAAAAAAAAATTCTAAAAAAAAAAACACAAAAAAAATCTAGAAAAAGTGGTAAAATTTACTAAAAAATGGGGACCCCTTCAGATCTCTCAAGGACCCCTAGGGGTCCCCGAACACTACGTTGAGAACCACTGCTGTAGGCTATACATTATACACCTGCTATACATGCGTCATACATGCTATATAGCAGTTTAGACTTCAGCTCTAACATGTGTGTTACATGACGATAGCTGAAAAACTGGAGCACAATAAACTGCAGTTCCTCTAACGGCCACTAGGACCTGAAACACTGAGTCACTCAACGTCTCCTCACAGAACCAGGCCGTCGTCTGACCCGACTCTCCGGTCACTGTGCAGCCGTCGTCACGTCAAAACATCATCATCATCATCATCATCATCACCATCATCACCACAATATGTGTTTCAGATCTCAGTGGCTCTGGTGATGATCTCTATTCAGCTCAGGCTCGGCTGAACTTTAAGAAACCCTGGAGTGGATAATCACACTTCTTTTATATGAATGTAGAAACTCATCACGGCTGCATTAATATAGAAATGATCCCGGGGCTTTAACGCTTTAATTTGTTTTTGGGCTCGCTGCTAATCATGCCCCCCCCCCTCCAGACTTAACAGCCTCGCTCCATTATCTGACCGATCTGCAGCAACGGCCACTCTGTTCAACAATGTGAAGGGCAGATCGTGATTGGTGTGTGTGAGTGTTAACTCACCTTCTGCATGTGCACATGTTGTTCTTCCTGCAGAGCAACTGAAGTGTTTTCTATGTCTCTACTGTATACATCTTAATAAATAAGTTATAAGTAGCCTAAATCAATAAAAAAAAATATAGTCTGTATAGAGCTGTAATAATCATTATGTATATTAATGAAACTGTCCGTTTTATGTTCTTTTCCAGGCCTCAAATTTAGAAATTCTGTTTTTTTTTTTACACCCAGTACTGAAATATTTCAAGGTTTTGTTGGTTCCTTTCCTATTAAATTAACTCACTAATTTAAATCATCTCACAAACTTTTCATAAATCATTAATATTTATTTAATAAGCAAAACCTCAATCACCTGCAGCACTGAGGCTAAAAAACTTCAGCTTCTGTTATAGATAAACAGATGTTTTGTTTTTTTCCCCCTGCAGATATTAATCATGTGTTGTAATATTGGTGAAGATATTTTCTTAATTTGCTGCACTTGTGTTTATTTGCATGTGATTTCTTTTTCTTCTTTCCTACTGTGAGTTTGTTAAAAAAAAAAGTTAAACAGGACATTTATATATATTTTTACAGTGTTAACAGCATTTTAACTCCCAACAAGCCTGTGATGTTGTGTTTTCAACTTGCTTAATAACAGCAACGGGTGCAACATGAACTAATGTGAAATGTATATAGGTGTGAGTGAGTGTGTGGTCACATCCAGGGACAGATGTGTGCTGTAACATCTGCTGGTTTCTGTTTTCAAATCCACTCTCTTGTTTTGTCTGCATGAAAGAACACGCACACACAGACATACACACAACAACACTATAACTGAGATTATAATCACAAGAGCTTCACAGCTCTGCACTCACAAGACTGATGTGACTCTGCACCGTATTAAGATGTAACGCAAATCGCAACTTCATACCAGGTGTCAAGGAAGAAGAAGGGCAGGTGTGTGTGTGTGTGTGTGTGTGTTAGTCGGTGCATGTATAATAAAGCGCTCTCTCTGCCTTGTGTCTCCAAATCGATGTTGTACGCAGTGTAATCACGTATTTTTGTTGTTGTCAGTAAACAACAGGAGTCAATTCCCCGAGCTGCAACGGTGGTGTTGCATTTAATGCCGTCGTCATTATCACACACGAGCTGCAGAATAATATACACGCACGCGCACACACACACACACACACACACACACACACACACACACACACACACACACACACACACACACACACACACACACACACACACACACACACACACACACACACACACACACACACACACACACACAGCATAAAAACCCTTTATTATTTTTATATCAGCAGCTTGAAACTAAACAAGAGCCACGTCTGTTTGCTGTTTGCAGGAGATTTAGATCAAAGTTGATGCATAATTGATCCGCCCTCAGCCTGTACTGTATGAACGTGTGCACACAAGTGGACGTATTACAGCAGTAAAAACTATGAGAATCTACTGGAGGAGATCTGATGCCTTATTCAAATGAGATACACACATCTCTCCCTCCATCCCTCCCTCCCTCCCTCTCCTCCTTCATCCCTCCATTTCCATTTCCTCTTGATTTCCATTCACAACAGTCTCCACTCCAATTAACCACCTCTGGGAGGTTCACCCTGCTCTCGCTGCTATTGATCTAACAGTCAGTAAACTAGACAGAGGAGGGAGGGGGGAGGAGGGAGGAGGAGGAGGGGGGGGGGGGGGGGTTGGTGGGCGTGTGGTGCATGCGTCTCCGAACAAAGTTAGTAAGTGTATGCAGCACTCATTAGCCATGCAGACAAAGGATAAACTCTACAGTAAATTCCACTGTATTTAATGTTTGTGTGAGTCATGTTGTTTTTCTCAGAGCAAGAGGCCACAACAACAACAACAACAACAACAACAACAACCACCAAACAGTCAAAAAACTAAACTAAACGACTACATAACCTTGGTATCAAAAACACTAAACTCAAATGTCAACTCGGGGAAATTACCTGAAACACAAAGATGTCAAACGCTCAATTATGGTTTTTGTGTTTTGTGTGTCTGAAGAGAGAAACACAAGTTTATTTATATACAGTAGCGCCATTCGATTGTGAGGGATTTACTAAGGCTGGGAAATACATTACAGATAAGACATTAAAAAGAAAACTAGAAGCCAAAAAGCTGAAAGGTAGAAGACATATTTAAAAAGCATCTGGTGCTTTAGAGACGAGTAGAGGAGCAGAGGTTTAAAATCCATCCATCGACACCAGGAAGACTGACGAGTTTTTACTACGACCTGTGAACGCACCATTACAACAGCGTTTCTCTTTGTCTTCCATTCTGGGTTAAAACACATGGGGTTTGTTCTTGTACATAGTTAATTATCTAATGTAATATATATAATATACACATGATGTGTTTCCTGTGCAACTCAATGAAAAGTTTCAGTGTTAAGAAATAATACTGCTATGATGCTGGAGATATTCTCTCCATTAGAGCAATGAACTGATTTCATTGATTAATTTGAAAAACATTCTTTAGGATGATGTTTTTTGGGGCCTTTAATCGACAGGACAGAGAGACAGGAAATGGGGAAACAGAGCGAGGGGGAACGACATGCAGACGCCTCTATGATGATGGTCAAAAGTTTTGCTTTAACTTCGAAAATTGAGCTGCCGCTACTTCTCTGAGCTTCTGCAGTTTGTAGGTGAAACATCAATGCGGCATCGTCAGGGTCTCCTCGGTCGTCTGGAGGAGCTTCGTCTGGATTTTAGGGTCTGGATGTCAAACAGAAGCAGCCGCTGAATGAAGCTCTGAAACTACAGCTACAAAAGCAGGTAAATTTAGCAGAAGCCGTTTTGCACAAGAGAAGAGGAGCTCCTGATGGAAAGACGGTGGACATGGTGTCTTTACATCCAGCTGAAAACCCTGTTTATTGTAACTTTAAGCAGGTTTTTAAGCCTGTTTTAAGTGTGCTACAGATGGTCATGGTCCAACTTGCTCCTAGTGGAAACAGTTGGGTCTGTAAATACTGTTATGAAGCTCCACACCTCCTCTTTCTGTGAAGCACCTTGAGATAACTGTCAACTGAAGCCATAGAAATAAAAATGACTTGACTTTTATTCCCTTGATTTCTGTGCGTTTGGACCTTGGCACCACTGAAGGTTTTTTATTCTCTCACAGGTTGAGTCTCAGCCTGAAGCTTTAATATTGTGTGTTCTTGAACAACCACCTTCCACCTGCACCTGTTAATCTGTTTGAAGCAGCTCAGACACGACGAGTGGAGCTTCCAGGAGACTTTGGCTGACCCTCCCCTCCTCCTCCTCCACCCCCCTCCTCCCTGCTCCATCAGCTGCAGTTTAACTCTCTTACTTCAGTCTGCATGTAGAGCTGGCGATGTGATTTGACTTGGCAGGACGGTTTTTGCTCTCAGGGCTTCTTCCCATTCTGCTGCAGCAACACAACACAACACAACACAAACACAACTCAGGCTTCATGCAGAGAGCTCAGGAAACCAACCTGGATGTTCAGACCCTGCAGCGGGAGCGGTGGGGGGCGGGGGGAGACGTCTGACAGCAGTCGGCATATGGAGCGAATCTACGGCCTGTGAGCACGAGGGATTTTAAAAAACATCACGACGAGTCAGACTATATGATGCATTCACATCATGTCAGACAAAACAGCGCCGCAGTTATTAACTTAAAACAAACAACGGCGCCGCCGAGAAGACCAACATGTCTATTGTCTCGAACAAGAGACTGTTGATGTATTTTTAATAAAGCGGGAGAGACGGCATCTCTCCCTCTTAACCTTGTTTCACACTGTTTTGTTTACATGTCTGTCTTTGCTCCGTCTTTCTATTAGTTATGTTTCTATTTTTGTGACCTGTTGAGAAGCTGTAGATCTTCTTCTTCTGTCTCACCCAGAGCACAAAGCTGCTGATGTTTCACACTTTTCGGCAATGAAAAGATGAGAAAAAACAAGAATGAGATCTGGATCCAGAACCTGATCCTTTGAGCTCCATGTTGTCCAGAATCTACTAGCTATAAAAAAACATCCATTTGTTTTAATTCGACTCGTCCTGTTGCTGTAAATACTAGTTTGCAGCTAATTGCTAAAAAACCTCCTCCTGTTTAAACATCAATGTTTGCCAAAAACTTAAACGTTAAATTATTAAAAGAAACAAAATAAATGAAGGAAAGAATACATTTGTGATGCATTCACAGGAACTCAGAGTTTGAGAATTATTTATGAGTTTGGTGGAGAGAGTGGTGAGGTATTGAATTACTGAGGGTTTTAGTTTTTAATGAGATTTTTTTTGTAAGTGCATTTTTTGGGCTTTTTTTTTTGTACCTTTAATGGAAAACACAGTTGAAATGGAGACAGGAACTGAGGAGGCAGAAGGACATGCTCAACCAGCCGAGCTAAACACCGTCCCTAGTTTATAATAGGGTCTGATATAAAATAAGAAAGTATTGGATTATGTCACTAAAAATGTCTCCTTTTTAAACTGTTTTTTATAAAATACTGATGATAAATGAATAAATGTATTAATAAAGATGATATTGATTGAAATATCATGCACACATCCTGCCCCTCCATGCCTCAGTGGGCGCTGTGGTTGTGGGTCCACGATTGCAAAGACTCACCAATATCATCCATTGTCACAATTAGCGCCCTAGGAAGGAAGGAATAAGGAAGGAAAGGAGGAAGGAAGGTGGGACGGAAGGAGTTTGGATGACGACCATTTCCAGCTACCTGAGCCCGGTTGGACTTCACTTTGTTCAACACTGATTGGCTGTTGTGAGGTTGAGTCTATTTTGGTGTTTACACAGCTTCAACTTAGTAAATTCAACAATATTAGAATTTAAAGTTACAATCCTGAACACTCTTAATCATTATAGGATCAATTTCCTTTAAATGTTATTATTAGGGTTGCCCCGATACCGATACTGGTATCGAGTATCGGTCCGATACTGTTGTAATATACTTGTATTGGTATCTGTGAACCTTAGCGAGTACAAAAACCGATACCAGTGCATGCAATTGCTCTGCATGAAGACTACGATCAGAGGGTGGCTTTGCATCTTTGTTGTATTTTTTTTTTAGATCATAAAATAAAATAAAATAAAATAAAACATGTCTTCCAATTCATTGCATTTTGCCTAATCGTTTGTTTTTTTGTTGTGGTATCGGCAGTATCGGTACTCAGATTCAAGAATCGGTATCGTATCGGTTTGAAAAAAAGTGGTATCGGGACATCCCTAGTTATTATCCTGTGCATTGCTGCACCTGAGTAACATAACAGGTTCCTTCATGTTCTTCACATGTTGAACGGTAGCAGGGGCGGAGCTTCAGGGGGGGCTGGGAGGGCGGCACGCCCCCGGCCCGGGCCCCGGAGGGGCCCGAGTCGGGGCGGGGACCTGGCGGAGCTGGCCCCCCTCCCCTCTGGGCCCAGGGATCGGGCCCAGAGGAGCTGCGGCCATGCGGCCATTTTTTCTATTTATCTCAACTTCCAGGGCGCAGATACACGTATGTGATGTTATAGGTTGCCCCGTCAGGATGAGTTATGGTTGCTCAAAACTTTTCAAGATTGATATAAGTGTAGTACTAGTAGTAATATTGAATAAAAAGTTGTGCTATATGATTGTTTTTCCCCCACTCTCACATTTTATTTACGACGTGCAGATTAAGTGGATCAGTGATATTGTCTCCAAGTGTATTTTGGGTAAATCGCCTTACTGACGCAGAAAGCAACTTCCGGGTGAACATTTTCAATGCATGTCTTGATATTGCAAAAGTCTGTGGAGAATCTGGTAAAAATGCTCCTTGTCAACCACCCAGCAGTAACTTGGTAACTACATTCAGTGAGGTTTGCATCGCCCTCCTTTTATCTCTGACTCTCATGTCACGGTTGCAACCTCTGAGCGCTCATTCTCCAAGTTAAAATTATTAATTAAATCCTAATTAAAAACCACTTGAGGAGCACAGTAGGACAGGAGAGACTGAGGCCAATACGAGGCTTCACCGAATCTGATCTTTTTCTTAATCGTTTTGAAAAAATCTCCGTGAACACGGCATCGTTTCCAGAAATATCTGCGTCCACATGGATCCAGTGAAAACGACCCAAAACGCTACGCGCTGAAGGTGTGTGTGGCGTGTGTGGCGCTGCAGCGCGGCCACAGAGAAGAAGACGGGAAGTCCCCTCTGAAATTCAACAGAAGAAGAAGTCCCCGCGATTTATTCAAACTCGAGCATGGGATTTAATGTTGACAAAGTCGTGTCAGAGACGATCAGTGTGATGATTAAACGCAATTCAAGCGCAGTGCGACCATGGAAGTATTATATTACGAGACGAGTGCGACCAGGTAGTCGGCCGTCGTTGTTACAGCCGCCTGCTGTAGCGGTGTGTGTGGGCAAGGCTCAGTATGCTCTTCAAGTGGTGAGTAGGCTATTGAAATTGTGTTTGTACACCAGTTTTACGAAACTTTAGCCTGTATCCATTGATATAGCCTACTGTGCTCTCATTAGTTGAAATAGTGGGTGTCAAAATGATGTGATCGCTATCCGTGGTGCTGAACCTTTTCTTTCTTTTTTCTTTTTTTTTAAATCAGTGATGATGAACTGCTTTTGTGTTTTTTGTTGTTCTCTTGGTTTGTTATAGCTATCGTTAGATGGACTTCAAAATGACATAGGCTAGTTGCTCTCAGTGCTGCTGATGTGTGTAGGCTAAGCCCCGCTGTTGCGGGCATGTGTAGGCTATGCTGTAAAATGATGTTATGATTATTTGGGTTTAAAGGGCCCGGTCATGAGCCCCGCCCCCGGCCCGGCTCTGATTCGTTCCGCTACTGAACGGTAGTAAACTGATCTGAGAACTGAGAACACCAGTGAAGGTGCAGCTGTATTTACACTGTTTGTTCCTCCCAGTTCTGAAACAAGGAGCTTCTGAACGTTCAGCAGCAGCAGCAGCTCCACTGTAGAAAGCTGCTCATTTACTCCTCAAGATCTGGACACAAGTGGTAATTTAACTGCTGTTAATTAGACACAGAGAGGAAGAACCACTGTACATGTGCACATGATTGTTGCAGAGAAAGAAAGACAGAAAGAAATAAGAAAGAAAGAGGGAGTCGTACAGTAGATGAGTTTGGCTTTAATTACTGATGCAGAGCCTGAAGCTGTCACAGCTGGACGTCACATGACCAAACAGGAAGTACAAGAAACTGAGACATCAGAGCTGCTGGGTTTAAAAAGTCTTGGCATTAACGAATAGAGAAGCTTCTTCTTCTTCTTCACATATTAAGTGTTGCAGAAACACCTCTCAGATTAGACAACGTATACACAAATAGCTGTTGCGTCGGCTTCAAACCGCGCTCCGCTCTTTGCAGGAGTTGGAAAACATTTGAGAACAGAAGCGTCTGACGATGTGAGGCTTTCAGAGGAGGAGGAGGAGAAGGAGGAGGAGGAGGAGGAGGATGGGGGGGGGGTTATTCCTCCACCCACATGGCATCGACCGCAATGCAATTTTTTCTCATCCTCCTTCCTCAACCCTCTTTTGTAAAGTGTGGGAGGAGGAGGAGGAGGAGGATGAGGATGAGGAGGAGGAGGATGAGGAGGGGGGAGACAGGTCGCAAATGAATCACTCAGCATGACGAGGACTACACACACGTACGCACAGGCTCTATCTGATTACACACCCTTCAGTCTCTCTCTGATTGGCATGCAGCACAATATCAGTAATTACTGCTGGGGAGTCGAGATAGATGGAGGGATGTCAGCGGAGGGAGGAGGAGGAGGAGGAGGAGGAGGAGGAGGAGGAGTGAGGGTGGTAATCCTTCTCCACTAAAGAGAAGTCAGTTTGTTCAGAGGTAGAACAGATGAGTGACAAATAAACGCTGAAACGCTCTCAGATGCTGTTTTTTTTATGGGATGTGAATGATTTTTTACTCTCCCTCCCTCTCATCAGTCCATCCCTGCTGCTTATAGCGCACAGGAAAAGTGTTTCGGCGGCGTTCGTCTCAACAATCATCAGATTGTGCTTGTTGACGACAGCAGTCGTTTCAGTCCGAGGGTGAAATACGGAGCAGGTTGTAAACTGTTCTCACTCATTTTTACAACCGATGTTTTTAAACTCTATCTCTTCCCGGGTCGTGTCCTTCACCGACGACATCGTGTTCCTGCAGAAACGAGGTCGAGATATCATCAAAATACCGTTGTTTATTGCTTTAAAACTCTCTGGTTCTGGATGCGGTGCAAATGGTGCAACAGCAGATCAAACAGATCGAAATCAACGAGAGCAAAAATGATGCAGATACGTCCGCCAGCTGATCTGAGGCTGATTAGTTGGTTAGATATCAGTGTGATGAGGCCTCAGATGGCCTTGAAGGGAATCCAAACTTATTCTCTCCCCCTGTTCTGAAACGAACAATGAGCCAATATAAAGTCAATGAAATGGGAGTAATGTGACATTTTGGATGAGTGTCAGGTTGGAGGAGCGCTGGCAGAGAGCGAAGACAAAGATAGAAACGACCTGATCCTAGAAATCTCAGAGACGGCGTGCCAGGAAAAACTGAACTTAAATTTAGTCTCAGAGAAAAAGGAACAAATGTGATTGTGGTTGTGGTGTCGATGCGGATGATCAGGAGATAAGGTCGAAGGCAGAACAACCTGGTCTTTGTTCAAAAACAAGATTGGAAACAGGAAGGGAAGGAAGAAATGTGAATGAATGAAGAAATGAAGAAAAGTGAACAAGAACTGAAAATATACAGATATAATAATAACAAAAAGGGTCAGAAAAGATATGAAATCATAGTGTTTGATTTCATTTAATTTATTGTTTATTTGCTGAGGACAATGCACATTATCGAACAATTATGTGAATGTACCAGATTTAGCTAGGAGCTAATTTCCATCCGCAGTCCTTGCATTTAAAAACGGACAGACCATACCATACAAAGACATAACAATAGGAAACCTGCATACGTGCAAGAGAAAACATAGTAACAGCAGCAGTTACAACAATAAGAAAACAGGTAGCAACCTGCATAAATATAAAGGAGGAGTTGCAGCATAGCAGCATTTGTAGCAATGAAAAAATAGGAAATGAGAAAACAGGTAGCAGTGCCATGGCTGCATGGCTGCATCGTTGCATTGCTGCATGGCATTGCTACCTGCATAAATGTAAGAGAAAACAAAGTATTAGCAGCAGTCTCACAGTAAAATTACATGCAAAATAACATACGATAACAGGTAAGGGCTACAGTAATACTGTATTAAAGTGCTGGTAGATATTTCATTCATGGGTGCAAATCTGATGGGACAGTAACCATTCTGTTTTTTCAATGCATTAAAAGTACTGTAGGGCTGTTTCTGATCGGCGTTGGGAGGCTATTCCAACATGTGCTGCCCTTCTCAACTGTGTTTAAGAAGTTCTGCAAAAAAAAAAAGTGCCACAGCATCGAACTCCAGTAGAAGTGTTGTTTTCCTTACAGATACAATCAGTGCATCTGCAGAGGAGGGTGCAGAGGTATCATCGATTGGTCATTTAGAACTAATCTGCAGTTCTTATTTACAACACTGAATACATTTGATACTAGTAAATTTGGCCACTGATGCCTAAATCTGAACGTTTTTACAACATGAACTAGATTTGTGGTCACTGAAGTTGCTTAAATATGGTATAAAACGTCAATAAAAGTGGTACTATTGTGTTAGTTCGAATGCACAAACTGGAAATGTCCCATGGTGCTGCTGTCATTTACATTTAAACGCTCCTTTTACTTTGTTTTTACTGTGATAAAACTGTTTACACACATATAAGTATGGATGCAGGTTAGGTTCCTCTCTCTGTTGTTCTTTGCAGACAGTTTGGCACCGTCTCATTTTTCAGCGTTAGAGAGCACAGAGTCTACACACACACGCACACATACACACACACAGCCTCCATTTGTTTCACTGTACTCATGGACTCAGATACACTCCCACTGAGTTTTATTAGAGACACAGCAGAGTATCTCCATTACAAACATTCATCTAAGTGACAGTAATGCACCAATAAAACAAGACAGGAAGAGGGCACACACACTGACCACACACACACACACACACACAAACACACACACAGTCGTTTCATGTGAACTAAATACAAAACTATGGCTGCCTCTTCTCCTCTGATGGCGCCTCTTGACCTCTGACCTCCAGACAACCAGCTAGGGGCTAACGTCAGCAGCTAACATTAGCACAATGCCAACGCTAACACGTTTTAATTTTGTTCCCTCATTGAGTTTAGCTCGTCAGCACTAAACAAAAAGCAAAGCTGAGGCTGATGGGAAACAAACCACATCTCTAGCATGAACGACCGAGTCATGCTGCATTCGAGGCACCTCAGAACTCAGGATTTTCCAAACTCCTACTTGAAAAAATGCAATAACGGCAACAATCTGCACCCACACCGTCATGGATTAAAATGCATTTCTTGATGGCAAAATACATTAAAATGTTATGAAATATACAATATCTACTTATGCTAATAGATTACCTACTGATATTGTGGAACACAAGAAAGTCATATTTTTATTTCTCTTCGACTTTAAATGATCTGTTTCATGATTTTAAAATGCATCTTAGTTTTTATTGTTTTTGTGCCCTTTGTTTGTAATGTTTTATTGCCTATTAGCTACATGAAGCACTTTTCAACTTTTGAAACTCTGAGATCCGAGTCGCCATGAACGCAGCATCACCCACTGAAAACACTGACCTGAGCCAGAACCTTGTTGCCACGGTTATAACGGCAAACAGTTATGGACAAATTGGTTAGAGTTCAAGGAAAAAGATCATTTTGAGATTGGGGGCAGAAATTCAAGTCTTTTGACAACGTTAGACTGAAAATCTCTGTTGTCATGGTTACGATTATAACAAGATGCTTTTTCAAAAATGTTCAGGGGTAAAAAAAAAAAAAGGAACATCTACCACCTACAGTACAACCTCTGTCACCTCTGTTTACTACAACGTCAACACACAGTTTTCTGCTCCTTGGCTCCTGTCATAATTACCACAGTCACTGAATGTCACACGGCAACAAAATATCACAACCTGCTGCTGCACAGACGGCAACGACGACGACCTGCGACTCCTCAGGGTCGGTAGATTTAACAGGTATGTGTTCACAAACCAAAGTATTGGACAAACTGACATTTGCACCTGAAGATGGTGCTGAGTAAAAAAGTTGGTGGTAGGATGAGGGAGCGTGAACGATCAATCTGAGATTTCACATTGAAACCAAAAACATCCATGGCAGCGATAGAAGAAACTACAGCAGGATTTAGGGTTTTAGGTTCAAGACATTTGCGTTCAAATTTTAAAAAAAAGATCAGTCCAGATCACAGCTGCAGGGACGTGTTCTCTGTCATTTTCTCACTTATTTAACGTAATACAATATGTTTAAGATACTGTGATTAAAATTGTTCTACAGAAGTATGTTTGTGTAACTACCTGAAAAACGTGCTTGCACCAGCGTCAACAGTGGGAGACTTCATTCTGTTCAATACAAACTGTGTTTAATAATAATAATAATAATAATAATAATTAATAATTTATTTGTAACGCACTTTATATTTACCAAAAACTCTCAAAGTGCTACAACGGCAACCAAAACAAGAAAAATTGGTTAAAAACAAGAGTTAAAAACAGTTATCTTGAGCGAGCAAAACAATCGATCAACCATGGAACGCTAATTTAAATATGGAATAGATTTAATATAAAACGATCTTTTCCGGGGCATCGCGTGGCGTAGTGGTTAGAGCGGGCGCCCCATGTACAATATAGAGGCTCAGTCCTCACTGCAGTCGGCCCTGGTTCGAGTGCATGTCATTCCCCCTCTCTCTGCCTCCCTGTTTCCTGTCTGTCTCAACTGTACTATCCATAAAGGCAAAAATGCCCCAAAAATATACTTAAATATACTTATATCTCTTTTTAGCTGAGGAATGTAAACATCAAGCCACATGATTATCATGAGTACTGGCTCTGATACAGTAATGGTCTTGAAAATGGTCTTGCATCGGTTTGGTCTCGGTTTCAGACTTGGTCTTGACGCGGTCTCGGGTTCGGTGGTCTTGACTCCAACACTGCTGTAGGTTCTGGGGACCTTGACCTTCACGTCGATCCACTGAGACTTGAGTGTTGGACCCTAAAATAGTTTCCTTTCTCCATCACGACCGTCTTTCCTAAATGTCAGCGGCTGGGATGAGTGTCTGAGGAACTGACTTGATGTTTATTGTCTGTGATCGTCAGCCGGGCCGTTCAGGCTCGCAGCAAGTTTCACTGTTGTCTCATTAAATATGTCTGTTTTTACAGTGTCCCACAACACACACACACACACACACACTCACACGGTCTGACCTTGCATCAGGAACGCTGCCTCCCGGCGTTATTACTGCCAGTATGCCCCCCCCCCCCCCCCCCACTCCCCCCACCCGACTTCAGGGATTAACTTCCTATCCCGTATCTGTCGCTGCATCTCTCTGTCAGGTATGACTGTCTTGTTAGGGATTAGTTTTTATGGAGGCTGTTGCGTGAGCACAAAAACAAACTGTGATGTGATCAAACTCAAACTCAGAACTTATAATGAACAGAAATGTGGCTACAAGCACGGAATCCTGATGCTGCTTTGGTTTTTGCATGAGAGATGAAAATGATACGGAAGCGTTTTTTGTTTTATTTATTTATTTATTTTTTTTCTGACTAATTTTTTTCCTCCAGTTTTTCAGGGTCATCCTTTTCTGACTTAGCGATTGAGATTTCAAAGCTCCCACCTGCAAGTAACGTAAGGACTGGACTTCAAAATAAAGGTGCTCCATCAGACTGTGGTGTTCTGTAATAACAGGTAGTTTCCTTTCAATATAAATCTGAGTTTACTAGGAACACAGTGAAAATTAGAAAAATGAGTGGGCTTTTCCTTTAAAAATCTACAATGTCGGTAATGGCTCCACTGCATTTTTTGTGGAACATGGATGTATCTCATGGATCTAAGATGTTATAGATCCGTGATGAAGTAGAGGCATGACTGCAGCAGTTAAACGTTACTTGCAGGTGGGAGCTTCTTGCAGGATTTTGAAATCTCGTTAAGTCAAGAAAAAATTACCCCGAAAAACAGGAGGAAAAAAATTACCACAAAAAATGAAGAAAAAAAAATCAGAAAAAAGAAAAAAAAATTACTCAGAAAAACTGAAATAATTACTCCAAAAAAACAAAACAAAACAAAAAAAAAGATTTTTTTTAAATTATTCCAGTGAATGCAATACGCTTCCGTAGAAAACCAAGAGGAACGATGTCAAAACCCATAGTTTTCTCTTTTTATATTAGATGAACCTGTGACCCAACCTGAGAAAAAAACACACACACAATAAAAACAAACAACTACCTGCAACAGAAACTACAACTTTGAGGAGTTTCCAGATTGAACTCCAGTTTAGATCACACACCGCCGGTCTCGTTGTTCATAATCAGAGGCGATCAGAGCTTTGATCGGAGGTGAGGACAGAGACGGAGACAGAGGACGGCGTCTCCGTCTCCGTGGGAACGACAGAGTCCGTGGTCAGTGTTAAGCGCTAAATGAAAATAGCTGTTGGTTGATAGATGATGTCGTTTCAACAGCAGCCGCCATTACTGCTTCATCTATCGCGGTGGACCGGGGTGCTGTTGTAGGGTCCATTACTCACTGTAACACACACACACACACACACACACACACACACACACACACACACACGCACGCACACACACACACACACACACACATAAAGAAGTAATGGATGAAAGCTTCAGAGATGCTCAGCGCTGCAGAGAGGAGGGGACGGCCCGTCTTATAATTTAATGGGATAAAACACTTTATTCTGAAAGATTGAACAAGAACTAGTGATACTTTTGTGTGCATGTATACAGTATGTGTGTGTATATGTGTGTGTGTGTTACTTCCCCCTCCACACACACACACACACACACACACAAGCCTGGAACATTTACTTCCCTCCGCTCACCCAAGACGATGAAACTCTGACAACCCAGAGTGCGAAGCTAAAACAAACGTCAATTGTCAACAGCCGGCAGTAACAGCCAGAGCTTCACTGTTGCATGTGTGTGTGTGTTTGTGTGTGTTTTTGCATGACGATGCATGCATGTGTGTGTGTGTGTGTGTGTGTGTGTGTGTGTGTGTGCAGCCTGTCTGTCGCTGCCATGGCCCAGCAGCTCGTTGTTTCGTCGGTTTTTCTCTGCTACACTTGTGAAGTTGACAGTTTGTGACAAGCAGAAGACTCGCAGGATGAAGCTGCGCTGACGACACCACGCACACAGACACACACAGACGCACACAGACACACACAGACACACACACACATCAACCAGAACAACCGTCCTCTAACACGACTAACACCACACAGTCCTGGAAAGACGAGAAAAAGAAGTACAGTGCTGCTTTCTGAGCTTGTTTTATTGACTTTGCATCATTTAAAAAGTTTCCTCTCCAACCTGAACCTGAACCTCAATCAAATTCTCTATGTGTCATAATGTCAAACAGGCTCCAATCATGGTCAGTTTTTTTATTAATGAATATGAGCTCCCTGTCAAATAATTCAACCTCCGTCTCTTTACAAATTAGCCTCCATGCAAATACGGCACAACCCAAATTTACATTCTGTGTCAGAGATCAGCGCTAATGCAGGAGGCAGAGTAAAGACTATGCAGGACGTGCGGACGGTGGAGTCGGAGTCTGCCGGCGTTCACAGGAATTAAAAGCCGGCGGGAAAGAAATTAATCTCTAATGCAAATTGGTTTTGTTAGACTGAGATTAAAAATTAATTCTTGACCTGAGACGATCTCCAAGACCAAGGCATCACAGAAACCATGGTGCATGGAGTGGAGTGCGCTTGGTTACGTTTTGCTGGTGGAGCGTACATTTACATATAATGTGCTGCATGCATTCAGTGGACAAGCATGCAGGGATATTTAAAAGCAATCGGGACATACTTGACAAGTGCAGCCTGTCATCAGAGTGCCATTGTGCACACTAGCACAACTCTGACACACAGTGTTCTGCTGGATCACAGACTCATCTACTCCAAAAGTGTCTCTATGTGCAAGATTCAAATCATAAATGTGTAAGCTCAACTCTGTAAGAAACAAAGACAAGGGTTAAAGGGATAGTTCGGGTTTTTTGATATGAATCTATATGGCTTCCCCATCACTAGTTACATGCTGTGACAGCGACTTTCCCCGGACTGCGTCCCGTGAGCGGAGTTCCGGAAATAACAGTGCTGAAAAATGTAGTCCGGCTAGTTGGCTGGGGTCAAATATATATGAGAAAAGCGTTTTGCTTCTCAAAACAATATGCGTTCAAAAGAGTGATACATTTGCATCACAAAACCGTTGTCCAGGAAAAAGTCTGACCTCGCATTCGCATTGCGCTATTTTCTCTCCCTCCGTATCGCTGAGGTCTGCCGCCTGCAGACGGCTGTTAAAGTTTCCATCAGCTGTTTCACTGAGTTTACTGCTTGGATAGTTCACATAAACATATCTGACTATGGCACAAGTAATGAAGCCATCCCTTGTTTTAGCACAGAGCCAAATGGAGACCATTATTAACCTGAATATAGGCTGTGATGCTGAACCTCGTCAGATGGAGTTAAAACGGGCAGAGAGAGAGAGAGAGGAGGGACAGGGAAGCGACAAGCTGAAGTTAGACCCACAGTTGTAGCTGTGACAGACAGGGTGGCCGGGTGATGATCAGAAATGCAGCGCAGTCCGTGATTCAGTCCAACAAATGTACACAGACAATCAAGACAACTTTTTTTTTCTTGCCGTTATAAAATAGCGAGCCTACACAGCAGCCACGTCCACTGTGCTCTGGCTCAGCTGACCGCTGTTCAGATGGCGGTTATAGATCTTCACATGTTGAACTGTTTTAAATAAAGTGCAGCCAAACACCGACTGAAGAGAAAGCGAGGCTCATATGACAGCTGCAGGTGAGCTGCTTCAGCTGGCTGGAGAGTAGCGCCGTTCTTTCTTTCTTTTTCAGCAGCACCGTCCGGTGCAGGTGATGCACGCTGTCTGTCTGTGTATGTTTGTAGGTCTGATCTTCCACCATGAACTGCCATAGTCAGATAAGTTTATGTGAACTATCCGAGCAGTAAACTCAGTGAAACAGCTGATGGAAACGTGCACAGGCGTCTGCAGGCGCAGTTGAAAAGCGCAGTGATACGGAGGGAGAGAAAATAGCAAAAAGAACGAATGCGAGGTCAGACTTTTTCCTGGACAACAGTTTTGTGATGCAAATTTATCACTCTTTTGAACGCATATTGTTTTGAGAAGCAAAACGCTTTATTTTCGTGACCCCAGCAAACTAGCCGGACTACATTCGTCAGCGCCGAAACCGGGCCGGAACTCCGCTCACGGGACGCAGTCCGGGAAAAGTCGCTGTCACAGCATGTAACTAGTGATGGGGAAGCCATATAGATTCATATAAAAAAACCCGAACTATCCCTTTAAGGAAAAAGAAAAAAAGTTAAACAGAAAAATATTCACATAAGGTAGCTTTAACCAATAGAGAAAATTCATAATTATGAAATAACAGTAAACAAAAAATATATATGAGAAAAGATATGAGATTAAAAAGTCATAATTATGAGCTAGAAAGAATGAAATGAATTCAATGGCCTTTCCTAATTGTGGCTCGTGTCTCCCGGTGACGGCGGACTTCACCAGCTGGTGCATTGTGGGAATAATACTTGGCCAAACACTGCACCGATGAGGTCTTACCGTAAATGTGGTTAAAGTGCAAATCAAGCGCGCTGGACGTTTGGTTGTTGGAGAAATGGGAAGTGGGAAGTGCCCAAACGTGTAAGTGTGATTGAGTGTGCATATTGGGACAGGTCCCGTGTTGTGCATGAACATGAATCACCTCACCAGAAGGTGGCGCTAACGCGTGAAAAGCTGTTCCCTAACTGCCAGGAAACTGCAGAAGAAGAAGTGAGTTCTGCAGCAGCACCTGAGGGTTCACTGCACCCGGCGTCTAATACTGGTGATTCAAACAGCTGTGCAGCCGAACACAGTTTCTATTAATATTACAAGGACTTTCATTATGAAAGCATCACAAATTCTGATAGAAAAAGCCAACAGGGTCTGAAAAAAACTGAATGTGAACTTCAGCCACAGGAGCAAACCAACCTATTCTTTTAAAAATACCTCTGAATGATCAGAGGAAATCATTCATGGGTCACTGGTTCTTTCTTTAGCTAAACCAGCCTGGAGCTCGGACAGAGGAGGTTATTCTACTAAAATAAGCCGAAAAGAAATGAGTTGAACTAGTTTATTTTAATCTGTGTGAACTGACCCTTGAGCTCTTGTGAAGTGTGAACTTTGCAAGATTACTTTGCCAACCGTTATTCAGGTTGTTCTGGTTTCCGTCCAGAACTGCTATTAGAGCCATTTCTCACAAGCCGTCTCTCCAGGCTCTGACAACCGGGTTGAGGAAAATCAGCCACAGCTTCGAAGATTTCCTTAAAAACAATAATCGTTAAGATTTCAAGTTGTTGACCGATGCGGTACGCAGTTGAAAAGCTGACATAATAATACAGCAGGTCCCAGAGCACAGAGAACAAAAAGAACAAAAAGAACTTGGTAGTGGCAGTAATGATCAAACTCTTTACTTCAAATGCTCTCCTGCGCTGGCGTCGGTCCAGGATGTGCACGCATCGTTTCCTGTGAGTCCAGAGTGTGAAGTTTGGCAGTTTAAATCCCGGTAGGTTGAAGTTTCAGGCAGCAGCAGCTCTAACAAATAAAACCTCCACTCAGGCCCCTGCAGAATGTAAACCCCCTCAGTGGCTATTACTGGGGAAAAAATGGGTTGAATGTAATTAAAATGTGATGGATTAACTGTAAACATTACACACAACTATATATTTATAATTAGCACATGGGAGCGAGTGTTGTTGTTGTGCTGCAGGACTGCAGTAGCAATATTTAACCAGTTATGGACTCCATTAAGAGATTAGGTTCCTAAAAGTTCACTTTGCATTTTACAACTCTTACATTCTCTATTTATACAGTAGGACTGAACCCTATTCATATTTCATATTTTTAAAGGGGAATTGCCGGGTTTTTTTTACAATCTGGACCTTATTTCTAGCATAAAACACTTAGTCACCCAGATCAGAGGTCAGAGGTCAGTAGGTCAACCTACAGAACCTGGATGTTGATAACAGCTAACCCCGGACTCAGAGGGGAATAGCACTAGTGTATCATAACAAAATATTGGTGAAACGAACGAATTTCGTGGCAGATAATGTGTTATTACTGTATATGGATATACACGGCTCTTGGCTGGATCTAATTTCGTTGGAATGACACCAAAGTTACATGGGTGAGTAAATGATCCTATTTTATGCTAGAAATAAGGTCCAGATTGTAAAAAATGGCAATTCCCCTTTAAGAGATTAGGTTCCTAAAAGTTCACTTTGCATTTTACATCTCTTACATTCTCTATTTCCAGGTTTTTTGTTGTTGTTGTTGTTGTTTTCTATGTGATTTACAATTGATTTTTTATACCTATTGTGAAGCACATTGAGTCTGCCTTGTGCATGAAATGCGCTTTATAAATAAAGTTGAATTGAATTGAATTAAATCTACAGTATTTCTACAGTACATCGAACCCTTTTCATATTTCATATTTTTAAGGAGCGATATGCAAGACAAACTGTATCAGCGCGGGTAATGATGTAAGAATCTGTAATCTTATCTCCTAGAAACACTGTAACTCTAGGGTGTTAATCGCCGGGCACTATTGTTATTCTGTGGATTTTTTCCTAGTTATTTTTCCACTTCCCCAATTTTCGACTAAGAATGCAGGACATATTATATATCACTGCAGCGTGTTGTGACACATTGGGTGATTTTATGATTACTTGCCAATTACATCCAGTGTAGCGGCTCCTTTAACAGCCGTCTCTTTCTAAGCTTTTATTCACTGGCGTTCATGTGCCCAGTTATTGTACCTTGAATGTGTTTTCATCGTCATGTCACGTCAATCAACTGAACGTCAGGGAATAAACACACTGTTCCACGCTTTCAATAGCTCATTACTGATGATCGGTGTTTATTCTCTGCAACGCCGCTCTTTTCTTTAAAAGGGCCCCCCCCGTCCCCGTCCCCGTCCTCCTGTCGCTTCATGACAACGCTCCTGCTGCGAGGAGGAAATGTAAAAATGCCAAATGCAAATGAAAGCGGGATAAAACTGCGAGTGTCCTACAACATTGTGAAGGACACGATGTGGAAATATCACGGCGCGCGGGTAATGATGTAAGAATCTGTAATCTTATCTCCTAGAAACACTGTAACTCTAGGGTGTTATTTATTCAGTGTTATCCCTCCTCTAGTCGCTGTACTTAAGCATCATCTCCACTGTTTTCCTTTTAACATTATTTACCAAAATGTTGGAGCATATAAAGGAATCGTCCTGGGGATAAAAAAAACAGGGGGATAACACGCCCCCCTCTCTCTCCTCTGGGATCGCTGCTGCTGCTTTTCAAGTGATTTCCTTTCTTTCTTGTCCTGGAGGAAACTGGAGTCTCGCCTCACGTCCTCCACCTGTCGCCCACATATTGTTTTTTAATGAGGTGTTTTCGGTTCAGTCGGTAATGGTGCTTTCATTATACAAACCTCCTTGACCACTGGCATTGTCTCAATGAGTTTTTAAAAAATGCTCCAAGTCCTGATCCCTCATCTCCTGAAATGTTATGTGTCTTTAAAGGGATAGTTCACCCAAAATTCAAATTTCACTCATTATCTACTCACCTTCATGTCGACTAAGAGCTATGAGAATTTTCAGAGTCCTTTTTCAGAGGGACATTACAGTCGAGCAGTATGGAGGTATTTGGATGTTTTTTGGTGTGTCTTTTTGGACGAAGAAACCTGGTGTCCATTGACAACCATTATATGGACAAATACTGCTGCGCGGACCCCCTCGTAACTCAGAGAAGGAACGGAGGACTCTGAAAATTCTCACAGCTCTTAGTCGACATGAGGGTGAGTAGATAATGAGTGAAATTTGAATTTTGGGTGAACTATCCCTTTAACTGTGAGGACAGCTGTTGTGTTCCAACACTATTTTAGCATCACAACCCGTTTTATATCTTTTGCAAGTCGACATAATAAAGAAAGAAATTCCATCCCCTCAAAGCACAGAGTCCGTCTGTTCTCCTCAGAGAGACCGATGACCACCTTTTTTATTTTTAAAATGGCTTTGGAAACTTCTCCATCTCCTAAATCCATCTGCAGCCTTGAATATTGTAGATAAAATAATTTCACTGTGGCTCTAAGATTCAGTTTTCAGCTTTCCCAGACAGTCACCTTCAAAGCACAAAGGATTTTTTTGGATGCATTTCCCCTTTTCTGGAGCTGTGGGCGAATCCAATCTGTGTAAATCAGACCAGTCATCATCTGCGTGTGTCGACCAGATCATGGTCCGTTTTGAAACACCGTGCACATACAGCGCAGCCGGGACCATTTTTTAGATGCCAAGGGTTGTAAAATCAAATATTTGTATGTATATAATAGTAACCGCTTCCTGTTTCCTGCTTGTTTCAGCGATCTGTTATTTGTGCAGCAACAAATGTTGAAGGAAGTTGGCAGCGGCCGCTCCATCTGTGATTCTTGGACCTGATATTTCTTGCGTGTCGATGTCCATTTCATGTTGACTTCAGAACAGCGTCTACATCAGAGCGCGATAATCCGAGGTATCATCTGTTGCCTGTCTTCTGGTCTCCGCGGATAAATGGATGAAAAACCGATTCACTGCAGAGTTTCACACATTGTTATTCAAAGTGAGGTGATGAGTCGTCGATGTCGAAGCTAAAGTTGAGGTGGTTTTTTCTCAAGTTGGGTCATAGATTCATCTAATTTAAGAGAAAACTATGTGTTTTGACATTGTTCTACTTGTTTTCTATGGACGCATGGCATTCACTTGAATATTAAACCCAGTTTTTCTGAGTAATTTACTTTTTGGTTTTTTTTTTTTCAGTTTTTCTGACTAATTATTTCCTGTCTTTTGTGGTCATTCTTTTGTGACTTAGCTATTGAGATGTCAAAATCCTACTGATTTCAAAATAAAGGTGTTACATCAGACTGTTCTGATATTGTCTGAATGTAATAACAGGTAGTTTCCATCTGAATTTACTGGGAACACAGTGAAAATAAGAAAAATGAGTGCACGTTTTCCTTTAAAAACCTGTATCTATGTCATGAAACTAGATGTAATAGATCCGTGATGAGGTGGAGGCTTGACTGCAGAGGTTAAACCTTGTATACTTGCAAGTGGGAGTTTCTCACGGGATTTTGAAATCAGTCAGAAAACCAGAAAATTTATTCAAAAAAACAAACAAACCAAAAAATAAATGACTCTGAAAAACAGAAATAATCATTCCCTGAAAAACAAACCAAACAATAAATGACTCAAGCGAATGCAATATACGCTTCCACAGTTTCCCACTTGTTCATCTTGTTTCTTTTCAGATTGTTGTTTCCTGGTTGGAAGAGAAACACAGGACGGGATGACATGTGCTGACAGATCTGACAGTAAACATACTGTTTGAGGGTTTCGGGTGCTGGTGGTTGATCCCTCTGGGCTGACGGAGCGTGCAGCCATGAATCTGCTCCACCTGCACATCTACAACAGTAGCTGTAAAACGAGGAGGAAACACTCCACGCTCCCAACATCACTTCTCTACATCCCGACTCATTTGCTGCTTTCATTCTTCCAGAAAGAGAAACACATCATCGTCACATCTGGCTTCGAATCTGATTGATCTCTGCAGAAATGACAGATGCACAACAACTGATCCGTGATCAGTGGGAGGCTCACGAGCGGCCGCTGCATAACAAAACTATTCCACAGTGGGGTTATATTGGTCTAATAATCTGTCCTCCCCGTCCCCTCATTCTCCTCATCTACCTGGAATGAAATATGAATCCAGGACCGGTCACATGAATGCTGATTCTCCCAGTGGCAGGTGAGCGTGCACGTAAAAGTCCGACATTTGTATGCAAATAAATGCAAAAAGCCACATGCCATTCTCCATTTTTCGAGTGGTTGCTACGAGCAACAAGTGTATGCATATTTCCCCTGGGCAGGTGTGATTATGAAGCATTTGTCATGGCCCAGTGTCATCAGCGAGGGATAGCGCCTGCAGAAAAATACTCCTGATGAACTCTTCTCTGAAATGGAAAACTGCTCTGATGATGGCTTCCAATAGATTTCCCATCACGTCTCGGTAAGAGGCGGCCGATCTGCTGCTGCAGACTCTAACGCGGTGCTGTTCACCTGCACTCTCGCTCCACCATTGAACACTTTATTATCAGAGAGGTGCGCTGTAGTTTCCCACTGACAGGAAATGTGACAAAACTCCACAATGAGCAACAAAAATATCAGCAAAAACAGACCCCGGAGCAGAGCGGGTGACGGATGTGGACGATGGCACGGATACGACCGGCAGGCAGCTCTCTGGACCGTCATCCATCACCTGCACCGCTGCACACCGAGTGAACATCAGCAGCTTTGACAACTTCACGGCCAAAGTTCTGCCTTTCTAAAACAATCTGTCTTCGATGGACACGTTTAGCAAACATGGTGCAGGAATCCATCCATACATAAGCTATACCACTTTGTCCATAAAGGGTCATGGGGGTCTGGAGTCAATACCAACTGACAGAGGGGAAAGGTTGTCAGTCTACAGTGTACAGGACCGATCGAGACAAACAACCTCACACAACTCACACAGACAATTAAGGGTCTTCATCCAACCTAATGTGCTTGTCTTTAACAGTAAGAGGAAGCCGGAGAACCAGGTAAAGAATCTCTCAATCTAAATGAAGAGCTCATAGAAACAAAAAGAGAAAAAAGAAAAAAGAGTGGCTACGAAACAAAGTAATTAAAACCCCAAGTGTCTAGATTGGGTTTGTGAAAGATCCTGTAAACTTATAACTTACCAAAAAGGTCAATAAACTTATATCAGAGCATCAGAGGAGGAGGTGGTTTTGGTAGAGCGGACATACTGTATTTCCATTCATGGGCTCACCGGTCACTGGACAGACATCAGAGTTCCAATATCTGAGCATTAAAGGGGACATATTATGGATATATCATTTTTTGAAGGCACTTTGGGTGTTTGTCTTGCCTTCCAACCCCCAAAATTTGAGAATTGACCCAAAAATCTGTAATTTTCAGTCTCCCAAGGTTGAAATCCATGCATTTCAATTTGTGGAAAAGAGATACTACTAATACTGTAAACTATATAGCCTACTGCGGTCCAATATACATATGAGTTTCCAAGTCACTGTTAAGTTGATATGAATGTAGTTTTTTCTTTTACTCTTTACCCTAACCACCTTCATGTAAAAACACTACTATAAACCTATGAAGGGAAACACCTGAGACTTCATTTAGAAAGATAGAAATATTCACCATAGACTTTACAGACTTCTTTTAAACTCCAGTGCAAGACTAGTAATTACGATATCTACGGTACGTCATGAACGCACCATTAGTTCTTGCTGCCGTCGTCCCTGGCGTTTTGTTTATTTTGAACCAACGTGCTTCTCCTCAGCATTCAAACACCCTATCTTCTCCACCAGCTGCATGGGCTGTGTTTGTAAATGCTGCCGCTTCCCTGTTGAGCAGGTAAAATAATTTCTCCCCCGCTTCCCACTGAGCAAAGAGACGTCCAAACGACGTCTTTTTTAAGTCATTTTTGGACGTCTAATTTTGGTCCCCTGAAGGTGCAGACTGTTACTCCAGACGACGTCTACTGAACGTCCAGTATTGACGTCCACAGGACCGCCGTACAAGGTCTATTTGTAGTCCAAATGAGGTCATTATAGACGTCTTTTCTACGTCAAAATTTTAACCGACATCTAGTGAACGTCCACAGGACCGCCATATGAGGGCTATTTGACGTCCAAATATGGTCGTTGTGACGTCTTTTCTACGTCAAATTATAACCCATATTAGACTTTTTTTCCTTTACTGGTTTAGTTCCTATGCATAACCAGATGACCCTACAATAAAATTAGCTGGTACAGGAAAACAGGTTCCTACCTTCTGGACATGTTTCTACGGTCACAATAATAAATCACAATCCAATCCTGACTGTTTTGTCACCCATTTTTAATTGCAAACGTCAATTACAACAGCAGGCAGTATAAACTTGTAAAAAATATAATAAATAATAAAATTAATAATATTTACTATTTAAAAAACACACACACACAAACACAGCAGCAACTGTAGGCCTAGAACATGTAAAAAATACAAAATTATTCTTGAGTGGCTGTGAAGCTGTGAAGCTCCTCCCCTCCTTTGTGGGGCATGCTTCAGGTGTTCCGCAGCATGGCTCCTATTAGCTCCTCTGTGGCGTTACTATCAAACTGTATGACTCCATCTGCAAGTAGATAAAGACAAATGATAAGAAATATGCAAAGGCAATCAGCTGTCATACACCAAGTCTGCATATCTGTAAGCAAAAATGTTGCTATGCATCAAAAACCATCTGCCATTATAAACAGTTGGCATTGTATTTTAAATGTCAACGGAGAAGGAAATGTTTTCATGTTGTCATTATTTAGAGATTGGCAGGATCAAAATTTTCTTCCCTTCAACATGCTATAGACAAGACCAGGGCTATTCAATTACAAATTCAGTGGGGCCAGATTTTAAAACCCGAGACCTCAAGCTGGCCCGGACATTTTCAGCGGTCAATAAGGAGGAGGTTATTACAAATGAGGGGTATTTTTAAAATCAAAATCAACTTTATTTATATGGCACATGGCAAAGTATGTTTTAGAAATGACAGAACTCTCGACAGATTTGTGCCACATTAGTAGTTGTAGAGTACATCAATGCTACTGACTGAAGTGTTTTGATGAAAATAGTGGTCTTAAGGCAACTCACCCGGCCTTGGTGTGTGATGAGGGGAGCTGGTATGACGTTTCGAGGCGTGTCTGTCGCTGCCGGCCCTTTAGAGGCCTCTCTGTCGCTGCCGGAGCTGTGGCGATGTCTTGAAACATCGCTGCTGGACCTGTATTGGGACACATTGTTGCGTTGGTTGCTGGATCCATCACTGGATGTAGTTCCATTCAAATTTTAATCACTCTGCAGTTTTATAACTGACACAATATTGCCTCATTTTGTTTCTTTACCTGGAGTGATGGCCAACAATGACACTACCTTTGGCTGCATGTCGAGATCCTGAAAAACACAACGAATGTCCTAAGTTTCACAAGGTCTGATAAAATATTAAAGTCATGAGATGAACACTTACTGGGCATCGACATTTGAGAGTTTAAAAAAGACAAAGAATGTGCAGAGATGGAAAATAGTTGAAATGTAAACAAAAAAGGTGAGCATTAGTTCTGTTAAATATTTACCTGGTGTTGATGTGTCCCTTCCCCAAGATCCACTTGCACGCTCCACCAGACCTGAGAGGCTGAAACATACGATTGAGCCTATAACTCATATCTTGTGTGTAAAGAATGTGTATACCATACAGTAAAACAACAAAATGAAGTCTTACAATTTCTTTGACTAGGTGTGTGCAAAGGAGCATGAGGTCACAATCTGTACCTTGTTTGGGTGGCTTTCAAAGGGCAGGACACACTCCACGTTCAAAAGAGGACCCAACACCACCTGACAAAAGGATAAGAAAAAAGGATTTAGAAACCCCTTACTAAAACTTTAAAATACTCCACAGCACGTCAAAGAAAAAAAAAAGCAGGAGGAGCCGCGGACCAATAAGCGACTGTCACTGACAATTAGACTGAAATACATTCAGGGAATATTACAGCTATGGGTCTGATAAAATAAAATAAAAACTAAACTTATCAACCAGTGCATCCAGCGTTTTGCATGAATTAACGAGTCTCTGGCGGCTGCTCTGTCTGTCTCTCCTCCTCGCACACACAGGCAGTTAAACACACTGGCAGATGGGCAGGTCGCGTTGTGACGGTAGCATGCTAATGCTAGCTATGTGTTCAAATCATGGTTCAAATAGCTATCCGCCCGCCCATCAGACCGTCCGCTTTACCGCATCTATCAGTTCACTCCGAGCAGTCTTTTGCCCCCTGGATGCGCGCGCACCTCGACCGGTAATAAGAAGGCCGTGTTAGCTCGATGCTAACTTCGACTAGCATTCGCGATTAGCATCCGCTGCTAACAGCCGGTCCCACCCCAGCTCATCACAACGGCCCTCCTGCTCGTTAACACTGGAGGCCTGTTGCCAGCGCTTCACTCCATGTATTTATTTTTCGCCGGTTTCATTGTACGTTAAACAAAAATGGTCGTGTTCAAAAGCTAACGTTAGCAGATGTAATGCCAATTGGAGCAACAACATGTTAAAACATAATGCATCCATGGGTTTAAGGCATAAAGCTAATGGCAAACGCTATAAATGCATAAATTAAAATAAAATTAATTTATGGGTCTTTGGGCTGACGGTCTGACCGAACTTACCTGCAATTTAGTGGACGCTGGTTGTTGTGGAGGTCGACATTGCAGAGCCTACAGCCGTTTGCTTTCACAGTAGAGATGCACCTGGGCTAATGGGAGGGGCTTTTATGATGTACGTTGATGACGCACTGCCTCAGCCAATCACAATGGCATTGGCTGTAACACCCCGCCCCCCTTCCCACTATTTTAGAAGAGAAAAACAAAAAATACTGTTAACAAACAAAAACATTACTTTTATTGAAAAATAATGTTTAATCACAAAATCATCATGTCCATACTACTACTAGCCTATGATAATGATAATATGTAAATAAATAAATTACATCATGTCAATTACCTGCACCTGTCTTAGACGTCGAAATAAGTGACCTAGCCCGACGTTCAAATGTTCAACTGCATATTGACGTCCAAGTGGGGTCATGATTAGACGTCCAAATAGTGGACCTAGTTTGGACGTCGTCTGGGCGTCCAGAATTGGTCATGGACCGACCGACGCAATATAGACATGATCTGCACGTCCATAGGACGTCCAATGTTTGGTGGGTTCAGACCAAAGGCTTGCAGCGTTTTTTTTTTCTTCTCTCACCACCCTCTATCAACAGCTCTGGGAGGAAGAAGAAGAAGAAGTGTCTTGATCTTTTAGTGGAGAAAAGTTCTCTCTTTTCTCTCAGCTTCAATCCATTGAGTCACTATCCCTCCGGCCGTCTGCGTAGCCCGGGGTGATGGTAGGAGGACGGGGCTTGAAAAGCATCAGACGGCAGCCCTGTGGAATTAATCAGTGTGAGCGAGCGAGAGAGAGCGGCCGTGTCAGGGAGAAGAAGAAAGAGAGGGACAAAGATCAGACGGAGAGAGGCGTAGTGTCAGAGAAAGGATGAGAGAGAGGGAGAGGAAGCAGGTGGCGGCGGCCATTGTGGTGGATTGCGTCGGATTTATTGTCCAATCACCTCCGATTCTGACGAGATGAAGTTTAATTAAATGCATTTGTACTATGAAACTGATAAATATTAACTGAGTGAACATGTAACCTCGTTAACCAATGAGGCGTATTTGTTGTACGCCTTCATTTGTGCAGCGGGAATATAATCAATTTCCCCCTCATTAATGTTGAAGTGGCCCTGGGCAAGACAGTGAACGCAACACGTGGAGTTACTGTGAATGGGTGAGTGATGGGTGGCCTGTTGCATGAAGCTCTTTGATAAGCCCAGAAAAGCTTGACATGAATACAGTCCATTTGCCTTTTTATCTTCAAAATACAGTCAGCGCTGCAATATGAAGTCTAATGTCTTTCATGCAAAGCAGCTGGGCTACTTTTTGCAGAGTTTATTATCCATTTCTGTAAAAACTGTTAACTTAATTAAAATTCATTTTTTCATTACTGCAGCTTCAAGAAAAAAGCACTTACCTACAGATGGTAATTAAATGATTTCCAAAAAAATGGAAAATTGAAAAGAAAAAAAACCTGGTCGTAATGGATGGGGACGCTAAAAATGGAAAAAGAAAGAAAGAAAAAGCTTGAGAGTAAAGAGTGAAATTGAAATGTGTAATTGAAAAAGGTGAAAATGAAAATGAATGAAGGGAAAAACTAAATCTGAAACTTTGAGAATAAAGTCATGAAATAAAAATAAAAAAAGTCTGAATTATAGAAGTAAAGTGATATAAGTAAACGTTATAATATGCAGTATGTTTGCAGTGGTGGGGTTATCTATTATAAATAGTGAATACTTCTGTCTATTGTGTGTTATTGTGCTGCTCATGTGAAGGTATGTGATTCAGGTATTATGTTTTTTTGTTTTTTTTTAACTTGATGCCAATATTGCTACAGCAAGATGGATTTGTATAATCTTGTATACTGTGCAATATCCATTAGACTTGAATTTGTGTAAAAACTGGATAATGATTCATTTAGTTAATGATATTGTATTTTTAGTTATTTGTGGCCCTAATACATCACATGGCACACAATTATGCAAAGAAAAAATAGAGAAATGTATAGAAATAAGCTAAAAACAGTTGTTTTTGTGTCTTCATATATAAATGTCAGTCTGATAACTTCCCAGCATCACATCAGGGTTTTATTGCAGAAAAAAAGGCAGCATCACAATGACTTTAGAGTCCACGCACTCCGGCTGAAACGACTGGTCCTAAATGTCACGATGTTTTATTCAAGTGTTGAAAATCGTCTTAGTTTATGGGTCGTTGCCTTTGTTTCTATCTCAGCTCGCTAATGTTGCTGTCCTGCAGGTTTTTTGTTCCAGGAGACAGCTGAGGAAGCTCACCTGGTGTTAGATTAGGTGTGGCTCATTAACCACCACAGAGGAAGAGAGGGGTGGAAATAACACGGTAAACTTTCAGCAGCATCATCAGTGTTTTTCTTTATACCAGCGCTAACAAAGATGTAGAAACAGTTCTCTATATAATGTAAGACGTGATAAAATGCAGCAATATCCCGCCTGTGCAATATTGTGTAACTCTCAGGTTTCTGAAATGCTAAACAGTGCAAAGACCTAAAGAAGTGATTTAAAGATGCTTTATGATGCAAACACACATCGCTGCCAGTGTTTTCACACTGAGCTGAAGATGTGAAGGTGCTGAGAGATGCAGCAACGTCAGGGGGGGAAACGACCGCCTGCCACATAGAAATGGATGACGATGCTCTCAAACCTTTCTGAAAAAAACTGAATCCCAAACAGTGTTTTAATGTTTAACACTCTGCTCCAGCTGCAAACTGAGCGACGGTGACTGGACGGAGAGAGTTTGGGAAACAGGAATATCAACAACTGTTGTGTGAAGCATCATGCAGCAGATTGTATGAAGCTCCTGAGATGCTCTGGATGCAGAATTTGCTGTTTTGCATAATGACGCCTGGTGCTAATTTGCAGTCCCAACACTATCAGACTGAGCTGTGGGGTCTGATGTTGGAGTATGACACATATACAGTATATTCTCTGGTTTGCACTTTTATACAGTGGAATCCAAGTATGGAAAAGTCTGCAGTATCGTATGCACCGATGCACTGCACTGTTGGACTGCAGCAGGCTGGAGCAGTGACCAGCCTCCACTTTTTATGTGATATTACTCAAAGTTGAGTCTCATTGAGGAGGTGGAAGAGGGGGAAAAAAAAGAAAAAAGAAGGAGTGTGGTTAAAAGATGAGGAGAGAGCGGAGAGCTGGACCAGCCTGTGAAGTGCACACAGGGGGGAACGGCTGCGGGGGTGTGTGGGAGCTTTATAGGACATGAAGGCTGCAGAGGCTGTTGATTTACTTCTGCGGTGCAGTTTGGGAGTGAGCGGTTACACACACACACACACACACACACACACACACACATACACAGAGGGAGAGAGGCGGAGATGTAAACACACTCAGACACAAATAAACTCCACCATGTTCAGGGAAGGAAATAAAGAAAGAAGGACAGAAATTTACCGCTGTTATTGTTTGCTGAGAGGCTTCTGCTGCATGCAGGGAGGACTGCATGTCACACACACACACACACACACACACACACACACACACACACACACACACACACACACACACACACACACACACACACACACACACACACACACACACACACACACACACACACACACACACACACACACACACACACACACAGGTGACCAGTTACAAGCCTCCGGCTCACTGGACACTTTGGGTCAAAACACCTCTGTTTTTCACCTGTTATTTACATTCAATGTCTCTTTCCTTTAAAATAAAACATTTAACATGATAGATGACAGAATCTCCTAAATTCAGGCTTGATCTCATTTCTTCTCCTCACCAAACAGTGTCCAGCTGTGCAGCAATAGAGAAGGAAGCTCCTGGTGGGATGGAAGTGGCCTTACCATCGGCTATGGCACGTCAAGTTCCTGGCATAATGGAAATGACTGTTATAATTGTGATATATAAGACAGTATGTAGAGCTTGGTTACTGTATGTGTGCATAAACTGTGCTGTATTATGTAAAAATACTATAACTTCCCTGTGTAACATTTGTACCATTTTCTCCAGTATGATGAATCCCAGTACAGTAAAAGTGGGCATGAACATCAGTTGTCAGTGTAAAGTTAAGATTTTGATTGAGGTCTAATTTTCAAGTTCATTGGTTCGCAGTTAATTATTTTACGTCTGTATATTCAACGTCCATGTATCCATACAGTAAAATAGAAACATGAGTTACAATACAGTTAGAATCAGTTGGTGTAGTTCTTCTCATATATTTACCTGAGCTTAGGTCCTCCCTGCCTGTTACTGGTTAGTTGAGTGGCAACCCAACCAACCAACCAACCAACCAACAACCCACCAACCAACCAACCAACCAACCAACCAACCAACCAACCAACCAACAACCCAACCAACAACCCAACAACCCAACCAACCAACCAACCAACCAACCAACCAACCAACCAACCAACCAACCAACCAACCAACAACCCAACCAACAACCCAACAACCCAACCAACCAACCAACCAACCAACCAACCCAACCAACCAACCAACCAACCATTCATTCAGTCCCCATTTTTGTTGGCTACAGAGGTTGAAGAAAGCTGAATCTCATTCATACTGTAGAACTAAGAAAAAGTTTGTACTTCCTGGTTCCTGGGAATATTTCAAGGCACTATGTGAATGGGTACTAATGAGGAATGTGATTGGCCCTTAATCTCTGTGGTTTAATCATCCAGCATCTGAACACACTGTTGCTGAAGTTCCCATAAAGGTGTTGCTGGACTTGTAGGTGGTAGTTTTTTTCTTTTTTGCTTTGCTTTGACCTTTTGTCCAGTTTCGTCCCAAACTGGCTCAGTGTGGCTCTTTCATCATGTGCAGCCACCATCTTTCCTTCTAATGATTTGGGTCATTATCTTGACCAGCAGCTGCTCTGTCTTCCTTTGTTACTGCCCCTCGTCGTCCTGACAGTAACATACACAGCTGCTTCCTGCTGTTCATGCATCAAGGGAATTAGTTTGTTCCAACACCGTCTTTGCACAGTCGGAGGGCTTTATACTCATCATGTACTCATTTATTCCATCGCCGCAGGAGCGCTAGAGGTTAACTCATTTCTTAACCCATGGAAGACAAAAAAGTTTCTTCACTGATGTTTACACAATGTTTCAGTTTTTGGTGGCCTGATATTTTTTCGTCCTTTACCTTGGACCGTTTTTCTCATACCTTTTGTACCACTTAAGGTTACTGACTGCACTTGAGCTGCTGAAATTTCAATAAAACCCAGAGAAATGTGGGTGTTGAAAAATTCTGAAATACCCAACAATGGGAGTTGGCAGCGGCACAAGGCAGAATCACAGAAGTGATTATCTACCATTGAGCTCACAGCATGTAGGAATCGAGAGGAGAGCGGTGGTTGTTTTGATTCACACTCCTTTCTTTTCTTTTCTTTTTTTTTTAACTTGCTACTGGGACAGAACCCCAGAGAAGAGAGAAAGTGAGGAGAGATAAAGCGTTATTGCTCTCTCTCTTTCTCTCTCTCTCTGTACCATGGCTTTATTATGTGATATGTCATTTCAAAGGTTTCCATGGCCTTTCCTAACTGCCATATATTGCCACTGTATTGTCCTTGGCTTGTACACGACGATAAAACCTGCTTTTATTGGTCCAATGATTGGATCCACAAACAAATCCAACACAGAAACACCAGATATTACACATAACTTCCAGGGAAGTCCAGAATCGGCTTCTACTTCACATATGGAAAGAAGATACAGCTCAATAGTAAAGTTTTACTGTGTGAGAACAAGATTAAATCGTAAATGGACTGAGCAGATTGCATGTTCCAAGTCACATAAGAGGGTGTATGAGAGTACTTTCATAGAAATATTACATTACATAGAGACAAGGTCATTAAAGGTTTTCATTCGGTAAAACACAATGAAATCCATAATAAAAGCAAGAACATCAGGAAAACAGAGACCTGGCTTTTCTCTCTGGGCTCATTCTTCACCGAGACAGTCACGAGCCTGTTAGATCAAAGCTAAAAGGCAGATGGATGGCTGTTCTTGTGTCTGGTCAGACCATTAGAGAAGATTAAAATGACCATGAACAACCCTGGAATAATGTCTTTATATATCATATATACTGAAAATGTAACAGACATTATGCCTTTAGGCTTCGTAATACACAAAGAAAGTTTGTACTGTGTTGTACTGTGTGAATTCATCATTATGCATAATCAGAGCATGTACCACATGACCTGGTACCAACGCCCCAAGGTTGAATCTGTCCCATGGTAGCTTTGCTGCATGTCATTCTCTCTCTCTTTGTCCCCAACTGTTCCTGTCAATCTCCCACTGTCCTATCTGAAGAAAGGCAAAATGCCAAAAAAAAAAAATCTTTTTCTTTTTTTTAAAGAAGAAAAAAGAACTGGTTGAGGTCTGGACCTTATTTTATTACAGAAAGAAACCCAACAGTGACTCAGCACAGCAGAACAGCAGCACCTGGCGACTGAGGGAAGGGAGGAGTCCAACAGAACCGAGCTCAGGGTCCATGAACAGCATGTGGAGTCTGATTGAAACAACAACACCAACACAGTGCGACCCACTGTCAAACCGAAGCCCCTCATGACTCAAGGATCTGTGGTATCACTATAGGACATTGTGCTGTAACATCTGAGCACAAACTCCAGTCTTCATCTGCAAAGTCTAACCTTCACCTATTGCAGTTTATCAGGACTTAGAGTATACGGGATGACCACTAACTGGTGTAATATTCACCTGACACATTAAAGTTATGGTCTTAATGTTTTTGAACCAAATACTGGAGCTTCAACTGATGATGTTGGAGTCGTTGCCGCTGCAAAAACCATTGTGGCTCTAGTTAAAACGCACCAAACTAACAGTGACAACACTCAAGTTTTATTGTGGTTCATCATCATGTGGAATTAACAGTAATTAACTGATCTGATCTGCTGCTGTCATGGTTTGTCTTTCTAACCGGTGAAAGCGGCTAAAAAATGAGAAGCGGCTTATCTGAATGTTTTGTACAAGGATCTTTGCTAATGAGACAGAGACATGAGAGATAACAGATTTGTTACAATTGGAGCTTAACATATTTAGCGAACCCCCCGCGGTATCAGAACATAATCAATCACCAAGTGCAACCTAATCGTTCCTTCATATCCACACAGTCTGACTCACGCATTGTGTATGGAGTGAAATGGTCCAACTCCAGAGCCCAGCTGTGGTGAACATGCTGCAGCACAGCAGGCAAAACAAAGAAGAGTTCATGAAACAATGGATCTGGTTTTGATTGATGGATTCAAATGTGTGAGGATCTGCAAGGATACCAACATCTCTAGTGTTGTGCTCGGCATCTATGACCCCGTTCAGTGCTGGGATTAACGTCCATCTCTGAAGTGATCTGAAGTGGACGATTGTGCTTAAAGCAGGTGTGAAAGTTTGCACTTGAGATGAACACTTGATTGTCACGTGTCCATCCATCTTTTAATTGCACTGCAGAAAACCTGAGTGGAAATGCCAAAAATGTGCATCAGCTCTCAAATGCACATCACATACATTGTTTTGCACAAGGAGAAGACGGAACATTTGCTATATCGATACAGATAAATATGCTTTAGTGCTATGGAAATGGATAAGCGAACAAGTTATGCGCTCAAATAATGAGGTTCTGGTGTTATGGCCATCTGAGTGGACGTTGCTATAGTCCGACAGGTAGCTGACTTGAGAATTTGAGACTGACTGGAGCACATATTATAACTGGACGGGAATGTGCAAATTGGATGGAAACATGGGTCAAAATGGGCTCCTATGATGCAAATTCATTCAAATGTGACGCGATCTTTTCTGAGGGGGAAAAAAAGAACAAGATTTACTTGAACTTTTCATCAAAAGTGGCTGCCGAGGTAATTTCACCACAGAAAACCAGCCAATAATAAAGTGCCATTAACGCCACTCCATCAAAAACCAGCGAAATTACATCACATCCATCACAGACAGCATGGGGGGAAGCCTGCTGGCATCCAGCACTGAAAGACAGCGTGAGGAGAGTTGTTTTTCTGATGTGTCTGCAGGAGACAAAACTGTCGTCTCAGTAGGACGTTTCAGCAAATCCCTGGGTTTACCGCGCTCGTGTTGACCTTTTACATGCTCTCACAACTGATGGCTTCCCAGATACTTGGAAGACAACAAAGCCACAGTGTTTTTTTTTTATTGATGGTGCAAACAAGCCGCTCATCCCATGGAGAGAAGCCTGTTAACTGGTAAAATGTGCGGCTCATTACACGAGGAGGGAGCGAGGGCCGGGAGCTTGTTGTGCATGCAGGGCCAGCGGTGTCTAATACGTGCTCTCCCCCATTTAAATTCAGTGTTTTACATTCTGCTTGGCAAATGGAGTCCCACATCACTGATTAATTACAGCAAACATGGGTCTGCACTGTTACTAACTTGTGCATGTATGTGTGTGTGTGTTTGTGTGCGTGCATTTAGAGAATTTGACAAAATATAGTGCAACTCTGCAACATCTCTAAGTTAATTAGCGGTGGGGTTTCGATTGGAAACGCTGACTGCAGCAGGCAAACACTTGTTTGTGAGACCTACTTTTTTTTCTTCTTCTTACTGTAAATGCTGAGCAATACTATCTGTATCCCTGCTCAGCCTGTACAGCTTTGATCCTGATTATACAGAGCACCAGCTCCAATCCTATACGGTGGTCGCTCCTCATAAAAACTCAGACTCAAGACAAAACCTTGCTCCTTCGGTCGGTGATTTAAAAACTGAAACTGGGCAGGAACCGGTCAGAACCACACACTTGTTGCTAGGGAACAATAAGAAAAATTCTGTGAGTCTGTGAAGGTAACAACCATGAGTAAAATTGTTTGACATTTATGCCCCAAAAAAGCATTTTTCACTCTCGAAAGTGAATTCAGCCGATCATAAGTTTCATGAGAACTGGACCAAAATAGATAATTATAAATTTGTTTTATACATGAGTTGTTCTATGAGCTACAACATGAGGTAAACTGAGCATGAAATGCTTCATTTTTAGCTGGGGGCAGTAATAAAGTCAGTACAGTTGCTGTTGAGCCACTTGCCTAATACACTATTTTGGCTGTATGCCCTTTTTATTAAGTCAAGATTCTGGATGTTTATGATTACATTAAGTACGTTCCTGAAAACAGGCAAATCGGGTTATGGTAAGCCGAGCTTTACTTTAAAAGACAAGATGCAACGTAATCACAAAACTCCCGAAATTTCACTGGCTTGGTGGCTCTGCAGCAGGTCCCAGCAGTTTGTTCACCTACAACCTCAACAGGTTGAAGACTGAGTGAAGGAGGTGGTGGGAGATGGATGCAAGGGAAGGAGGGGGGTGGCTCAACTTACCCTACACACGGGGTTACCAACAACAATCGGACTGCTGTGAATTTTTGCAGGTATAGACATTCATGATCCCCAGTGGATGAAAAATGACTCGAGTGACTGTGAGTCAATAATGTCACTGTTCGTCAAAAATGATATATTGGATTTCCTCCAAACCCCATTTTCTTCTCTCCTTGTCACATCGATTAAGCCTTTCAGCCCCGGGGTTCGGAGGGTAAACTTTTTCCCACAACTTCCTGCTCTGGTCTGACCTTGACCCGATATGAAATTGCATTGTTTCTACAATATACTTTACATTCAATCTCAACAGACCTACACCGACGATTTAAACCTCAGCTTCAGCATTCACATTGAGGTTTTTAAAGGTGGTAGGCTACTTGCACATTGCTTGGAGCATTGGATTCAAGAGGTTATAATGCTTCAAGGCAGGTCGTGTGGCTGAAGTGAGTCCCTATCAGAAAATGACACGATGGTCATGCTCAAGAAAAAGCTGCAATAGAGACCATTAGCATTAGCATTAGCATTACTTTGCTCTTCGTATTAGTAAAGGAATTAAAGCAGATATCTTCATGCTGCATTCAAGGCAGGCTTTTTTACAGCTTCAAGTCACAACTACAACTTTGTAACGTTCCAGGTAACTCGTAGCTCGTGTTTTTACCGTCCTGTTGTCTGTGAAAGTTCACTATGAACTCATACCAGATCGAACTTATGACTTCACAGAAAGGAAAAACACAAAGTACGAGTTTCCTTGAACGCACCATGAGAATCAGGCATCTATCTCTGTCACCACATTAACGCGCACCCCTTGGCTGCACACACAGCCCTTCATGCCGTTCTCTCTCCTCATTGGATAACACTTGTATCCCACAGGAAAAATTTTCTCCTCGGGTTACAGCAGAGCAGAGTGACGGAGAGACTCGTGTTACGGCTGAAACACTCCATGTAAGTGATTGCTGACGGAAAATAGGACTATTTAGGACTTATATTAACAAAAACATTCCACTGATATCTGCTTTAATCTTCATTCTTCTACACTGGCAAGTGCTGCTAATGCTAACTTTGGCTGTGTAGCAATAGCAAAAACTCATAAATGACTGAGAGGTTAGCATGCTATTATTTTATTTATTTTATTTATTCGTTTATTGAAAGAGGACAGTGCACTTTGATGAACATAAAAATGTAAAAGTGCCAGTTTTAGCCAATGGCTAGTGTCATACTCCTATTTTAACCATTACCAAACATTAACATGTGACATATGTAACTTTTATGTCATAATGCTAACACTAGCTTGTTGTCCACATTCTTAGCAATCAACATTGTGTTAAACTTCAGTGCTAAAACATCAATATAAAAATAAAAAAACACTACCTGTATTTATGGATAAGTGATATTAAACCAACAGCAGGCTACAGGATCAATCTGGTGTTATTGTTTGTTGCATCCAATAAGATAGGCTTTTCTATAATGAAAATGTAATGCTTATGACTCTTCATGTCAAGCAATTTTATTGCAGTGATTCATAATGGGGGAAAAAACAGTCCTATCACAGTACTTTGGTCCAGTCTGGTAGGAGAGAACAACTTCTCAGTCATCCATCACTAATAAACAGCTGCCAGTTCTTTCCACAAACCTTTGAGTGGGTTTTTGTGAGGTCAGTAAATGTGTCAAAACACACGTGCCAGGACCCCTGTTTCAAAGATTTGTTAGAAAGTCACTTCCACACCCATGATTCCCACTTCAGCGAAGTCAGCAGAGGAATACGTCTCAATTTTAAATGGGAATGACACCGTGCCATGAGAATTATTACGCCATATGAGTCTCCATGTGCTTCTAAAAGGATTACTGGAACACATACTACAGCTTCCAGGAATGGGGAAAGCAAAGTGTGTGCCTGCGTCTGTTCATACACCCACACAGGCATAACATCCTTAAATAAAAAGCCTTTTCATGCATCATGGTCCTAATCCGGAAAAATCATTCATGGCTGTTTCGCTGCACACAAAAGTAGGAAAACATATGAAAAAAGCAGAAAGAAACAGTTAATCTCCCCCCTCAGATAAATCTTCTTAATCTTCCTTGGGTTATAGGCGACGTATTGGTTTCACATCTCACAGATTAACAGCGGTAATTAATAATAAATCTGAGTGTAGTGGATGATCTCTGAAGACCTACACCTGTACAAACCAATTAATATCAATCATTGGTGTCAGGCATTTTACTTTAAAGTGCTAATGTTATCTTAGCACACCCATAGGTCCATTATTTTTTTGTCATCGTAAAATAAAGTTTGAATTTTTAGCATGTTTGTTTCTTTACTTTTCCTAGAGTGTTGAGCTCTCGGGGCCACCGTAGTTTACGTCATGATATAAGAAAAGGTTGTTAGAGCTGAATTATTTGGTATCTACTACTATTTAGGGATGCACGATATATCGGCATTAATATTGGTATCGGCCGATGCTAGTCATTTTTTAACATATCGGTATCGGTCCGATGAGTAAAATTGGGCCGATATATATATATTGTTATTTGGAAGTAAAATACATTCTGAAAATAAATGAAGACATTCAAAAATTCAGTTTGCATGATTTTCAGTCTGTACAAAAATGTATCATCTCAGAAACTTAAAAAAACCCCCAACACATATCGATATCGGTAAATATCGATTATCGGCCATAACAGAAAAATTCATATCGGATATCGGTATCGGCCAAAATTTTCATATCGGTGCATCCCTACTACTATTATATTGATAATGACAAACTATGTTATAATATTATTATAAATGCCCTCTTATTGTAACAAAAAAAGAAGAAGAAATACTTTGGGCTATGTATTAATATTCAATGTCCTGTTCTTGTGTCAAGGCCGGTCCCTGATGTAAAGATCCAGCCTGCCTAATGGGAAAGCCTGCTGTGTTTTGTAAAGCTTTTCAGCGCCATGGTAGGTCGTCAATATATCCATGCAGGTGTGCGTGTGCTGCATGCACAAGTGCAGCGGACGGACCGAGGGGATTTCTACTTCCCACACACCAATTTTCAACCTGACCCACTCATTTATAAATTGAATATGAAACCATTTATGTGGGATTATTCAGATTTTAAACCAGACTCAGTTAGTATGATAGCTATTTGCCATCTTTGCACACACACATATAGTTTCTAACACAACCAATCAGCATGATTTATATCCCCTCCGCTACGGGTACACATCCCAATATCAATTAAACCAGCTCTAATCCGATTTAATATCATTTTCCAAATATTGATTCCCCTTGGGTGCACACTGTATGTCACCATGATGGAGAGGGAAATAATTCTCGCAGTTGTTTTTGACTGAACCCTCAAATGAGAGAGAGCAAGAGAGACTCTATTGACATTCATGCTGTGTCCTTGACTTTTGAGATGATTCACTCTGTAGACTTTTCAGTCTCCAGAAAAAATTGACTTCCACGTTGAAGACCTTATCAGAAAAGGACACGGAGACCTACACCTGCCAATCACGGCGCCCTCCCACCCCCCGTCAATGCGCTTGGCGTGTGTCGCTCACTCTTTTCTCGCCGGCTGATACACGACAGACAGAGCTGCCTCTGAAACGCATGAAGTCTTTTCATATACCGCATGCTAATTGTAGCAGGAAAGCCGGTTATGAAAAAATATTTGCTGCTGACCGAACACAGTGAGACGGAGGCGCCGAACAAACCAGCTGAGTCTGTGTGGAGGAGAAAAATGGAAAGACCTTTCAGTAACATTTTAAAATGCACTGTTCTGCACTTCACCAACATTATTTGGTTCAAAACACAACTTCACTGTGCTGATATGATATAAGGAACACTAATCATTAATATGCTCAAAATTAGCTGCTAATGACATTTAATTAATTATCCACATAATCAAACCTGAGCCCGTCAATTGAGATAATTATTGTACTTAATAGCCAAGGTTATCATGATTAACTTATGAATTAGCTACACATTATGCCAATTGTATGAATGTCCTATTATATCTGTTGGATATAGAGTGTACGTAATGATACTTTGGTCGTTCTTGACCTTTAAACTTTAATATCATTGAGAAATTTTTGCTTATGTCCATATGTGCAAACTTTTTATAGCCAGTCTGCAAAATCAGTTCCTCTTTATAGGACAATACAAATAAATACAACTTTGATATACTTGCTGAATAATAAAAAACAAAGTTTCTCTCATCTACATTTGACCTTAACTTAAGTAAATTGCATTAATTTGTACGTCTTGTATAAGATAATGACGTCTTTACACATCAGATTCATTGACGGTGTCCAAAATTGCCGCTGTATTGAAGTAAAAGCTGTTATTTGAAGCTGATGCTTACAGCGATGAAAGAAGCTGCAGTGTCAGTGGAAGTGTTCAATTAATGGAAATGAATTGAAGTCTAAGTGCTGAGAACACATTTTAGTTTAAAGCTAGAAATACTACAGAGTATAAAGACCGAGGCCACTGACACGTCGGTTAGCGTGCGAGAGATGAAAGCAGCGAGATGTGTCATCTAAGGCTTTTAATTACCAACTGATTTATTATCAATTACTTTCACAATCAATCAACTAATTAATCATTTAGTCTAGATAAAATGAGAGAAAATCGTGAAGAAAAAAAAAATCCATCAAAGCGCCCTTGACTCAAGGATGATGTCATTAAACGTCTTGTATTCTTTTAACTAATTAACCGTTTTTTAACGAACGTCATCGCTCTTCTACCTGAGACACTTGAGAACTGATCAGTGCAAATGATCCCTCCGCATGTTAAAGAGGGGGGATAATCTCATCGATCACGCTCCTCATCGTGTACCCACTCAATTTCAGCATCACCATGGTTACGGAGTGGGAAGAGAGACACACAGACGGACTGAATTAAAGAAAAAGTGTGTGCGCTTGCGACTTCTCATGTGTGTGTGTACGTGAGAGGCTTCAGTTCAGACTCATGGGACAATGGAGAATAGCTCTATTTTCTAATTGAATAGTGATTCAATCCTCAAACTCAGCGAGCTGAGGTGTAAAGCAATTAGCCGATTGATGGTAACCGGACTGGGAGGTGCAGAGAATAGCGAAGGAGGTGTGTATATGTGTGTGTGTACTTTCATCCCCAGGCAGCCGCATCAATCATCATCAATCATCTAATTGCTCTCAGCATAGACACACACTATCCCATGCACGCACACATAGTGGGTTCACGGGGACCCCTGGTGTGTGTTAGTGTGAAATTCCCTTGGCAGCAAATAATTCAGAGTATAGGCATGGAGCCGCGGTGTGAAATCCCAGTAGTGTGTGGTGGATTACTGCTACTCGATTCTCGCTGCCCCTTTGAGAGACAAGCAGAGAGCCTGTCAGTCAGCCCGCCTTGTTCAGCGCCACGTAATTGTGAAACACACTCTCTTGCCTTGCTGTGGCGCACACACGTCGCACAAAGCGTGAATAAGAGAAATCAAATGAAAACAACGACAGACAGACAGGAGGCGGAGAGAGGCTGATGATCACATGACAACGGCTATGTCCAGATGAAACTAACTGCCAGTTGTCGCTTTGTGTCACAGTAAACAACAACAACAACAACCACTGACCTTGATGGAGGCAGGACCTGCAGGCGTTACCTTCCTGATTGAATATTCCATTGATTATCACCGTCTAATCTAATAACACTGCTCAGCTGCCATGAAAGGAAATCGCATCACAACTAAACCGTGTTAATGGGAGCTGAACCTGAGGAAAATGTGCCGTTAGATTAGAATAAACTTCAACAACTGCTGCACATTTTCATTTTGTTGCTGTTTTAAAAACACAGTCAGAGAAGAAGTGAGAACCTGAGGAGGACGGGCGTCTTTCAACTTAAAGCACAAAGTATGCATTTCACATCCATATGTAAACAAAGTGTTGGGTATCTACTACACTTTGGTTAACCCCTTACAGATCAACAAATCCTTCACAACCACAGTGTGGCAATCATTGCCAAGGATACTATACGGTACAGTATGATGTGATGCGATACGGTCAAGTATGATACAGCACGATGCGGTACGGTGCAATACAATATGATATGATACAATACAGTATGGTGCAATATGATACAGTACGATGCAATGTGATGCGATATGGTCAAGTATGATACAGTACGATACAATATGATACGATACGATACGATACGATACGATATGATATGATATGATACGATACGATACGATACAATACGATACGATACGATACGATACGATACGATACGATACGATGCGATACGATACAATGTGATACGATACAATACGATACAATACGATACGATACGATACGATACGATACGATACAATGTGATACGATACAATACGATACGATATGATACAATACAATACGATACGATACGATATGATACGATACGATACGATACGATACGGTACGATACGGTGCAATGCGATACAGTATGATGCAATGCGATACAATATGGTTATTATGATGATAGTATGATACAGTTTTCTATGTACCATGGCACAGGCAGTCTTTTTCTTTTTTTTTGTTTACTACCTGTCTCTTTCCCTTTTGCTTTTTGCTTACATTTGTGGGATCAATTCAAGGCACCATCTCCCGGTGCAGCGGTGATTATGTGGTGTGTTTTTTTTTTTTTTTTTGCATCTGTACGCTGTGTAATACTTCAATGATGAGGCAGGGAATTTGAAAAAGGATTTTAATTACTCCAGTCTCTTGAGTAAATTATTTCAGCCCCAGTCTAAAGCAGCGTTTCCTGGAAGATTATTGCAGCTGAAAGAAAATTCGGCCAACTGCACTGTGTGTATTGGAGCCATTCTGACATTTTCATTCCTGATGACCGCTCACTTAGTCACTGGTGACAGCAATTTATCTGTCAGCCCAGTGTCTGCTCTCTGGTACTCTGTCTGTCTATGGGAAGAGATGCAATGCTGCTACAGAACTGCAGCCAGCAGACACATGGGAGGCAGCAACTTGAAAATGAAAAAATACAACCAAGAATAAATATGTAAATGTTGTTGGTGCTTTGGTCAGCTCCATGAAGAGGGACTGCCCTTGAATGATAAGTCTCTCAGGATGTCAATTACTCTGATTCATCACCTCTTTTCTTTTAAATGGGTTCATAATTTGAAAAATGAACCCTGGGTTGTTGGCGAAGACTTGAGACGAGAATCTCATTACAAAAACATTTGGTTTGGTGTCAACATCCACTTTTATATCCAATATGTAGTTTAAGTACAACCTACCCAATATATAAACCAACATTCAATCATTATTTCACATCATGTCTCCTTCCTAGACATGAAGATTTGCATAGCAGGGGCAGACATTTCCCAGAACTCACTGACCTGTTGAGTTTATATACACCGATATTAAACACCTGCTTCTCAGAGAGTAGATTCATCACAGGATATTGCCCCTGGCCAACACCATCTGCATGTCACATATACCACAGCTCCCCTATAGATGCTCAATAAGCCTCCTTGTCATGGAAGACGCTTCAAAGCCTCTACAAAGAGTATTATCCTGCTTGAATAAAAGGCATGGATGAATGGCTGAATCCTCAAACTGCAGCTAGGATCTTATAATGAAATCTCCTGGGTGGAATCCCTGCTGCATACTCTCACTCTTTCTGCAATTTACACAGAAGTAAAACTTTGGGTTTGGGTAAAAAGCATTCACAGTCACCTTCTGGAAGAAAAAAAAAGTGTCTAGTCACTCAAAATACAAATGTCAGGACAGGAGTGAGACAGGCAAAGGCAAATAACAAAAAACAAGCGAGGAAGAGCAGCTTTCTGAATGCTCTGCAAAAAAAAATCTATTAATTATGAATGGGGTGAAGCATATATGCACACAATGATGCTAAACAGAGAATGGTTGGATTGGGGGTTTGGGGGGTTGGCAGGCAGTCATTAAGATTTCTCACTCATCTTGGTAATTCTCAGCTTATTTTACTCGAAGCTGCAGAAAGGCCAAGTCTCAGCTGGGTGGGAACTCTTCAGCTGCTCAGGGAGGAGAAAACAGACAGAGGTGATGAGGGAGAAGGAGAGACTGGGACGGTAGAGTTGAAAATGCAAAAAAAGAAAAAGCCAACAGGGATGAGAGATGGAGGGATGTGTGTGTATGTGTGTGCAAAGGCAGCAGAAAAACAGCTTTAATATCACTATCCACGTATTAGGCAGTTGTCCTCATTAATTTAGGTCAAGCTCTTTAATGATTGTGTGAAAGTGCTTTACTCGAATCCCATGTGTCTCCGGCAGCAAAATGAGGTGGAAAAGAGTTTTGCACGCGTGTAATTATAAGAGCGCCGAGGCGTCTTGATCCACGAGTTATCTGAAGAAGAGCCGCAATTGTGTGTGAATGGGCTTACCCGAGAGTCGGCGCGAATTAAGGTTAGACCGATACGCTGGTGCATTAGTTAGAGTACAGTGTCGTCCTGGAGAGAAATTTGCAGTTTCATCGTGCAACCTGGCCGGCAGGTGTTAGCTGCAGGTGACACCCAGGCCTGCATCTTTGTCATATTAGCTCTAAGGCATTTGAGTTTGAATGAAACAAAAAGCACTGACTGACTGTTTCAATGTTGAAATAAATTACTTGACTTCCTGGTTTTAAGCTCAATATATCCTATCGGTATTCATTCACCAGAATGTATAAAATCTGAGAAACTTGATGAAAGTCAGAAGGGTCAGATTCACAGAAATAAATTTGCACAATAAAGTACAGCTGAGGGATAATCTGATTTGATCAATTAACGTAAATTTATGCTTTAGGGCAATGTTTAAGGAGAGTTTCTCTTTAACTTGAGTAATTGCGAGCCGCCACCGCCTCCCTGAGCTACTGTAGTCCATAGTAATGTAAGAGTTTTGTTCAGAGAAAAGTGATTTAGAGGACTTGAGAAGACCATTCCTCCCCAAAAAATGCTGTATCTTCTCAGTCGTCTTGGTTCATTGAGTTTTTGCAATTTCAAGCAAACCACTGTTCTCTATAAAGGTTAGCCAAAAGTCTACGCCCACAAAAAAGAAGCAGCTCGACCCCAGATATGGGCTGGTGAGCCTAGTTGAATCATCTCTTAGTCTTTAATAGTTTGTTTAGCTATGGTGAAGTTGTTAAAAGTTGTAAGTCGTGCCAGAACAAATATGCCGATCCCTTTTTAGGCAACCTTGTGCGATGTTGACGTTTCAATGACGATGAAGATAAGACTAAGCAGCTCCTCAAAACTGTATGATCCAGTATTGATAAAAAAATATGAGTTCATACTGAAGACATGGCCTCGTCAAACACAGGCCTAATGTGAAACCTGAACAAGTGTGCAGCAGTGGGATAAACAGACATGTTTTACTGGGTGTTTTCAGCCAACCTTGGAGTTATTTATGAGCTTACTGCGTACAGCCTTTGCTTCACAGCCAAACATCCCTGGCTGGTTTATGCCTTGTTGCTTCAAGCTCAACACACTCATGGTAAAAATTCAATCTTCTTTTAAATGTGGTGGAATAAGGGAAGGAGAAGGGGGATTTAGAGAGAGAGAGAGGGGGAGGGCTGGAAGGAAGTGTCGTTGCTCAAGGAGATGATTTTTTAAGTTGAATCATCTGTTGTCGCGCTGAAGTGGTCGGTTAATGTGCGGCGACGATGAGTAAACTAAGATGTGGGATTGAATTGAGTCGTTTCATCGTCCTTCATTGCTTTGTGATGCCTCTTTTTCCTGCACTTGGAGTATATTTTATGACGCCGTTGTCATCTCGAGAGCCCTGTTTCATTCATCCTTTGTGTTTTATGTTTTGTTTTAATGGATAGGAACAAGAAAAGCCCATCGCTGATAGCCAACTACGTGGCTGAATATGTTGACAAAGCTATGGACCAAACAACCTGCACCACCACCACAGCTGCTCTGTGCTTTATTCTTGTTCTTTTCCCTTTCGTCCTTGGCGGTGCATCGGCAGAGCACAAGACAAATCCCCCCACAAGTGTAATAAAACGTATCTTAATCTCAAACTGCACTGACCCAGGTTTGTATATAGTGACTCCTCCATCAGACTGAGTGAATGGGGCTTTATCACGGGGAGTTCACACAACTGCGAGGACGGATTGCTCCCGTGAAGCGCAGGTACACAGATAGCACTGAAATATGTGACAGATATGGTTGATAAATCACGGGGCTATCTCGGGCTTCAGCAACCGTGCACTTAAGAGAAAGCATCACTGGCTGCTGCAGCTTTATAGAGGCGGTTTTCTAGAGGGGGGTGGAGACGCTCCCGGCAGCCATATTGGAGGTCATCAGGTCTTGGCAGCAACCCATTAAGATATCACTGTGAAAACTCTCTGTCAAAATAACTAAAAGTGACTCCCAGCTCTGAATGTTGGTACAAAATTGAGGTGCTTTTTCTCTCCCACTGACAGATGCCATTTCTTCACCTGTTGGTGGCGTGTAAAGTCTGAAAGACAACCACCTAGTGTTTGGTGGAGGCCATTACTGAGTAAGCTTGAATAGTCATACGTGATATAAAAGCCCTGCACAGCTGGTTTAGTGAGCACAGCCCTTTGGGAAACATGAGCGACATGTGGTTCATTATCAACAGTAGAAAAGCAGCAGAACAATGACAGCTCCAGAAATGTCCTTCAACTAGGCTCGAGTCAAGTTCTACATTAAAATAAAACGATAAAAATCTACATTGTAAACTCACAGTATTCACCTCATTTCAAGAGGAACTATTCAAGATTTGCAATAATTGTGATGGTTAAATTACTTGTTAGGGGGAGAATGGAGGCTCTCTGCCGTCTCTTGGCCAAGAAATCTACCTTGCAAGAGCCTCCGACCCAGTTTCCCAGATCATTAAAGGGATAGTTCAACATTTTGGCAAATTGGCCCATTGCCATAATCCCTATACTGTACAGCAGTAGGTTCGTTACCTTTAATTGTCAGTGCAAGCTATTTTTAGAACGGAGAAGCAGAGGTGCGAGCTGCTCAGAGCTACGCTACGGAGGCTAATGGGATTTCTTTGTTTCCCTCATCAACTCATCAAATACACAATCCAAAAACTTTTATAAGCCCATTAGCATGGTGTTTCCCCTACAATCATTGTTTCGAGTCATCAAACAGTGCATCAAATCTTCCTCTCCTCATCCTGCAAAGTTAAAGTAGCATATCTGCTTTAATAAACGGGGCGGTGACTAACAAGCGAGCAGCGGTAAAGTGGTTGACCAAACAAACTACAAACAAGTTAGCTAGCCCCAAACTGGTAGCATATTGATTGGTGAAAACATGGACATACTTACAGCTGTGTACATTTCATACATACTGTATCAAGGCCAAAACCACGGTGTAGACATTGGGACCAAATGACAAATAAGGTCCGGAGTTTCATACTTTTTTTTAATGAGACTGGGGGGTGGGGTATTTCCCACAATCTATGATATTAATTTTTGAAAATTGTTTAGAACATGGTGTGAGGACTCTCTCCCTGCTCCTCTCTGCTCCATCCCTCCATCCTTCCATCCCTCCTCTCTCTATCCCTCCTCTCTGCTCCATCCCTCCTCTCTGCTCCATCCTTCCACCAGTCCATGAAGCAGAACTCTGCTCCATCCTCCTCTCTGATCCCTCCTCTCTGCTCCATCCTTCCTCTCTGCTCCATCCCTCCATCCCTCCTCTCTGCTCCATCCTTCCTCTCTGCTCCATCCCTTTATCCCTCCTCTCTGCTCCATCCCTCTATCCTTCCTCTCTGCTCCATCCCTCCATCTCTCCTCTCTGCTCCATCCCTTTATCCCTCCTCTCTGCTCCATCCCTCTATCCTTCCTCTCTTCAGATCCCTCCTCTCTGCTCCACCTGCTCCATCCCTCCATCCTTCCTCTCTGCTCCATCCTTCCTCTCTGCTCCATCCCTCCATCCCTCCTCTCTGCTCCAATCTGCTACATCCCTCTATCCCTCCTCTCTGCTCCATCCCTCTATCCTTCCTCTCTGCTCCATCCCTCTATCCTTCCTCTCTGCTCCATCCCTTTATCCCTCCTCTCTGCTCCAGCTCCATCCCTCCATCTGCTCCATCCTTCCTCTCTGCTCCATCCCCAGAACCAGCTCCACCAGTTCCAGAACCTGCTCCATCCCTCTATCCTTCCTCTCTGCTCCATCCCTCTATCCTTCCTCTCTGCTCCATCCCTTTATCCCTCCTCTCTGCTCCATCCTTCCTCTCTGCTCCATCCCTCCATCCTTCCTCTCTGCTCCATCCTTCCTCTCTGCTCCATCCCTTTAGAACCTCTGCTCCATCCCTCTATCCCTCTTCTCTGCTCCATCCCTCTATCCTGCTCCATCCTCTCTGCTCCCTGCTCCATCCTTCCTCTCTGCTCCATCCCATCCCTCCTCTCTGCTCCAACTCCATCCCTCTATCCTTCCTCTCTGCTCCATCCCTCCAGAACCAGTACCAGAATCAACCAGTTGAACCAGAATCGGTACCAGAACCAGAACCAGTTCAGAACCGGACAGGTACCAGAACTGGTACCAGAATCGGTACCAGTACCGGAACCGATTCCAGAACCAGTTCAGAACCGGAACCGGACCGGTACCAAAATCGGTACCAGTACCAGGACCGATTCCAGAACCAGTTCAGAACCGGAACCGGACCGGTACCAGAATCGGTACCAGTACCAGAACCGATTCCAGAACCAGTACCAGTCCCAGAATCGGTACCAGAACCAATACCAGAACCGGTACCATAACTGGTACCAGTACCAGAACCGGTACCAGAATCGGTACCAGAACCGGTTCCAGAACCGGTACCAGAACCAGTTCAGAACCGGAACCGGACCGGTACCAGAATCGGTACCAGAACCAGTACCAGTCCCAGAACCGGGCCGGTACCAGAACCAGTACCAGAACCAGACCAGTTTAAAAGTTTTCCCCACCAGAATCTCCAGAACTGGCATTATTTACCAGTACCATAACCATGGCTGGACCAACAGATTCTCTGTATCTCCTGGTTTCATATGATATCAGAACTTCAAACAGAATCAAATGAATTAAACTATAGAATTAAATGCAAGATAAATCAGAAATAACACGAGAGGGATGTGTTAACAGAACCAGTTCAGAACCGGAGTTTGGCCTTGTACCTTAAGCCAAAGCCCTGGGACAGGAAATGCAATGGCATCATCTGGGTATGTTTGTCTGACTAACATGTTCACATGTATTTTAAATATCCAGTTTACGTCAGACTAACACAAAGTCATGTAAACATACTGACTGTAACAAACGCAGCAACCATCCTAGCCATGATCTGTCTGTCACAGACTTCAAATGACAGGCATGAAGCTCCTTTTTGGCTCTGGGCATCTTTCTGTCTCTATCAGCGGCTCCTTTCTTTACCCCATGCTGTGTGTGGGAGAACGCTAGGCAGGCTGTGTCTATTTTAACACACCGATATTTGAATTTCAAAAAGTTATTCTTAAGGCATTTTTTTTGTCATATTTTGCTAAACCAGACAGATGTATTGACTGATACATCCCTTTCAGAAGTGGAAAGTTTAGTCTGCTTCATCACTTCAGGTTTCACAGTCGCTTTGAGCTCGGTGAGCATCAGGCAATTTAGCTTTCCAGACACTGCAGGACAAACTTAATGACACTCTCTGTGCCGGCGGCAACTGCTGTTAATACAATGAACGCCGCTGCACAGTCTGCAAAAAGCACAGTCACGGTAGGAGAAATGAAATGAGAAGAATATCAAAATGTGGTTTCTTTCTTATCTATCCGTTTATAAGAAAGAGTAGGAAAAAAAAGGAGCAACGCTGTTTCTGGTGGATTCTTCCTTAATTTCACTAATTAAATTGAACGTTAACTCTGGGAGTTTCTCCTTAGAGGTGAACTGCACCAGAGAGGCAGGAGGGAGACCCCAGGGAAGCCCCGGGACATGTGGGTGGTGTAAAACTGTGAGGCAGTGGAGGGAAGCTGTGAGGGAAAAGAGCATTTTGCCGCGTTCAGACCTGAACTGAGAAACTAATTATAAAAAAGGCTTTAAAAAAAATTACTTAAAGGGATAGTTCAACATTTTGGCAAATTGACCCATTGCCATAATCTCTAGTAGGTTCGTTACCTTTAATTGTTGGTGCAAGCTGTTTTTAGAACGGTGGAGCAGAGCCGTGAGCTGCTCAGAGCTACGCTATGGAGGCTCATGGGATTTCTTGGATTCCCTTATCAAACTCATCAAGTACACAATCCAACAACTCCAAAACGCTCTGGTGGACAAGTTGTGACCTGCACATTCACCACGCTATGAGATAATAACACAACGTTACCAGACAGAGTTGTTTTAGAGGGAAATACAGAGACTGCTTGCTGAAAAACTGCCCCTGATGGGAATGCGCATCAGCAGTTTTGCATGAATTTCCCTCTAAAACAACCCCGTCTGGTAACGTTGTGTTATTATCTCATAGGGTGGTGAATGCGCAGGTCACTACTTGTCCACCAGAGCGTTGTGGAGTTGTTGGATTGTGTATTTGATGAGTTTGATTAAGGAAACCAAGAAATCCCATGAGCCTCCATAGCGTAGCTCTGAGCAGCTCACGACTCTGCTCCACCATTCTAAAAACACCTTGCACCGACAATTATAGCTAACAAACCTTCTGCTATGACTATAGGGATTATGGCAATGGGCCAATTTGCCAAAATGTTGGACTATCCCTTTAATGAAACATGGAGATACACAACAGGAGTGACCTCTCATCAAGATCTGGCTCTTCATTACATTTCCTCCTCCCGTATTTTTTTTTTCAGAAGAGTTCAGCTCACTGAAGTTGATGAATCCAACTCCACATTGACACATCTGTGTCATTTTCATCAATGCAGCGAACTTGTTTATGTCGGTGGCAGATGGCCTCAAAGTTTCCAGCTCTCTGTTAAGTCTGAGATGAATGTGACTTGTTTTCCTTTCCTTTCCTTTCCTTTCCTTTCCGGTTCCTTCTCTTTTCCCCTCCTTAACTCCTCGTTCTGTCACATCTCATCTCCTTCAGGTTGCTGATTAGTGGAAGCAGCAGTGCTCCGAGCAATGAGATAACTGTCATTCCTCTTTCCACACCCACATGCAAGCGTTTGTGTGTGTGTTGTGTGGTGTATGCGTGTGTTTGCATGCTGGCGATGTGCAGGCCTCGTGGCGTTCTCCTTGTCTTTGTTTCTTCTGCCATAATTAGCAGACTTCTTGGAGAAAATGGCCCAACATACACACACATATCAGGATTGAATTATTGTTAAAAGCTGAAATTCATTTAAATTTTTTGTGCCCCCCCTCTCTTCCCTCCCTCCCTCCCTCCCTCTCCCTCCACCTCCAGTTCCTTCCACAGGTCATTAGTAATAGCAGAGCCCCGCAGATGGGAAAACATGAAAGCGTCTCTCATGTTGAGCAATCGACTCGGTCCTCTCAGATCTCAGAGCAGCGCACGGATCAATAAGCAGGTATCTACTTGGCATGAGAAAACATGGAGGGGAAACCCACTGTTTGTATGAGAGTCTGTTCGGCAAGACATTTATCTACAGGCCCCGGCACAGACTGCACCCGACCGTGTATCGCTTCATCATTCAATATCTATACATCATCCAGTCCAGTTTTTTTTTTTTTTTCCCACCTCTGCTCTGGTGGAGGGACGTTGAGCTGCTGTTTCTATTTCTACACCCACACATGGTCGTGGGCTTGTTTCCAACTGTTTTTTATTACTTAATTATTTACTTAGACTAAGATGATGAAAAAAAGTCATTAGTTTTTTATTTTTTGATATCAAATGTTGTTTTGTCTCACCCAGAGCAAAAACCTCACCTTATATTCATTTAAATATGATACTGTATAAGATGAAGAACCTGGCAATTATACTGTATATATTTTTCAACTATTATCATCATAACTATCTATTGTTTGATGATTGAAACAGTTGCTCATCACTTTATAGTTGATAAAGGTCTACCTGTTCTTCAACTGGAGGTCATGCTACGAAAAACCCAACAAACTTAGTGGGTGAATGTCTTCAAGGCAGGACAGAAGCTACAGTGAGTCACTATTTGTGAGCATGCTAATTTCAGAAGAAGAAAAAAAGAACTGTAAAATTGAACGAAATGAATAAAGTAATGAAGTTCAATGCTAAACTCAATGTTTAAATAGCTGTAAATGCTAACGGTATAGGCACCAATAGAAATAGCTGTTTTACAGTGAGCCTGCAGTATATATTATATACTATAATACAGTTATAGTTCACTTAAAGAGTAAAGTCTTTTGTCTGCATTTAAAAGTGACATATTGTAGCTTGAAGCCTTGGATAAGACAGACAGGTGACGGCTTCTGTGCATCTGCGGCAAAACATTCACATACATGAAGTGGAGGGAAAACACACCGGTCATGAAAATGTATGAGCCAGAACGCTATAAAGGATGAAATTAACTTCCAAATGCTATGATTTGCTATAATTTTTTTTTTTTTTTTATTTATCATAACGAGCTCTGGGAAAATACGGTAAACATGCACAAACAAGCCAAGAGGCTTTTGATTGAAAATGCAACGTGATGCCAAATCAAATCAAACGAGTTCACATTCAGCGTGTGAGCTGATGCAAACTGTAACGTGTCAATGAGATGAAGCAACATCTGTATAGAACTGTATGCTGTATATTGAGCAAGGGGAGTCTGATTGATTGACATGCATGCACAGAAATGCAGCTGTCTTTTGATATCTATATGCTGAATCTCTACATTATAAAAGGTACAATTTTAATTTTGTCAGTCAGCAAAATCTAAATATGAGTTGTTTTGAGCTCCTCTCTGTGGTTTGCACTCAGCTGAGGCGTCTTAATTAGATACAAATCAGTAAAAACTCTCAGGTTCACAGTCTTTGTACTAATTTTATAACATCAGAGGCTGCCTGCTGTGTTCACCCCCCTCCCTCCTCCCCCCACGCCCCCACATTCTCACTTTTAAAAGCAGGTAAATATCTCAATTTTCACATCAATCCAAATTCCTATTAAATACACACACATACACATAATATTTCTGTGTGCTCTACAACTGTGTCAACGCCTGCAGATACAGATGAATCTGTGGCATTTTGCACTTCTATGGTTGTGTAACAGCTATATTGTTGTTTTATAAAAAAGCCTCATTGAACTCTGTGCTGTGTTCCTCTCCATTGCTTTTTCAGGCTTACTATTGTGTCACAGACTCAACGCCCACGTCACAGGACAGACGGGCTGCTGTATAATCAGACCGTCCAAACCGATGACATCCTGGCAGACAGACCGTGTTAGAAAAAGTAACTTTGGATAATCATCTCCGACAGTGTAGCAGCAGCAGACGCCGGAACAGAATAACACAATAACCGCAGAGGCAAATTCATTATCTGACCTCAAATTAGACAAACACACCAGCGACAGCAGGTATCAGCAAAGTGAACAAGAAGGAGCTGGAATAAATTTCCTCGTATTGACTCCAATTACATGTCTCCATTTATTTCTCTTAGATTGGAAATTAATTAGTTGTAACAGAAATATCTATGAACGCTGGCTGGAAAACAAACTCAACATTTGTCTGTTTAAATCCAATCTCACCGACTGCAGTATGAAAAGTTTAAAGGGATAGTTCACCCAAAATTGAAATTCATCTGAACTCATTATCTACTCACCCTCATGTCGACTAAGGGCTGGGAGAAGTTTCAGATCCTCCGTGGCTTCTCTGAGTTACAGGGGGTCTCGACGTAGCAGTGCATGTCCATATAACGGTTGCAAATGGATACCAACTGTCTTCGTAACAAAAAGACACACCAAAAAACATCCAAAAAAAATTAAATAAGTCTATATTTCAAGCTTGTTTTGTAGCGGAAGCTTCTCGAAGCTCCTCTTCCCGGTTCGTCCAAATCTGACAAACCGGGAAGAGGAGCTTCCGCTACAAACAATCTTGAAATATAAACTTATTAAATTTTTTCGGGACAATTTTGCATTTTGGGGCTTCAATACAAGACGGACATTACATATGAGCAGAGCATGGAGGTATTTGGATGTTGGACCCCCTGTAACTCAGAGAATCCACGGTTAACTATGAAACTTCTCCCTTAGTCGACATGAGGGCGAGTAGATAATGAGTGAAATTTGAATTTTGAGTGGACTATCCCTTTAATACCAAGCCATGAATGTTGATTATAATTGACAAAAATAAAAGGCAGACAGTCACGCAGCACTTTGTCTAAGTCTACGTCACGTTGGACCAGAATGACAGAAATAATCTGTACATGATGTTGCACAGAACACAAACACATAGAGCAAACGAGATGGAATCACTCCTCTCCGTCTGCTCTGTCCGTCTTTCTCTCGCTGCCCCCTTTTTTCCTCTGTCCAATAAATATGAAAGACATAAAAAAGAAGAGAAAAACGCTTTTATGCAAATGGACAGTTAAGTCGCTAAAGGCACCAGCCGTAATTGTCTCCGTCTTCTCTTGGAGTGGACGACGTGTTGCTGCATGGTTAATGCATATGCATGTGTGTTGTTTGGATTTATCTCCGTCTTTGCCTGCAGGCTCTCGAGGCTGCGGGCACACTTCAGTTGATTGTGTCTGGGTCCAGCGCTATTGATTGATCTGAAGTCTGGCTTGGCCGATGGGCTTGTACGTAGTACCACATATACACACACAGACACACACACACACTAAAATAGACACACACACAAAAGGAAACAGCTCTAAAGCCTGAAAACCAAAAGGAGCTGCTCTGAGGATTTAAAGTGACACTAACCAAGATTTTTGTTTGCACATCAAATGGATTACTGGCCTAAATCACAAAGTGAGGTTGCAGCAGTGCACTAGAGATGCAGCGCTCTGGATCCATGCTGTTTGTCTAAGGATGAGGTCACTTTCACGTATACAGGAAGTGAAGGGTCACGAAATATAAAACAAATGATCCCATTTCTCACCCTTTGAAAGAATCTATCACGGGTTGATAAACAAAGGTCTCTTTAAGTAGCATACATAAGCAGTGTCAGTGATAGAAAACACCGATACAACCAGGAAGTCCATCTTTACTCAGAGACAAAGACAAAGACAGTCGTTTCCACTGCAGGAACTTTGGGGTAATTTTACTATAGTAGGTTGGCGCTCGTCTCCAAAGCAGGAACTGACAGTCTCCTGCAATTTTTACAAGGGGTAAATGGTAAATGGTAAATGGTCTGTATTTTATATAGCGCTTTTCCATCGGAAACGATACCCAAAGCGCTTTACAGTATATACATCACATTCACCCATTCACACACACATTCACACACTGATGGCGGTAGCTGCCATGCAAGGTGCTAACCACGACCCATCAGGAGCAAGGTGGGTAAGGTGTCTTGCCCAAGGACACTACGGCAGCAACCGGGACAGAGCGGGATTCGAACCGCCGACCCTCTGATCATTGGACGACCCGCTCTACCACCTGAGCCACTGCCGCCCCAAGTAGGTAGGTACTTCTGAATGGGGCTTGAGATTAGACAAAAAAAATCAGCATTTTTAAAACCTAGGATTATTAAAAAAGTGTCTACACGGCCGGAAAGGGCAGTAAAAGAACAACTGCCGTGTAGAGTTGATGATTTATTTGTCCCAACCAAGGTAACTTAACGACTTTTTGCAGTAAACAAACCAAAACACAATACTTTCTTATTCCCTGGTCAGAAAGGAGCAGAGAGAAGATACATTATTTCTACAAACAAAACTATTAAGTTCGACAGTCGAAACTCTGCACATTACGTCACCTCAAGAGTCCGGAGGGTCCTATACCGGTCCTACTCTGCAGTGGAGACGCACAGGCCGAGAAGACGGTTTCTGTAAAGGAACCAGGAACTTCTTAGGGTGGAGGCAGCGCTCATTTTACCAGCTTCTTCAAACTCTGATGATTGTATTATGTTTGTGTAAATCTTTGCATATCCAGCGTCTCCTAAACAATGTGTTTGGTGGTAGGAGGTCCACCTGGTGCCTGCATGTCTCAATCATCTATTGCTCTTTATGTTTGTCCTCGTTCCTTATAAAAATGATCAAATAAAGTATTCCATAACCCAGCATCCGTTTCAGCTCCATCCATACAGTATTTCTTCATTTTCATACATTCCTATAAAAACATGGGTATTCTCTCCACTGCGTCTCCTGGGTTTCTTTTAATCCACCTTCAGTCTCAGGAGAAATGAAAAATCTGACTTTATTATTCCAACTCATCCACATCCTGCAGGAGGTGATAGATCACTATATTTTACATCTATTGTACTTGTCCTCCATCAGTGTATTTTTTTTTATTCCCCTCATTGATCTCACATATACAGAGTAGAGGGTTTTTTCCCCCTATTCATCACTGGTCTCTGATACAGTGCTCAATAGCTTCTCTACATGAATTATTCCTGTTTGCATTACACAAACAGGAATAATTCACTCTTTTCATGAATTATTTTGTGTGGGAGATCTGGATTTACTTCTCTCTCAAAGAAATATCTGACTAGCGAAGACCAAAGTGAGTCATAGTTCTGCAAAGAACAAATCCTCTTTGAGTCTTTGAATATTTTTCATTTCACCTTTATCAATAATAGCATTGATTGCCAATTGCATCTACCTGTTTTATCAAGTTCCTGGCTTCAACTTGGAGGCATAAGCCATCAAATCAGACCTTTAATCTCACTCTCCAAGTTGAATTTTCTATCTGCACCAGATTTCAAGAGTGAATTTAGTGACTGAGTCGAGTATTTCTGGCCTTTCTTTTTCCTTAAACATGTTTTTTGTTTGTTATCCTACTTGGGATAGAGCAACTGCTTTCTGGCTGGAGGGCCGGTTGAAGCTGTCCGCCTTGGCAGCTTTAACAATAACATCAGCTTCATTCTGAATGCCTGGCATGCAACCTGCTTTCAGAGACTATAACCGCCCGTGCTACAACTTTCCTTTGTTTCAGCCTCACAGAATTTTCTTTTCATTCTTTGTTTTACCTTTTCACGTCTCTCCCCTCACGCTGCGGTGACGCCGCAGTCGGTGGCGCTCGGTAATTAGAAGAGATAAGATGCAGCTAGGCCTCGAACGGTTGAACGTTCACCGCCGCCCGGGCCGAGGAATCTGAGACAAAGGCTTCTGCAGTGGTCAGCAGAAAGAAAAACATAACAAAAGAGAGGCGTCCCGGATCAAAGGAAGGGCGGAGGAAAAGAAATGAGAAGGAGAGAAAGACACATGATGATGCAAAATAGCAAAAAAATACAGCTCAAATTTCCTGCATCAAAGGCAGGTTAGAGGAGGAGGAGGGAAGCAAGGACACGAGGAAAGAGAGCAAAAATGCTGACGACTCTTTCGTCATGATGAGGCGCGAGGAAGTCGAACTAGAGGGGAAATAATTCTAAAAAATGCTGGTTTGCTCGCTCAGCGGGTAGAGGTAAACAGCAGTTTACAGTGTTGGTGTATCGATCTCAGCTGAGTATCACTGAATCCTCTATTTACCATTTAGATCTATTGGTTTTTTTCCCACCAGAACCCTGAGCCGGCGCCGCACACAGATGCACTCTGCCTCGGTAAAGGTCGGCTGCTCCCTCTGACACCATCCATTACTTCCTATAGATCTCTTTAAAAGACTCCAATCCTCGCCCCCCTGCCTGAGTCATTTCTTTCTCTTTTCTTACACTCTGCTTGTGTCATTACCTCCCTCCCTCTCCATTTTCTCCCTCTCCCATTCTCCCCCTCCACTTTCATCAGCTCAAGTGACAAAAAGTATCACTTGGTGTCTAACATTTCATACGGCGGCAATCAGAGTCATCTCAAAGGACCCGACTGTGGCTAATGATTCTCAGAAATACGGCTCGGGCCGACTCCTACATGAAAGGAGAACTCTGGGAGGGGAAAGGTAAAGGAGCTAACTCACTTCTCAGGCTCCTCAGCTATGCACTAATTATTCATACCACTCTTAACTATTTGGCACGTCCACCCATGCACTGTATAAACCCCGACAGCGACCCACTGAGAATATGCACTCAGGCCATGGCCAGACAAAGGCCATCATGTGCAATCTAGCCGAAGACGTTAGATAATACTTTGAATATAGCGGAACCAAAAAAGACATAATTATGAGGAGTTTCCTTTGCATAATTGATGTAAAAATTAAACTTGAGCGAGATATGAACAGGTTTTGGAGAAAAGGCGATTGCTTTGAGACCTACTAGGGATTTTTCAAGCATCATAAATGTCTTGTGGAGCAGTTTATATTCTGGTTTAAGCGGATTGTGCAGCAGCAGCAGAGTAAATACAATTCAATCTTCATCATCTTCTTCTTGTTTTTTGGTATTTTTTCCTACAATGTTCGCTGAAAAGGTCAACACTGCCAAGATTTGCAGAGGCCCCATTTACACCTCATGCTTCACGGGAAGATCAAATCACGATCAGATGTCTTCCGGGTCCCCGGCCAGAACTCAGCTGTCAACACCGTAGTTACTGCAGCACTGCTCATCTGGACAAATGGTAAATGGGACCAAAACTCACTGAAGTAAAAAAAAATGTCACACTTTCAAATGCTGCAAACTGGAACTTAATGTGGATCTCCAATGTAAAAGGTAAAATATTAACTCTTAAAAGTGCTGAATCCTTGAAAATGAAATGAAATGTATGAATAGGAAAGGACTGGGAAGAACCTGGCTCTGGAACAATCTACTAGTCTGGACAAAAACCTGCCATTTGACACCGATGCTGTGGTGTTTCTGCAGCGTGTACGTTCATGACTGTGCAGTGGCAGCAGCAGTGGAAATTACCTTCCAATTAGATCTAATTTAAGACAGCAGTTATCTCCTCGGGCATGGATTGCCCTGGGTTTAGAAAATTAATTAGACACTATGGAGAGAAGTGTTCATAGCCAACAAGATGGTATTTATACTACTCAGCAGTCTTTTCTTTTCATCAGTCACGAATGACAACGGAGAAATGAAATGAAGTGGAGAAAAATCTCCTGTTACCAAAAGGGACAGAATGACAGAAGACGATCCAGACTTGAATCTTCAGTTGTGTAATAATCACAGTTCTTCAAGGATGATGGAGCAGCTGATCCAAGAGTATACAATACCACAATATTAAACATGTGTTTATTATTTGTAACCATGGTGACTAGCCCAAACAGGCCTAAACTGAACCATATAGTCTTCGTACCTCGGCCTGACCAAACTGTAACTGTCCATAACGAAGCAGGTCCATTGCAGGGGTGTCATTTAAGGAGATACTAATAAAGTTCCCATTGAAAAAGGGTTCATACTGTATGAGTAAGGTTAATAAAAGCTTTTCCTCAGCACTTGAACAAAGTCCAACAGAAAAATCCAAGTAAAGCTCTCAGAGCTGTGACTCAATTGAGTATCTGCTCGCGCTTCATGACCGTTTAGCTCTGTTGTGGACTATCTACGGTTGAATGCAATTACCGAGTTCAACGCCTATCTGATATCCAGGTTCGATGAGCTCACAGAGGATTGGTTAGCAATAGCTTCTTCTTCTTTTTTTTGTATCCAATCATGGATTTAACAAATAAAGATTTCTCCACGCTGTACGGTCTGGAACAGTTTGTTGTGTTCATGAATCACTGAAATGTGGCATGTATTGACAATGGACCTTGGAGACTGTAAAAGATAAAATATATGTGTGTGGTCTGATAAAGGCCACTCCTCTGGTAACTGCTATTGATTGTCCAGACTGATACAAGATTAACTCTGGTCCATTTCAGGAGATGGAAAGACTTTCCAATCTTGTATAAGCAAAAAAAAGTCTTGCAGCAGTTTTATCTCCAGCTCCAACTCTTGAAGTACGTGATATGGAGGAACTTTCTTCTTTGCTTTGTCTAGACATTTGTTTCAAAGGCAGTTCATGAAAGATATGCACCTGTTCTTCCAGCAGCTTTGTCGACGATCATTCAGGTAATTAATCAGATGTCAGAACCCTTCGCAACCCGAACCCTAAACCACATTTAACGTGGCAGAAAGACCAGTCAGGTTCATATAGCGTCTGCCAAACCTGACATGCCAGATGGTTTGTTACTCTGAACCATCTGGGAAAGTTTTTGTTAAAAAACTGTTCAGGAAAAAAGTGCAGGTGCTTTCAGATGAACGCTTGGCAGGTAGTTGGTTGAAGCATTTGTTAGATCCATGGCATTTAGCCCCTTTTACTAAGGCTTTTTACTGGACCAGCTCTCCGTTTAAAGGGTCAGTTCTCAAGTTCTAACAGTCACTGACCTGAATAGAAATGCTAGAGATTGTCTAAGCTGGTTACGAGGACTTGTTATTGGCTCGGTTAAATTTAAGGTTTTGGAAAAACAACCCTAGGGACCTGTCTTCTTTTCTCAACTAGATTAACCCTTAAGAGTCTTAAAGATGTTGTGCACACAGCTTTTTACTATCGTGGAGAGCATCACAGAGATAATTGAATTAAACCCTCTGAGTCTGAGGGTCTCTTTGCCACTGTCCATCATATGAAACAATAGTGAAGCGCTGAAGATGAAAACACAACAATAGTGGTAAAAATCCAGTACAACTGATCCAAAACCATGTGATCGGACCATAAATAGCTTCAGGTCTGAAAATCTGGACTCATTGCATCTTAAGCCTTCTCTTAAAGGTTAGCATCTGCCCTGCTTCACTCAATCAGCATTTTTAGTTTATGAAAACTGAGTAGCTTTACGGTGTAATTATGCTTCTGATTAGTGTTGTTAATCATAGAGATTAGCTTTTTTTCAAGGCTGCAATCTGTGTTCTGTATATCTAGTACACACACATATGTTGCATGACGGACAACTTAATTTAGAGGCTGTGGGTTGAATATTAACTCAAACTGAGGCGAGTCATGAATGGCTGGAAAATCTCAAGCAGTATTTCTTCATACACTGGCTTCCTTCTTGCTTGCGGCAAATGCTCCCTGGGAATAATTTTTCATTCATGTTCTTCAGTTGTGCTTGTCAGAGGTAGCTTCAGTCGCCTTTTCTGTGGTTTTCAGGACCATGTGATGTGATGCAATTTAATGCACTGGACTTTTAAGTACAATCGTTGGAAGTTTTCCTTTTGCTTGGCGATAGACATCCACATCTAGGCACAGGTGTCTTCCTGCACATCACACAACCACCACTGCACGCTATTGCCTTATTCTCTGCTCCATTTCCCACATACTATGCACATGCACACATCTGGCACATCTTCTCGATCTCAACAATTCAGCAACAAGGGTAATCTGCGACGACTACCCCTCTCTCACTAACTGCACATCCGTCCGTGGCCCCTCTCTGAGTGATAATAGCGCAAAATGCAAAGACACGAGTCTGGAAATTGCACTTGACATCAAGGCAAAACCTTTCCCATTAGACTATGGCTTTAGAAAGAAAGGAAAAAAAAGTGGCCAGTGAGTGGTGAGGCGCTGAGAAGAACACCTCAGATCTCAACATTATCGTAATGGACTTCCTGACACAGGCGCTACACCGACGGGCCTTGCATTATGTATTATTTGGGGCCATCTGCACAGCTTTCAACTCTGATGCACGATGAGACGCTCCTTATTATGCTGCAGCAGAGGGGTTCCTGCTGGACACTTAAATTGCCTGTGCGTGTGTGTGTGTGTGTGTGTGTGTGTGTGTGAGGATTGCTGGCTGGTGAAAAAGGACTGATCTAATATTTGTGAACCAGCACATTACTAACCCTTGTTGAAGTTTGTCCACATACAAAATGTGGCCTCAGCGCAGGGTGGGCCACGGCTGCCAAGACGACTTCAAAGTGCGGAGGCGATAATAACAAGCAATACTGATGCACGGCACAAAGCTCCATAGTCTGGAGCTTATACGCTGTATTTCTGAAAGAAATATTTAGAGGTGCACGGCTCCAAGCAGGCAGCAGGATTCAGAGCATTACCTCTGCAGACGGCTTGTTCTTCTCAGAGACTCTGTCGGTACGGTGTAAACTCATTGTATATACTGATCATTCTTTAATAAGGACTGAGTGCTCACAAAGAAAAGACGGCGGTCAGATTGTGTTTTCATTATAGATGCTTGAAAACTGCAGGGATGTTTAAGATTCTGTATCTCTGTCAGCCTCAGAGGCTTTTATGAGTTCTACATTAGTTACCTAGTGGTGGGATGAAGGGGAACCTGGAGGCGTCCCGTGTTGTTTTGTTTTGTTTTGGATAGAAACAAGTAAAACATAGGTCAGAATTGTACGTAATGCATTTTTAAGCCCCTCGGTGGTGAGACGATTCTATTCTTTATAATGTTTGTAGGTTGGTATATGCAACGTGTCCAAGGTCTGTTTTATTTATCTTATGTTAATTTATACATGATAGTTTGTCCTTTTCACACCAAAATCTTACTTGCAGTTCCACAAAATAACTAAATAATTTAACTTCAGAGACACAAACAGACCAGAATCAGAAAGTTATGGATTTGGCTCTAAGTTTTCAGATTTCTATGCACCTGGTCAAGAGAAGTCACAATGACATTAATGTCAATCTCCTCATTGATTTGTACATCTTCAGTTTACTGATCGGCTCTAACCACAGTGAAACAGTGAATCAATGAGTCTGCAATGCTGACAGCAGGTTTACTTTGCAGAAACAAACATTTGCATTTAGATACTAATGTACATCTTTGCACAGATTCTGATGCACATATCTTTCCATCTGGTACATTTTATTATTTGTTATGCTTCTGGATGATTCAGGCTGGTAGAAATGTCCTCTGAGGAAAACAGCATTTGACATCAAGACATTTAACATAAGGATTTCAAATTAAATTCACACGCGTTTTCGTTCGTTAAAAACACCACATTGATAACGCAATAGCATAAAAAATCACGACTGTGTGACGAGTGAGAGCATTACCACCATGCAAATTAAATTGTTAAAATATTAATGCTGGACTATTCAGCAGCATGAATATTTTAAAGTCTGTTTGCATGTATTTTTTCGCCTGTTTTTCTCCTGTTTTTCGTTCTGGCTGTATTTACTTAGCAAGAACTGCTTTGACAACTACTACACAATGTGATTTACCATTATCAATAGAGAGGTCTTAGTCCCATGGAGAAATAAAGCTGCATGAGGCCCTGCAGTCTAAACGGGAAGCCTGGTCTTATCCAGTTAAAGTAATAAAAACTGAGGAAATGGAGCCAGACTGTCTCCGTGCAAATTACCAGAGATGGAGAGCATGGGGAAATATGCTCAGGCACTTCAACAGGGAGTCATCTCTGAGCGTGTGTGTGTGTGTGTGTACAGTACATATACACTGACTGTATGTAATTGTATCGTACAGTTTAGCTGCAGGGCTCTGAGCTTCAGGTGGCATTACTGAGTTATTTCAGCTGCCATGTTGGATTTATCAGCTGATACAGCTTCACCTTCCATCAGAGATTATTTCCACCTCCTGTCCTGTTGCCTCCCACCACTCCAGTGTTTAACCAGCTCTACTACACCAGCATCCACCTGTGGGCTGTTTGCAGCCCGAAGAAGTCCTGACTTGTTGCCATCAGGATTTTCTAATCTTGTTTTCTCCTCTCAGGTTTTAAGTATTCTTCATTCTCCATATTTGGAAATATGATTAAACCAATTAGCAGTGTGCTGGCTTTGGATACTAATCTGGTTTTGTTGTTTCCAGGTCTCTGTTTATGCCGCACTACACAGCAACCCCTAAGATTTAAAAATAAAACAGGTCCAAAAGGGACTCGACTCCATTATAGCATCTCGAAACACAGAAAAATGATGCCTTTTTAGACCAAGACATATTAGTGTGGATGTAGCCTGTGTCTTATGTTCATATCGCTAACATTGCTTTGAATGACGTTATTATCTCATAGCGTGGTGAATGTGCAGGTCACAACTTGTCCACCAGAGCGTTGTGGAGTTGTTGGATTGTGTATTTGATGAGTTTTTAATGAGGGAAACCAAGAAATCCCATGAGCCTCTGTAGCGTAGCTCTGAGCAGCTCACGGCTCTGCTCCGCCGTTCTAAAAATAGCTTGCACTGACAAATAAAGGTAACAAACCTACTGCTATGACTATAGAGATTATGGCAATGGGCCAATTTGCCAAAATGTTGAACTATCCCTTTAGGGTTGTGTATCTAAAATCAACACATACATAGCCATAAGTTTTTCTGACCTAGTTCAACTTCAAATTGTGATGAGTTCACTTCCTTTCAGATATGTTAGATCCAGCTCAGGAACTTCAAAAGGAGTCACTTTTGGATTTGTTTTATCTGCTCCCAGAATCCAGAGGGCGACTGTGGGTCAAGAACAAGAGGTGATTAACAGTGCACAGTCAAGTCGCCCGGCCTCCAAGGACACAAAATGGAAAAACTAATGAATTCCATTAGGATGCAGAAAATGGCCTCTGTCAAGGAGCAGCGACCGAGGAATCTCTGTGAGCGCAAGTTCGTATGTGAGAGAGCATGTGAGCAGGCATTTAATCACTTGGCAACTTTTAATTAAAGTGCTGTGAGATTACTTGAAGCAAACAGAGTGAAGATTTGAAACACTTAGACCGTATTTGGTATCAAAGTATGGTTTAATGGGCGCCGGGCTACTGTAGCCGAGGAATACAATGAATTAGTCCACTGCTTTTTCGAGCTCTGCTTTAAATCCGGTCACAATCCAGTGGAAGGAGAACAACGGCCCTCGCAGAACAGAGCCATGCATATCAATAGAGAGCTCTTTGCTAGTTTAAATAGTCTCTCTCTCTTTCTTTCTCTTTCCCTGTCACTCGTCTAACCTTCTGCTCCTTTAATTTAACATTTTTCTGGTGTTTTATTATAAGTTTAATCATCCATAAGAACAGATCTTAAACCAAATCAGTGTCGTTTTACATCTACTTTCTCAGCCTTCACCCTGGGGCTTCAGCAATAACAGTTCAATCAGAAGAAAGGAGGCTGTGAGTCTCTCTTCTGATTGGCTGGTTTTGGTATGAGTAATCCTATATATATTTTGCAGATTTCAGGCAAAATATTCAGTAAATCTAATTCCTGCAAGTGTTGTACGGTGGATCCAGGTGGGCGGGGCTGTGACTATGCAGTTGTGACATCACAAAGTCACGAAAGTTCTAACTGCTCGTTTAAAGGCTTTGTTTATGAGTACAGTCTGAATGCATTTTCCCATGGATTGCATATTTTCATATTTCTCCAGTGTTTCTACAGCACCTGAACCTAAAGAAGACTTAATCTTAGTGTCTATGATATGCAACCTTTAAGTCAGGGTTGGACCATGAGACACAAACTCCAGATTTTAGCGTTTGTAAAACAAAAAAAGATGAAGATTTGAGGCATATTCTGTGTATTCCTTCATCTATTTGTTGTGCATCTACTCTTTCAGTGTGTGAGCGCAGACTTGTAAGGCAACCTAACCAAGTGTGATGATGACCATGACAGCAAATATCCTGCTCTGTTTGAAGAAATGGAGCTGACTTAACACAGTCAAGAGGAAACGTCAGGGGAACATCTTCACTATCAGGATGGATCACGATGAAGAGGTAACTGCTGCTGACAACTGTCTATCAATCTGACAACTACATTTTTTTTATTTTGTCTTCTTCTGGATTGTCTCCTGGGCTTTTGTCCCTGATCTCAACAAGAATGTTGTTGTTTTTTTTAAATAATCCATTGACTTTAAAGGTAAAAACGAACGGTATAGTGCAGTTCCTCTCTTCTCGTTAAAAATCCCTTGAGGAAACATTTCATGACATATGAAGGAGCTGCTAAGCTGAAAAGAAGGGGAAAAAATAGTTTTTGTGTCATTTATTAAGTCTGGATGTACATTCTGTCTCTTCCTGTCTGATATTTTTTACTCGTTTCTCTCTCTCTTTTTTTAAGGGCAATCTTTGTGACAGCACTGATTCAACCTCCCACACCTTGCCGTTCCTGCGGGTCTGACCTTCTGAGTGAAGCTGAAGCAAAAACCCAACAAATGTAGAGAATGTGAAATGTCTGGACCGAGATGTGCAGCACCTCAAAAAATGTTGTTGTTTTTTTTTGTTAGAAACTCCTCTCGGTGACAGGAATAGCTTATATTTATCACATCTTTCTCTGTCTGGCCCCTTGAGTATACTTCAGTGGAATGCGGTTTTTAACATTCATGTATGCAGATGGGGACTTGACTCCATCGCAGGTACTATAGCACAAAATAAGTCGCAGCCATACCTCAACTCAGCAATGCATTAAGAAGAAAGGGAAAAAAAAGACATGATATTTCAAAAAAACATCCCCTATGTCCTGCTTTTCCATGCAGGGCCACACATGCACATTGCACTTCCACAAACACACTAGAGTGCCCCCCTCCCCACCCCCCTTTTCTGTTCAAGACACGGTAAATAACCACCTCACCGCCACCAGAGCCCAGCAATTTATGCATGAGGAGGATGCAGAGAGGAGGAGGAGGAGGAGGATGCATCCATTTTCTCCCAACGCACACAAACACACAACACACAAACACGCACAGGCACTCAAAAGCAACATGTTGCTCTAAAAAACGGCAGCGTGTGGCTGTTGTGTGGAAACCATCACAACTTGAATTACAATATGGTGATTGAGACGTAGCACAGAAATGAAATTTGAAATGGAAGAAGAGGCAACACAGATAAACAACACACATTCACACACAGACACACACACAAGGCAGATGGGTTAAACCCCATTTTCATATCAGTTAGCAGCGCAGATGGAAACAGAGAGTGTGTATGGAAATGAGCAGAGATCAGGGTGATGTCACACTACAGAGGCTGGGTGGTTATCATATCAACCCATTGGAAAAATCAGTGATGTGGTTGTCAACTGCAAGTCTGTTGTTGTTATTGTTGCGTTTCAAAAACCCACAAAGCGACGCAATCTAGCTGATGTGGGTTCGAAACTAGAAGAGTCAGTTATTGAAACAAAACAAGTTAGAGTGAATGGATCCGACTGCAGTTTCTGGTTAATGAGTGCATTAACCATTCACATGTGCAGGATTGATTCACTGTAAAGGAAAACCTATGCAGCTAAAGAGTCGACCATGCTGGTGGCTCGTGGTTAGTCTGAACAAACAAGCAGAAAGTGGAGAAAAAGTTTAGTGTCGATGGATGATTTGTTTCTTGGCCTCGAAACTCAGGAACCATTGAGATCCAGGCCAGCAGCTGGAGTCCTTGACGAAAAGTATGAAGAAGAAAAAAGGAATAGGATACAAAAGTTTGAGAGCCAAACCAAAGGGTTGGGAGAAAGTATTTCTCTAAATGCAGAGGAAGTCCAACAAGAATCCAAGCAACTGTGATGGACGGATGAAAACCACAGCAGTGAAACATGAATCGACTTTTTATTAAAGGGACAACGAGGAGTTTGTATTTTGGTTTTAAAAGAGTCTCATACGCTACCCACAATTGTTAATGGCTCCATTTTTGATAAATATATCATTTTGTTATTATTATTTAGTGGTCGGCTCGCCCAGCATTTCCTATTTTCGGTTCTGCGGACGCTGGGAATAACGCTGACGAAACACCATTTATCGTCGGACACTACAACGGTATCTGATCGTCTTAAAACCTCCGACTTTCATTCTTGATCGATGAAAATATTCTTGGCAATGTTTTCGCTTTCGTCCGTCTTGCGCCGGTCCAAGAATTTCACCGTGCGCACAGAGGCTCATGGGAAATGTAGTGTGAAAACATGTCGCTTTCCAAAACTCCTTGTTGTCCCTTTAATTTATATATTAAATATATTAAATTTAGGGATGCACCGATATGAACATTTTGGCCGATACCGATATCCGATATGAATTTTTCTGTTATGGCTGATAATCGATATTTACCGATATCGATATGTGTTGGGTTTTTTTTAAGTTTCTGAGATGATACATTTTTTTACAGACTGAAAATCATGCAAACAGAATTTTTGAATGTCTTCCTTTATTTTCAGAATGTATTTTACTTCCAAATAACAAGGTTACAGGCTACCATCCTCCTCGCATTACCTCAACTTTGTAGGTTTTGCATACGAATATATATGGGCCGATATATATCGGACCGATACCGGTATGTTAAAAAATGACGAACATCGGCCAATACCGATATTAATGCCGATATATCCTGCATCCCTAATTAAATTAATATTTTTATTTCTGCAAAGCCAATGATCATCAACTCAACATTTCAGCTTCGTATATATGAGCTCAAACCTCTAAAGACGTTCAATCCAGAGCAAAGAAATAGAGTTTAATTGCACCCGACCAGGATGAGCTGCCTACAGACTCACCCAGTGTGAACCCGGCAGCCAACATGTGGAGAGCTGGACAAAATGCCTTTTCACAGACACTGCTCCCATTAGCCTGGTATTGAATGTAGCCTTGGTGTGTGGACTTGGTTGGAGGTTGATGGGTTTTACAACAAGAGTAATTAAAGTGAGTGACAGCCAGACCGGGGCAGACGACGCAGCGAGTCAGGCTGTTGGGATAATTATTGAATTCTGTTAAAAGCTTCGTACGCTGTCTGTCGGAGGGGGTTAATAGGACTTCGCCGGCAAAAGGTGCCGAGGACTGTCAGCCTCTCCGCTCCCTTCCCGGCTCCACTTCCTGTGGAGAAACGGTACACGCCGTGCTGCAGTCGACGCTTTAATCATCCACCGCTCCTAAATATCAAGACGACATGACGGCGGTTCTGCGCGCCCTGTGTTAATGCACATGACAGCTGAAGCCGTGCATCTGTTGAAATGCAAATGGCCGTGACAGCCGGACTGACATATTTTGATTTTCATGGGCATTTCAAGACAAACTCATTGATCCTTTGATTTGTTCCGTTAATAATCAATTATACCGATCCATGCTGCGACACTCGGCTCACTGTTATTCCCCTTGGCTGTTATCAAAGTTCAGCTCTTTGCTCCCTCTTGTCACTCAGCTTGACGCAGACGTCTTTGAAAGATGAACATGGCTGAACGTGGCAGCCTGACTCCTTCACACTGCAGTCTCTCTCACATTATCAAGGTTGAGAGGCAACAGAGAAACTGATCAATACAATTACATGCCAAACAATATGAAGAGTCTCCTTTCATTTAACAACAACCTTGTCTCCTAAGTATTATATTTCTCTTTGTAAGATGCATGCAGTTATTCAGGAAAACAAAACTGAAGATTTAAATTATAGTAATACACTTATCATAGTTTATACTTGGAAGATAAGCTATTTTAAAACGCCATCGACCATGTCTGAGTAAACACAAAGCCACTCCAGCTGTTGGAGGAAATGTGGTGAGTGATATTGATAAAAATATGTTATATATAATATCAAAGACAGTCAGGGAAGCAGGAAAGCTAAGGGGGAAAAAATCTTGGAGGAACACATCCCAAAAGTCTGCAAAAATAAAAAATAAAAAATCTTGGTTTGGATGATCAGAACCACAGATCTGAGACAAACAAAAAAGAGCTGGAGAAACTTCCCAGGGTAAACAAGAGGTTAGAAACAGAAAAAGATGTGTTTAAAATGCAAAAAGGTAGCTGAGAGGATCAGTAAGAATGTGAAGAAGCTGTGAGTCATCTTAAAACAAAGCAGAGCGAGTTGACCAACAATACAGTACTTCAAATATCAATGAAAGCTTTTAAAGCTGTTTTGTTTTTTGTGCACATACATGAACGTGCATAGATGTAAGTCTTTGCATATGGGCGTTATAACTGTTACAAGGTTTAAAAGTTTGTGTGAAATGTACAATTAGTTAAATTGCCATTATCTGACACAATAAAATATTTAAAATGAGGAACAGACAGGCTGCAGAACTGGATTCGATGGTAACTATACGTAACTTCACCACATCGTACACCTGTATGTCTGGAAGAAGCTGCATTCCTTATGTTTCTCCACTTGTTCCATCAGGTTTTCCTTCAGTTTCTCACCAACTCAAAACAACCACAACCATAAAATTCAATCAATCCAGCGATGACATTTCCTCCAAAATGTGTCTGCTGTTGCACTTCATATAAACAACATTTCTGAGAGACAGGGCTGCTGCCTGATGCGTAATAACGCTGCAGACGGAGAGGTGGTCCATGTGACATTTACTGTCCAACTTGACTTGATGCTTGAAAGCCAAAAAAAATCCCCCAAAAATCCCAGCTTTGTGTTTTGACCTGAAATCCCCCGAACGCATCATGAATATTTTATTACCAGGCCTGCGAAGTGAAAGGACTTGAAAGGACAATGCTACTTGAAAGTCTCAGACGAGTAACTCTGTGTGAAACAAAACACAGAAACACACTTTCAGGACGATTGTTCTCCAACTCTCACATTGTCTGTGATCACCTCAGACTTGGATTCACCACAAAAAATTTTAAAAAAATGTATTTACAAACTTTATAATGACTACAGTATTAGTTAAATCCTCTGCCTATGTTGATACTCATTAGTCTGTAATCTTATAAATACATGAAGTTCATCTATAATGAAGCAGCTATTAAAATCACTAAACATTAAAAAGGTACTGTGGGGTAGGAGATCCTGGAAAAATGTCTTTGGTAGCTTTCCATGATACTGTCCCGTCGCGTGTCGTGGGGCTACACCGCGCAGCATCGCTAACTTTCCTCCAGCTTTTTCTCATGACTCATTCACAGGTAAGAAAACAGCTGACATCATGATAACCCATCCAGCATCCAGCTCAGAGCTACATCACCACCTACCAGACTGGAGCGTGGTACACTGGATAACTGGCGTTGTCTTTTCCATGTTGGAACTCATGGAAGACTCGTGTGCACGGAGAGCTGCACGCACAGAGGAGGGAGGGAGAGACAGATGGCAGTTTGATTGACACATCATGATCCCTTTCCATGGGTGACCGATTTTTTTCATTTTAGTTAAAAATGCATTAAATTACTTTGTGTAAAGAGGATTTCAAGCATTTCAGAAGAAAAAGCTCCAGAATAAGATCCCTAACCCTACGTTTAATACATGTCTGAATCATTGTATAAGTGCAGCATACTGTCTAAATAGTTGGCTTATCATTTAATAAATGGTCTTTTTTTTTTCTTTTTTTTACCACAGGCATCTCTTATTTGGGAAGAAAGCTTTGCAAATAAAGAACTACCTAATGCTTAATAGTGTAAAGTTGCTAAAAAGGTATTAGCTCTAAATCTGTATGTAACTAACAGCCTGTTACATGTTAACCTCTGCAGAGAAAAGAATAAAAATTATGCTCAGAATAGAAAAAGTGATTTAGAGGAGGAAGATGACACATTGATCAGTGCAACTACAACATATGTTTTGTGTATTATTGGATTGGATTCTGTTAAATTTGACTCACAGACAAATTAAGGACGCCCTGTAAGCGATACGACGGGTAACTTCTGTCGGGAATCGATTGTCTTCCCGTAAAAAGCCCTGTAAATATTCACTGCAATTAAAGCAGCTCGGTAGCAAATCAATTACTGGGTCACCTGAGAACCAGTGCATCGCACAACAGACACACAAACACACAAACACAAAGGCAGTTCAACTGCATCAAAGAGCCTTCCGTGACCCTGTGAGATGTATCTGCACCGCCACGGGGAAACTGCTGCTGCTGCACTGATGCATCATAAACTACACACACAAACACACCATGGGCTGCACACAAACACACGCAAACAAGATGTCTTTGTTCCGTCAGATTCATGTCAGCAGCCTTTCTCCCACTTGGCCCTAACAACTGTACTGAGATGTTGAATTCAGCTTCATAAATAGTTCCATGTAAATTACCCCTGGGTGCTGGGCTGCTATCTCCTTGCAGAAATGAGCTGGGGTTCTGCAACGTCGCAATGAACCAGACACACACACATACACACACACACACAGGCCTAACCAAATGTAATTTACCAGCTGCTTTCTAATGGGGCTTCATTTTTCAATATAAATGTTGATAATCTATGATTACACTCCGCGCCGCAACACAGGGAGCTGAGGTTTTCTTTCATGTATTTATGGAAGTTCCTCTCTCTGCGCCTCTCTCCCTCTTTCACTTTATCTCTTGCTTTTGGGAGAAAAAAAAAGCTTTTTGAATACAGACATCAAGTGAAGAGTTTCATCTTCCTGTTTTTTTACCATCATGGAGGGAGACGACTGCAAGCAGCACTTCTATGCATCGTTAACCCTCATTCTTTCTGTGTTAATCGTCTGTTTAGTGTTTTTTTCTTCTTTTTTTTTGGCATGAAATCATGTAGTTTTGAATCCAGGCAAACTGGGAATAAAGACATAGATAATGTGGTGTTAGTAAATTGATCAAAAGTCAGGGTCTAACACAGGGAAGCTTGTTGTTGAAAGATAATTCAGTCAACATTATTCATCATGATGTACATACATACAGTATATAGGTATGTGTTTATATGTTAAAAGCAGCAGCCTCCATAGTTCTGACCTACAGTAATGATGGAGGAGAATGAAAGAATAGAGAAACAGACGGGAACTAACAGCTGTTGTGTCTGTCTTGTGGAAGGTAGAACATCATTTTCCAAATTGTGTGGTAGTGTGAGATGTTTTTATTCTAAGTCCACACCTGCTGCTGCTTCATTTGAAATCTCCAGCCAAGGCAGAGTGTGGAGCATCAATACAGTCTGAGGACCTGCCATGTTGCATTGGTACTAAAAATAAATATGAAAACCTGCTCCTGAATGTTTGTTCAGGTTATTAAAACCAAATCTTTGGTCTTGTACTTTTTAATAAAGCAAAGTGAAGGTGTAATATTTGTACAACTGTCAATACTACTATCACAAAGCCTCCAATGTTGCCTAGAATACAGTATCAACAAGTGCATCCATGCACTGATGTGATACCATGCAATTTATTATTTCACACTTGGATTAAACAAGAAATCAGTTCTTATTCACTGATCTGTTGGCACCTTGCAGCCACTGCTTGTTGTTTTATAGAGCTGCCTTTTCATTAAATAAAAGTCTTAAACAGAGTCTATAATGCTTCTGGACCAGAAAGCCAATATATTCTAATCTTGGGAATTAAATGACTTATCTTCTTTGTACAAAAGTTTGGATTTCTTGAGTTGAATCCGTTTTATGTCGTGTCTCATTGTGATTCAACTGGCGGGCAGTGTTTACTTGCTGTAAAAAAAAGACTGTCTCAAGTTTTCCAGCAGATCATTGCTCACTGAGCAGCGGTGTGATCGTGAGAAAAATGGCATCAGAACTAAGTGAAAGTGCCAGAAGTCAAATTGTTATTCTAAGCAAAGAGCAGCTTTCTCAGCTTCACATCACACAGGCAGACTAAAGGTTCCTGAGACGGCGGTGCATGGGACTCTAAAATGTGTTTTTTGGCACAAATTGGATCAGTTGCATCCAAAGCACAATCGGGCAGAACAAAAAAGTGACCATACCATCTTAAGATCAATACGTCAAACTTGGAAGAGAAACAACTTTATCACTGATTCTGAATCGCACAAATAAGGACTTCAAGACTCCAATCAGCAAAGGTAGTGTCAAAAAAAAAAAAAGGTTTGTTTTGTTGTGGGCTCAGAGGATGAATCGCTTGCAAGACAGAAAAACAAGGAGATAAAATATAAATGCACCTCCAATGACTGATGGGAAAAAAATGAAGGTTTTTTCCTGGCTGAAAATCTGGCAAAACATTTTGGTGCTCCTGAGCCGTCTCTTCCACTACGGCTGAGAAGCAGGCCGACTGTCAGACCTGTCAAATGAACCATATCTAGTCAGTAACATGCATTTTATATTTTATCACTTATTAGAAGAATGTATGAAGTCAGTGCACCACTAGGATGACGCTAATCTACATTTTCATCCATGCAGCCACAATTGCAGTTCTAAACGTCAAATCTACCACATTCAGGAAATACAGGAAGACTTTGACTTGATATTAAGTATTTACTTCTGGTTACATTGCCAATGTCGGCATGAAATGATCTCTGCGCCGACAGCATTAGTACATTGATGTCACGTGCAGCGCAGCTCAAGGACCCAGATCGTGATAGCTCTGTGGAGAAATGGCATCGTGCTAACGCTAATGCTAACTAACGGTCAGCCGGTTCTGTAACGTTTCCGGTGCAGGCGTGCTGCGGGTTGATCAGGTTCGTCTGCAGGTGAGTTAGTGTGAAATGATTCAGATGTGTTTCCAGTCCGCTGTCGACACCGGAGCTGCTGCTCGTTAAATACGGTTAGCATTAGCTTAGCTTTAGCTACTAGCCGCTCCCAGCGTAGCTACCTGGAAACTAGTACAACTGAAGGTTGGAGCGAGAGTTGGCGAGTTTGAGTGCGACATGTACTGGCCGGGAGGAATTAAACTTGTAGCTAACCCCTTTAATTGATCCCCAGCAACATAGGAGGTAGGAAATAAAGAAAAAAATCTAGTTCAATGATGTGATCTAACTTTGAGAGGGTGAGGGAGAAGTGACACAAACCAACAGTGAAAAATGGTAGTGGGAATATTTTAACTGGGCATGAGGGACCTCACAGCTCTATTGAACTGATCACACTAATCAGAGAGAAGTACCTCCCTCTGTTGACACTATGAACCCAATTGTTTATAGACTATGCTGCTGGATACTGCAGCAAAATAATTAGCTCAACCCCATTCAACATCTGCAGGGGCACTTGAATATGGACAAAGCAAGGCATTCTGGGAACTCGAATGCTGAAGAGGCACAATCATGCATGCATATTATCCAACAATTCAATTTATTAGCGTTAGCTTTAGCATTCCAATTTGAAAAAGATGCAAACTTTAAGTATCTTGTCTCGTGCTGTCAGCCCTCTGTGTGCACACTGTCCCTGCCATAGCGCTAATATAGAGGTTATCTCCAGCCCATTTATTTTCCATTCGTCAGTCAGCGAGTGAAGTTATAATAGCTTGGTAAAGAGCCACATTAGCAGGACGGCGCAACGAAGCTATGGATTAATACTCTCTGATCCCTCGCTGTCAAGCCCATTAAAATGTATGCAATTTGGTATTATCTCTGGTGCCATGCTCGCCTGTCTACTCCACATGGTGGGGGGACCGAGTTAAAAACCATTCTGAATGTATCAGTGCCTCATTTGCAGCAAATAATGACTCCCTCCAAAAAAAATCTTCTGCTTTTCTTTTCCCTCATCTTCCTCCTCCTCCTCCTCCTCCTCATCCTCCTCCACTTCCCCTCTACGCTGTGTAAAATAAATAAATAAATAAAGATAAGGCATGCCTATCATTCCCGCGAGCCTGTCAATCATAATTCACTGCTGAAATTACATTCCCTCTGCTTCACTCCGGCTCTGTGGAGGGTAGAGCGCTGAACCTTTCGTGTCTATAGATATTCAGCTCTGACTCGAACACCATATTTTCTCTCCCAGGAGAGGAGCAGACAGTCCAGTCCCACCTGTATTTTCTCCTTATAAAAACTTATGTCGGGAGCTTTCCACTGTAATGAGGTAGTATCGACTCGGTGCGTTGTCGGTGCCCGTCTGAGCGCCGCCCGTGGTACCGACTGCAGGCTCAGACTTCTGAGGCTCTGCCGGTTTGATGTATTGAGTATTGATCAAGTGGCGTTGGCTCTTTAGGAAAAGCAGCCAACGAGCTCCGAGACGGTCAATGCGGTCTGATTCATACATCTCAACAGTACAACTGATCACTTCTTCGTTGGTTGTTATAGCTTGTATATTAGAGGCGTTGCATTGATTTGCAGGAGCTGGAACACAGCCTCTTTGTCCTCCACCCACAAGTAAATAATATGTAAATAGCTCCTATTTTAAAAAAGACTTAAGCAGGTCCTTTTCATCTCCATAGTGCTGTTACAGTGTTTCTGGTTGAACTCCACTGAGTTGGACAAGTGACAGCTGTGTTTACAGTGTCTGTGTGATCTGGAGAAGAAGGGTGAGAATGAGTGTGTTCACCCAACTGTTGTGTTTACATCAGTGCCGATCGGAGCTGGAGCTGATAAATACCTGCATCTCCTGCAGAGTCATTTGGCCCCAAATGCTTTCTATTATCGTCAAAGGCCCGATGTTTGCAGGTCTTAGCACGCTGCTGTTGTTTTTTTTTTGGACCAGTGGAAAATAGGCTTTAGAGAGATAAGTTGGCTGCTTCATTAGCAGATGTTTTCACATAAGTTGGACAAATGTAACTCATGCACACCTACAATTTGAAAACCAAAACTAAGCCAAAAATAGCAGTTTTTTAGAACTGCACTTCTCTTAATAGTGGTTTGAACTGCAGTCTGTGCAGGATCTGCTCATTATCTTGGGTGAAGGAAAAATTCACATTTTCCGTCACGTCACGCTGGTGTGCAGCATGTGCAACAGAGTGGACCAGCACACCATGATCACAGAGCTGAAAATAACACAGCTGGATGAGCAGCGGCGGTGCTCAGACAGGATCTGCTGATTAAGAGCTGCCAGTTGTCACATTCTCATTCACAGTGACGTCTCCTCTGCACCGACATCCCATGCCGGCCCTTCAGCGAGCGTCTCCTGTCGCTGGAGTTACCTGCGCAAATAGTCAATTAATCACTGCCCGTGTTCAGCAATGTTTTCATCAATTAACTCTTCACAAACAAGAAAAAGAAAAGAAAAGGTCCTGGGTTCAACACATCTGTCTAATCTATCCAGAGAGAAACAAAGCAAACAACTGTCAGAATCTCCAGACAAAAAATGTGGCAGATCTTCTCCATCTCACTTAATTTCCTCTTTGTCACAAGCAAACAGTGCAGGCAGATGGTTTCATGGTCGGCCATGTTAAACACAAGAATGTGTTTCAACTGATTCATGCACAGGCATGGACTTGCCGTCTGGCGTACCGGGTGATGCCCGGTGGGCCGACGCACATCTTTGGGTCGGCCCCGGTCTGTGATAATTCAATCAAAAAAGTATAGTTTTTATCGACCGACATGAAACGCAGCCCATTGGTTGATTTTCTTGAAGGACATTGGGCTAGTCCAATGAAATCTCTCAGATCTTGTTGGCCTGCCGCTCTCCTCCCTCCTGACCAACGTTATCAGACACATTTTGTAATACAATTCTTCAACACAATATCTCATAAACTTTGCCGCATTTTGTAATAAGTTACATTTTGCACCAAATTATTACCTGCATTTTGTAATAATGGTAACCAACTGATGATTGCAAAGCTGCCATAATAACTCTTAAAGGGACATTACACGCAAAACCGAGCTGATAGGACAAGTAGCTGATATTTTTGGCTGAGTTACATAATTACAACATAGATTTTTCAAACCCAGGGAGTTGTTTTTCTCACAGTTTTATTTCCCTGCACAAAAATTACAAATTCAATAGTATAATCAACTCTAGAAAAGCTGAAAATGATGTTGTAGATCAGACTGAGTTGTGTGACCACACTAAATTACAGCGTTTTCTCTTTGGGGTAGAAATATTTCTCCTATAAAAAATGACTCCACTAAACTACTAAACCATAACACGGTATTAAAACAGATGAGTGGTAAACAACTGCAACTAACAGCAGAGTAGGGTTAAGGGAGTGGGCTGAGGGGTAGCCTGGATATCGGGCCTTAGTATATTGTAAAAACACTAATAATAATCCAAGTCAGTGATGATTGAATTACAGTAAACCTCAGTGTGTGAGTGTAACAGTATCACTGTGACAGTTATTAACCTCTGAGGTCTAATGAGCACCTCTGCAAATGGCTGCAACACTCATTCATATGCTCCCATCAAGGATGTGCTAAACACAGGCTGCTCACGTGGAAACAGCTTCTCATTAACCATATTCTACACACAGTGTTAATTAAGATGATTATATTATTGTTATTAATTAAAAAAACGAGATAGCTATAGGGTACCTAATGCACAAAAGCTTTAGGGGTTGAGTTTTCCATTTGCTGGCTGTATAATTAATATCATACGTATAATAGGCCCATACAGGACTCATGATGAATTATAATATGTGTCATGTTTTGCCATGTGATTATACTGTAATCGCATGAGCGTATCATATTAGCATATATCCAGGCTATGCTAAACACTTCATCTGAAGAGTCGCACTCTCCTGTATCTTTTACCTACTGTGTTTATAAGCAAGTTGTCGGGGGTAATCTTAGAAGGATTACTGCCATCACTGAAGGGTGGAATATAAATTGTAGTAATAATCAGCTGTCCAAACTCTGTTTAGAGATAATACGAGGATGCAGCAGAGGATGTAATAGGCTTACCTCTAACTTCACATCTTTGTCCTTGATGTTAACAGAGCTGCAGCACTCATTAGGTAAAAAAAAAAAAAAAAGCAAATCCCTCTTCTAATTATTTCTCCAGTGATGGCAAAATCACAATCTACACAAATAACACAATGTTAATAATAAAGCCTTGGCACGTCCTTAAGATTATTATCACATCATAATGAAGTAAGTTCCCACTAAAGAAAGTGACACTCTGGCGGTATCTACAAATAGGACCATCAGTTAGGGAGATAAAATAAAGGAGCTGTAACGCAAACAGAGCCAGCCTCCTGTCAAGCTGCAGAGATACGGCTCAAAACTCTGATTTAGATTAAAGAACACACATATAGCAAACCAAGGGAGTATTTAGGTTTTATGTTGTATGAAGATCACTGTCAAACCGGCTTTAAAGTTCTTGTCACCGTACGCAGTGCAGAAGTTCACTTGTAATCATCCCCAAATGGGGAAAAAAGGGGGTAATACAGAGGTAACTGTGTCAAACAGAGATAATCTGAGGAACTGACAGAAGAGATATTTAAATACACGCAGCCTGTCGGGGTTCCCCTGACTGGCGAGGCACTGATACGGAGCAGATACAGCGCCTAAAACCTAAAACCGACATGATCAAAAGGAAGTTTGGATACAAAATCTGATAATATTGACATCACACATGCATATTTTGACAGCTCTTTGAAACTTGACCTATCTTCCCGGGATAATTAAGCATAATACAGGCAGCAGAATTAGACTGGTGAACACGAACAAGCCAAGTTTAAGAGGGCTGGACAGTTTCAACAACTTTTGCAACTTTTATCATTTCTAACTCCAAAGGCCAGGTCAAACCATTACTTGCTGGGTTTCACCAACGAGTCCAAAAACGTTTTCTCCTTTGAGAAAAACTTGTTTGGCTGCCATGTTTAACCGTTGGTCCAATCCTCCAAAACACTTTCCTTTGTGAACTACTGACAAAAATCTCTCGGGAACTTGATTTCAGTCAACCCGTGTCAAAAAACGTAGCCATTGTAAAAGTCTAAAGTTGGTTCAAAGAAAAAAACTAAATTGAGTTTCAAGAAACTTGTTTGTTGTAAGAGAAGTTAAGTTTAATTTGGTTTAAAAGTTGTTGTTTTTTTTGTGTTGGTGCAATCCCTAGTCTATTTACATCTACAAATGTCTCCTTCTTCTTAATGGCTGCTGACAGTTACTAGTCTTATTTCTGTGCGAGTGAGAAAGAGATAAAGATATAATGACAGGACAAAGCTCTAATTATTGTGTTTCATTTCATCAAAGCAAAAACAAAAATACTACACACAAGCCAGCGAAGACTAATTAATCCCTGTGTATCATCACAATCCTCCTGGCTTTTGTCTGAAGAGAGTTTGGAGTCTACTGTAGACACAAACTGTGTGCACATCTCAACAGGGAGTGTGTGAGGGAGTAAGTGTGTTAAACCCTTTGCTTTGTTAGTTTGGAGTGAAACAGAAAATGCCACTGGTTGTTCGGTACGGGTTATTGGAAAAACCAACATCTCAGCTCCGTTTGCCCTGAGGCCGACTTCATCTCTGAGGCGCCGGCAGGAGAAGAGATTGCCCCCTGTCCTTTTTATTTCCAATTTCCTCCATTCTTTTTTAGCTGTTGATAATGAATTTTGGTCTTTTTTCCATTTGGTATCAAGTCCTCACCTCCAGTGTTTGAGTCCGTCACATCCCTGTGGAGATGTTCCTGTTTGCCCATGGTGGATAATTGGTTCCACTAGGCTTATTTATCGAATTTTAATACCAAGCAGAAACATGTAAACACAACACACGTCCAGGTTGAGTCCAGGCCATGGTCTGAAATTTCAACTCTAACCTTATTAATTCTAGTTCGTTCCTGCCTCAGGCTTATCATCTGAAAAAAAGAAAAGAAAAAATCAGCATGATCCCAAAGCCAACATTTTAACATCAGAGATCCTTCTACTCTCTGGCAGCAGGAACCAGCAGGTATCAACAGGCCGCGGCGCTGTCCAAACATCCAACTCTCCAGTGACCGACTACAGCTCATCTAGCGCAATGGCAGGGCAGATGGGATGTGTCGTGTTGTGGATCTCCTCCAAATCTGACATGTTGCCAAGAATCTCTCTGCAGGGAGACACCCAGGGTTTATGTGGTCTTTCTAGCAGCCAACCTCCCCACGTGATCCACCTGACCGCGATGACATAAGAAAAAAAGCCTTACTCTTTGATGTCAACCCAACCAGGTTTATCCAGTGGCGCTTATGAAAGAAGTCAAACCTTCTGACCCATTTCGTCCCTCTGAGTTGGCTTTGATAGTTTGCTGTAACCTTCGAGTATCAAAGCTCCACAAATGCCCCAGCTTCTTGAGCCTGTGACCTAAATGGTTGACCCAGAAGAAGACCAAAAGGCGTTGGCGATGTGATACTTCAAAACCATTTACCTTTGGGGTCTACAATCTCACAGCAGAAGAAACCCTACTCTACTACTGTGCATCTATTTAAACTCTCCATCGACTTCCCCAGAGGGACTGATGTACATGTCTGGGAAAAACCTCAGTATGAGGTAATTACCTTCATTTGTTGTTCCTTTCATTATTCAACTTTTAGCACAGCTATTCCCTCAATTGCACATAGAGATATATCCAGCTCTTTGAAGCAGAAATAAGCCTGTGCCTCTAAAGTCCTTCCAATTCGCTCAGATTACTTGTACAGTTTTCAAAAGTTGGGTCTGGAAACGAGCCGACTACTTAGTCATCACACTTCTGTTGAGTTGATATTTCCAACGTGGAGCTCCATAGTCATCAAAAATACACAGAGTCACAGATCGAGCTCAACAGGCCTCCATCCAAAGAAAAGAAAGCTGAGGATCTCATCAGCCTTCTTACAGATGATCCGAACACCATCTGATGAGTTTCTCAATGGTTCCCCAAGTCCAGCTGAACTTGTTCCAATCCCTCTTTACCCTTTTTTAACAGAATATATCCCATCATCATCATCACTGTACTCCTGTTGGAACATCAACAATCAAAAAAATCGATACTCATTCCACTGAAGATAATCCATGTCTTTCCTTTTGCTTCCTCAGCTGGTTTGGTCACCAAGCCACTTTTCCATTACTCCTTGGGATTAAATGAGTGCCTCGCCCTCCTCCGCATGATGAGGAAACCAACCCCAGTCCCTTCGTTTTCTGCTCCAACATTCAACATTTAAAGCCTCCCATAGACGACTTCATCAATGTTTCACAACCAGCCGTCATTAATAGCCTCGCCCCTGGCACCTTCTCCTCATATTGGACAGACCTGAATTCTTCGCGCTCCCTCTACAATCTAGTTAACCTCGTTTTTACCTCTTTTAACCTTGTCACACTGACTGGATTTGTCTCTTATATCCACTTAGAATTTAGTCTACCTAAATGAAATCTATTTCTTCTTTCGGTGTCTCTTTGCCTCGTCTGTCTTCAACTTGCTCCCAGATCTCATTACTTGTATGTAGTTTTCAGCAGCTCCGGGTCCTTTAAAATCTGTGACTTCTACCTTAGAACCTCCTCAGGATACTCTTTCCCTACCAGCAGTATGTTCTACCTGTCATCACTATTTTTTTTTTGGTTCAGTTCCTGTCTTTATCCATCAAATTCCCACCATTTCATTAGACTTACTCCAACCTTTCTGCCTCGTCTTCTTTGCCGAAAGGTAGAAAGCATTTACATTAAGGAACTCTCTCTTCATATAATAGTTTACCAAACTTAGATTGCCTTTCTCAGCATTAGGGATTCACAGGAACTTGATGCAGCATGCGATCCATTTAAATATTATGCCACTGATAACACACTCCCCTTTCTTTCTTTTTTTTTCTTACTGTTCACTGTCTTCACATCCTGTCAGAGCTGCATTAAGTTACTGCTAATGCAAACACAGCATCCCACTGCTGCTACTTTACATTAAAGGCGTTCAACCCGTGAACCGTGGAATGGTTTTTCTGGAGAAGCAGCCATTGGAAAGGAACAGATAGATGTTTTTTTTTTTGCAAATGACTGAGGGAACAAAACAGGAACACACACATGAAGAGCTGCAGGGGAGAGACGCTGCACAGCTCAGGCTCCTGAGCAAGCAAACCAACCGTACTACGGCCTGCTGTTGTGTGGCGAAAGCATGAAATCAGATGACAGTCACAATTATTTCTGACTGCTCTTCATTAAAACAACATGGGTTTGTTTGGCTGCAACGTAAACCGACACACCAGTTGCTCCTCTGACGAGAGCAGCTCCTCAGCTGTCGGCTGTGCCGTTAAACTACAACTGCTCCGACCACAAAGACGACCAGGATGAAACCAATTAATCCTCCTGTTGTCCATCTGGGTCAGGAAGGAAGGAAGGCAGACAGGAAGGAAGGATGAAGAGAAAGAAGGAAGGAAGGATGGAAGGAAGGAAGGAGGAGAATGGGAAAGATGGGAGGAAAGAAGGAAGGGAAAAAGGAAGGAAGGGAGGGAAGAAGGATTGTGGAAAGATGAAGGGAAAAAGGAAAGAAAGAAAGATGGAGGGTCAATTGGATCAAGAGAGGAGGGAAGAAAGAGTAAGGACATAGGGAAGGAAGGAAGAAAAGAAGGGACAAGGGATTGTGGAAAGAAGGAAGAGAGAAAGGAAGGAAGGAAAGAAGGACGGGAACAGATTGGGTCAATTTGACCCAGAAGGACAACATGAGGGTTAAACTTTCAACTGAATTATACAAAATTTAATTCTATTTAAAAAGAAAAAATCTATAAAATCCAGGAATGCAAACTGGTCAGGCGTGAAAAAAGGTGAGCAGGAAGAGTGAGCAGAGAAGAGCACAGATCCACTAGGGGGCGTCTGGAGGTACAGGAATCGCCCACAGTTTCTAATCACATTTGAACCACTCCTGCAGCTCACCATATAGTATAATATGAGATTGAAAGAAAATAAATGATGAAGTATGAATTCATTAAGTGCAAATGTAACTACAATTAGAAAATGGTTTTCTTTCTAATGAGAGAAAGCAGCAGTGGAACAACAACTGGCATCTATATTCCAACCACATCTGGCTGTTGTGTATGTGTGCCGTCCTTCCTGCTCAGCACACCTGACCGCCTTCATGCCAAAAACCTCGACTTCCACCACAGACGGAGGGAATGAACTCTGCCGCCGCCACCGCCTCTGATGCGGTTCGTCCCCACTGTAACTTTTCCTGTTTCTAAAGGAATAACTTTGCTCCACAAACCTTGGAAAGTGCGTCAGAAAGGCTGCAGCAGGAGTGAGCAGAGAGGCTGACGAGGAGGTCCACACATCTGCTGGTTTGGTGCCACGGCTGACAGCCCGTCAAGAGGAAACGGCAGCGGATTAGACAGAACAAGGGAGCACCAACACACACACCCACACACACACCCACACTCACATACACCATTAAAAGTATTTTCTGACAAGACGGTAGTAAATAGACTATGCATACTCACACACACAAACACACAGTGTGTTTTGCACAGTGCACACACACAAACAAGCACTCACATTAGTATTCTGCGATTGCGGTGCAGCGGGAAGCTAGAAAAGAACTTTAACTGACCTCTTCTGCTGACCTATATGATAACCTTTGGTGTGTGTGTGCGCGCGTGCGTGTGTGTGTGCTGCAGATTGAAACAACCAGCCAAATGTAGAAGGTCACGGTTTGCAAGGACTGTTAAATCCACAGAGCTCTGCTGACACCTCACTGACAGGGAATTAATTAATACTTGATAATTATTATCAAAAACTGTCAGTTTACATAATTAACATCAAAGCTCAAGTCAAACACAAGGCCGGTTCGGGGGTTTGAAATATTTCTTGTGCGCATGCCAAGAATGACAAAGCTTTTTTTATTTCCCAGAATCAAACACATTTAATGAACTTGTTTTTAGAAATAGTCACATGTGAGTTTCACATATGCAATTTAAACCCAATTAACAATGTCAGAAGCAGAACCCAAGTATAATAAGTCAATGGAATTAGATTAGAAGGAACACAGTCCAGATCCAAACCCCAGACACTGATCTGACATGATCATGATGCTTCCAAGCCAATAACTGCGACTCAGCAGTCAGTTTGATGCGCACATGCTGTTCGTCCAGTTGAGATGTGTTGAGACTGTTTATTACATCTGTCTTCTACTGTTGCAGCAGAGTTTCCCATGTTGTGTCTTTTTGTCTACTTCAGTTTTCTCAGGCTTTGTTTTTTTTTTTGTTGCAAAACCCAGCTATGGAATAAACGGTTTTAATATATGTGCATATACTTAAAATAAACTATTGCCACAAAATGTTAACATAAGGAAATTTCTGGATGATACATTTACACATTTACCACTGAATGTGTATATGCAGAAAGTCTGTGTAAAAACTGCAGGGAGCATGAGCATGATCAATTATGTACTTGCTGCATTAAAGGCTAACTATAGAGAACAATAGCACACAATGCAAATATATCATTTATGCAGGGAAATATTGTTTAATGTCCTGCAAACTGTGGGGATTGTGTTCGGACACGGGAAAAAGAGGTTGCGGAGAAAAGTAAGGATCGGAAGTCATTTGTTGAAATGTGTCACTGCTCGCTCTGATTTTTCCTCTTTCTGTCATTCCCACACACACACACCATCCCTCCACAGCTTATCACTAAGTGCTCCAGGTGAGTTGGTGATTTAGACCAGCCATTTCCGAGCCTCTCTGTCTGGCTGTAATGACTCTATCCTGAGCCTGCTGGCAGCCAGAGATACTGAGAACTGGAGTGAAGTGCTGAATAGCGACTACAGGGGATGGACCCACTGGAGTGACTGATGATCAATTAGACCTGGGGTTCTCCAATTTTTTTTTTTTACCCCCCTTTTTGCCAAGGGCCTCAAAATGGATCATTGTATCTGACAAGATTTTGGTCGAAGGGAGCCCCACTTGGGAAATATTTCTTTCCAGCGTGATTTAGCTCCGACGGACAGAAAGATGATTTGTCCCTTATTTGTTCAGACACATTCAACACTTCCTGGTATTTGCAGATATTCTGTTGATGCATCTTGGAAACAAAGGCAACAATGAATGTTGCTTCCCTCTTGGTTGTCATCAAATAAACTCCATGACACCAAGCTACAGTGAATTCAATTTTAGATTCGAGTTCAAATACGACATCGGAGTCATGACACTCGAAGAGAATCTGCAAGAACTAAAGGTACAAATGGAGGCGGGTAGGATTTACACTGAGAGAAGTGCCATGCATTTATCATTTGTGTTATGTGTGTCGGCTCCTCTGGGATTCCCCTTTAAGGTTACCCATCAGATGACTCAGCTTTCATCTCACTGCGCTGCCGCGGCTCTCCAGAGAATAAAACATGTCATTGTCGGCGCAGGGGGGCGAGCATATCAAACGCCACTTCTCGCTCATCATCTTTAATGTTGTGTTAAAAAGATTTGCACAAGGTTACCAGATACAGACCGTCTCATACCGCACTCTGAGGGCTGCTATCATGTCAGGGTTTGTGCAATATTTAGTCAGTGACTGAATCCCTGCTTGTACAGATTGACCACATTTTATAGATCAACACCCGTCTCCAAGTGATGAAGCTTCCCAAACATGACAAACTCAACAATTCATGTCCACCTGCTGCAGTGATTCATTCACTGTGATGGCAGCCTGTTTGACCAATGTTGGACAACACTCACAGTGCAGCGCAGTCGGTACAGTGGGATCAGTGGGATCAGTGGTTCCGGAAATAAAAGTCCAACAGTTGTGCCCACATTCTCTGGCATAGATTTACCAGCTCTTCACAGTCATGTTTTCAAAGTCCTTAAAGGGATAGTTCAACAGGGATAGTTCAACATTTTGTTACCTTTAATTATCGGTGCAAGCTATTTTTAGAAACTGAGCCATGAGTTGAAACCAAGAAATCCCAAATAAGACCTCCGGCGCCCAACGGGAATAGCAGGGGTTTTCTGAGCAGCTACAACAACTCTGTCTCCACCGTTATTTCTCAAAAATAGCAGAGTGTTGTGGAGTTGTTGGATTTGCACTGACAATTAAAGGCTCTAAGCTCATGACCTACTGCTAAAAAATAGCTTGCACTGATAATTAAAGGTAATGAACCTACTTCTATGACTACAGGGATTATGGCAATGGGCCAATTTGCCAAAATGTTGAACTATCCCTTTAATACTCTTAAAAATGGATGTAAGATTTTATACTCTATCTTGATGTATATTACAAACTAGGGAAGAAGTTTTCTTATTCAATCATCAAGGAAAATGAATAATAACAGCGCCTGTGGCAGAAAACACTAAAGACAGCATGTTTTTTTCCTCAATTAAATCTTTTATAGTCCAACAAAAATCCTCTTTAACAAGACTGTTTAAGTTTAATTCAACACTAACAGATATGCGGCTCCTAAGGGCAGCAGCGCCCGAGGGTCTGAACCAAAACTCCTCACAAATAAGAAGCCAAAGCTCAAAATGTTTGTCATTAACACAACACAGAACTCTTATAAACATTTCCTTCCCAGGAAGAAAAAAAAATCAATCATATTCAATGATATATGTTAAGAAATATAAGACCAGGCCTTGTGTGTGCTTTGCTGCCATGTAATGAAATTCATTGCATTCCTTGGAGACACTACACAACACAACCTCATTGATATGCATGTTGGATCGATCAGATTCCACGTGAGATAATCAATTACATGCACATACATATACTTTGTGTTTTCTATTATGTCCTCCTGCTTTTGTGTAACTCATTTTGTTTGTGGAAATACAGTTTTCTGTCAGCACCACTCGATCCTGATCTGACCTGAAGACCAACGGACTTCCTGAGCGCTCCCATCTTCATTTTTCTTCTGAGCTGTTCATCTTAGTTTAGACAGCCAAAGTGTAATATATGTGTGTGTGTGTATGTGTGTGTTGGTATCTGCTGTCTGCTTGGATTAGTGATGTGCTCCCTGCTATTTATACAAAACCCTCAGGCTTCCCTCTTCAAAGTTTTGCCACTTGTCTTTCTGTCCTACTCTTTCTTCTCTGAGATGTCAGACTCCTCTGTTACCTGGGCATCATCCATCTCTTGGCAGAATCATCAGCGTTTTTTACCCCCCTCCCCCCACAACCACCACGTTTTTTTTTTTTTTTTTTTTTTGCTGCTTTTGGGAGTTTTTCACAGATTCCCAGTCGAGCTCATTATAGAGACGTTCCAACAGATATAACTCCGAAAAAGTCGTTGCCAGTGGAAGAAAGATAACAATGCTCCTCATATCAGTGCAAATACCTTTACAGCATCCTTCTTGTCACCCTCTGACAATCCATCTCATCTCCTGTGGGGGTGGGGGGGGCAAACGCCGTGCGAAGCTTTCACTCTCTGCAGTAATATGTGAACTAATACAAGTTGTAAGCAAACCAGGTGTCAGTTGTTTTATTTTTTTACTCCAGCAATGAAACTACAGGCTACTTGAGGGAATCGTGAAGTGGTACAAACAAGAACGGAGACATTTACCTTCACTTCTGTGGCAGATACTTTTATCCTTTACAGGAAGATGCAGCACTTGAGCTTCAGTGCAGGAGGAGACCTTGGTGACAGTTCAATAGGAGGAAGTGTAACGAGATTAAAGGTAAAGAAATGCACAGATTGCCAGCGATACAAAAAGGAGCTCAATGGAGAACAAGGAGAAGGTCGAAGAGCTTGAGTTCAAGTAGAAGGGCGGAGGCCACAATGAGAGGCCAGTGGAGGTCAGTGAACAACAGAATGACATCGTTTGAGGTTGATCAAACACCAGATGTGCCGCTGCAGTGTCAACATCTGTAAGGCTTTGACTGTGTTAGAGAGGAGGCTCACCATAGTGGAGGTGAGAGATGAGCAAGACCCGAACCTTAAGTCGATTTTTCAGGTACAACCGATCTATCATGACACCGAGGTGAAGAGTCCATGTTGATTTTTGATGATGTTAAAGGACAATTCCGGGCAAATTCAACTCAGGGCTGTATTTTCCTAACATTTTAGGTCTAAAAGAAGGAATCTGAAGATTTTCAGTTTAATTGCTCCTATTTTGTAGTAGTTGTGTCTGTAAGTAAAAGTGAAGCTTTTAAGTCAGAATTTAGAGATAATTCATTTGGCTTTCTTTTGTGTTTTGTGCTGTCCGGATGCACGCACGCATTGTGATAGTATGAGAGTAGAGAGAGTGAATCTAATGACGAAACAATCTCAGAGAGTCAATTTAGTATTTGCTCTTGAGCTGTTGATCATATAATCTTTATTGACAGTGGGATTTGAGAGTTAGTGTAGGACACTTTAAGGACATGCCACTGTAGCTGAAAAGTGAGTTTTGGACCACAGAAACTGCAGTGGATCGATGACTCCCACCACGGCAGTCTGTACAGAGAAATAAAGCAAATCCATCTGAATCCATCTGGATATTGTGGATAAGAGTAAAGTCGGGAGCTCTGCCAATAACATGAGTTTACTGAACTGTAACAGACATGACAACATTACAAATCTGCCTTCTGAATGCGCTGCCATCTTTGTTTGTTCACAGCCTGAACACCACTCACTGCCAACTTATAGGATCGAGCAGAAACAATATACTGTGAAACATTTGTATTTGTAACGTAATTTGTGTCAGATCGTGCAGAGGTTAAACATATTATATTATTATCTACCTTTGTATCAACAAGATCTGGTTCAACGAAGCATTATTCTGATCCAACCTCCTTTGGTCCGTCCATTGTGCAGTGTCAAGTGTGTGATAAGTCTATAAACGACAACAATGAGTGCACAAACCCTCTGTGTCGAAAATGTGTTTAAACTTCTTATTTTCCATGTGAATAATTTCAGTTTTCTATTCAAACATTTTCTTGACAGTCGTGCTGTTCTGCTCGGCGACTTCCTCGTAACCTTGTTTAAATTCAAATCTGATTTGCATTAAATTCAATTGCACCCACCACTCCCCACCCCACACACCTCTCTCCTTTAAATTCTTCTAAATCATCTTTCCTCCGTGCTTCGCTCTCCGTCATCGTCGTCTCCGTGGCCTTTAATGAGCAGGAGCACAGCGGACACTAAATCATCCTGGAGAGCAAATTACCGTAATCTGACAGCAGCCAAGCACCTGCACAGCACCTTCATAATCACAGCACAAAACCCTGCATCTGTGCATAGAAGCAAGGTGTGAGTCTCTCTGTGTGTGTGAGTGTGTGTGTGAGTGTATATATATACGTATTATATAGTTTGGACTCTCCCAGGGGAAAAGGTCAACTCCCAGAATACAGTGGGTTGTTAAGGCGTTTAGCAGCCATCAGGAAGAGCCTGCCTCTCCTCTCACTGAAGCCTAAAGGTGAAGCCTAATAAGCTGAGACACACACCAACCCACACACACAGACACACACACACACACTAGCGCTGGCTTTGCCCACCTTTCTCGGGCTGCCTGTTCAGGAAAAGGGGTTTGACCTTTATCAGATGGGAGCGCTAACACGCTAATAGCCCTGTCCACACTCCAATTAGAGCCGGTAAGAGAAGGGTTGAGCAGAGCACAAGTCTTCCACTGAGGATCTGAGTGAGAGATGGGAATTGTGCAGGCTGTCAGCCGAAGAAGCAGAAGAAGAAGAAGAGGAGGAGGAAAGGAATCAAAGGAGAGGAGACCGAAATGAGCAGAGGTGGGAGGACAGAAATATGGACAGATAAAGACAGGGACAAGTCTTTAAAGGCGCCGAGTGATGATGAGTTTCTGGTGGAACGAGGCAAAAAAGTCTGAAACAAGAAGTAAACAAGACAAAGTCTATAAGCTGTGGTGCTGATTACAAGCAATAAAACTAAATTATGGGTTCGAAGAAAAAACTCCATTATAGCTGGACGGCGCTCACCACATAATGGACGACCAAGACGCAGTTTGGCTTGAGGGTGTTGCTAGAGGAAAATGTCTTTAGCTAAATTGAGGGTTTAACCGGTCTATGGTGGTAATTTAGAAACTCAGACTTGTCAAGTTTAAGCTCATCAAGTGGGAAACTTCATCGCTGGTTGTGATTCACAGACATAAAGAAGGTGTTTTTTTCTTTTATGCGAAGCGCCCACTTGATTTGTCTCATTGAAGCTTAACCAATACAAGGACAAAACATTGTGAATTAGCACACGATGATGTGGCTTATAAGGCAAATTTAAAAAAACACACACAGCTGCACCATTACATTAGATTACAACAACAATCAGGGAATCAGACAGGAAGTAGAAACCAGGGAGCGTTAAGAACTGTTTCATGTGGAAGAGCATTAGGGCCAACAGTTTTTTTTGTTTGTTTTTTTTTAAGAATATGAGATAGAAACTCAGAAATTCTGACTTTTAATCTTAGACATCCTGACTTTTATCACAGAAATCCTGACTTTTCACTCAGAAATTCTGACTTTTATCACAGAAATTCTGACATTTTCTCAGAAATCCTGACTTTTATCTCAGAAATCCTGACTTTTTTTCTCAGAAATTCTTACTTTTTCTCAGAAATCCTGACTTTTTATCTCAGAAATTCTTACGTTTTCTCAGAAATCCTGACTTTTTATCTCAGAAATTCTTATTTTTCTCAGAAATCCTGACTTTTATCTCAGAAATCCTGACTTTTATCTCAGAAATCCAGACTTTTATCTCAGAAATTCTTACTTTTTCTGAGAAATCCTGACTTTTATCTCAGAAATCTTGACTTTTTATCTCAGAAATTCTTACTTTTATCTTAGAAATTCTGACTTTTTCTCAGAAATCCCGACTTTTATCTGAAAAATCTTGACTTTTATCCAAGAAATCCTGACTTTCTATCTCAGAATCTTTTTTTAAAAAAAGTCTGTTGTTGGCCCTAATGCTCTTTCACAGTTTCAGCTCTTGAATAATAACAATGGCTTGGATCCATATAGAGCTTTTCATAGCACCCAAAGCATTTTTACAGAAACTATTCATACATATCATATTCGCACTGTTGGTGGTGAGCTACGTCTGTAGTCAGAAGCAACCCCTCCAACCAAACATTCATACACATTCATACGCATGAGGTGAGGAGGGCAAAGTGGGGTTTCCAAGAACACGATAACAGCGACTGTTGCCCAAATATCTGCATTAAAACCCTTTAATTCCTGATGAGATGTTTTTGTCTTTGCTCAAACACCCGTGAAATATTTTCAAGAGATTTAGCAACTCATGAGTGGAGCTTTAATAGAAAATACAGAATTTATTATTATCATTAACATCCTCCGACACCTCAGGCTTTAGAAGTTGCTTTACCTGGGATAAGCTGTCTAGACTAAACTCTCTGTCTTTTCTTATAAGACGTGAAGACTGGTGGAGGCATCTATCTGAAAGGAGCAGTTTTTATTATTATACTTTAAAATGGGCTGATAAGACACAGATCAATTTAAAAATGTTCTTGTACTACTGATATTTTCACCTGTAGCGTCAACACATTCAGGAGGTTCTGCATAATAGATAAAAAGATTTAAAAAAGAGAGACATCTGCTTTTCTTTTCACTTCATGGATCCAAATTCGAAAAAGAAAAATACTGTAAGGTTATTAGCCATCGTGTGTGTGTGTGTGTGTGTGTGTGTGTGTGTGTGTGTGTGTGTGTGTGTGTGTGTGTGTGTGTGTGTGTGTGTGTGTGTGTTCATGTGCAGAGCAGAAGGTTAAGTCCTCTCTCTCCCAGCAGATTGAACTGAGCACTGATGTGATATGAGACATGCCAAGTTATATAACCCTGGCTGATTGGATGGTAACGGGGGGTGATTGCTCTTTTCTTTTTTGGCCTCCCCCTTCTTTCAGCCAAAGCTTTATTCGATTCTCTGACAGTTACAACGAGGACAGAGGAGCAGAGGGAAACAAGGCAGATAGGAGTGGAGAAAAAAAGAAGGTGTTTTCTCAATATTCTTGAATATAATCAGGGTGTTTTATATCAAAATCTGCATTTATGTGCTATTAGGAACTATTCATCTTCATCTAATAGTTTAACATTATTTTTGATTTATGACCAAATAACTAAAAAAAACTAATCACACTTCTCTCAGTCTCAGGTTCGGCTCTTTTCTGGTGTTGTGGACGATGCAATGTCATGTATATTCCTCCACAACTTTTTTTGTTTTGACAGCCAATTAAGACACATTCTCTTCTGTTGACCTTTGGCTCGACCCCCAGTTTGAATCAGCTGCTGGAAATAAAATCAAACTACAGTAAACCTTCCCTGCTAACAATTACCACTCAGATGAAGCCGTCATGTTTCAATCGGAGCATATTTTTCCTATAGTGCCTTCAAGGGTTTCTGGACAATATTTGTCATTTTTTAATAAAGTTAAATTTGCATAAGAAGCTCATTTGTCCTTTGTCATTAGTAAACACTTGAGAAATATTCCTTTAAGGGGCATTTTAAACCAAGGAACAATGTGTGGTTATTTCTGATGAATCACACACATTAAATACCTACTTTTGCCTTATTATTATCACAAGAACACACAAAATGAAGATGCTGAACATAGCATTGACCATAAAACAACTTCAAATCATCAGCCATCAGTCATTTGGAGCATGCAGCACTGGTTTCAGACTGGACTTTCTGCCGTTCCCCACAGGTTTAAGGCTCATCTACTGTATGAAAAGCTTCTGCCTGCTGCCACCTGAAGGACAAGAGGGCCATTATACCATCATACAGTACATACAGTATAGTATATCTACCGTTTTAACATGAACTTAATCAGCTGAAAATGGAAACATAAAGATCACCTGCTCCAGAAAGTTTGAATTTAAATTTATTGAAGGATGTAGCCTCTATTTACAAGAGATAAGATAAGATAAAAATATAAAGAAGTCCTGATGCAGCAGTGGAAGGAAATCGATCTTAAGAAAACAGATCGTTCATGGAGCTTTGTTCTGATTTCTTGCACATTTCTAAATGAATATGAAGAGTGGAATCGAATGAATGCTGGACCAGGGCCAGTGGGTGTTAAGAAGTTGACCGACACACCGCTGGTTATAATGTGGTTTTCTCTTTGCCAAGCTTACAGCTCCGACTTTCCCTCCTACTAAGTTGTGCAATATTCAACCTGTTCCTCCTCCATCTGCAGTGCCGTGATGTAAAGGTGAGTGACAGACAGGCAGAGTGAGCGTTAAAGCTTCAGTCATTAAGCCTCTTAAGTGCCATTATTCTGTCCTGCCTCTCTCCCTCTCCCTCTCTTTTTAACTATTGGAAATTGCTGCTTTCATGGCAATCAGACTAATGTAGACGCCCTCGATTCAACGAGCGCCGCAGCAGCAGCAGCAGCAGCAGCAGCAGCCAGGTGGGTTTGACGGAGGAGAGAGATAAAGACAGAGATGGTTCAGGAAGAGGAGAGAGGTTATTGAAGCGAACAAACAGAACAGAAGAGGAGGAGAGAAGAGACGAGAGCTGAATGTGAAAAAATTTAATATTCTTCTCCAGGCGTGCTCCGGGTGGGGACGTGACACCCACTTAATTGTTGTAAGTGACCGGGGCCGTGATGAATGTGATACAGAAAACTGCAGAAATGAAAAAGGAAAGGGAGGTACGAGAGGACAAAGGCGGATGAGAGGGAGATAAAAATCAAAATCGCAGGAGGAGGCAAATCAAGGTGGGTGTTAACGTTCACTCCTCGACCCCACATGGAAGGGGGGGGGGTCGTGGGGGCGCACATTAAAAGCCAGGAACACGTTACAAAGACGACGTGGGGCTCCAGCTCTGTTCAAGAAGCAATGGAGTGATTCCTTTAAATCCCTCCTGCCTTCCTACAGCCTCCAGGTGAGAATATATCAAAGCGTGCGAGCGCTCATCTCATCACCACAGGACGCCTCAGTCACAGCCTCACCTCTTACGGCTGGAGAAGATAATAAGCAATAAAAGTGACTTTTGATAACGCGCTAAGTCAATTACTGTAGCTACACAACTGATCCAGTGTCTCACACATGGTTCATTGAGTTTGTTATGCAACGTGTTACCAGAACAAATATGTTTTTCCCGCTCTGGATCATCTATTGATGCAAAAAGGTCATCGAAGCTCATCAATACAGTGGCGTTGATGTTTATTCCTGCAAAACAACTTACATTATGATTAATAATTAAAGCATATGGTGGATATTATGACTGCAGATTGTAATCTGTTCTATTTTGATTGTTTTTATTCCGTAATTCAATTTGTCGCTCACTTTGCCGGTAAATGAGCCGCTGAGGTGAAACTGTGAGATGTGACGCAGGAGATGGAAACAGACTAAAAGGTTTTGATTTTGATGTCATCAGGGGAGTAAACAATATGCTGCAGATGTCGGGCATTAGAGGGCTGCTCTATGAGCTCACTGAGCCCTGAAGCTGTAGATCGCTGGTTTGACTCCTGAATGGACCGATCATTTACAGCATCCCTTCTGCTCGCCATTTCCTGTATATGTTGACTGTTTTTTTTTTATCAATGAAGACATGAAATGGTCCAATTTTTTAAATTTTATATACAGTCTATAAGCTATTTTTTTTAAATAGACATGTCAAGTGGGGTCTAATTGCACTTTTTTTTTATTTGAAAGAAGAAATAAAAGATCATAATATACATATATTTACTATATATTGTTAAATATTCTTTTGGGACTTTGTCACTGGTCACTTTTGTCATGTTAAGTCCTTGTCGTCTGCTGAATCTACCTCTGAGCATAGCCAGTATTAACATAGAGGCATGTAGGTAAAATCCGGCTCTGCCTATAGGTATGGACATAGTTACCTTGAACCTAGAAAATAAAATTAAAAAAAAAACGATTTTTATACATTGGTTGGTGCCCATTATCTGTTTGGGGGGGGAAAAAACTGAATGACTTATGAGGACTTTGTAAACATCTCTTCCATTATTGTGTTTTTTACATGACATTTTATTAAATGCCATATATATTTTAGAAAACGAAGGAAAAAAATATTTGTTCTTATTTATTTCTGAACATATTTTCGTATCATCTTTCGGGATACTAGTGTTTATTCAATTCATTCAAAAAATAAAGTCTTTGAAAACATCAAACATGAAAGAGACTGAGGAAACGAGAGAGAGAGAGACAGACAGTGAGTGAACAGGTGAAGATGAAAGAAGAGAGGACAGAGAGGATGATAGTGGAGCAGTAAACGCTGTCTAAATGTAACTTGCACACATATTAAGCCGTCCATTAACATAGCAGGTCAGAGCAGCTCTTTCATTAATTAGAGCCTCAATCCTCACGCGTCCAATTAAAAGGCTCAAAGCCGTAGAAACAGAGACAGATATGAACAGAGGTGTATGCCGTTTGAGAGTGTGTGTGTGTGTATGTGTGTGTGTGTGAGCATCTCCAGAGAGGTGTAACACACCCCGCTGGTTATTATCTCTGAGTTTCTGGATACAATCATTCCTATATGTATCATGGTGGTTACCATGGTGTCACCTTCCTGGGCGCTCAGTATCTCCGTGGTGACTGACATGCATTGATTCACCGACAAGGAGGCTTCTCTTGATGATGTCATTGTGCAGTAATTGGATTGTAATTGGTGTTTAATGGTGTGTGTGTGTGTGTGTGTGTGTTAATGCTGCAGGATCCCATCACCGTGGCGACTCTGTCCTCCAACACAGATGTTAGGATGCTGCTGCAGGACCGCCGTGGACTTCTGCCATCGATTTATTGTTTTATTCCTTCCCCCGTCTCCATGATTGCATTGATTTCCCTCCGCCGCGGCCTCTCAGGGTGTTTCTTAATTTAATATCACATGACTTTATGATGTCGTCTCTCGAGCCGGCTCGATAATTATATCTCGGGGGCTGATTCACTCCAGCCAATTCAGCGCTTTTCAATCCAGTGTCTTGATCCTTATCTGAACATAATGTCGTTAACATTTATCAAGTCAACCTGACTTGTAATCTTGTGCTCTTACAAGTCATTCCAGAGATGCTATCACAGGCCCTTGTGTGAGTGTGAGTGTGTGTATGTGTGTGTGTTGAGTGGATGGTTTCCCCCAGCTTCTCCTTGGCTTTCTGTTTATAGGCCAGCAGACACATGCGGTGGCTCCCCATAGGCATTGAAATCCATTAAGAATTCATCAGTGGCAAGATGGTGCTTTCTTAATCAATTCTGTGTGATCTTGCCAACGCATCCAGCCTCATTGACAGAGGGAGGCACGAAAGTGTGAAAAATAAAAAAGCTTATAGGTTCGACCGATGAAAAGGTTTCTGAGGCTGATTTGTACTGATGCTTTTGCTTTGAGATGTTTTTGAGCTACTTAGACGAAAGCAGCACCGAGCAACTTCTCAGTCATTATAGGCTACTGCACCATGCATCTGAAAGTATGCACACACAAGTGTCCATAGTCTGTTGTGTACTTTAAATCTGGGGCTGTTTGTTATGGGTTTGTGTAATAGCCTATATTTACATATGCTCTCAATGAGGCAGAAGGAAGAAATCCACCATTTCCCAGCAGAGAACCAGACTTGGCCAACTCAACTACAAACCAGTCCAAAACAGGTCCAAAATATATACGTAAATATTTACATCTGATGTTGGCAATGTGGGCATGATGATCTCTACGCCAACGGTATTAGTACGTTGATGTCACATGGGGCGGAGCTCAGGGGGAGCCAGATCATGATAGCTCTGAGGGGAAATGGCATCGTGCTAATGCTAATGCTAACTAACGGTGAGACGGTTGATGCTGCGAGTTTGTCGGGTTCGTCTGCAGGTGAGTTAGTGTGTAATGATTCAGATGTCTTTTCATTCCGCTGTCAACACCGGAGCTGCTGCTCATTAAATAGGAGTTAGCATTAGCTTAGCTTTAGCTACTAGCCGCTCCCTATAGGCGTACCTGGAAACCAGTACAATTGAAGGTTGACATTTACTGGCTGGGAGGAATTAAATTTGGAGCTAACCCCTTTAATAACTTACAAATATTAGACTTTTTTTCTTCATAACAATGTAGAGATCTGAACTGCAATCAGATGAAATAATTATATAGGCTATTATCGCCTATTAACAGAGATATCAATGTTATATAATGGTTCATCTCATCCCACTGAAATGAAGAAGAATTATAATCTGATGGAGTCATCTTAGTGTGGTCAACCTACAGATTCATAGAGCACAAGGCCGCACAGTCAATGGACATTCATAATAATAAAAAGTTATGAAACCATTAATAAAGACAATAAAAGTGCTTTAATCTAGTGCCAAACTAATGATCTAATGAGTGCTGAGTGAACACGAAAATCTCAAATAAACTTTAATGACAAATTTCCCCTTGAGGAACAATAACATTAAGTTTGGATCTTTAAACATGGACTGAAAATATGTCACGCTGAGAGGTGAAACTAAGTGAGAATGAGGCCTGTTGGATTTATTTACTTCATGCCACCATGACCACAGAACAACAAACATCTCCCTCCTCCTCCTCCTCCTCCTCCTCCTCCTCATCTGCCTGCAGATTACAGTTTGTGTCTTTTGTTGTCGGGGCTTTTACCATCTCTAAATGAGGTTGCCTGAGAAACACTTTGGAGCGTCGCCCTCAAGAGGCTTCCTAACTTTTATCTTCAATAACACATAAACAACGCGCCCGAAATGGAGAGAACAAAGCCTCGCTGGTGTTCATGCATGAAAGTGATTGGAGAAGAGAGACGGGAGAAGAAACACAAGAGGAGAACAGAGTGTTTATTTTAGTAATGAGCTCCTGTCGTCACGGTTTCCGCTTCCAGCTGGGTCTTTTTGTTCTTCTGGCTACACTTCATGTGCACTGTGGATTAAGGGAAGAGGAACTCTACCTTTGTTTTGACTGGAGTTGCCCCAAAATCCGTCGGAGACTGAGCTCTGCATACGTTGAGCTCAGCTTCAGGGAGGGAAGGGGGGAACTACAGCATGTAAATTGATTACACTTTGCCCCGTGGCAGCAAAAGCAACAACATCGTGTGTTTACTTCATTCTGCTCCTCTTCTTGTAAAATGATCTCTGAGGAAAAACAGTGAAACTTCATTTGATTTCAGCCCTGAAGTTCGTGTAATAAAAAAAACAAACTACATCTGTTGAAATCTCACAACTTGATAATAAACACGAGTCGAAGATTTACGGCGGCTGTTCAGACAGTTTCTGTTCTCTCATTATCGTCACATCGGCTCGACCACCTGTTGCACCTGATTCTTATTCCAAGCAGGAAGTGGAAGCATGTTGTTTGTTACCTGATGGAGCGAGTCAGTCTTAGCCTTAGTTATTAATGCTCAGTGTTTAATCAGCAATGCCAATGAAAAACCTTGACTTTATAAGTTTGCAACAGAACAAGAAAGAAAGATTGTAACATACTACTACATGAGTATTTTTGTGTCTCTAAGTGCATGTGTGTGTGTTTGTATAAGTGTGAATGTGTAATGAGGGGGCATATTGTTTGTTTTTTAATATTTTATTATGTAAAGCACTTTGGGCTACTTCCTTTTGTATGAAAAGTGCTCTATAAATAAAGTTTGATTAATTGATAGAGTTGCACACTAATGTTGTCATATTTTTCTTTACTAATGTCCTCAAATGCATTATTTTATTTATTCATTTTAAGTATATTTTTGGGGCTTTTTCGCCTTTAATGGACAGCGCAGAGAGACGGCAGAGGTGGCCGCTCTACCAACTCAACGCTAAACAACGCCAGATTAGGCTATGTTGCAATTTTGTTAATTTCCTCAGTTGTTTGTGTACTTTCTATTCATCATTCATCATAAACCAAGGAACAGTCCAGTTGTATTATTGGATGGAAGGGGGGCAGAGCTGGTGGGGGTCCCTGGTCTCGTGGTGTGAGGGTCTGGTCCTGATTGGACACAAACTTTTTGAGGTTCAAACCCTCGGTCAGTGTGTTTAACTTTGAGGACAAAGTGGGGGGTCTAACCCTTTAAATCAGTCATGAACATGGTGTGAGACACGACATAAATTCACCAGAACCTCCAGCTGGTTATTCCTCATTAGTTGTTGCCATGACAGAACAATTAAAAAGAAGGAAGAGACTAATGATGGAGCTGGAGGATAATTTCCTTTGTACCACACGGGGGATGATGGCTGTCACAGACGATCCGCTCCCTGTGTAAATATCAGCTCAACATTATTTGGAGATGACGGGAACATGAGAGTGATTTTAACACTGCCTTCGGCTGCAGATTGAAAAGGGTGTCGGAGTCACAACGCAGCTCAGAACAAACTGTTCAGGTGCTCGGCACAAAATGTCTCTATGTGACTAAGACTTTTGTTGCCTTAATTATTTATGATGCACGAACAGTCTGTTTGGTACAGCAATTAGTAAAAGGGGAATAAGATTAATGGTGTTATTTAACAATAAGGTGATGGAGGATGGTGTTTCATTTAACAAGTAAAAGTCTGATTATTGATTCAGACAGTCAGAGTTTCATAAAGGAAACAATAACAAGAGTTAGCATTAGCACAACCGACCACAACACTGCAAGCTTCAAGCTGACAAACAATATAAAAAATGAAAGATGCTAACTATGCTAACTTCTTTGATAGCCTACGTTTTTCCAGTTGCACATCCTACCTCCTGACTCTGTAGCTGAGTCTCTTCCATGTTTCTTCTGCTTTTTGATCTTTAACTCGTCAACCTAATACAACCAGCTGTGGTGGGCGGGGCATTGGGCCTGATCCAGATTTCTCCAGGAAGTACTGTACATGACAGTTTTTTCATTTAAAGGGACAGGCACTGAAACCAGCCGTTCTGAACATGGCTGTTTTGAGAGGATGAAAAGAGCTGTGACCTTTGATCTTAGGGTATTTTGACCAAAGCATCTCACAGACATGTCTTTAAGACACCTCAGAAATATTTTAATTTGTTGAAAGGGTCTCCTTTAAATGATTATGGTTTAATAAGTGAGTACTTTAGTGAGTTACTTTCCATCACTGGCAAAAAAAACAAGCAGAAAATGTAAATGCATTGGATGTTGGTCCACATAAAGTTTCATAACTGTGTTTGAGACAAGCTGTTTCACATTGTAAAAGGTCAGAGGTCAGAGATTTACACTTCAAACAGCTCCAACAAGGTGGAGGAAAACACTCCCAGACGACAGTTAACACACTCGGCAGCTGCAGAGCGGGAAGTGAAACAGCACTTGGCAGAGTTCATTTCAGGGGAGTGGGACTATACACGGCTCTGTGACATTGTTTTGTCTTCTTCTTCTATAATGATGCGCCTCAGCTCTCACCGGCACCTTGTCACTTTTCTTTTGTGCCCATCTCCCAACTCTCTTGTTGTGCTTCACAGTCGAGCAGAAACTTTGTCTCGCAGCTTGAACACGCCAGATGTTCCAAACATAAATATGACAAGGAGGGGACACTTCTTCTGTACTTACATATTTTATGAGATGAAAAATCTGGGTCATTCAGACTTTAGAGATTATATGAACATATATATCAGTTTCTTGCCTTTGTAGGCTACTTGAGAAAACAGGATTCAGAAAGAAACAGTGACAATGAACTGAAGTTAGTGACTTTTGGCCTTGTTTATAGTATCTGACTCGCCCCAAACAGAACTGACTAGCCGTGTTATTCACTTCCCATCTGGTCACATGTTGAAGTGTTGGAGACCAGACTAAATGCAGAAATGGACTAATGCTAAAGGCTTTTCCTTGTCAGCCGTTATGATTTGTAATGTGCAAAATATTGTAATATACACAAATATTATTTGTAAGCTGTAAAAGTAGCGATATTTCTCAGTCTTCTCACTTTCATCATCTTTTGCGCGTTCAGTATTTCCATTGGAGCCAAACTGATCTGAACTCGTGACATCAAGGACGCTCAGACTCAACTGGAACAGTAAAATAAAAAGAGCTGTAAAGTATTCGTAGAGACACAACACACTTAGACAAATGAAAGTTTGTGACAATGCTTCAGTAAGGCCATGTCTCCCAATCGATCGGCCTCAAAATAGATGGAGTGGCAGCAGTGATGCAAGTGTAACCCCGATAAAAATACAGTGGGTTTACTAAATGTATTTGTTATGGATTAATGTGAATCAGTTCATTTTGTGTTAAATTCATGGGAAAAAATATAGTGGTAGTTGCTTCATGTGACCACAAGAGGGCGCTTTGAGTATGCTCAATGAGGAAAAGTAGTCATGCGTGCGTTGCATGCTGGGAAGCAGACGAGCCAGAATTGGTCTGATACGAATGCTGTCGTGAGACATCGCTAAACGAAGCTGCTGCTGTTTTGTGCCAAAGCACGGTTTTATTTTCACAGTTACGACTCTGTATCATTTTTTGAGTTTTCCGAGAGAGTGCCCGCACGACTGTAACCGGAGGAGACGCTTTGTTTTGTGTTTCTAACCGAGGACTCCGGTGAGTTGCTGTACTGTGTTATGGTGCTATGCTACGATGCTAAGTTGCTAACAGCTAATGAGCTATGAGTTTTCAGTTACTTATAAATGCAGAATGTTGAACTGTAAAGCCATAAAAACCAATCGGAGTCGACTGTAAGTGTTTTTAAGATGCTGTAACGAGTCAATATGCTAAGTTTGAGTTGGGGAAAAAGTGCATTTATTTACGAGAGTCTCGGTAATTTTCACTGCGTCATTCCGACGCCATGTTCAATGTTAGTGAGTGGGAAAGAGCTCGGTGTGTGCTGAACGTAACCTGATATGTACACACAGAGGTTCGCTGACTTTTTCGTAATGTAAATAATATGTTTGAATTCATTTTCGAAACTGTGAAATATGTATTTTGTGAATGTAAACGAGAAACATGATTGAAAGGAGACCAGAGTTTATTTGTGTAACATGATTGATATCGTACTGTTAAAAAACACACATTAATAGTGACCTGAGGTTTTTTTTATGTCTCATAATGCAGTCACTCATTCTTTGTGGTCAGTATTAGTTACCTTTGAGTAAAAGAGGAGATAAATATAAATCTGTACAGATATTGACTGCTAGTTAACTTTATGTTCTACTATGCAGATTGGTTTTTTTATATGCCGAGTTGCTGAATCTACATCGAGTTGACCAGGGGTTTCTGTCTGAGGCGTGGCGGAAACAGAGAGGAGGCAGATTCCTTCATCTTCATCGTCGTCGTGGAGAGTCGTCACCTGGAGGAAATATCCTGAACCAGCGCGCAGTAACATACATACACAAACACATACTACCCGGGTAGACCACATACACACTGAATAGACTTGGACTTGGACTAATATGGATTCCAACTAAACTTTTGACTGGACAAATTGAACTTTGATATCAGAACAGCTAAGAGCTGAAGGGACAATTTATTTTGCTTTTGTTTATTATTTTTGTTTGTTATTTTTCATACCTTTTGGGGATTTTCAATCTCAACAAGTTCAACTTGATTTTCATGGTTGTGAGAATAAACATACTTGTGTTTACTACTAACCTTCCCTCGCTCCTTGAGACGAATTAGAACGCAGTATTCATCTTTAGTGGTATAAGTAAATCACTGAGGGTTACATCCTATTTTGTGGCGAGCTAGCCAGGAGCGAGGGTTGTATAGGTTGACTGTACAATACAAACTGTGAACTTTGAACATAAGAAATTGCAAATTGATTCGTCTGATTATCCCCATATTAATTTTCCTTTTTTTGTCCCCTCTGACTTAAACTGAAGACAATGGCAAGCAGTAATGACAAGCTGTTTGTGTGTGTGTCTGGTGTTACCAGTGGTGATGCCGATCAGGACATCATTGATTCCCTCAAGAAATATGGCCCCGTAGCTGGAATACGGAGAGTGCAAAACACAGGAGGATCAGATGGAGAAACAGTCATCATTGAGTTCCAGTCAGGAACTACAAGAGCCAATGTTGAACCTCTCCTCCCTATGGAAGTAGTGAATGTGACCAACCCAAGTGTAAAGTGGCAAGTAGACCATGTTCCAACACACACCTCTTCAGACCAGACCACAGCTGTTTCATCTGCATCATCCACCGACTCCAGTGATTCTGATGATGGTGCTCGCTCAGACAACAGCACCACACCTTTAGTGCGCAAAAGCATGAAGAAGTCTAAACATGGTAAGCCCCTCCCACCATTCACCCCTACCCCGACCCACAATCCAAGTACTGTTACAAAGAAATACCATGTACATACACATCTCACGAGCCCCACCTTGAGTAATGAAGTGACAAACCCACCTGAAATCCAACGTGTTGTTGTGGAACATGTGATCAAAAGTCAGCCAAGCAACTCCAAGTGGATGAGGACCTTCTCTGGTAAAATACCTAAACCCCCAGGTGAGGCAGATTATGAGACATGGTCACTACATGCAGAACTGATGTTTAATGATGACAGTCTTTCAGTCGATGTGCAGCGGAGGAAAATACTGGAGAGCCTGCTTCCCCCGGCTTCAGATGTGGTGAGGCAGCTTGGTACCTCTGCACATCCCAGACATTATGTGCAGCTGCTGGACTCTGCATATGGACTTGTGGAGGATGGAGAGGAGGTGTTTGCCAGGTTCCTGAACACCAACCAGAATCCAGGGGAGAAGGCATCTGATTATCTCCAGCGATTGCAGAGTCTCCTGTGCACTGCTGTGAAGAGAGGTGGTGCAAAACAGGTAAATGCAGACCGACACTTACTGAAGCAGTTCAAGCGTGGCTGCTGGGACCACAGCCTGGTCTTACAGCTGGAGCTCAAGAACGAAATACCTCCCAACTTTGCAGAGCTGCTGCTACAGGTACGTACTGAAGAGGACAGGAGAGCATCAAAACATGACAGGATGCAGCGTCACTTTGGCTCCTCCAAGACAAAGCCTTCAGTAAACATTCACTCTGTGCCTGATGTGTCTCTCTCTGATTCCAATGCCAGCTTACTGCAGTCATACATCTCTGAAACGGAAAGCCTGAGGAAGCAAGTGGCCCAGCTACAGATGCAGCTCAGCAGCAAGAAACACAAAAAAGACAAAAAACAGGAATTTAAAGGTACAGTACCAACAAATAACTCACCTGCACCAGTAGCTGAAGCACAGGCTCATCATGTGATGCCGCCAAACACACCTACTCCAAGACCTCAACCAAAGGCCTGGTTCTGTTATAAGTGTGGAGAGGACGGCCACATTGCCAGGAACTGTGACAAGCCCATTAGTGGGGCTGCTTAAGTCCATTTTTGAGCCGAATCGTTCACTTCATGGTACAAGCACCAAATTTGGTACAAATGATGTCCAGGACATACCTTCTAATAAAAGTACGCTGCCCAGCTGAAAATCCAAGAGGGCCGCCAGTTTTCAAGATGGCCGCCTCGTCAAACGCCAAAAAAAGGTTTTCGAGGTAGAACTTGAATTAACAGAAGAATGTTAATGATCCAAGCATCAAAATGAATGTATTATGACTGGAATAACTCGATGGTGTCAATTGAATTCCAATATGGCCACCAATTTTCAAGATAATGGCTATTAAATGACTAAAAAGTAGCGTTTTCGCGTTTTTTCTTCAGTTTTCTGCAATGATCTTAAGTGAAAATCTGCAGAATTCTGAGGGATGTGTTTTTTGTGTGAATCATTTGTGAAAATGTGTCCAAACTTTTGACTGTCACTCACCACACACACACGCACACACACACACATACAGCAACACAAGCGTTCTTTACTGAAATAAAAGTACTAATTTAGCAATATAAATGATAATTCATTAAAATTCTGTGGTCAGCATTTATTGGTTAGTAATTTTTTATAAGAGTGATGTCAAAGCACAACCAGGGCACACTGGTGACATCACTGCTGTGAGACTCAGCATGGGGTTCAGTGTCAGCTTGTAGTGTACTAACTGTAGTTGTAGTTTACTAACTGTTGTAGTGGTGTACTCACTGTAGTTGTAGTATACTTTAGTGTCCCAAATGCTATCTAATAAGCCCCTGTATAGACTCAACTAGAAGTTTAGTTAGTTGTAGTATTGTAGTTAGATAGCCGCACCTGAATTGACAGGATGTGCCAGCGCGGGATAGCCGAGCCAAGGGTAACGGGGCTTTAGTTACCTGGATGGTGTACAGATCGCACGGGATTTATGGCACTGGATGATGAACGATCGGGCTAGGTGTAGGGCACCAGATACTTGAACCTAGTTGCATCCCATATTCCAATGTGCTATGATATTTTGTATGTTTGGGTGGTAAAAGGATAATCCCTCGACCTTCAACTGTATAAGATGTCTGCCGATAATCCATTGAGTTGTGCTACTAAAACTGACTGGAGCAAGTGTTGCCTCTGTCAGACAGATACAAAAGCAGCGTTGAAGTCTCCCCCTACCCGTTATGAGTGTAGTTCTGACGGCTATTCCATGATAGCCAAAAACATACCTCTATTTCAGGCAATCAACCTGTTGCCCATCAGGTTAGACACATCCAGATTGGATGATGGAGGTGGCATTGAGGATACATTGAGGCGAAACGGTGCAATGTATCACCAAAATTGTTGCAAAATGTTTAGCAACTACAAACTCAAGCGTGCCACTAAAAGAGCAGCTGAAACTCAAAATGATCCTGGTAAAGGACATCAAAAAATTCGAAATGTGGCTGCAAGACTGAATGCCAAGGACGATGCAAATGCTATCGCTTCGGCCTGAAGTGCACACAGTTGTGTGCCTGTGCATGTGAGGGCTAAGAAAATAGAACAACCAAGTTTAAAGGGCAACTTCGGTTTTTTTCAACCTGGGCCCTGTTTTCATATGTTTTTCTGTATATGTGAGTGATGGATAACACTTTTTTTGAGGTGGCTCCAGTATTGAGCGGGGCAGGCAGCCTGCAGCCCAGCTAACGCTCTTACATGGGGCAAGTGGCTCCCGTCAAAGTTCGCCGTAAACGAGCATTTTTTTCAAACTGACAGGCTCAGATAGTTACAATGAGTGTCCGACAACACACTAGAGAGGAGAAATTAACGTGTTCAGGGTTTTTTCTGGCCAAAATTTGGGTTGAGGCGGCCGCGGGGATACGTATCTCTCCCTCCGGTCAAACGCCCCGTCCTGATCCACATCCACTGCAAAGTAGGTGCCGCCAGCTGTAATAGTGAAACAACCGCGCCTTTACAGCCGATTTTAGGATAAAACTCTGAACATGACGTAGACATGGAGATCTAGCCGGGTTAAAATAGCCACCCATAGTTGCCTACAGGAGAGCCCGGCTCGCTACAGTAGCAGCCCTCCGTCTCCTCTTTCTCTCCACGCTCTGTGCCGGTGGGGTAAACAGCGCCGCTGAGCTTCCATACCGTACAGAGTTTCAATCAAGATTCCAGCGCGGCGGCTGACAATTTCAGCGAGGCCGTGCCGACCACAGGGTCTGGTATGTTGTCGGACACTCATTGTAACTATCTGAGCCTGTCAGTTTGAAAAAAAAAGCCCGTTTACGCAGAACTTTGACGGGAGCCACTTGCCCCATGGCAGAGCGTTAGCTGGGCTGTAGGCTGCCTGCCCCGCTCAATACTGGAGCCACCTCAATAAACGTGTTATCCATCACTCACATATACGGAAAAACATATGAAAACAGGGCCCAGGTTGAAAAAAACCGAAGTTGCCCTTTAAGTTGAATGTTTGAGTTGGATATTTGTATTATTATTTTTTAAGTTATGTTGATTCAAGTTCTGGATCGTAAAACATGCAGCCTATGCTTTGACACCTTTTCTGTGTTTTTATACCGTTATCTAAAAATTAAAAAAAAAATAAAAAAAAATAGCCTATACAAAAAAAAAATAAAAAAAAGGGGGAGACAAAGACAGCCTCTACGTGGCCTCCCCTACAAGTAGCTTTAAGTGAAACTAATGTCTTTGTGAGTGTTTTTTAAATTTAATTCGCATTGTATCATCATAATATTCAATAATTTTGATTTTCTAAATGCAGAGTTGTATTTCTCATGTGCAAAAACATATTTCAATGTATAAACCATCAGAATAGGACTATTCAATCAAAATATAGTTCAAACGCTGTTTCAAACCACTTCGAATGGCGGCCATCTTGAAAAATGGTGGCCACTTTGTTTGTTCAAGTGGGCAACGTACTTTTATGAGATAGTAGGTCCAAAAGCACTTGTGTACCAAATTTGGCGCTTGTACCACAAAGTGAACGATTTTTCATTAATGTGCTCCACTACATGAACAAAGCCCTGGTGGATCAAAAATACACAGAACTCAGACAAAAGCGGGACGAGTGGAAAGCAAGACAGCCGTTAAACTGGAACGGGTTCCAGTAAGGGGACCTACTGGAACCGAGGACACAGAGGAGAGTCCCATATCAAAATGGAGATGTGAAACCAAATGTCAACAAACTACGGCTACTGCATGCCGGCTCACAAGAAGGTTGGTTGGTTCAAGACATGTGGCCAGAGTCACAGTTGGCGGAGTTCAGCAAAACTGTTTAATGGACGGAGGCTCACAGGTAACGACCATCACCAAAAGTTTTCATGAAACCCACTTACCTTCTCATCCTATCATTCCCATAGAGGACCTCTTGCACATAGAGGGAGCTGCAGGCCAACACGTCCCTTACATTGGCTGCATTGAAGTTGATGTAGCTTTCCCACAGCACTTTACAGGAGAGCCTAAGGTTGTCACAACGCTGGCTCTAGTTGTCCCCGATCCCAGAACAAGTGTAGAGGTTCCAGTTCTCATCGGCACAAACACTCTCGACATCCTGTACAAAGGTTTCAACGAAGGAACAACAATTTCATCAGACTGTGAGTATGCTTCACTCGTCAGACACCTGCAGAGCATCTACTTACTCAAGACACAACAAGATGGGAGAGTGGGCAGAGTGAAACTGCAGTCAAGGAGCACCGTCGTCATTCCGGCTGGGAAGAAAATGGCAGTAAACGGCCGCGCCAGACATGTCCCCACTGTTCATGGTGCACCTCTTCTGGTGGAGCCCCCCACCAACACCAGTCTGCCTGATGGGTTGATATCCTGCCGTTACATCATGGCAAGTCCACGTCAGAGCTCCTTTAAAGTTCCCATCCTCCTCAAGAATGAGTCTGCACATGACATCATAGTTCCGGCCCATCGAACTCTAGCAGAACTCTCAATGCCGCTGTCCATCTCTCCATTGACCTCCACCCACGATATTAAAGGGGAAGTACAAACCTCCAACCAGACCAACACTACGGCCCAGTGTTTCACAGCTGGTCAAGTGGATCCTGAAAACATGATCAAGTTCGAGTTTGCTGATTCTCCTCTGTCAACAGAATGGAAAGACAGGATCACCAGGAAGTTGAATTCAGTTCCTGAAGTTTTCGCCAGGGGAGATCTGGACTATGGACACACGACAGCTGTAAAGCACAAGATCCGCCTTTCTGACCCGACGCCTTTCAAACAGAGAGCAAGGCCAATCCATCCATCGGATTACGAGGCGGTCCGCCTCCATCTGAAAGAGCTTTATGATGCAAACATCATAAGGGAATCAGAAAGTCCGTTCGCTTCGCCAATTGTCGTTGTGAAAAAGAAAAATGGACAAATTCGCTTATGTGTGGATTACAGAAAACTGAACAGCCAGACGATTAAAGATGCTTATGCTTTGCCGCACATCGAAGAGGCGTTTGCATCTCTGACAGGAGCGAAGTGGTTTTCAGTCATGGACTTAAAGTCAGGCTATTATCAAGTGGAAATGGAGGAAGAGGACAAACATAAGACTGCCTTTGTGACACCTATCGGTTTTTGGGAGTTCAATAGGATGCCACAGGGAGTGACCAATGCTCCAAGCACTTTTCAGCGAGTTATGGAAAAATGTATGGGCTCGCTCAATCACAGAGAAGTGCTGGTATTCCTGGACGACCTCATTGTGTTCTCCAGTACCCTGGAAGAACATGAAGAGCGGCTTTTGAGGGTGCTGAACAGACTAAGAGATTTCGGTCTCAAATTGTCACCAGAGAAATGTCATTTCTTCAGGAAGTCTGTGAGATACTTAGGTCACATAGTATCAGAAAATGGTGTGGAGACCGATCCTAACAAGATCACAGCACTTACCTCATGGCCCCGCCCGAACAACATCTCCGAGTTGAAATCCTTCCTCGGATTCACAGGCTATTATCGAAGGTTTGTCAGAGACTATTCCAAGATTGCAAAGCCTCTAAACGATCTGACGGCTGGATACGTCCCTGCAAAGAAAAAGAAACATGACAACACATCGAAAGGTCAAAGGTCATTCTCCAATGTTGACTTAAAGAAACCCTTCAATGAAAAATGGACACCCTCATGTGAGGAGGCATTCAAAACCCTCATTGAGCGGTTAACAACAGCACCTGTACTGGGATTCGCCGACTCCAAGCAGCCATACATACTCCATACAGATGCTAGCTTGCATGGACTTGGAGCCGCGCTTTACCAGCAACAAGATGGTCAAATGAAGGTTATTGCATATGCCAGTCGTGGTTTATCCAACTGTGAACGCAGATACCCCACTCACAAGCTTGAGTTTCTCAGTCTCAAGTGGGCGATCACGGATAAGTTTGCTGATTATCTCTATGGAGTGGAGTTCAGCGTGCTAACTGACAATAACCCCTTGACTTACGTCTTGACCTCCGCAAAGCTGGACGCCTGTGGTCATCGTTGGCTTGCTGACCTGTCCAACTTCAATTTCAGCATCAAGTACAGGGCGGGCAAAAAGAACCAGGACGCAGATGGGCTATCGAGACGTCCGCATGCCCTTGCAGAGGTCGATGACAGTGCAGCAGTTGAGGATGAAAGAGTGCGGCAGTTCATGTCAAAGTTTCTGAAGGAGGAAAATGAGGACACTTTTCCTAAGGAGGCGGTCAGAGCCGTCTGTGAGAGACATCAGCTGGACAAATTCACTGAAACTGAGGAAGGAAGTGGTCACTTACCTGTCATTGTGGAGTGTCTAGCCATGGATGAACGTGCTATCTGCCCTGAATATGCTCAAGCTGACCTGCTCCCTGGATCCACCACACTTCCCAGAATGTCTCAGCAGGATTGGGCTGTGGAGCAGAGAAGTGATCCAACCATCAGCAGAGTAATGGACATCGTCAGAGCAGGTAAACGTCTCACTTACCGTCTCCGGCAGAAAGAGGAAAGATTAGTACAGCTGCTACTCAGAGTTCAAGACCAGCTGATTTTGAGTGATGAAGTTCTGTACAGAAAGTGCAAGGGTGAGGATCAACCTACCTTCCAGCTCGTTCTTCCGAAGAAATACAGACAGATGGCGCTAATGAGTCTCCATGATGATGTTGGTCATTTGGGATATGAGAGGACAGTGGATCTGGTACGTGCACGGTTCTATTGGCCGAGGATGAGTTCAGAGGTCGAGGAGATGATCAGAACATGTGAGAGGTGCCTTCGGCGCAAAGCAAGGGCAGAGAGAACAGCTCCTCTCGTCAACATCAAGACCAGCCGGCCACTTGAGTTAGTGTGCATGGACTATCTCTCCTTGGAGCCAGACGGCCGTGGCACGAAGGACATACTTGTGATAACTGACCACTTCACAAAGTATGCGGTTGCAGTACCTACTCCTGACCAGAAGGAGAAGACGGTAGCCAAAGCGCTATGGAACAACTTCCTTGTACACTATGGCATACCTGAACGCTTACATAGCGATCAAGGTCGCAACTTCGAATCTGCTGTCATCAAAAATCTCTGTGAACTCCTGGGGATAAAGAAATCGAGGACGACGCCTTACCATCCGCGTGGCAATCCGGTAGAGCGTTTCAACCGGACCTTGCTTGCGATGCTCGGAACCCTCGAAGAAGTGGATAAAGTGAAGTGGCGTGACCATGTGCAGCCATTAGTCCACGCCTATAATTGCACAAAGAACGACACTACTGGATTCTCCCCATATCAACTAATGTATGGAAGACAACCAAACCTGCCAATTGATGTTGCTTTTGGATTAAATCCTGGAGGACAGAGGAAAGTCACTCACAGTGAGTATGTGAAAAAACTCAGAGAAACACTGGAGGAAAGCTACAGACTGGCTGTCGAGCACAGTGATAAAACGGCTCTACGCAACAAACAGAGATATGACTTGAAGGTCAGAGAATCCACGTTACAAGTTGGAGACCGTGTCCTCGTAAAAAACGTGGGGATAAGAGGAAAACACAAGATTGCAGACAAGTGGAGTCAGACGGTCTACAAGGTGGTGAAACACATCGATGATTCCCCAGTGTATGTAGTGGCTCCACTCACCTCCGAAGGCCCAGAGAGGACATTACACCGAGATCTACTCCTACCTTGTGGATTCCTCGCACCTTCAGAGTCCGCTGAAGTCGATGAGGTTAGTCAGAGTAACCAAAAGGAGAAACCTGTCAGAACCTCCCGGAGAAATCCAGCACCAGAAGTTGATGAGGCAGAACACTTGCCTAGTGACAGCGATGAAGAGGTGGAAGTGCACTATTCATCAGGAAGTCAAGGTGAGAGTACCTACCCATCATTCACTGTTGTACATGACATTCCCCGAACAAAGATCAAGTCTCCCTTGAACTTGGATGTGAACCTAGAAGGGTCAAATCTTAACCCGACTGCTAGAGAATTCCATCCCCAACAAGTGGAAGAAGAGAAACACTCAAGCACATCGCAGGTTCCAAGTGTGGAAGCAGATGTGGATGTTAACTTGCCTGCCGACCCCTTACCTGTTGATGATGTAAACCTACCTTCAGACAACTTACCGGACGAGACAAACTTTCCTGTGGAGAGAAAAGACCTACCTATGGACAACTTACCGGACGAGACAAACTTTCCTGTGGAGAGAAAAAACCTACCTATAGACAACTTACCGGACGAGACAAACTTTCCTGTGGAGAGAAAAGACCTACCTATGGACAACTTACCGGATGAGACAAAGTTACCTGTGGATGAATGTCTAACAGTACCTGATGAACCACTCGCTGGAGAACCTGAAAAGGAAATTGACAACACAGAACTGGAAAACCAAGGGGAAATGAGAGAGGAGAGCAAAGGAGACAATGTCAGGGAGGATATTGGGCTGACAGACACCAGACCTGCTCAGGATGAAAAAGAACCAGAGATCAGATGGCCAACCAGAACTAGAAGAGAGCCTGACAGATTATCATACAAACACCTTGGAAATCCATTGACTATGGTCATGCGCTCCATACTGCATAGTCTGGACCAAGTTTTCTCAGAAGCCCTTGATTTGCCCATTGTACCAAGCTCTTCACCTTCCCCTTACACAAGCCCAGTTATTGATATTTAAGTGTGTTGACATGCAGAGACGCATGCCAATTAAGGGCGGGTGGATGTAACCCCGATAAAAATACAGTGGGTTTACTAAATGTATTTGTTATGGATTAATGTGAATCAGTTCATTTTGTGTTAAATTCATGGGAAAAAATATAGTGGTAGTTGCTTCATGTGACCACAAGAGGGCGCTTTGAGTATGCTCAATGAGGAAAAGTAGTCATGCGTGCGTTGCATGCTGGGAAGCAGACGAGCCAGAATTGGTCTGATACGAATGCTGTCGTGAGACATCGCTAAACGAAGCTGCTGCTGTTTTGTGCAAAAGCACGGTTTTATTTTCACAGTTATGACTCTGTATCATTTTTTGAGTTTTCCGAGAGAGTGCCCGCACGACTGTAACCGGAGGAGACGCTTTGTTTTGTGTTTCTAACCGAGGACTCCGGTGAGTTGCTGTACTGTGTTATGGTGCTATGCTACGATGCTAAGTTGCTAATAGCTAATGAGCTATGAGTTTTCAGTTACTTATAAATGCAGAATGTTGAACTGTAAAGCCATAAAAACCAATCGGAGTCGACTGTAAGTGTTTTAAAGATGTTGTAACGAGTCTATATGCTAAGTTTGAGTTGGGGAAAAGTGCATTTATTTTACGAGTGTCTCAGTAATTTTCACTGCGTCATTCAGACGCCATGTTCAATGTTAGTGAGTGGGAAAGAGCTCGGTGTGTGCTAAACGTAACCTGATATGTACACACAGAGGTTCGCTGACTTTTTCGTAATGTAAATAATATGTTTGAATTCATTTTCGAAACTGTGAAATATGTATTTTGTGAATGTAAACGAGAAACATGATTGAAAGTAGACCAGAGTTTATTTGTGTAACATGATTGATATCGTACTGTTAAAAAACACATTAATGGTGACCTGAGGTTTTTTTATGTCTCATAATGCAGTCACTCATTTTTCGTGGTCAGTATTAGTTACATTTGAGTAAAAGAGGAGAGAAATATAAATCTGTACAGATATTATTGACTGCTAGTTAACTTTATGTTCTACTATGCAGATTGGTTTTTTTTATATGCCGAGTTGCTGAATCTACATCGAGTTGACCAGGGGTTTCTGTCTGGCGGAAACAGAGAGGAGGCAGATTCCTTCATCTTCATCGTCGTCGTGGAGATCACCTGGAGGAAATATCCTGACAGTAACATACATACACAAACACATACTACCCGGGTAGACCACATACACACTGAATAGAACTTGGACTAATATGGATTCCAACTAAACTTTTGACTGGACAAATTGAACTTTGATATCAGAACAGCTAAGAGCTGAAGGGACAATTTATTTTGCTTTTGTTTATTATTTTTGTTTGTTATTTTTCATACCTTTGGGGATTTTCAATCTCAACAAGTTCAACTTGATTTTCATGTTTGTGAGAATAAACATACTTGTGTTTACTATTAACCTTCCCTCGCTCCTTGAGACGAATTAGAAAGCAGTATTCATCTTTAGTGGTATAAGTAAATCACTGAGGGTTACACAAGCAAAAAAGACTGAGGGTTGAGGACAAAGACACTGACAATGTAAAGACGGAAAATATGTTTTGTGGTTAACCATCCTTGGAGTCACTGTTATATAATACATAAGTAACTCAACCTTGAGCTTAATCAATATCGGCTGTGTCATATGGTTTAATATGTGATTCAACTGCAAGCTCTCTGTCAGTGCTACAGAATAAATAATCATGGCAGCATATGAGATAATCATCAATTTACATTCATTATTTCTCCTTTCACCCATTTAGACGATATAAAGTCAACTCAACTCGATTTCTACTGCCTCAGATTTCTGAAGAGGGAAAAAAAAACCTTCCAGTTTTCTGCAAGACAAGAGAAGCAAAGATAAATGTCTTAAGAATAAATACAATTATAGAAAGTAGAAAATCAGCTTTCCCATCTTGCAACCCTTCAGACCTTTCTTGTCTGAACATTTGCATGAAGCCAGACAACACTCGCCTGAAGTAAAATCATATCCAGGGAAAAAAAGACGACCACAAAAACCAGAGTAAGTGACCGAGTTCACGACACATGTGGTTTGGTTTATTTCCATTTTCAAAAATTTGTTCACATATGGAGGAACCAAGGACTGAAATACACCTAGAGCGATGCACTAAAAATAAGATATTCTGCATCTGTGGTATCGAAAAGACACACTGTAAAGGTTAAATTTAGTTTGAAAAAAAAGGGAGAAGAGAAAAAAGACAGGCAGGAGAAAGTCTATCTTCCACCACTTTCCCACACTAGAAGCTTGTCTCGTTCCCTCTGTGGACCGGAGAGTCAAACACAAGGACATGAATGATTCAACATCTGGCTCCTCCACATCTCTCTACATGTATCCACTGTACCAAAGGGAACTGCAGACACAAGTAAGAGCTCCTATTCTATCCCCCTTCATAATGTTTGCTCAGGTTTCAAGCTGTACGATGTAACTTTTGCCTGTCGGAGGGTCCCGACGGCTGGAAGTCCCTGAAGCAGCTAGAGTGACCAGACGCCCCCAAAAAACAAATGCAGGACAAAGACCATTTCTATGTGGGACAATGTGGGACAACCATTGCCAGTGAGAGATAGTCTAAAATGTTGATAGATTATGTCTTTGTTCAATTGAAATGCAATTCTGCATTACTAAGTAGAAAATGTACAACCTTAAATCTCTGGAAGGAGTTGAAGGGAAGTGATTTCTGTGGGAATTGAACCCCAAACCCTTAAACTCAGGCTTACAACTTAAATATCCTAATTTATTGGTTAATTGTTGTATCTCTAATACTTATTTATCACAAGTGTTCGCGCCATATTTTTGGGATCAGTGCATGTTTATATAAACACAAGGAATATCAGCTGATAAATTTGTTATCTGAAATTCTCTCGAATATCGGTATCGACCCCAGAAAATCCCATATCGGTCCCCTAATTGGAGTTATTAGTGTCCTAGACACTTGTTATTGTGTATGTGAGACTGATATAACATACACCATCTGTAATGCATGCCAAAAGTGATTGATATCAGCTGTGAACGGGCCAATTGGTATCGGAGAAATAAAACTGCATACCTAGTAATCCCTGATGGGTCGGCATTTGGTACACTGAGGAATTTTAAAAGTACAAGGATAAAACTCATTTTGGAGAAAAACCAGAGGGGCAACACGCCGACAACAAAATGAAAGCTTAGTTCCTGAACGGAATTAGACCTGGGAGACAGGTGTAGGACCTAATGTGATACCCTGTTTCGCTTCGGGGTCAAGGAGGAAATTGTCTTCAAAACAACAGATCAGCTCAACTGTTTTGTTCTCAGTGTTTGTTTCTAGAGGACACGTCGGTGCAGAGACTGGACAAAGGTTTAACGGCTGCAGCAATAACAGCGATCAGGACCCTGGAGTTATGGTGTTTTTCGGAGATAAGGGTGTAGCGGCTTCATTAACTGTACTCTCTGAAGTTAACGCATCATGTCCTCCACTTGGAGTTTTCTGTCCTTGCTTTAGTGTTGATGTTGTCTTTACAGCTCGAGTGTTTTTGTAAAGCAGCAGCCGCTATTTCTCTGTCCAAACCTTTGTTCTTCAACGAGCTCTAAGAGTATACCAACCAATTAAACTGAATTGATGGCAATTAAAAACCAAACTACACCGACAACTGCAACATACTCCAAGTTGGGTTTGGCAGCAGTTGTGCAAAAGGCCTTTTTGTGAGTGTGTAGGCCAAGGTGGATTTCAGAACAGGAGTAATTGGACAGGAGCAGCGCGACTGAGGGACAAAATGACAAAAGTAAAATGTCAAACAAATGGAAAATATCAATCACACCCTGGTTACTTCTGTATAAATATAAGGTGCTGCTGCTCTTCTTGGTTTTATATCTCTGTAACTTGAAGTTCTGAATATTTGGTTGGAAAGAACATCTTTAACGTCACCTGGGGCTGTGGGGAAATGTGAACAGCACTTTTATCTATTTTCTGACATTTCATCTACAACGTGATGAATGGATTAATCAAAGAGATCAGAGATTATGCTCGTGCTGTTTCCATGATGGAGTATGAGCTTACATGCTTCCATGCGATTAATCAAAAATGAAATAATCATGAGCATCCAGAATAAACACAGGGTTAAAACCTTAAAATGGATTTTTAGATATCTAAACTGCATGCAACTTATTTCATTGACTATGTAAAGTAGTGGATTGAATCTATTATACAGTACTCCGGACCCTTTTACTACACAACAACAAATCTTGTGTCCTTCTCGACAAACCTTAGCCACAATTTAAACAGTTGGTAGGACCCCACAGCTGAAAGACACACCTGTCTCTACAGCTGAGTCCCACTTCAGGGGCCACGAGCCTTTGGAGGCTGCGTCTGAAGGCCGACTGCTTTACACGGTGCTCCTTGAAATGTGGCAGACAAAAGCAGCCTTTCTTTTAAAAAAGGGATACGGAAGGATCCGATGAGTGGTTCAACCATGGTACACCGCTAATGAAAGCAAACAAACAACATAGACAGAGACACTTTTAAAAGGTAGTACTAAAGTAAAGAGGTTCAGCACAGTTCAACAGGAAACATCCATCCAAGTTTGTGTGAGAACAAGTTGCATGTTTTCAAGGTTGTTAAGACAACAGGAGTGGTGCTTTAAAATGCAATGTGGACACAGAAGATGACAGATAGTGAGTACGTTTACATGGTCAACAAAAGTCTGTTATTGATCTGATTAAGATGATACTCCCCATGTAAACTGTGATTAGTGATTACCTTAATCCGGTTAAGGTCATAGTCGAATTTAACACTAATCAAATTAAGATTTTTCCTGTTTTAGTGGCATTATCAAGTTTATGTGCACACCTTCATCACAATACTGACTTTCTGTGGTAGTTTCTCTATATTTTGCGACAGGACAGGTACGCACACACGACTCTGTACTCTCGTCCAGTACCTCTGAGTTTGTTGCAGTGGCATAATGTTGCCAAATGAAAGTACAGAATAGGCCTGTTGTTGGGGATGACGCCGTCGTCTATGTGCACGTATTGCGTGACAAAGGAGGAGGCCTAACTGCAGCTGAAGCCTCCATCTATTGTGTCGTTAATCCATCTCTATGCTCTAAAACAGGAGCATGAAAGGGATATCCTAAAAGCAACTCATGTAAACACCTTAACAAGAATATTGTCTTTTTTTGGAATCAGGTCAATAATCGGATTACTGCTGTCCATGTGCTGTACACGTAGTTCTGTCAGGACCACTATGTCAAAATATTTATTTACTTGTACAAGTTTTATTTGGCGGTATGATACCGTTCTGTTCTGAGCACCTTCCTGCCCTTCATGAGCCGTCATGAATGGCATAAGCAGCTGCAAAGCAAACCCAGACAGAGCAGAGCAACTAAGATGAATAGAAGGACAGGAGGAGGTGGGGTGGAGGTGGGTACCTGAGATTACAGATGTGCTGATTAAGAGCTTGACGTCATGGCAGCCAGAACTAACGCTACGCTTAATTCATTTCACTTCAGTACAGCTTTTGGAGTTGGCCACACCTTAGAGAAAGCCATCGCCTTAATGAGCCACGTTTCAGTTTCTACTCCTTTGTTGTTCTGTTGTTTGACGATGGATGGCTTCATTGGGAATTCAGTTGGATTGAAGTACTGTGTGTAAAGCAATCAGATAAAGCTATGAAATCTGCAGTGCCTATCATAAATATATCAATATACACAGTAACTTTTTAGCCGCCTTTAGCTGCTTTCCATTGGCAGTAGTTGTTTCGACTCGTCTTTAAACTCACCACATTAGTCCATTGATTTGGCAATTTGAAACACAGTTACTGAAATTATTACAAGCAACCCTCTACTGTATGTCTAAAAGAAACTTTTAAGCCGATTCATCCTACTTCCCCGACATATTCTGACCTGAAAGAACCTCTGTAGACACACCAGTCATTATAGTCCCTTACCAGTCGTGTCGTATTGTAGTAATTACACCAGGCTGCTGGGGAACTGAGGATGTTTGTTTGACTTTGACAGTGTTTACCAGGACACTCAGTGAAGGGGACTCGGCATTAATTAGGAGCTTAATGACTCCAAAGAAAAGCCATCAAAAGGTAAAAACTAAGAACATTTAAAATATCTGGGAGCATCAGTCAACGGGTACGGGTCTCATCCGCCCAGATGAGTTTCACAGCAGTCACATAAAAAGCAGACTGAAGTCAAGGTAAGTCATAAAAGATTTACTGGGCTGGGACTCGCTGGTAAATAATTCAAAGCTGAAAGCACTATTAGAGGCAACAGTTTGATGTAGCACTAAACAAGGAATGTGAGTGACATTTATTTAGAGCAGATGATCTGGACAGTGACGGATCAGCTGCAGATGAGATGAGATCTATGTATCAGTCAGACATTAAGACGTTCGGGTTTTACTCTCTTAGCCTCCCTCTGAGATTAAAGGAGCAGGAAGGCATGATGGGAAATACTGGTTAGGAGGATATATAGAGTTAACAACTTGGATAATGAGCATTAGAGGTGCTGATAGTTGGATTTAGCTACTGTTGGACAGATGCAGGCCAGCTGTTTAGCCGTTGCCTGTCTTTATGCTACGCTAACTGGCTAACTAGCTTAGATCAAAGTCTCGTTTCATCTCAGTTGTCATTACGATTCCTGCTGTGCGTCCTTGGAACAAGTATTTTCTTCTTCACTAAGCTGTAGATAAGAGTCATGTCTTGCAAGGTGACATCACATCATTCCCACCTTCTACTATTTCCATTCTTATGTTTTTTATTTCCTTTATGTTAGATAGATATTATAAAAGTGTATTAGTAATGAGCTCATAATGGGTTTTTCTCAACAGGTGTATTGTTTGAATTATTGAGACCATATCTATGATTATTTCATGGATAAAGAATGTATTTGTTACAGTGCTGCTGTGCAAAGAGTTAAAATCAATGTATGCAAATAAAACAATAACTGCATTTAGATAATTCACAGCTTTTCTTCAGACTGTTGTGCCTCCAACCTTTGAAATCAGTGGATAAATACAACTCAACGAATGTGGGGAGTCTGAGTTTTAGCAAAAAAAACAACTTTTTTTTGATGTGACATTTTACAAAGAGCATGTTCAGTCTGGTCATTGTTAGAAATTTCTGGGAGCCGACATCTTCACTTTTTGTGGTATTTTGTACAGTGAAAATAACAGCTTCTATTCTGGGAATTATCAACAACCTTTACAAAGCAGTGTATATGAATGAAAACCTATAAGTCAACAACAACATGTACATGGTCCGAACAAAAAAGAACAAAACCTTCCCAGGTTCCTCTCCTCCTCCTTCCCTCCACAACCACACCTCAGATAAATCTAATTCAGTTGTCTGTGTGAAGGTTACAGTACGTACAGTGCGTATATCTCTGGTCCAAAGCCATTACTCAGGATCTTTCCCCCCGAGCTACTGCCGCACTATTGTGTCACAGTGGAGCGAAGACAGTGGCCAAGAACCAGAGCCAATATTATTAATGCACTATCCTCCCAACTCACTGCTTATATACTGCGTATGTGTGTGTATAAAACAATGACAGTGGGAGTGAATGTATTTTAATTTATTCGAGCACTCACCAGTTTTGTCAGATAGAAGTGAAATGCCAATAAACACATTCTTTAAATGAGTGAGTCACTCACGACTAAGTGAGTCACCGAGGAGGGAAAAAAAACACAGTGGGCTCCAGAAAAGTGCTGATGAACAAGTGGGAAGAAAAATAACAAAAGTTTTTTTATCAAAAATGAGCGAAAGAAAGAAAAAAAAGCGGGCGAGAAGTAATTATGCAAAAGTGACAAAACTGGAAAGTAAATAATAGTGAGTGGGAATACGCAACACATTACCCCCCTCCTCCTCCTCTTCCACTTCCATCATCTGCTTTCCCAGTATCTCCAATTGTCCAGAGGCGTCTGAAAACACGGCCCGGAGGAGGAGGAGGAGGAAGGGGGAGGAGGGGGGTAAATGTAGGAAGCGCAGTAACAGCGGCAGCAGTTATAAAGATGACTGATGTATGTAGCAGATGGAGAGTGCTTTACAACCTGTACCGGCACTCAATTTAAGTGTGTGTAAAATTGATGGCCAACTATAATTGACCTCTGTAGCCACTACAGTACTGAAAGCTGTTCTTCCACTTTGAGGAGAGGGAAGAGTTTCTCCCGCTCTCTCTCTCTCTTTCTTTCTCGCACTGTTTCTTTTTGACACGGGGCGAGTGTTTGATTTATGTAACTCTGCGGCAGGTTGGCGTTTCGACAACGCAGACTTCTGATGGATGTAGTTTTTATTTATTTATATATATTTGTGAGGAGAATGGAAGGAGGCTGGAGAAAAGAAAAAGTACAGATGTGAAAAGGCAGGCGGATGAAGGCAGGATGAGGGAGGTAGAAGAAATAAAAAGGGGAAAAAAAGGAGGACAGGAAGTGAAGGACCAGAAATGGAAAGATGTGAGAAAATGGAGGGTGAATAGAAAAGCAAGAAGTGGAGGAGGAGGGATGACGAGGAGGAGGAGGAGGAAAATGAATGGCAAAAGGAAGCGAGTAGTGGAGGAAGAGATGAATGTGAAAGGGGAGGAGCGGTGTGTCACCTCCTAAAGACAGCAACCACACATGGAGTAATGGATTGTATAATCTACACCCAGATATTGACGACCTGCATCATTATATACAACATGTTTCATGGGCTGATGTCACACGGCGCCGCCCCGGCCCGGAGAACAACACGGCTCTATATGGAGAGACTACAGTATATCACATGCTGACCTATGACCACACAAACATAAACATACGTAATCCTGAGTTTGCTCAACATAGCAACAAGGTGCTTGTACAGATGATAATAATTTAAGATACATTAAAACGACAAGACAATCAATTAAGTGATATGGGCAGCGGTTCTCAACATGTGGTCCGGGGACCCCCAGGGGTCCTCCAGAGGGTTGAAGGGGGTCCCCAACTTTTTCTTGAAATTTTACCATTTTTTCTTGTTTGTTTTTACCACTTTTTCTTGATTTTTTAAAAAACTTTTTAGAAATTTTACCACTTTTTTCTAGAACATTTTTATTCATTTATTTTTTTTTACCATAAGTTTTACCACTTTTTTTTTTAGACAAATTTTACTTTATTTGTAACTTTTTGGGGGGATTTTTTTTTACCACTTCTTCCTAGAAATGTTTAAACTTTTTTTTGGAGAAACTGAATTGAAAATTAAAGAAATTTCTCTATAACATTTCCAAATATTCACGCCTAATTTAAATGTTCAAAAAAGTAACGTTCTTCAGTCTCAATATATTTGTGTATTTCTGGTTTCCTTGATGTTCTGCAAGCTGGCCATGTGTGCGGAAACTCTTCTTTTCTGGGTCCTTAATGTAAAAAGAGTTTGAGAACCACTTATCGAGGGGGTTAAAAATACCTTTTTGCAGTAAAAAGTAACTTTACAAAAGAGATTAACATTTGAGAAAATTAAAGAGATTGCAAACACAAATGTTGGAGTGTTTCTCTGCACAACTGAAAAAGAAGAAGAACCTGTATTTTTCTCTTTGACTTTGAAAAAATCTTTCTCTTCAAACTGTGACAACATCACATCTCCTGCAGCTCTGGACTGAAGCCGCTCCGTCACATCGAGTGGATACGTCTCGACCGTCTGATGAATCATTTTTCCCATCTTCCACCCTTCGCTCTGACATGTTCCTGTACGAAGAGCAGCTCTGACGTCTCGACAACAGCTGGAAATGAATTCATCAGATGTTTCATCACTAGTTTCCCCACAAACACTTGCTTGTATTGACTGGTCCCCGGGCTCGCTCTTGATAACAGCGCTTGCTCTTTTGTAATGTTGTTTTTGACGGGCGATGTCCTGTCCAACTGAAGCTGTAACAGCTGGACGGCGGCTCCTGACAGCTGGAGAGCTGCAGATGTTTACACTGATATCTGACTTTGACAGTAACTGTGTCAATATTTGTCCATCCTTGATTTTAGATGGTTTTACATCACTTCTTGTAAAGATTTTATTACACTTTGCATAATGAGTTGTTGAAGGGGGGAGGGGCTAAAAGTAACACACACACACTCTCACATTGATCTGAATTTTACGAGGTATAAAGTACACACACACACACACAAACCAATTATAATCAATTGAACTCGTTGTCACCGGACACCACGTTGAGGTTGACCTCAGTCTGACCTCGACATCTATGCACTGATGTAGCGCCATAGTTACGCAATCAAGTGATAAGGACGAGACATGAGATTGTGAATTTCCATGAAATACCTTTACAAGAGTATTATAACTATTTGTGTACGGATGAGAGACAGATTAGTGAACCTTATTGATTTCTATATCGATTCTTTTCCCATTGACACAAAGCAAAAAATATTTTAAAATCAGTTGTCAATAAGTTGTGAATCCTTCTGTGTTCATTTGTTGATTTTGAGACTGATGTGACTCCGTATGTATTAAAACAAGTGGACATAAAACAGAAATGTCTTAAGTATTTTTCTTCTGTTAGTATTTAGTATGAAGTGTAATAACTGAACTTGTTTTACGGTCTTCTCGTTTATAATGTTGGTTTATTGGGAAAAGGCTTCATGACTTTATTCTCCTTCTTCAAGTCCAGTTTTGTTTGATTATGATTATGTTATATTTTATGTGAATTATATTTTACTCCTGTTAAAAGTTGTGACACTTCACCGCCCTGAGAAGTAGAGAACTCTCTACTTCAGCCTGAGTCAAGTTTCCACTGAGACACAAAGGAGCCAGAAGGCCCGATCACACAGATCCTCTCTCTCCCAGAGTTTACGATCCTTTGGCTCAGTGCACTGAGTAACAACAGCGGGGGTTTGATTCCCATAATGCTACAAAACCAGAAACTGTTCCGTGCAGTGCTTTGGGTAAAAAAAAACAAACATTGCCACTCGAGCACCTCTTTGGTTGTTTTATCATTTTCAATATAGCGTCTGGAAACAGTTTCCTGACTTTCTGCTTCTGGCTTTACAGCACACAGGTTAGTGGTTAAACATAAAGTTTGAGGAGCGCAGCAGCAGCACAGATATATTACTTGCTGAAGGCCAATTCAAAATGAAAACAAACAGGTGGGACCAAACAGAAGAAGTTCAGACTCTGTTACACACTTTACTCAACAGGGACCAGTCGACTGGAACTTGTGAAAGTTAAGCCACGGCATCAACACCTGCACTGTTTGACTGCACCACTGATGGACTTTAGAGATGCACTGGTGCAGTTTTATCAGTTCTGAATGACTAGATACATTAGTGCCAATACTGATCTCAGTGTGTATTTATTTTTATATATCATCATAGTCATTAAACTTTATTGTTGCTGCTGAAGTTTGACGTAATTCAAAGTTGTGATAATCCTGGCAAGACACCGGTTATTCAAAGAGACAAAATGCATTCAAGTTAAATGTATTCCAAAGAAACTTATTTGAACTTTGTGTTGACTTCATATACTACTGTACAGGTGGTGTTTCTGCAGCAGCAACTTCAAATTGAATATTTGAAATAAAAAGGGTGAGAACTGTAGAAACGAATAGAAATAAATATGCACAAAAATCTCTTCAACAAAAAGAACAAATAAATTTGGGGCTGTTGCAGATTGAATTTATGAAAAGTGATGATTGCTAAACTACTGTTGTGCTTAGTTGGATGGGATCGCTCCTGTAGTGACCGTCTTTCTCTATGTAACTGACTTTTCCTAAACTTAATTAAACTACATTGTAAGTAGGGATGCACGATATATCGGCATTAATATCGGTATCGGTCAATGTTCGTTGTTTTTTAACTGATCGGTATCGGTCTGATGAGTAAAATTGGGCCGATATGCACAACCGATGTATATCCGTATGCAACACCTGCAAAGTTGAGGTAATGCAAGGAGGATGGTAGCCGGTAACCTTGTTATTTGGAAGTAAAATACATTCTGAAAATAAAGGAAGACATTCAAAAATTCAGTTTGCATGATTTTCAGTCTGTACAAAAATTTATCATCTCAGAAACTTAAAAAAACAACAACACATATCGATATCGGTAAATATCGATTATCGGCCATAACAGAAAAATTCATATCGGATATCGGTATCGGCCAAAATTTTCATATCGGTGCATCCCTAATTGTAAGAGCAACATAAGTATGGATAAGACAAAGCAGACCTTCAAAATAAAAGTCACATCAAGAATAAAAAAGAAAAGAAAAATAAAGTACTTAAGACTGAAAATGTGACGGATATTTACGTTAAATAACGTGTTACTACTAAATGGAGCTCACAGCTGCAGTGAGATGTCAGACTGAGGTTGTGTTTGCTCCTCGGGGTCGGTCGTGTTTCGTGGTCGTTGCGTTCAGCCGGTGTGGAGGTCTGTGAGCACCTTTGTAGTTTCCTGCAGGATCGCTGAACAGATGGCGGGACGGTTGCTTCCTAATAGTATTGGACAGTGTGTGTGTGTGGGTTGTCTTGCTCAGCTGCACCGTGAACAGGGGCACAGACAAACACACACACTGCAGCGAGCTCAAAGTGTGTCACGGCCGCTCGGCTCTCCAAACTTTCTCATCTGCGGTGGGAAGCGACGTCTCTGATGTGATTTGTTAACGATGAGACTTCCTGCCTCAGAGTGTGGTGGTCACGGTGACGGGCGGCGCTGCACACGAACTCGGTCTGAACCGTCCCGGCTCCGACGTTTTGTCAGCGTTGAGTTGATATAAAGTGTGCTGTTGTGATTTGGCGCCGTGCACATCAGGTTTAACTGAATTACACGGTGCACCAAAGGGCCACTGCATGTTTAAAGTCAAATGCTAAGATCAATTTACGTACAACCGGTAAATATACGGCCATTTGCAAAACATGAGGAGCCTGTAATGTGAATGTATAAACAGTGTGCATTTCTCCCCAGGATAATACATTAAATCTTTTTTTCTAAATGTGCATTTTAAATGGAAAAATTAAATCTGTATATATTACGCTGGCTGCTGCTTGATCTTAATATGGAATTAGACAAAAATGGACCAAATATTGTGTTGTTTCTAATTTATACCCACACAGCAAATAAAGACGCCACGTCCAGTACAGGCTGGTGTTTGATTGGTGAACACAGATTGATGAGCACCTTTAAAGGGGCAGTGACATAATGACTTTTCTAGGATACGTTTATGTCAATAAATAAATCACAAGCAAAAGCATTATCTGACCAAAATTGACAGTAAGACATCATTTATCACTGAGCCTGTTGACGAATTGCAAAAACAACATGGTTGTAGTTAGAAGTGATCATGTTTGTGGTGTAAAAATGTTGTGTTGATCCGGTCACTATTGGGCTTCGTCACTCAGTGTAAACATGTGTTGTTCTGGGTCGTTTGTATTTACGCCCTGTTTCGGTTTGACACTGGTTTTCTCAACGTAACCTGATAACCTGATTTTTCGGAGGAGACCCCAGTGGGTGGGGGTAGGAGAGGGGGCAGATAGGAGGGGCAGGGGCAGGGCCCACATCTGTTTTATTTGAGCACAAACTCGACATCAAACGAAAAATTCCCCCGACTTCGAGTCCTCAGTTCAACTTCCCCGTGCCTCGTCTCTTCTCGCTGCCCGTCCTGTTTACGCTCTCAGTCACAGCCTCGCTGCAAATCCCACAGAGCGAGAATGTGAAGGAGTGTGTGTGTGTGTGTGTGCGTGTGTGTGGTTTACTGGCATATTCATCAGCCTGCTAAACTGCAGCCAGTAAAACCTGCAGCTGTGCATGTTCCCTACAGCGAGAACCAGAACCAGAACCAGAACCATAACCAGGACTACACCTCTACTTCACCTTAAAAATGCTGCTTTAAAGGGGAACTATGCTTTTTTGCTAACCCTCCTCAGCCATGTGCATTTGTTTTTAACAAAGCCGGTGAAAAGGCAATCCATGGAACGATTTTTATACATTTTACGATGTGTATGTTTGTATCCTATCTGTCATAAACTAGAGATTATGGGATACGGGGCACGTTTGTGTTTGCGGTGCCACTGGGACAAGAGCTAGGACGCTTTGTTGGAGGCTCTGATCTTGCAAGGTTGGTTTCCAGCCGAGAGACACTACTCTCCCTGCAACAAGTCTTTTATTCTGAAGCTGTTTAACGAAGGTAAAAATCCTGCTTAGTTCCTCTTTAAACTGCACCGTTTATGCAGAATTACAAAAACAAAGGGTGAAGTCTTACTCAATACATTTTCAATGCCACAGAAACAATTAGTGCTTTAATTAGTGCAACAATTAGCCTTTTTAAAATGTAAAAAAGAAAAAATACACAACTGTCTTTTAACATGTATGATCCACACAGGTGACATATAAAAGTGTCGCCAAGAACAACTAACTTGATTTATTCAACCGATCCTGAAGAAAACAGGTGGTGAATTGTTTTATTCACCTTTTTCTGCCAAATTGAGAACATTTTACTGAGCAGTGCCGTGCTGAGAAAAACATTATTCCAGCCGCAGTCGTAACAGAGCGCTGTGTGAAAATGATGCACATCTTAAGGTTGGAAATTGGGACGTCGTGTAAACAGACAGAATGAAATCCACCACATCTGGTAAATGTCCTCCCGCTGAGTGGCAATAAAGTTTTAGCTCCATCATCAGGCCACGCCGTGTGGACATTTTTTAACTCATGTCCTCTGTTTTATTGTTTAAACTGGACATTTTACAAGAAAACACACATGTTCGCTCAATATCTGCAGGTTACAAGAGTTAAAGTCCACAAACCTCCATTAGGTTTGTTGATCATCTCATTGACAAACAATGTAATGTCCCCCAAGACCAGGACCAGAGCAAACCAAGACCAGGACCTTGAGGGTGCTGAGCAAATATACCAAATATACTTTTGTAGCACAATTTTAATTATCTTAAAGTTATTGAATTACATTACATAAATCAAAGTGAGGAAGTGCTGTTAAAAAAACAAACAGATGTTGTCTTAAAGGGATAGTTCACCCAAAATTCAAATTTCACTCACCCTCATGTCGACTAAGAGCTGGGAGATAGATAGATAATGAGTGAAATTTGAATTTTGGGTGAACTATCCCTTTAAAAAATATACCAAGTCCAGCTTGAATGAGACCGAGACAAGAACAAGACGTTAAAAATGACCAGTACCACAACACTATGGTCCCTGATGGTGTCTGCAATCTGTATGGTTCATATAAAATACCATGAAACTGCCCCTTTGCAATGAGCAACACCTGAGATTTACATCGCCCCCTAGTGGTTGGAGGAATATCTGAAAACAATGTCATCTAGTAAAATCCAGGACACCCTGAGCTCTTAATAAAATGTGTGTCAGGTAGGTGTTGGAGCGAAGTAGGAAAACAAATGAATCTCGGAAAACACATCTTTAATCTAAAGTTTCACAAATAAAATATGTGGAAAAATGCAACCCTGAGGTCAAAGACCCCTAAAGGTCACCAAAGGTCAGCCACCAAAGTGGTTGCACGTCTGAAATCAAACCTTGAGGTACGGAGATGAAATGCTGAAAGTTTAATGCTTTAGTCATAAAATGCACAATACCCTCCATACATGAGCTTATCTGCCCCACTAAAAGATATGAGCAGAAACATTAGGTTTATTGAAGTTTGTGTCCTCCACTGAAGGACAGAGGGATCACCTCTGCAGCAGCTACACCAGGTTTGTTTCCATATTATTTTTGTATAGAACCAAAAGGTGAGAATTATCTTTAATTTGCATTTTCAAAAATCCCTGTGGAAAACCCTCAGCGCAGCATGGAGCCAGCAGAGTGGCGTGGTGAGTGCCTCTGGGCGTGCATGTATACTCTGAACAGCTGTACTGCTGAGTTGCACCTGAGCGAGGCTCTTAATCCCCAGCTGCTCCTGCAGAGCTGCTGAACGGCCGCAGTAAAACAATGCTGGTTTATTGGACGGCCTCCAGTGTGCAAAATGTGTGAATGTGAGGCAGAGCTTTTGTTACTGAACGGCTCATCCTCCCTGAGCGGAATAAACATGGAGACAATAATTAAAGATACCGGCGATGAGCCACGTGCTGTTCAGGTGAAAATGTCCTCCCAGTTTTAGCTGAACAAAGAGGTTTTAAATACGATCTTAGACTGTGACGTGGTGCTGAGACGAGTGCGTGCTAAGTGCACTTCAACCTCCAGAGTGTATAGGAGGCAGCAGAGGACCTATACATATGAGCTCTATCTGCACTTAAACACAATATGCAATACAGACGCATTACCAGACAGGCAAGAAGACTCCAGGAGGTCATGCAGCAGTAACACTTCAGTAGCTTTGTTAATTCATAGTGATGAATGACACTTTTTTCCCTTTTTACTTGGAGAAATGTTACAAAGGCATGGAAGGTTTACATTTTTTCTCAATAGAAGTTCAAGTAAGAAGAACTTGTCTCAGTAAAGATGCTAATGTCTATGTTGTAACCTCTGGTTGAGCGTCCTATACTCGGATGAGCTTAACGGCAAACATTTTGTATCAAATCGGCGTTTCGTCCACATGGAACCAGTGTTTTGAGGGCCCTAAAATGCTGCTTTTTCCCCAACAGGTCCCAGGGTGGACAAATTCTCAAAATGTCACCCTTGCATTTTTGTTTATCAACCAATGCACAACTTTTGTGAAACGATAGCTGTCCCAATTCAGGAGCTAGCCTACATCCTTTGGAGGACTCTATGCGGTCTATTGAGGCAAAAACTTCATTGGTCACACCAACCATTGGTAAATTGGGGGCATTTCCTGATTGCGTCCCAACACGATCAACATCCTAACGTTTAAACATTTGAAAGTAGCAGCTTTTTTACAACTTCCAACAGCTCCTCAGCTCCTTGCCCAGCTACGCTTAGTGGACGACCACGCAGAGCAGGGTTACCATGGCTACAGCGTCCTCAACATTCCAATAGCTAGCATGCTAGGTGGCTAATGATTAACGGTGCGCAAAAATATCTTGGAATATGGGAGGCCACGAAGAAAGGTGCGGTGTGTCCTAGAACAGGCAAGAGAAGGCCTTTGTGGTGATGCTGGGACGTCATCTCTAACCCAACAACAACGACAACAACAACGGAAGACAACTTGGTGACTTTCTCGTTAAATCTGGCGACTTTCCAAACCCTCTTGGCGACTTTTTTTGTCAAAAGCCACCAGCGAAAAATCTAGTGTTTTTTTCAGGTGTTGTTACAAACGTTTCAGATTTGAAAACTCCGACATAAAAGCACGTATCACGGATGTTTTCAACGAGCACCGGGTGCTGCCATGAGCCCCGCCCCCGTCTCAAAGCACTGATCCTCCTCCATATTTGTTTTGTTTTTTTCATCCTGAATGTTTAAAATCTGTTTAAGCTCTATAAACATGTCTGTGGTCTCCCATGTTTTTAACATCACGGTCCAGCCTCAGTATATTTGTGCTCTACAGATCATGTGTTCCCACTTCTCTGGGTTGATGAAACATTTTGCATTTGGTTGAACGACCACATGACGTACAGACCCCCCGCCTTAAGCAGAGCACAGACAACTTCGATATTTAAAAGTTTCACCAAGGTGGAGCTGGATCCATCACCTCCACAACCTCTTGTTCTCACTTATTAAGTATGTATTCCCAAACCAAACAGTGCACCTCTAAACATAAAACTGCTTTGTCAGCTCCGTCTTTTCATTTTCATGCACAGATTTAGCGGCTGCACTTTCAAAGTTCCCGTGCCCTTTGAATGTGACACCGTATTCGCTGTCAAGCCGCTGCAGGCTAGACAGTCGGTGAGAGCGCGTTACGTTTAATGTTTATTTAATGGAGTTGGAAAAGGAGAGTTGCAAACTTCCTCCCTGTGTCTTCCATCAAGGGCATGAGGCTTTTGATTTAACTTGATCAGTGGAGACTCTGCTGGCACGCCGACATAAGACTGCAGAGTTTGAAGGAGTTGGACTCACTTTAGAGGAAGCTATTGTTCTCACCAGTTTGAGGTCAAACAGGTGCAAAAACAAGAACAGGAAGTGAAGGTCGGTGTATTCCCATTACTCCAAAGTGTCCTGAGTTTGCTTCTTTTGCTAAACTCTCATCTCAAAACCACATCTGGTCCGAGGAACCTTACAACCAAACATTCACTTGCATACAATTTGCATAAACAGTTGAATGTCTCAGCGTCGCCAACACTTGAAAAACAACTTTTCATTTAAATTTTAATTGCTGTTGGGAGACTTTGGCACAAAGCTCGATGCAGCAAAACCGTTGTATTTGTTGTGGATACTGAATAAATCTTCAGATAGACGAGTCGAGTTCATTATCAAACCTCAATAGAGACGATGTAGAGCAGGGGTCGGCGACCTTTGTGACATGCAGTGCCAATGAGTGCCACTATAATAACACAATATGACACGAAATACAAAAGCAACCTTCTGTACCTGGGATTTCAATCTATCCATATAGGCCACATTCAATCATATTATAAAGATATTTTCCTGTTATTCACAACAGGGACCTGGATCCCATTTCAAAACACTGCTTTTCAGAAATGCAGCCTATGTAAAACATATTGCACTGGGGGGGAAAATATCAAAACAGAGAAGAAAAACCTACTATATCAGAATAAAACAGTCACAACATTTCAAAGACGTGGGCGATCCCTGGACACTATAAAACAGCCAATCATTTAACAGCTGTTTTTAGCCTCAAATTTCATAACTAGATTACACCAAAGATATTTTAAAATCTCCTACATTTGTACAAATGATATAAACCATTTGTACAATTAGGCTGTTTTGGGTCAAATTGAGATAAAATAACAAAATAATATAAAATGAAATACTTTAGGATACATTTATTCTGAGCTAACAGACACTAGAAGAGGTCATGGGGTCAAGAGTTTATTAATATTGATGCTCACAGGTTGTTTTTACCATTCTCACTTTCATTAAAATATTTTTGACAATGTGTGAAAAATGAGTTTCTCCAAAAACAAGTGATGACCTAAAAAAAAGAATACACTCTCCCTGCTGTGGGAAACATTAATTAAGGATAAATTAATCATCTATTTATTAATGGATTAATTATCCTGGGCCGCAACAATAACACACACACACACAATACATGAGGGTGAAGGCGAATGTGACCCCTTGTGTAAAGACGTCGGTGGTTTGGGGCGTTTTTTGAATTACAAAGCAGGAAAACGTGTTGACGACCTTTAATTAAACGTCTCTGTATAAAAAGGGTTGTTCTGATATTTCCACTGAAACCTGCAGAGCGGCGCGTGGTGAAACCTTGCAGGTCGGCCACGTGCTTATCTGGCGGCTGCAGCTCCTCTTTAAAAAAGGATTCTCAAGAACATTTTCATGTCTATAAAGTTTAATATCACAGCGCCACCAGTTCTCACCCTGTGGCTGCTTCGTAAAACTTTCACATCTGCTGTTTTGAACCAACCCGTGAATGCAACTTTTTTTTTTTTTTTTTTAACCTTCAAACCACTCACTGGACTCACAGATGGGACATGTTCCTCTTTTACAAAGTGCACTTTCTTCTTCCACAACATTTTACATAACGAACGCTTTTAATGTCTGAAATCAGAGAAGTAAAAAAAAAAAAAAGAAGAGAGAAGTAAAGGGTCAACGAGAGTTGATCCTTTTTTAATTTTCCGTGTCTGAATTTCCACCCAAATCTGATTAAATTTTCACGTCTTGTTTCACGGTTTGATCTTCGGGCACGTCTTAATAAATTTATCCGACGAGCATCAGACGAGAGTCAGACGGGGCAGAAAGTCTGCGCGTGGACGACTTTAATGAAGTTTGTGGAGGCGGCGGCGGCGGCGAGGGCGACAAACTGAGCCGAGTCGAGTCAAGTGGAGGTGAAGTTGAAAAAAAAAAAACGATAGTGAAGTTGATGTGGAGATAACAGGATGAGCTGACGCCGTCTGGGAGAGTGAACACATTTAATGAATAGAGACGAACTGTTTTTACTTTGCTTGACACTGGTGTGTTTTTGCTTTTTTTATATTTTTTTGCAAATATAGCCTGACCCTGAGGAAGGTGCCAGTCTGCTCTTTTTTTTGTTGTTGCTGTTATTTCTCTGGCAACTCTCACTTCATGAAAAACAACAGAGAAATAAATATGATATCTGCTGTTGCCCTGCGGCGCCGCCGATAAAAGGCTGCAAAGAAAAATAAAGTAAAGACGCGCGGCATCAGATAGCACCAGTCGAAAATATATGACGTGTGGCTTCATCTACAGCTGGGGTTCGGTCGACCTGTCGAAGCCCTCCTCCTGTTTTCAGAGCTATCAAGGGACTAATTATGCAGCAAAGACTTGACAGATCTGCTGTTACAGTAAACATAAAGAAACGTCCGGGGGCAATGTGTGCAGGGCCGACAATGGATGTCGCAAATTATCAACATCTAAAAGACAAACTAAGTTTTCTTATTACACCGCGCTGCAGAAACAGATCCACACAACAAAGGCACTTTGATCAAAGGTTGGCAGACGATTACATTTTGTGCTGTGTTTCAAGTCACTATTCTGTATTTAACCGAGTGTCTGTAGATAAACATTAAGAGGCCGAAAGTCCAGCAGCGCTCAGAGCACGTCATGACCTCCATGCTCCTCTCTGCTCCTCTCACCCACAGTTGAGAGTTGAGCACCCGTCCTGGGACACAGTCTCGGCCCGCCTCGCCTGACCTCCACGGTCCTGCTGCACCACTGTCACTTAATGCTCCAGCCCAGGCTCTTTGCCCCTCACACCCACTCTTAAAGGCATAGTTCAACATTTTGGCAAATTGGCCCATTGCCATAATCCCTGTAGTCATATCAGTAGGTTCGTTATCTTTAACTGTCAGTGCAAGCTATTTTTAGAACGGCAGAGCAGAGCCGTGAGCTGCTCAGAGCTATGCTACGGAGGCTATTTCTTGGTTTCCTTCATCAAATTCATCAAAAACACAATCCAACAACTCCAAAACGCTCTGGTGGACAAGTTGTGACCTGCACATTCACCACGCTGTGAGATAATAACACAACGTTACCACACAGAGTTGTTTTAGAGGAAAATTCATGCAAAACCGCTGATGCACATTGCCTTCCTTCAGTGACACTTTTTCATCAACAGTCTCTGTATTTCCCTCTAAAACAACTCTGTCTGGTAACGTTGTGTTATTATCTCATTGCGTAGTGAATGTGCAGGTCACAACTTGTCCACCAGAGTGTTTTGGAGTTGTTGGATTGTGTATTTGATGAGTTTGATGAGGCAAACCAATGAGCCTCCGTAGCGTAGCTCTGAGCAGCTCGCAGCTCTGCTCCGCCATTCTAAAATTAGCTTGCACCGACAATTAAAGATAACGAACCTACTGCTATGACTATAGGAATTAAAAGTAACTTGCCCGGCACTGCTTACAGGACACAGAAGAACTTCCTTAAACGACCTGATGAGGTGTTTCCTCTGCACCTTCAAAGTTTCTGAGGTTGTGCCAGGTAACTCTACTTTGCTTCTAATGACGACTATTAAAAAAAACTTCAATAAGGCTATAAACTATGAGTGGATGTTGTGCAGCAGATGATGAACTGACTGTTTATATATAGCTTATAAACTTTACACTTCACACACACACACACAAACACACCGCAGACCCTCAGTGTTTGGCCGACGGGGCACATGGGGATTCAATATCTCGCCCTCGAGGACAAATCGACGTGTGGAGTGGAGGAGAGGTGGTAAACAAGTCGTTTAAAGAGACAGAGCTGAAAATGTTCACTTTGAAATCTTCATAACCAGGAGATCAAACTGTCTGGATTTGGAAAAAAAATTGTTGCAGATGCATCTAACCACCACTCGAGGGACTGTTGGAAGGTAGCAAAGTTACATTTAAAGGGATAGTTCAACATTTTAGCAAATTGGCCCATTGCCATAATCCCTATAGTCATAGCAGTAGGTTTGTTACCTTTAATTGTCGGTGCAAGCCATTTTTAGAACGGCGGAGCAGAGCCGTGAGCTGCTCAGAGCTACACTATCAAACTCATCAAATACACAATCCAACAACTCCACAACGCTCTGGTGGACAAGTTGTGAACTGCACATTCACCACGCTATGAGATAATAACAGAATGTTGAACTATTTCTTAAAATCATCATTCTGAAGGTGTGGCGACTTTCATTTTATCCTGACACAACATTGTTAGTCTGTGTAATAATCAATCGGCCTTCATGCTGAAGTTCCTGGATCCTCAGCCTAAAACTTTGTTGAATCAACTTTTTTGGGGGAAAAAAACAATTAAAAAATGATGCCAAATGTAGCAAATCTGTCAAATTATTTGCATCTGAAATCAGACAAATATTAATAAAACTTATTTTACCACTAAGCTGGCGTGACGTCTCTTTGACCGTCTGTTTGTCTTCCTCCTCCCGGCCTGTTTGCCTCCGATTCCCTGGGCTCGTCTGATTCGCCGGTTGATCGTCCGTGCCTCGCCGAGCGCTCGTTTGGTTTTGGTCCCTGCATCTTTGCTGCCACTGTGTACAGCATGTCCTCATTACTAAAACATCAAGTGTGTTGTATTAATGCTGCCTGACAGCCCCGCCTCGCCTCCATTGATGTATGCTTAACTTGACATTTCTCCAGGATCCCCCGACCGCCCGCTCTCCCCACCGGCCGACTGCACCATAGGGGAGCGTAGTTTGTTTTCATGTGTTTGCATCTGACTGCCACGCTGCATCTGTCTGCTCCCCTGTCCCCGTGTTCCTCTTTGTGGACGTCTCCTCTGCTGCAACCAGAAACTCACCCCAATCCCCCTCGTCTGCACTTTTTTTTTTTTCCTCCCCGTCTCCACTCTCACTCTGATGTGCAGAGTTGCTGACATCATGCCACCAGGCAGTGTGAGAAATAATCAGTCCCCCAGGCTCTTCTTCTTCTTCTTCTTCTACATCGTTATTCACACACCTCGAGTCCTGAAGCATCCAACAAACATCAAATATTAAAAATGACAAGACGAGTGTGTTTCTCTAAGTCCTGCAGTGGTTTTCTCTGCCGCTGGATGAATTATGAGGCAGGAGATTGTCATGGACACTTATGTGAGGTGAACTCCAACTCCAGGCCTTAGTGGGCACCGGCCCATGATAAATGGATTGAACTGGTTCAGCTGTTCCGGTGAATTTTGGACTATGCCTCAAGGATTTTTTTTCCCAGCAGGCTCTGTGCATCATGCAACAGGCCATCTATCTCAGCAAAAAGTAAGCTCTGGCTCCAGATTCTGACTTTTTTCTTTTGCATCTCATGATTTGGCGAGAGCGACAGAGTTCAGGGACACTATGACAGCGTCTTTCAGGGAACACAACGCCACACGGACCACAGCATCCCCGGTTTCTCATTTCAGAGAGCTGCACACAGCTGTGATCAACGGCGCCCTTACTCGATAACAAATCAGCATGCTGACAGTCAAAGGCTGCCGCTCGCCGCTTCCACAGAAACGCGGCCGTTCAGGCGACAGCGTCCGTCCTTCCACCAAGAACAGCGTGACAGACGGACCGAGCTGGACAGCTTTTTAAATTCGCAAACGTAAATCGAAAAACAAGAAACTCATGCTGTCTGGTGGAAAAGCTATAAAGAATATCAGTCAGACCTTTTCCATCATACAATGACAGAACTCTGCAAGCAGAAAACTATTTGATTAGATGAAAAGACGAAGTAAAAGACAAGTTTGTTCAAAAGTTCTGCAAGCGCAGAAGCGTCCCCGAGAGGAAAGACTTCAAGGTAACAACAAAAAATACTTATATCTATTGTTATATTGACAAAAAAGCTTTATATAGAGAAATTCCAGCTTCTTACACGTGACTATTTGCACTATTTACAGTCTTATATCCAATTAAATCAAGTGTCAGGGTTTTGCTTTTGCTTTTCTTTTCAGTTTTCTCAGATCAAACAATGAATCAATTATCTAAAAACACACACAGCACATTCAGTCATGATGTTCCTCGCAGCCTTCATATACTACAGTGCATCCTGAGTAAACAATGTTATCAGCGATGGAAACCGGCTCCACGAGGCTCAATCATGTGTGATAATGGTGCTCAGAACAACAGAGGCATGGAGTGTATTACACCACTGTGCACATGTTGCTAAAACCACCTGGTTGCTAATTGCCTCGGTTACAACCTGCTGACTTTAAATCATCAACGTGACGACACACTGAGCCGAGCCTCGGGCCCCCGAAACCATCCGTCGTCTCCTCTCATGTCAGACGCTGTTGGAGGAGATGTTGCGGACGTTTTTGTAATTGAATCAGACGATTAAACTGAACTCATTATGTAGGATTGTCTATGTGTGTGTGTGGATTACTTGCATATCAAACATCTGTAAATCTGAAACACCTTCCACTCATTAAACCATGGCTGACATCTCTAGGAGGTGGATTATTAGTAATAAAGACAGAAACATATGCATGTGGGGACTTGAGACGCAAACTAAGGCTGTGATGCAAACCAGAGCAGCAGCAACACTGCATGTACAGATACATAAACAGATGTCCTGCAGATTCACCCACTGCATCGATATAAAGTTAACTCACAGAGATAATGGGCTGGAAGAAAGTGACAGCTGCTAGAAAGTAGAAAGTTTCCATAGAATTAGATGATAGAACGCATCCAATATTAGCTCATAACTCTGTTGTACTGACTAGATAAAATCCATAGTGTTACAGACTGGCTAATGCGAGACGGCAGATTGAGAATTGAAAATTGCCTCTGAACGCAACTAGATAAATCAGAATACGATCCAGATGACGTGACGGAAAACGTGTCAACTAATGTGGTTGTTTTGTTGGAAGGACTTTTGCAAAGAAAACATGACCAACACTACGACAGCTGCTCTTCAGCCGCCGCCATGTTGCACGAAAACATTGAAACGAAAGCTGCTGATGTGATTGGTTCCTCTTTATTCAGGGTATCGGAAGTACAGTAACAGTGTCCAGTGTCTTGTTTTGAACTGTAACATGATTTATTTAATATATTTGATCATCACAATAACTATCAAATAGGTACGTATAGATTTGCAACACCAACTTCTACTGGGGTGTCTCTGTCTCTTTTGCATCATTCTAGATTCAGTTTGTTGAGGTACCTTTACACTGTATTTGTCAGATGTTCACCACATTCCCACCTGGTTACTGTCTCCATTTCAACAACAAAAACACATAATTCATCAAAATACTAATCAAAATCCCAACAACAAAAAAACTACAGAAGCATGATTATATCTTTTATATGTCTATAAATCTTTCAAATACGGTTGTGGATTTCATCCATATCCAATAAATCCAAGTCAGTAATTCTGTGAATAGTAATTAGCAGCAGTAGCAATAGGCTGCCTCTGTTTCTACTGGATGTGTGAATAAAATGCAGCTCCTTGTCGTTAACACATTAGCCTTCGACTTCAATCAAGCGATAAGGTTTCAGGGCTAAGCGCTGTGCTTTTATTTTGAAGTCTCCTTCCTGCCCTCTAGTGGCCCCACTCTGGTCATCTGCATGTTGCAGCTTTAACAAACATGGTTATTCTCCAACAGCAGAATGTGACATATTTTCTTTCTCTTTTTTTCCCCCCTCAGTGTCTCTACTACATCCCAGAGATATGTCTACTTAATGCATATCCCATAGTACAGACTGAAATAATAAATAAACAGCTGTATACCTCAAGCATATGTGTCCTGCCAGATCTCTGGAGCCATTGTTACGCAGCGAGCAGGGAAATGTCATTGTTCAGTGCAGCGCCTAGAGGAGGTTGTCATCCACTGTACAGATCTCTGTTTGTTTGGCTTATCCTGACAGGACCAATTCATCACTGCTGGGCATGTTGGCTTAGCCTTCAGCACAACCACCGCAAGCACAGCAACTTTTTCCACGGGATGAATGCTCATACGCTTCATACGCCCTATCTCCACTGGCCCGCTGCCTTTTTTCCTTTCATGTGTCCTTTATGCCTCTTATTCTTTTATCTCGCTTTGTCTCTCAGCTCTTGTTCTTCTCTGCTCGTCCTTTTGTATTCGTCTTTCTCTGCTGTATTGTTTTTTCTTTATTGTTGCTTTTTTTTCCACTGCTCTTCTTTGTACATATTTCTTCCCTTTTGTTTAGCCTCATTTAGCATTTATTCCTACTTTTCACAATATTTTACCAAAGACTGCGACTACCATCTATACAGCAGTCGTATCCAGTATACATACACAGTGCTCATTATTTCAATAGTCTTGACATTTAGTATGGGCAAAACAAACATTTCTATCTCTTTTGCATATATAAATATATCTTATACTCCTTATTTATTCTACACTGATTGCGACTAATTCTACAAAAATCTAAAGTTGTATAAGCTGTTATTTCAAGCTGTGGTAAATCAGTGTTAATTAGCTGAAGTGCTTGAGTCGATCTTTAAAATGAACACGACCATGAAAGCCACAGCTGTTTTAAACATTTCATAATACAGCGCAGTTCCAGTTCTAACTAAATATCAAATTTCACTATGACAAAGAAATTAAGTTGTGGCCTATTTTGCATTTTTATGGAAAAAAACACTAGTTTGTTCATTTGCACTGAGCAAAACACATTAAAGGAACCAGTGTTAACTGTTACCTCGTGATTACATTTACCATATTTCTGCAAATTTTGAATCAAGAACTAAACTCAGTGCACTTAAAGAACATTTTTCTTTCTTTTTTGGAGCCTTCTCCATCTTGTTTGGGTATTTGTGTATTGAACTGCATGTAAGAGAATTGATTGGGGCTGATGAGGAAAAGACAACCAGCACCACTTTGGCATTGCAGCCCACATTGTGGTGGAAAGAGGAACTGCAGCTTGAATGACACAAATAAAGCCCCGCCCCTTTTTGGTTCTCTCAAAATTCTAACAAACAGATTTTTTGTTTTCTGGTCTGCATGTAGCCCACGTGCAGTTCACTGATCCCAGGGGAATGTGTTAATTAATTAGTTGCAGTCAAACACATTCACTCCCACTCAGTCCTTTTCTATTGACTCAGGTAAATTACTTCTGTATGTGTGTATTGTGTTTGTCCTCCCTGGACACCAGAAGTCATTGTTAGATATCTATAGGTACCGTCTTTCATAATGATGAAAGCAGGGTGTGCTGGTGACCCAGTGGTGCAGTAAGCATGAAAAGCTTATAATAAAGGAAGTGGATTATTGTGACTTAATGAGTCCGATCTACATTTATATGCATGTATTTATGTCTTGCGCATCCAGTATGCAGTTGGATGTAGCATTATGTTTCAGGCTGCCACTTGACAACTTGACTTTAAACAGAACGCGCAGTGACCTAGTTACAATCATCGTGAAATTAACCTCTTGTTAACCCCAGCCGCTGCGATGCATGGCGTTATTATCGTGCCTCAAACAGGCCAACGCAGCAGAAGCAGCGGCGGCAACAGTTAAATCAGAAACTTTGTAATTGGAGTGGTTCAAGTGCTGCTCCAGTTTGTGCCTGGAATAAAGAGGATGTAAACAAGAGGAGTCGTCTGTCAGAGGCTCAGCGTCGCCACGGGCTGATGTAGTGAAGCTGTTCAGCGCCGTCGTCGGAGCTTTATCCATAAGAAACAGGCTGTGATCTTACAGCATTAAAGAAATTACAGCACACGCTCTTCATATATACAATAAAATGTGAGTAATGTGTAACTCACAAAACAAAGCAACACGACATCCGGGGTTAGAATAAAAAAGCTCACATATCAAAAAGAAAAAGAACAATCTGCCTCTCAACACGACTCTCACAAACACACCAGCATCGCTAGTTTTATTTTTTCCGCTGTAAACCCTGCAACCTTCCCCTCGCTCGCTGAGCGCCGCGCTCACTTATCCCACTGTGAGTCATGTAAATGCTTCCTACATTAAAAAGCAGACGCATCTGAGTCGAGACCGAACTCTCACTCTCTCCATTTTTATCTATTTTTTTGTTTTATTTTGATGATGCATTCTCCACAAGCTGCATTCCTGTTTATTGAATCGATCAAGACTTGACTGGATGTCATTACCTGTCTCTCTCTGCTGCGATCTGTCTGACAAGCACGTCCACTAAGTTTCAGTGTCTGGTTTAAAATGCACAACATCCAGTTTTTGCTCATGACTCACTCGTAGATGTGTTGTGATGAGTTTGTACCTCCATCCTGCTGCTTATGATGCTAATCATTATTTAATATGTGCACTGTAACCTCAACATTCATTAGATCCTGACAGATCATACAATATGAAGATAATTATTTTTAATTAATTTGCATTATGTGGTATTCCTGTGATATATTTAACCACTCGGCAACATATTTATAGTTCCATTAGCCGTCTTAGCCGAGATTCCCCCGCTTGCTAATTAGCTCTTTCATGAGTGACCTTATCACAACAATTTTAATGAGGAATATGTATGTTTGTGTAGGAATTCACAGATCACAAATCAGCTGTTAATAAGGCAACGTACTTAACCGTGTGTGCATTCGCTTGCCAACTAATCATCACGCGGGAGAAACGTAGCCACTTAGCTTCCTGTCAGTTTGCATTAAAACACATGTTCTGGATGAATCATGCTAGCTGCGTGAGCAGGCAGGGTGCCGCTTAGTGTTTTGTTTTGTGATTTATTTTTTGATAGGAGGATGGATTTATGATTATTTATTCCTTTTTATTATTAGCAGAGCTGCAGTGTGAAATTTAACACTGTCGGTAAACAGTCATAATTGCTTTTTGGAGAATATTAGAGATTTTTCACCAGCTGTCAATATAAAAACCAAATTAGAACTCTATTTTAGATTTAGATTTGAAATAATTACTAATAAAAACTAGAAATCAAAGAGTCAGTCAACAGATAACTAATCCTGTTTTTTTCACAAATACAAAAATGTAGGCAATTTCATGTTTTCCTTGTTCTTATGTTGGCCTACCATCCGGATATATGTTTAATTGGACAATAACTACAATCAGGTCACTGTGTGATTGCTGACATGTCATGCACACAGTGATTAATCACAGAAATAATAGGATTCATTATTTGTAAAGTTGCACCACAGGATTTATCACTATAATACACACGACACATCCACTGGTTGCCCCGGCGACATCATCTCCCTGCAGCTTTCAGCCAAATGTAAAGTGTCTGTGATTGATGAGCGACTGCACCGGAGACGTACAGTCATTTGTATGAAAATGCACAATATTTTTTTTACTGAACAGATCGTTTATTTCTCTCCAGCAGAAACTGACCTGCTGCCGCACGTTTAAGTTTTTCAGTAGTCGTCTTTTTTTGTTTGTTTTAACTCTAAATTCAACACGATTACCTCAGAGTCAAGTCAGTTTAGAAGTGTCTCCACAGATTTGCTAAATCACACACAAAAACTGACAAGAAGTGTGACGTAAATAAACCAAAAAGTGTATTTTTAAACATAGGCTACACTGGGACTTTATGTGCTATTCTTAGCGTCTGCGTTTTGGAAGCGGTCAACTCAACACACGACGTCCTCCTCCAGGGACAAATACAGTTATGTGAAGTTTGTAGAGGTTTTGTTTGTATTTTGCAGAGCGTAGGTTGTCTTTGGCAGATCTGTGACAGCACCAACACTGCTCACAACTCCAAATATGAATGAATAATTTAAAGGAAAACAAAAACATAAGATCAACGGTAAAGGCGAGAGCAGAACAAGAAAGGAAAGAAAAAGGCAAAGATACATCAAAGCAACAAAGATAAAACGATTCTAAGTCGTGGACAGTTAATTGAAGATCATTACCTGGATGTTTTTTCTTTTTTTCTACCCCAATGGGGTTTTAAGAAGTGATTTAGAAGATTACACAGATTCTGCAGCCAGAGATGCAGCAGCAGCAGGTTCAATTGAAGTCTTGGAGTCCTGCTGGGACAGGACCCGGTGTCGACACCACATCAACTCTTTGTGCAGTTGATCCTGAGGCTGTGTGCAAACCGCAGCACATGCACTTGAAACTTGAACTGCAGAAAAAACCAGAGACGTAACAGTAAAGGAGGTCACAGACTATATTAAAGTGATATTGTAAGGTTTGCAGTTTGACCTGCAGGGTGAATCTTTAAAAAACACGGAATATAAAGTTTATTTATTCTGCTTTTATGAGAAATGCAACAATAGACATTTATCTTTTTGAAACAAAATCATGATCCCAAACATGAACAAATTGCTCCCTGAACCTATAATCATTAAAGGTTAAACAAAGCTGCATGTGTAGATACTGCAGGATTGAACATTGTAGAAGAAAAAATACCTTCTCAAAGATTTAAACAGTGCTACCAATATTTTGCATCGACATGTTTAAAAGTGTAATTTGGTGAATATAATCTGGTTGGAGTAATGTTTCCCTCTGCTGCTGCAGGTTAGCTGCATGTTAATGTAAATTCTTGCAGACAGAATTGGTATATTCCATCTTTCTCTCCCAATCTCCTAAACTCAGCTCACTGGATACTAATAGAGAAAATATTTATGCATCTTTTTAAACTTTAAACTATTTTCAGCTGTTTATTAGTGGAAAATTGCAGCAGCAGGGTGGTAAATGTGGAAAAACTGCAGAATAAACTACAGTTTCCATCATTTTATTCAGAATAAAAGCAACATGTCACCAGGTTGACAACAAATCTCTCCAAACTGGATCCAATTTCTGACTCACGATACTTGTTTGTTGGATTAAATCATTTTTAGCTTCGGTCTGGGTTTGTTTACATTTAGAAAAAAAATATGCAAAATCACCAGTTTTATACTTTAAGGGCCTTTTTTCTTCATAATGTGTCCCAGTCTCCCTCAGCTGTTGGTGGCCACCATCCAGATGCAGCTGAACCCGAGGACCAGACGGAGGCGAGGCCGACAGCGTCCTGCCAAGGCTCATGTCGGAGGGGAAGGATGCCAGTTTTACCCCCCGCCTCGAACACAACCCTCTTGGCTTCGTCGCCGATGGAAACCAGCCATGGTCGGCTCGTATTCAACTTCCACTATTCATCTTTTTTTCTTTTTTATGTGAAAACTTGCAGGTTGAATGTGGCCTATGAGAAAAAAGTATCTTATATAAACAGGAACTGAGCTGTCATGAAGATCTGGTTCCTGTTGAAGGACGAAAGGTTGGACTCAAGTGAATCAACGTTTATTGTATCAACGTTTTCTAAACTAAATTATAATAAATATAATTTAAAAAAAGTTTGTTCAATGTCAGTCTGTTTTGAATAATGCAAACATCTCGTCACAGCGGATCAGAGATGACAATTTCTACTGTGTAATGTCATCCAGAGTGGCAAATTTATATGAGGGAAGAAAAATAAATGTTAGGGCGTTGAGTCAGTCTATTGAAGGACAGTAATTGTTGCTTCGCTCAACATCTTTGAATTTAACAGTGAAGAAGTCTGATGAGAATTTAAAGAACAGAAAAACTTCTTAAACTGCATTAACATCAGGCTACAAGATAGAGATGTTTTTTTATATAGTTCCAGTCCAGTTCAAATAAGCTACACGTGTTTTGTTTTTTGTAATTATCCCATCAGAAATAATATTATTACTGCTAATATTAATTGTATGGTAACACAAAGCTGTAAAAGTTCAAAACAAAGCATTAAAATTAAATGTATTCTGTAAAGTCTTGCTGGAGGTTTATCCTCTGGAGAGCTGGAGACTCTGGCTTTGCACACATTGCAAGTTGACATCTTGCTTTTTGGTGTTTTGCTAGTTAAACATCTCCACACATGCTACTGTACGAGAACATGCTACGTTAGCCAACCGCTAACACTCAAAGACAAGCTAAATGCTAATGTGACCAATGTTGTCTGACCTGCCCTGAGCGGGTTTTGAACCCAGGTCTCCCCACACTGCAGACGACGATGCTAACCATTTTGCCAAGAGGTCAGTGACCACTTGGTAAGTGGGTTAGCACGTCTTTTAATGGTTGAGTGAGTTTAACTTCAGTACTGCTAACGCCACACGTTGTCACTTCTTCTCACCGGTACCTCGTGACTGTGACCGTGGACCTCCAGCTGTTATGCCGTCAACTCACTGTTATTTTTGAGACCAGGTGTGCAAAGTGGAAGATGCTTCAGTGGCATATATCAGTCCGGTATCTGATTAATAATTCCTGACAGATGCAATACCCTATTAGAAGACACTAAAAGCTCCATTGAATGCATATGGTCCATCAAAAATAAAGCAGAAATCACTGATTGTATATCAAAGAAAGCTGTAAATCTATGTAAGATCGGATCTATAATGACTTTAAGGTCATTCAGGATCAGGTCTGACTCACATACTGCACCACATCAACACCACCGGTCCAGCAGCCTCGGTGCTGAAACTCATTCTAGTGAAAACACTGGACAGTGTTTCCCAGCCTCGGCCAATTGTTTTTCTTTTTAGTCGAAGCGTTCGGCTGTGTCTCTTCCTCACTCCTCCACCTCCTCCTCTTCCTCCTCTTCCTCCTCACCTCTCACATCCATTTTCAGTCGTCTTCTCCACCGTCCACAACATCATCAATTTGCTTGTTTTCTTCAGCCAACACAGCAGGTCAGTCTGACAAGGACAAACAAGACGCTGGATTCTTGGATTCTCCAGGAGCTTGATTGTGTGTGTGTTGTCAGTGTAAATGTGTGTGCATGTGTGTGCATGTATGTGTGTGTATGTGTGAAGCCCTCTCCTCTTGCTATTCTTTCCATCCCTGCCTCTTTGGGTGCAAACCAAGTAGGTTATGTAGCCCAGTTCACCTGTTGTTATGAAAAGACAATGAAAAAACACTGCTGTGTATTTATTATTATTATGATCATCATCATTAATGAACTGCATTTCATTTCCTGTGCGCCTGGTGTCTGGTGGAAACAATTATGTTTGCCAAAGCAATTAGGTCTGGGACCAGCTGGCCATCTGACCATGACAGGCCGAACCCTGCTAGGTCAAAGTCACTGCTAATTTAGTCTCAATTTGTGCGAGGCTTGTGTGTTGTGCGTGCACACAGCGGAGCGGGACGGAGTGAGGGAGGAGTGATGGATTCATGAGGAGGAAGGAGAAGGTCTAACGACGACAAAGACCAACTCATCACTGTCCTCGGCCGGATCATTTATTACGACGTGACAGCTGATTGTCTGCAGGGACTTATCTCTGCAGGACGTTCCCCTTGTGTTTTCACTAACAGGAGATGTTCAGTTAAGTGATACATCAGCGGTGAGGTCACTGCTTCTCTACACTCCTGCTGTCAACTTTTAACTTTGTTGTTATTCATTGTTTCATAAATCTTAATCTGAAATACAATATTACTGTTTCATTTCCACCTTTATTGTTCTGAACCAGCTACTTATCTTCAGGTCGACTGACAATTAACTTCTCCTACGTTCCCTGTAGCGCCGCGTTTTTCAACCTTGGGGTCGAATCTTAAACAACTGTATTCTATACTTTCACTTTCTCGAATATAAAAAGAGCAGCATATAAAAATATCTAAGCTGGTGCATCTCGATTGACGGCCGTGATCACATGCAGTCACAGATTCGCAGAGTCGCCAGAAATTAGTGAATACGGGTGTAACAGAGGTGCACTCAGTCACTCACTCACCCATAAAGGACGTAGAAATCGGCTGCCAACCACTCATTGAGCTCTTGGCAAAATGGTTTGCATCGTCGCCCGCCGGGTTCGAACCCCACCTGGGGCGGTCTGTACCGAGAAAACACAACGCAGAAGGCCAGATTGAAATCGGCTAAAGTCAGTGCATTTAACCTGTTGAAGCTCAGCGTCCATGGACTTCAATGGGGCAGTGGGGAATAGAAATTGGATGGTCATTGGATAAATGCTGTGATTTTGTCCCTCTCATGGAGCAGTGGGCGGGGCCTGGACGCTGGAGTTCTGCATGATGACTGGAGGATCTGTCTAAAGGCTGAATCCCTTTTTGATTGACAGCGATTTGGAAATTTACACTGGCAACAGAGGATTGTCGAGTTTAGTCCCACTGTGGATTTTGCTTGCTTTGCCAGCTCATTTACTTTGTACATATCACACACTGTAAATAAAAACACAATTTTCACATTTCCTTGTTCAAGTTTATATAGTTTTCATTAGTTTGATGTATTGTATATGTGTGCGTGTGTGACGTGGAAGAAGGAGGGATATTGTTTGTTGTCTATCATTTGAGCTGCTTCCATCTGTATGAAAAGTTTATAAATAAAGTTTGATTGATTGATTGGTTAAAAACACATCTATTCATTCAATGTCTTCCTTTTAAAAAGAAGTGGTTTAAACTTTTTATAATCAAATCAATAGATAAAACTTCAGAGCCTTTCTCTCCTCTGTAACCTTATTGTTAGAATATCTCTACTTTTTCTGCATAAGCTCGACCCCCTGCGCCACATGTTCCAGTTTCCAGTACAGATCAAGCCGGGTGCTGCAGGTGTCTTTTCTATACTTCTGTTTTAATAGCTGCAGGAGTTTCTGCTGAAAGCACAGCAGGCGAGCGGCGCTAATGCCAAACGCTCCATGACGCTGCATCTTTGTCAAAGTCCTATCCATCTCACTGTGGGTGAAAACCACAGAGCGGCGGCGTGCACTCCGCCAAACTGTCAAATCTATAATCTTTTGACTGTAAAACAGCCTGTTCATCTCACATATGACTCACAGGAACAAGATTTTTTAAAAGTTGGAGCTGTGTAACAACGGAGCTGAGAGAAGCAGGGCTGCTCTGTGATCAAATATCCACTTCATGCATTTCATATTTGACAAATTAAAAGGCTTTAATGGAAAACATCAGTGTGATTTGGAGTTTGATCAAAAACAGTGCTGAGATAACCATTACAGCATGTTTCTGTTTGCAGCGCCAAACAAATGAGGCTATTAATTAACCATACGGTCAAAACTACTTCAACAGCTGATTAACTGTTAAAGTCCACCTGAGGTTTATGGATTTTTCAAAGACAAAAACTGTGTTTTAGTTCCAACATGAAACGTCATATCACGTAATCATTTATATTCACTGGGCTGGTGTTCACAGGAGACAGATTGTCTACATTTACAAACTGCTAGGGATGCACCGCTACTGATACTGGTATCGAGTATCGGCCCTGATACTGTTGTAATATACTGGTATCGGTATCAGTGAACTTTACCGATACCAAGAACCGATACCAGTGCATGCAATTGCTCTGCATGAAGACCACGATCAGAGGGTGGCTTTGCATTTTTGTTGTTGTTGTTTTTTTAATCAGAGGCTTGTTACAACAAATTTTACTGTAACAAGCAGAGAAGAAAATAAAACATGTCTTCCAATTCATTGCATTTTGCCTAATTGTTTGTTTTTTTGTTGTGCTAGAAGGATCGGCATCGGTACTCAGTATCGGCAAGTACTCGGATCCAAGTATCGTTATCGTATCGGTTTGGAAAAAAGTGGTATCGGTGCATCCCTACAAACTGCACAAAGTCATTGTTTTCATTCTGATAAAGGACCACATGACTGGAGATTGACCAATTAGGGTTGTGCCGATTGGCAATCCAATCGTTTATCGGCAATTGAGAGGACAATCGGCGATGTTTTGTTTTCTTGCCAATTTTACACACATAATCGCTTACTTTTTTTTTTATTGATCCCCTATGCACGATCTATTTGATTTGTTTCAATGAAGCTGCGTCTCTGGCTGATTCCAACAGATACTCTGTCAAATGACAGTGTTTCACCAATCAAATGCAGCCACTGGCGACGTCCAATCAGATGGAGCCAGGTAGGTAAACAGGGTGGCCACTCCGCCTTTGAGGAAGCACACGTTTAGCTGGTGTTGTGGCCGTGACTGTGATGTCACAGCCCGATGAAGTGTTCACTAATATGACACAAATAAATTTCGTCCGCCACGATTTTTCGGCTTTCGGCAACACAACAGCCGGTCCAACCCCTCTATCGGCGATCTCCTGGGAGGGCGATTAGGACGATCTGAGAATGTCAAGATCGCCCAACGCTATGGTCTCCATTTCTGCCCGTCCAGACTAAAACGGCAACACCAGAGCGTGGGTTTGAATCCGACCTATGGCTCGTTGCTGCGTTGCATCCCCTCCTTCTTTCTGACTTCTGACTCTCTCCACTGTCCTGTTACAATAAAAGCAAATAGTGTTTCCAAAAATCTGTATTTTAGACACTGGAGTGCTCTGCAGTCGGATGGACGAAGCAAAAGTAATGCATTTTTAAAACTAAAGGCTGTTGGACACTATTTCATAAACCAAGTGATTAATCAGTTAAATCAAGACAATAATCTAATCTAGTCTAATCTCACAGAAAATGAAAGGCTAAATATCTCCGTCCAATCGCCTGGGGATAGAAAAGCAAAACAACACTGAGCTGCTTCTGTTTACTATGGAAATAAAAACACAGTAAATACATCATCCACTGTTCAAAATACACTGTATATATCCCAGCATGCATCTGAACTGTCTGATTAACATCTATAACTTATTTACCTCCTCCACCTGCTGCTGAGGAAGCCGTTCAGCTGCTGAATCAGAACTCACCGGAGAGCCGAGTGTGACGGAGAGGAAATTATGAAGTGAGGTGAGGAGATGATGAATGGAGGGCGCCGGAGTGAGTCCCAGGTGTACAGCTGTGTGGCAGGTAAGGACAAAGCCAGACACGATGATGTGTGATGATAGGAAACAGATGATCGAGCAACGGAGGGAGAGAAATGACAGGCCGTGGGGAAGAGGAGAGACCTGACGACTGCCGGCGTCAAGTTTCTTCTTTTTTTTTATAAAGATATATATATATATTTAAAGTACAGTGTTATCAGCCGAGACCGCAGGGACGGGAGTGAGATATTTGAAGTTAACAGGAAGTGAGAGAAGTAAAACATTCAGTATCAAACACCTTAAGACCTGCTTCATGGTAATACATTTAAATATGTCTTCTATTTGTTGACTAATTGGATTTTAATCAATGAAAATGATTATTGCTGATGTTAATTTATTAGTTGTAATAGATAAAAAATGTTTATTTTATGCAATACCCTTAAAAACTGATGGAAAGTGGCTCAAACGATCCAGAGTCTAGAGATATTTAGTGTTATATCAAATATCACATTCTTTCATATCTATAGATGAACTATAAAGAACTATAATACAGAATAGTGAGGATTGAGAAATTGGAAGTAGGAAGTATTTTAATTAATTTTATGTATTAATTTAATGTATTTTAAGTGCTCTGTGCAGCACTTTGGACGACTGTCAAAGGTCTTTTTAACTGTGCTATACAAATAAAAGTAAACTTGAAACTTAATGTGTTTTTAATTGATTTCAATCAAATTTTAAAAAGTTATTTAAAAAAAAAAAAACTTTAACTTAACTTTAACTTTTTTTTTTTATAAAAAAAAAGTTATTTTTATGTAAATTCTTCAAGTGATCACTGCTTTGGTGGTGAATTTAATGTTACATAAAGTCATGTTTAGGTTTTTGGCTGTTTTAATCGGACGAAGCCACCGACACAGAGACGTTAGCTTCACTGTTCCAACATTTTATAGACCAAAGAATTGATCATAAAAGTAATAAATGCCAAAAAATAATAATCACCCTGAGTTGTTCTTATGAATTAATCATGTATAAAGATGATGAATTCTTCAGAATTCAATTACATTTACATGGATTAAAAGTGAAGTAAAGCGGTTTTGGATGAGTGATGGCCACAGCAGATACCCTCCATCCACAGCTCCAGACCGACCGGCAGCAACGCAGTCTGCACACGTCATCACAAGAAAAGAAAAAGGTTGAATTCCCAGACACTGATACGAGCTCAGTATCGTGTAGGACACCAAACTGATTATTTCTGCTCCTCACAGTGTCACCCGGCTATTCTTCAACTCTGAAAGCTTGTTCTTTACTGAAAATACGCTGTATAATCTAAAGCCAGCAGCTGTGCCAACGGTAGCTCGTTTTAAATTAGAGGAGAGGAAACTAGGGAACCAACCAGGGAATAGAAATGTTTTTTTGCAGACAGACGTCTTATGTATTTACGGCTGGAATGCGCCGCGGCGTGTTATTGAGAGATATTTCGTCTATTATTGCAATTGGTATTTTGATAGCTGGGTCCAAACAAGCAAACGACAGATTGTTCAACTGCAAAATGAATATCTGGATAAAAACGGTGTTTTTGCTTTTCAGTGGGTGGAGGTAGGAGGGGTAGGAGGGGTAGGAGGGGGCGAGGACAGAGCAGACTGGAGTGTGAAATCCCAGAATTGAAATTAAATAGGAAAAATTCAACTTGGACCGCCACGGAGCGTTGGAAATTGTGTGTTTACCCACTGTGTAAAAGTTTAATAGTGGGAGTGGATTTGTGCTCAGTAATAAAAGTGGAGATCTAAACACACCGAGGCAGAACAGGAAGAGAGGCGGAGCACAGTAAACACACACACACCTCTGTACATGCATGCACACACACAGACAGACAGGTGAACACATGCACAACGTTTGCATGTAAGATTAACCTGCACCTGGGAGGGAAGACAGAGGTAGAGAGACCTACATGCAGACCGGGGGCTCAGAGACAGAGAGACAGCGAGACGGCGTTGCCCGGAGACGAGCTTATCCTGTGAGGCAACACGGCCCGGCCTGGTCATCCAGAAAATAGAAAGTGAAAGGTGTTTTAGAGAGAGACACTGGATAAAAGGTGATCCTGTCTCGCTCTCAATCCCCCAGCGCTCGGCCCCGCCCCGCCAAAATAAAAGCGCCGGCGTTGTGAGTGCTGAGTGCTGAGTGCTGGAGCGTTGATGTGAGTTCCTGTGTTTGGAATAAGAAGAGAAACAAAAAAAGAGTGAAATCATGTTGCAGACCGAGGACGATAAAAACATTTATTTTCCTATTCATCGCATAATTATCGCTGTGTATTTGTTGTTTACCGCTCCCAGAAAAAAGCACTTTGGCTGCTTTTTCCAATTAAACTGATCACGACAGGTCTAAAAAGATCCTTGGATGAAAACAGAGCTGTAACAAAACAGAGAAGAAGAATTCACAAGATGTCAAATTGTTTCCATTTGATGTTTTGAGGCAGAAAAGGCATCAAAGCATCTTCTAATATTGGAAAACAGGGCTGCACGACGTTCAAAAGGAAATCATATTTTCATTATTTCTGGCAAAAAATACTGCAATTGTAAATTCAGGTATTGTCATTTTCAAATTTCTTTTCCAGTGAAAATTAAATATGAATATGAATGATGATGACACGTTTATCATATTTATACTGATTCTGACTGTGCAGCCATGACTTAATAAAGTCTTTTATTGTGAAATAACTTGCACCTGACTCATGTTTGCTGAAGTTTTGCACCGCTCCCTCCCGGCCTGTTAACAGATGTCTGCAACATTTCACTTCCTGTCCTCTCGTCCTTGCAGCAGGTGGTTACGCGCGTTATCTGAGGCCGTCCCTGCAGCTCACGCACGGGGACGCTTTCTATTTGGGACGTGTCGCCTATTACCGCAGATTTCCATTGAGACCGCAGCTCCCCCCAAAAAAAAACAAAACGAGCCACCAGATGTTTTTATTCCAGGCCACTCATGCTCATATACGTCTGAAAAATAGCACATGCTGCCGGTCGGATAATCATAGCGCTATCAATTCTGCTTCCCCGGCTAACAATTACCTTTTCTATTCGTCACAATCAAAAGCCATTTGCTTTGCTCAGACAGTCAGATTCAGCTCAGGGGGGTTGGAGATGGAGGAGGGGGGGGCAATGAGATTGGAAGCCAACAATAGTCAGACAGACAAACGATGTAAGCTGTGGATTATGATTTAAATAATTGACCTCGGCTGGTGCTTCTCATTGCACACGCATTGATCTGGATTGCTCAGAGACAATAAATAAACATCAAAGTCTGAATCTGGGGGCCGCCCCCCCCTCCCTTTCCCTCCTCTCTCCTGCTGCTTTCTCCGTTATGACCGCCTCAAAGTGTGGCAAAGTGACTTTCCAATTCAAGCTCCTTTTTTTTCTCAAGCCAACACATATAATTTAATGATTTAACAAGCCGGAAATATTGAGGAAGCCCCCGCCCTCCCGGTGGGAGACCGAGGGTTTCCTTATAAAGCGACGGAGAGCTGTTGTTGTTTGTCGTCTCTCATTAGGTCGGGCAGATCTCGTCTTTTTTCCTGGTGTGACACGCCGTTATGTTAAGCAAAGCTGCGATCAGCGTTGCCGTGTTCGACATGTAAATGCTGCTGCAGAGCAGAAGTGGAGAGGATGTTTCTTCAAAGCAGAGCAGCAATGCCTCCACCTAATGAATTATTTAAGGCCACGAAGCAAACATGACGTGCGCGGCGCTCAAATATAGGTACGCTGCATGTGAGCGCACATAAGCTGACGCACACACATACACACGGTAGTAATAAATGAATAAAATACACACATACACATCTGGGAATGCAAACAGTCAAAACTGAACAGATGCATAATACATGCATGTAGATTTAATTTGTGCAGCAGGAGACATACCTCTAAACTCTTCCTCCATATGCCGTACATACACGACGCATGGCGATATACGATTTCAGACGTGCATGGAGAGTTTAATTGTCCCAGGGACGGCTCATTACACAACGTAATTGTGGCGTTTCCATAAAATTCTCAAGTTAAATAAAGAGATTCCCCCGCGGTGGTGCGAGGTAAACGCTGGCGGAGGACGGCCAATCTCAGGCGAGTTTCACCAACTAATCGTGATCGAGGCTTTAATAAATCATGCTGCGGTCGACCTTTATTTTATTCTATATAGACACTTGTTAGTACCATAAAGTTTTCATTGTTTAGATCTTATTTGTTGCTTTCACTCTGGGTTGGAGAGAAGTTTAAAGTTCAGTCCTCTGTTTGTCCTGCACAAGCCAATTGGCTTCAGTTCCCTCCGTGCACCATTGTTTTCAAATGTGTGCTAAATAAACAAACTAAACTAAATAAAACTAAACATAAAGCAGGATTGACAAGTAGGAAATGTCCTTGCAGAAATTCTGGGGCGCTGCCGGGGTGTGATCTATGTCAACTTACAGTAGGAATCGAACCCACACATTACTGACTGACTGAGCTAATTGGACAAAGTAAGATAATAGTATGGTGGCCCTGAAGGCTCAACACATCCAGCTGGATAGCTCAGTGGCACTGACCTCAGAGCGGGAGGTTTGGGGTTTGAATCCCTGTCAGTGTTGCCTGAATCAACAAGATCTGTAGAAGAAGAGCTTGTTTATTTCCAGTATAATGAATATATCTGTACATTTCCGGATGAAATCACAATTAGGACAAGTAGGATTCAAATCCATTCAAATCCAGGGACTACGGAGCTAGTAAATAACTAGTAAGCTAAATAGCTTAATCTAACTAAATCTGGTACAAAGCATCTTCTCTGATGATACAAATAAACTTACTGAACTATTTGGGCATAGTTTGTTGTGAGAGCAACAAGAAGAAGAAGAGCGTGAGTCAGTGTCGCCTGAGGCTCGGTGATAAAATGAATAACTATGTTGAGAGTCTTCCACCGCCATCATTCACCTTTATATGACAGTTTGGGAGAAGCTGAGAATTTGTGACAAATTTGAGCCTTGATCATGTAAAGCAATTAAATGGATGCTGATTTTATTGGTCAAATCTTCATTTCAGAAGCAAAGTTTAAGACATTTTTCGAAATTACACCTTTATTTTACAAGATGCAATGGGAACACATGCTTTTTACTGACTTGGCTTTGTGTGGATATCTTCTGATTGGGTCTATTATGAGCCAACAAATAGATCGACCACAGACAGTCCTGCTAATACACAGTAAACCAGTCAACCAATGAGAACGGTCTCCCTGCAGCCTCAGTCAATGGCATCTCTTTCAACATCACTGATAGGGACATCACATCAAAATCTAGTAAATTCTTATGAGGGCAAAGCTATTGACAAGTATTGATTACTGCTGATGTACTGAATAATCTAATCATATCATGTCCATGGGCCTTGATACAATCTACCAGATCCCATCTCTGGTTCACGACCAATATTGACCACAGTCATCGATCCGGTGCAAACAGTCGTTCATTCATTCTTTCAGCATCACTGGCCTCAGATCAGATGTTGTGTGTAATATTCCACCCTCCCATCCTCGTCCTCCCTCTGGTCTCCCCCACTCCCTCCAACACATCTTATGGATGTCCTTTGAGACTAGTGCACAGATCTTTATTCATTATCATAATCCTCTGGTCATGTCTCTTGAATAGATTGCCATTAGAGCCCAAGCGTTGCATGCATGCATCATTATAACAGGCCATACCCTAAAACTAAAAGCTAAATTTACCCCCCTCCCAAAAAAAAAAATTATGAAATGTGGCACGTTTTCTTTTTGAAATCTAATCAACAGTAATAGCCGTGTTTGAATTGAATAGTCTGGTTCAGAGAAATGCCGAGGGCGCTTATTAATCAAGGAGTTTTTCAGGATGAAAGATTCGTGCAGCTCAGTGATTTCTCTCTGAGTTATGGGAGGAGGACGAGGAGGATGAGCGATGGATTCTCCATATATACTGTGGTACTTTGTAATGATCCCAAATGATCTAGGTTAATCTGGCATCACATCCTCCGCTGCGAACTGGTCATGAAAAAATGTCAGACACATTCAGAAGCAGTCTATTGAACCATTGGAGAAACCACTGGCGAAAGCTGCCGCTCTGATAAGATCTCATTTGTCACGCAGGTCTGTGAATTCGGAGCTGGAAATTACTCCCAAGTTTTACCCAGAAACTTTTTTTTTCTTCTTTCTTTTAACAACCAGAACTTTAATACAAGTCAAATGAATATGCCACATATGAGATGAGTAAAGATGTGATTTAACTGCAGCCCTTAATATAATGTAAGACCACTCTACTTTTTGTTATATCGGGAAATGAATAAAAAATACTACATGAAAAGTGAATGGGCCTTAAAAGACGAACAAAGACAGAGTTTCTCCTCTGGTTTTTTATTAAAGTAGATTTCATATTGGATTTATCAGATCATCGCATTTTTGCCAATGTAATTCTGGGTCTGTTGAATGAAATAGACTAGATGTACAACCTACAACCCTTACCCGTCAAAAAGCTTCTGTTTTTGTGGTTTGTGGTTACACATACATTAAACTGACTTGACTTTATAAGATGATGAAATGTCAGGCTTTTATCAACTTGTTGCCAGATGCTGATGCAACATGTTAATGATCTGACCTCGATTTTCATTGGACTACGAATTGCCTCCCAGGTCTTGAATTTAATTTTTTGGGTAAACTATTCCTTTAAGGTGGATACAGTGAAGATATTCCTTCCACCTCCCTCTCTCAATCTTAAAAAGCCAAAAACAGAACCAGCATCTGACAAGACGAGGTGGCGTCTTTGAGTCAGGAGATAAACTTTCCATCATTTCCTTCCAGGTCGACCTTCCTGTTTTTGGGATCTACCCAAAATTTTGCATGTTATGATGAAGCGTCTCCTCTTGATCTTTGATGACAAGGAAGCGTGTGCACCTACATCCTGGAGATCATCATCCCTCGACTTGCTGTGCAGTCACATGGCGGGTTTTTTCTTTTCTTCTTCAGAAGATGATGCAAATGATTCTGAGTGTTGCTCAGTTCGCTGGTAGCTCTGCTCTGCCTTTGACCGACTGGTTGGTACGAAAATATCTGCTTCCCTCCTCAGGCGGAAACTTGTTAGAAAGAAAATAGTGATGCTGCTGTAACAAATACGTCTCTGACAGACATGCCCCAGCAGCTCATGTCACTCCCTGATCATTTTAAAGTGGCTGAAAACTTGTGGAAGCTTTGCAGATTCTTCTTTGGCCCAAACTGAAATGGTTCTTGCACGGTTGGCGTGGTTAACATCTGCATAAAGCAAATTGATTTCCAACTTTCCTGCCCCGTCATGTGATCGGTGTGCACCTCAAGCACCCACCGTGTTCCCCTCTTCATATGAAATTAATGGAGATGAAACTGGTTCCTCGCCAAGTCGATCCATGTCGAAGCGGTCTCACTCTGGAGGAAGTGCGTGCACGGGCCCTGGTCGCACGCCAGCGGCTGTGATCGATTCATTTGGAAGACGGCGTAATTTGTGACACCTCAGCGACAATCTCCAGCACGAGGACATGTATCACACTTTGAGCTTTAAATAGCTATGAGAGTAAGGTAATGGCCCACGGCAATTCTACCTGTGCAGAACTACCTGTGAATGGAAAGCAGAGCCACAAGGACAATCAGCACATTAGAGACTGAAAAAAAAGAGGCTTTGTGTTCGTGAGCTGGATAGAACATACCATATCTCGTATTATTATGTTATGTGTTCTCTTCATAGCTTCACCATTTATTTTTGGTATGTCAAACCTCTCCTATCATTTCAGATGTGCATTTCCTACCATGTGTTGCACCTGTATTTTGCTGTCTTATATGTTATATAGGGATGCACCGATATGAAAATTTTGGCCGATACCGATATGAATTTTTCTGTAATGGCCGATAATCGGTTTTTTTAAGTTTCTGAGATGATACATTTTTGTACAGACTGAAAATCATGCAAACTGAATTTTTGAATGTCTTCCTTTATTTTCAGAATGTATTTTACTTCCAAACATCAAGGTTACAGGCTACCATCCTCCTCGCATTACCTCAACTTTGTAGGTTTTGCATACAATATATATCGGCCCAATTTTAAACATCGGACCGATACCGATATGTTAAAAAATGACGAACATCGGCCGATACCGATATTAATGCAGATATATCGTGCATCCCTAATGTTATAAAGACCAGAAATCTCTGGAAGGTTGATTTTTCATCTAGGAAATGTGCTATTAATCAATATTAGAGTCAGAAATTATACCAAATGTGGCATTCAGGGGTTTTTGGGCTCCTCAATATCAATATATCTACAAAAATACAGTGTCAGTAGAGCTACGAAAATAATATGCTAATGTTTTGAAATCGACAGTCTGTCCTGTTAGCTAAGCTTGTGCATTTGGAGATTGAATTATCTGGTGTCTCTCCAGGGAATAATACTTGCTTTTTCCTAACACTGCCAAGCAAAGACCACTCAGCAGAAAAGATGGAGACATATTCTATTTTTTAAACACCAGCGATCGCACTTTATTGCTTCTTAATGTAGGAGCCTGTCGCACGAATCCTCACTTTAATCTGGCGTGGTTTAATATGGTTTAGTATAACATGACCTTGTTTTTCACCTCCATTAAGTTCGGTGTTGTGTGAGCAGTGTGGAGAGCAGCACAGAAGTGAGAATAGAGGCTGAACTGTAGAGAAGCAGCTGGCCTTTTTGTTGGATTGGATCAATAATAAGAATGACACTTGTGTCATTGTTAACGCTGCTGTGTTTGTTTGTTTGTTTGTGTTTGGGAGGGATGATGATCGTTTGTTAAAAATCCTGCCAAGTTCCTGTTAAACACACGATTACATCGTCACTTTTACTGATTTTCTTTCAGTGACTGATTGAGGAGTTTCTCATCAACTCCTCAGCAGTTTTACCTTATTATTTTGTACTTTATTATTTTGTATATAATGACTGTAAATTGTCAATGCTGCGATGTTTTGCTCTCTGCAGATAGAGTGCAGTCAGAAAGATGGATTTGTTTTTAGTTTCGTAGCTCTGTGTTGTACTGTTACTTCATATTGATTATATATTTTATTCTATGTCTCAGCCATCGGCCAATTAAAGAGGAACTATGCAAGTCTGGTCGCTTTTCCGCTGTTTTGCTAACCCTCCGCTGGCCATGTGCATTTGTTTCCGATATATAACATGGCCATGTGTCTTAACAAAAGATTTGTTTTGTTACAATTACTCCCGAGCTTTTAAATTAAGGTAAAAATGTAGCATAGCCACCAAAAAAATCCTGCTTAGTTCCTCTTTAACTCTCAATTCAATTGAATTTGCATGATGCCAAATCATAATACAGAGTATCTGAAGGCACTTTTCATTGTGAGGTCTAGACCCTGCTTTATTACCAGGAGAAACCCCACAGTTTCTGCAGGGAGTAAGTACTTGGTAACAGAGGAGAGGAGAGCACATCCAGGTTCACATTGGGCCGTTGTCAGTGTAAACTGGTTTGCTTTCAGTGTAGAAAGATGATTAAAAAATTAACAGTTGTAAAATCTGAGACACAATATAGTAAATCACATACTATATGCGTGTGTTGGACTAATTAATATAGTGCCAAGAATCAGAGAGATTCAAAAGAGATTCAAACTGATTTTTTATTAATAATGACAATGTCACGGTTAGTAAATAAATGAATTTGAATGTTTGTTATTTTGGTTTTCAGCGTAGCTGGTGATGTGGGTTGTGTCGCCTGATTTGATTGGATGCTGTGAAACAGTGAATCAAGGAGCTGTTGAGTTGCCGTCCCTGCTCTAAGCTTCCTACACACTGCAACGCCTGCTAGCACTCTGCAATCTATCAAAGTGTATGAGGGTGCAAGTGTACACGCACACACACATACACACACATTCATGTCACGTACACTTTAAATGCTCCACATGCACAAATCTGGTGCTTGGAGAGTTGCCAAGTGCAACTCTTGTGATTGTGTGTGTGTGTAGGTTAAAAACCTCGACAGAGAGAGAGAGGGAGCGAGAGAGGGAGCGATCTATAAGGGAAGTCGCCAACACAAAAGGCTTCTTCTCTCTTGGTCTGCTGCCATCACATTTCACTTTGTGTATAATGTAATCTGTTTAATATCCCGGTCAGTCCTTTCAACCCCAGGAATGCTTAGACAGACATTTTTACCATAATTGCCTCATAGATCAGGTGGGCTGCGTGGGGGCCGCGGCATCCAGGTGCTGTACATCAGCTGATCACAGCCTCAGATAAGAGCCGGCCCCCGGCCTTTCAAGGTGAGCCCATGTACCGCACAGCCAGAGTGTGTGTCTGTGTATGTGTATGTGCGTGTGAAGCAGCGAGTGCGTCCATGTAGACTCAACAGGGACGGTCTTATCCATATAAAACAGCTGTCGGGCTCTCCGGCTCCTCCTCGGCTGCTCGCTTTGATAAAACCTCAACTCTTTAGCCGAGTGTCCCTCTCACCTCAGACTCTTTACGCCGCTGGGCTCCGGTGAGGTCGAGGCCCTTTAACCCGTGGAAAATACACAATGAAAACTCACTTCCAGGCAGCTTATTCTTTGCTGCAACTTCCTTTATTAAATTATCATTCATCATTTGGTTGATAAACTGGAAAAATGTCACAATTGAGCCCAAGGTGATTCTTCATAAAGCTTGTTTTTGTCCAACCAACGATCCGAACACCTCAAATATTTAATTCATCATCATAATTATGTAAATATAGGCTATGTGAGACATAATGTGGTCATCATCACTGATAATAAATATTGTTAGAGATCAGTTCTCTGTGCATTGATGAATCTATCGACTAATTGTTTCAGGATGACTTTGTGCATCAGAAGTATGACTCAGCAGAAATTGAAATTGTGAAAGCGCACCAGAGTCAGTGTTACCAAAAGAATGACTCAGCAGAAATGGATGTTGGTACGCTTTAGATTTACAGTCATAGTTTCAGCTACAGTTCCTTCTACTAGAGCTGAAACCTCTGATGTATTAAATGTGTATGAGTGACTTCACCTCAGAAACAACTATAACAGATCATATTAAGGACTGTAATGTGACCACCAAGTTGAATTTACACCTCTTAAAATTAAACCTTATAACCCCCATGATGATAGTTGTTAGTTCACAGCTGTTTTTGAAAGTTGTAACTCATTAACTGGTAATTGTGTATTTCCTTTACACAATAAAAGGACTGTAACAACTGTGGGTGAGGTCACTTTCAGTTGCCAATTACTAAGTTGGGTTTATAGTTTAACTTTGTATTATTTATCTTTCCTTTGTACAAAATAGGCTCAAACAAACACCTAATTAATAATACACAACCTTGGCTCGTGTCTCAGCTCCTCTTCATCTCAGTGACATTGACACAACTAAACTTCCAACATCCTGGTTGTAAAGAAAAATAAACTTTTACCCCAAACGGCTGAAATCTAGCGCACAAGAAACACAACACAACCACCTCAGCTACAGCGAGAGCTGACGGGGCGTTCAAGGTCCTGTTTTACATTTTAATGCATCTTTCAAAACTCCCAGGACAGTCACTATCCAGACGGAGGCAAAGTGGAACAGGTGGGTTATTACACTTGAAATCCAATTACTTAAGGTGGTAATCCAGGGGATCTTCATTTTTGCTTGTTTCTTTTGCGCTAAACTCTCATTGCTCATTTAAGTGTTTTTCGATACAAATCCCACTTAATGCTCGTCAATCAGCGGATGTGTTTAGCAGCATGTCGGATGAACTTTCTCTCCATCGGCGCGTCGTCTCATTTAGTCTGTGTTTGTGTCCGAGCGTGGCCTTTAAAGTCTGTTTGTGTAATAAAGATCATTTTGTTTCGTTTATATCAGATTGAAGTGTAATTCCCTGCAGAGGCGTTTCTTTGTTTGTGCCGTGAGAAGACATCAGCAAGGCCGAGAAATTGGGGTTGATTATTTGCAAAATAAGAAGGGGAACTCTATTACCCACTATTTTGTAATATTACTGAGCAGTTGTAAAAATAAAAAAAAACATTGCAACGCAGCTCTCAAAGGACGTAATAACACAGAAATCATTACTCAGTCATCGGTCGACCCCAGAAGGAGCAGATCTCTGTGACATGCAGTAACCTCAGCAATTCATACTGCTCACTGGCACATTCTGAAATGAAATTATTTTTCAGTCCGCAGAGACACAACCCTGCTGGAAAAGGGGTGAGTCTGGGATTTTGCAGGTTTGAGAATGGTATAAAAAAATAAAAAAAATCAGGTATCAGCTGACTGTGAAGCGTTCAGAACGACCTTGTGGTGAGCATAATACACAGACCGCTCAGAAAGTATTCAGACCCCTGCACTTTGTAGAAATCTGGATATTTCACTTTTATCCCATTAAATAAATCAGCAACATTGTCTATTTGCTTCTTTTGGGGTATTGAGTGTAGAGTAGTGTAGGGAAAATGGGGAACTTTTGGTGTTAATTAGAATTATCATGTGGAACATTTTAATTATTCAACCCGCAATATAGGCCCATTTTCAGAGTCAGCACAATAACCCTAATGAAAGCTTGTGGTGATCAGTCAAGTCTACGAGGCACAAATTAACTTTAAGAAGTAACTTGAAGAAGCAGGGAATCCAACAAGGAGCTACTTTATATGTAAAAACAGTGAATGGATGAATAGATTATTGTAATAACAGAGGGATGAAAACGCAACAGGAGAAGGTGAGGATACGACCACAGGGAGGTGAGGATATCGGAGCGACGTTAACTGAAACACATCAAACACAAACCTCCTACAAGATAAGATCAAGTCTGCGACACCAGCTGAATGCACTTTAGAAAAGAAAAGTTTCCCGAATCTGGGCCTCAAACACATTGCAGCAAGTCTGAGGATGGTTATAAAGATAGGAAGCACTTTGGTAAATGTTGCAGCATTTGAAGGCCTCACATGGAAATATGGATGAGCTGAGAGGCAGCCAGGCAAAATGAATAATGCGGGCGTCCATGGGTGATAAAACTATCGGAGAACCGAAGAAGAGGTAATGAAGAAAGAGTATGGATGTACGTGTCGGTGAAAGGAGAGGAGGGAAAATAATCCTTGATTAATTATACACTGACCAACCGCTGAACTCCTGCAGGGGGAAACGCAGAAACAAACTGTTTGTCTCTTTGTTCTTTTGTCGTGTTCCTTTTCTTTATCTTCTTGCCTCTTTATTTTGGGCCTTCCCTTCCAGGTCCTTCCCGGCATTTCCGCCTTTTATTCCTCCCTCTTGGCGTCTAAATGGCTTCCTCTTCTTTTGCCTTTAAGTTCTTCTTGCCTCCTTGTCTTTCTCGATCCAGTGCGGAGAAGGTTAATCTGAAGAATTCAAAATGTCCTGCGCTAATACCCCGACTCTCTCCCACACATGCCAAGAAAGGCCTGCACCACAGCGAGTGCTAATTCCCCTCCAAACCCGTTGAGATTCCCTCCCCCCTCTTTAAAGGCTTCATCTACAAAAGGCTCCAACTCGGGGATGTTTCTCCATCGCAAACACCGCCTGATTGTATCGCCCTCGCACCAACCTTGAGAAAACAAGCTGTTGGAAACATCAAGGTGAAAGAAGCGGTCGCTGCATTCGCAATGAAGCTCCGGTCCAAGTCCCCGGACGCCGGGAGCTGATCTGCCAGGATTCTGGTGGATACTCGCCACAAGGAGGAAACAAGATCGACGAGCCCAATAGGTCAATCAAAGGACGGTGTGGAGTTAAGGATCAGCCTCGTCAAGGACTTCCAGCTGTCGGGAGCGAAATCAATTTTTATGTGGGTCGGTCCGGGGGAATGTCAGGTGGAAGGGAATTTCAATCGAAGGCTCCGGCGTGCAACGAATCAGCAGAACAGAACAGGAGCTGCAGGTTTCTGAGCTTTTTTTGTTGGCAGCGGTTTGAAGCCAAGCGGCACCCAGCTGTGTGAGTGCAGCCGACTCACCGCTCACACTTGGTCTCGTACCAAAAACTCAAACAAACAGGGGTAAAAAAGCGCTTTAATCATCCTCATTAATATTTACATTCTAATAAGTTTGTATTGTTTTCCGTAATACTTCAAGCCACGCTTCAAATCCCTCTCCGTCTTTGAGCCGTATAACACAATGACATTGAAAAGCTACAGGCAGCTTTGTTTTTCTGCAGATCTGGATGGTGTAGAGGCCCACTCACACAGGAAATCAATTAATTTCAATTAAATTGACCTTTGAAGGAAGTGAGAGCTACACGGAGAACGCCATCAGAACTCATTAGCTGCTTAGCCCCAACATCCACTTCAATTTAACCTCCATTGTTGGGATATAAACCGTCCTAAAGTGGTCTGTGAGAGTCGACGGAAAAAATATGTCTCTCAAACAACTTGCAAACTATTTGACCTTTGCAGACTGAAGGCACGCAGCTAGCTTGGAGAGCTATCTGCCCTCTCCTTTCATGAACTCTTTATTCAATAAAATTCTGTATAATCCTAAGAACAAACCGCCCGAGGGGAGTAAAGGTCAACCAGCAGGTCGTGTGAGTAGTCTCTACATCACCCAGCCTCTGGCCGCTGACTGAACAGCTGAATCTTGTTAGTGTGACTGTGGAGTTTTAAGACTTTTCTATAAGGTAAAATAAGGACAAATTTTTAAATATTCCCTGTTTTTGCCAACCAGAGCCTCAGTGTTTGTTTGTGTGATGTCTGTTTTAATGTGAGCTGTCCATCATTCGCCGACTCTAGGAACAAAAACAAAAACAGTTTTGCAGGTCAATCATCTCCTTCCTTGAGGATTAAATTGCCAGAGTCTAATTGGAGGTTTCTTAAGAAAGCCATCAAGTTGCTGCATTGTAAGGAGTTTAAAGGGATAGTTCAACATTTTGGCAAATTTGCCCATTGCCATAATCCCTATAGTCATAGCAGTAGGTTCGTTACCTTTAATTGTCGGTGCAAGCTATTTTTAGAACGGCGGAGCAGAGCCGCGAGCTGCTCAGAGCTACGCTACGGAAGCTAATGGGATTTCTTGGTTTCCCTCATCAAATACACAATCCAACAACCCCAAAACGCTCTGGTGAACAAGTTGTGACCTGCACATTCACCACGCTATGAGATAATAACACAACGTTACCACACAGAGTTTTTATAGAGTTAAATTCATGCAAAACCATTGATGCACGTTCCTGTCAGGGCCAGTTTTTCATCAAGCAGTCTCTGTCTGGTAACGTTCTGTTGTTATCTCATAGCGTGGTGAATGTGCAGGTCACAACTTGTCCACCAGAGCGTTGTGGAGTTGTTGGATTGTGTATTTGATGAGTTTGATGAGGGAAACCAAGAAATCCCATGAGCCTCCGTAGCGTAGCTCTGAGCAGCTCACGGCTCTGCCGTTCTAAAAATAGCTTGCACCAACAATTAAAGGTAACGAACCTACTGCTATGACTATAGGGATTATGGCAATGGACTAATTTGCCAAAAATGTTGAACTATCCCTTTAACCCTAGTAGTGTAGCCGTTTGTCCAGGTACCATCTGAAGTTAACTATAGCTGATTTAGATTCAGTAAAGAACCCCCACTCCCCTCCCCTCCCCTCCCATCCCCCTGCTGCCTACACAATACTTGGCCAGGATTGTTTCTTTGACTTTGGCTAATACAATTCCAATATGTGAGGGTATTTAAAACCTGATTATGCTGCTCTGGCTATCCACAACACAGCCTGACAGTCTGATGCTAAGTAAGTAAAGTGATTTGCTCCTGAATTAATACAGTCGTTGAATAATCTAATTAGCATGCAGCTACAATGACTGTCAGAGTCTGTTAGACTTTCCTCGCTCGGCTCCCACAGGACAGGAGGGTTGTAGGCTGCCATGACACACACTCACACACACACACACACAGGGAGAGGTAGGGGTATTAATCAAACACACACCTGCATTTCGCCAGCTCATTTTTCATCCTCAGAACTATATGGACATAATCTAAATGCATGTAACAGCAGTTATTTACAGTGCAGAGATATAGTTAGCGTGGCTGAAAGGGTTCAAATACCTCAACAGCTCACTAAATCACCACGCTATTAGTCGTAAACGAGCACATTATTCATCGTTGCTAATGTGTGGCTAAATTTAACCCACTGTGTTGTCCAGACGTATGGAGCAAATGTGAAATCGTGGTACTTTGCAATTCAAATCAGCCAGAGCGTTAGCGAGTTATGACTTGTCAAAGCTAAAGCTATGCGATCTTTTGGCCCCTTTTTCTACCCACGGCTCAGTATCGATCAGGATGCAACTAGTTTACTGTTGTGAACCGTTAGAAATCCACATTAGTGGGTTAAATAAAGCAACACAAAGGGTAGCATCGCTCTAAAAAACACACAAGTGGTATTGATTGTAGTTTTTATATGCTGTGGTTGTGGATATATTCAACAGGGACACAAAACACTTGGGTCAAAACGTAATGTGCTGCTTTTATCCGTGGCGTTTCTGATAATACGTATTTGCATCAATGGGTTTGATTCAAAACGACCAACAAACAGAGTTGTTGTTGTTGCCGATTTCTCATTTGGAGAAGGTGTAATTTTGTTATTTAGCCCTAAAAACTTGAAACACTCAACACAGTCTTCACCTATTGATACCAGACAGTTAATCAATCAGATGTTGAATGGATTAAATGGAAACTATTTCTACATAATAAGAGCCATCAGTAACCCTCAGTGCTATTACATAAGCCTCCATTATAAATCTGCCTCCAATGAGTCGCTGTAATCAAAGCACATTATTTTCGCAGCATAACAACGAGTCATATCCTTGCCCCCTCGCAAATGAAATAACATCCAAAACACTGAGAATAATTGTGCTGGGCTTTCAACAGGCTGGTTTTTCTGGTTTTGTTATATATTTACAGAGGGGATAAACAAAGATATAAAGCGTTCACACAGGTTTCACAGATTGTTCAGTACAGATAATAAAATAAAGCCCTGAGGCCATGGTGGGCTTCTCTGCTCAAAATAATTCAGAACAAAGATTTTCAAGTGATAAAGAAAACAAAGAGGGCCAGAATGAGACATAAAACAGTGTGGGCTTAAAACCATAAATATGAGGAATATCACTGATGTTATTAATGCTGGATGTTCAGCTTTAACACTCAGTCACTGATGTTTTATTTAGTGCATGAGCAGATTCCTTCTTCTGGTTCATCTTTCATTTTGTTTCGGTGAAAATTCATCAAATTAGGTGCAATAAATAAGGATATGTGCAGAGTTTCTGCATCAATGTGTGATTTATATTCATCTAAACTACACACTTTTCCCAATTGTGTTCATAAAAACATGATTTAAGAAGCATCATGTTCCCTTCCAAAGTATATAGTATATGAATGTAATTTCTAGGGGGGGGACAGGGTGACCTACACAGCAGCAGCACTGTGCCAAATGCATCCTGGGTAAATGATGACTGAAGCTGCTGGACGTGACTCAAAAAGTAACACGCCATGACTAAATATCGTATTTCATATTTGAACGGTCCCTGGTATTATTAAGATAGCCAAGGAGCCGCTAATCCACCTAATCTGAACCCTGTGTTAATGGACATAATCTGAGCCGTTATCGCTCTTCATTGTCAGCCGGCGCAGAGTCCGTGAGGCGTTTAAGGTGAGGGGGATTTCACACCGCCATTGAGGCAATTTGAAAAGGGAGAGAGAGAAAAAAAAAACAATGAGATTATTGAGCTCCTCACAGACCGAGGAAACTTTTCGCTTCTACTTCTTAAAAACATGCAAGGACACCGCTCAAGGTGACGGACTGTCCGCGAGAGGAATTTCATTAAAAAAAGAAGAAAAAAAAGCAATTACTATGTGAGTGTTGGTAGCATAATGTTTTCACTGCTGCTACTGAGGTCAGACATCAACATTATGACCTGTCCTATTCATTAGTGTCCATCAGAGGAGTTTGTATACGGTAGCCTACGTAACTTGTTCTGTTGTTTAAAATGCAAGAGATGGGAAAACACGACGGAGCGCTTGGTCGATAGAGGGTTGGATGTAGTGAAAGAAAGAGGTGGAAGAATTCCTAAGTAAAGCACACAGGTACCGGAGCTCATTCACATCAGGCCTGTTTAGACCCAACATTAAGATGCGTCGCCACGTGCGCCTCGAGTGACCACTTGTGATCGGTTCTCACTTCCCTGCTCTGTATGCAAATAACAAACGTTATGTGTTGTTGTTTTCAACCAGCCTTACTGTGACGGACGGGTCTGTTATCACTGACGTTCTCTACAATGACATTATGAAACTGGCAGAATGAATAAGACTGCAGCAGAGGACGCCGGTTCAGTGGACGGTCCTTCACCGGTCCTACCACCTCCGAACCTGGTCTGAGGAACCGGATCTCAAATGTGTCCTCAATGCATCATGGGTAGGCTAGCTTCAAGGACTGAATGATTAATTAGAAAATTAAAAGGTGTTAGCTACAAGTTCCTCCCGGCCAGTAGCCTACGTGTCACACTCGCCCACTCTCGCTTCAACCTTCAATTGTAGGCTACTGGTTGTCAGGTAACACGCCTATAGGGAGCGGCTAGTAGCTAAAGCTAAGCTAGCGCTAACCACATTTAACGAGCGGCAGCTCCGGTGTTGACAACGGACTGGAAACACATCTGAATCATTTGACACTAACTCACCTGCAGATGAACCCGACAAACCGGCAGCATCACGCCTTCACCGGAAACGTCACAGCACCGGCTTACTGTTAGCTAGCATTAGCATTAGCGTTAGCATTAGCATTAGCGTGATGCCATTTCTCCACAGAGCTATCACAATCTGGCTCCCACTGAGCTCCGTCTCACGTGACATCAATGTACTAATGATGTTGGCGCAGAGATGATTTCATGTTGATGTTGCCAACGTAACCAGATGTAGATAGGCCTGTTTAAAATTTGAATTGAACTAGATGTCCGAGATGTTTCTCCTCAGGAACGAAAAGGTTCCTGTGGTCCATGATTGTTTGCATTTCGACCATGACCTTAAGTCCAGGAAGGTTTGAACAAATGTCCAATGATGTACATGAAAGGAATAGAGGTAAATGCACTACACCTCCAGTCCAGTTGGTGGCAGTAATTAGAGGATGAAGGCTGCTGATTTAAATTCCCACTGGATGTCATCTAAAACTCACCTTGCAGTTGCAGGAGAGTGAAATGAAATGCAACCAACATTTGACCAATCAGAAATGTTCAAAACTGCTGAGTTGCTAAATTACTACCCCCAAATTTAGATCTTGGTTCCAACATGAACACAGCTCCTCCAAAGGTTCCTCGTTTGTGTGATGACAGGTTGAATCATTTAAGATGGACATTAACGCCAGATCTGTATATTATCACCGGCTCTCATGCAAATCCAAAAGCTACTGCAGCAGGAAAGACACATTAAAACTCCTTCGTGCCCTTAGAGAAATTAAAGCAAAATTTTAAGAGTTTGTTTTATGTGGCGACAAAACCCGTGAACATGAACTCTGAAATATTGGCTGTTGTTTTGACTTTAACATCTCGAAATGATGAAGTACAAATGAGCGACCATAAAACCTAAGATGCTGTGTAATAAACAAAGTATTTCTGACTTGTTGAAATGCTGCTTAGAAATCACCCAGATGACCCCATAAACACACACAGCGAGGGTAACCGTCCTGCTTTCCAATCATCAGCAGGTTGCAGACGGTCGTACCGGGCAGTAGTCAGAAAAAAAATCTTGCTCAGCACACAGTGATTGGAAATTGCAAATCTGAGTGCAGTGCCATAGCTGCAGAAACTCTCCTGTCTCTTTGGGACAAGTTGATGCAGTAAGATTCATTGAGCAATTTATGGCTGCGACTGTAGGCAGCGCACAACAAGCCAATCTGATACAGTCTGTTGTTATTGCCTGTCCGGCTGGGTGATGGTATATTCTGTAGACGTAGCCACACACTGCAGAGAGGCTGGAACTGTTACATTGATTTATTCAGTCAAACTGTAGCTGCCAAATGATCGTACATTTTTATTATTGGGAAAATTCACTTCCTGTGTTTGTACCAGAGGATTTTTTGGGGCTGCACTGGTGAGCTCAACGTCCACCCTTCAAGGTCGCCGCCACCACCACCCTCACATATCATTTGTGACAACTGTGGAGAAAGGGCCAAAGTGTACAGAGAGCTGAAATACCACTGATCTCTTGAAGGCTGCATTTTAGGGTTTGACTGTAACACAAAAAGACGGCGAATACTCTGTTCTGTCGTCACCAGGCCAATTCGCCAAAAGCTGTTTTGGACTTGACCGTCAATCAGCTACGAGAAGTCTTTGAAGGAAGGATGCTTGAGACGAGCTGCCGGCTCTCTGCAGGTATACTTAGGCCCAGTTTGGAGCAACAACAACAAAAAAGAAGTAAAAAGCAAACTCACATGCAAACCACTGGAGGTACGAGAGCGTGTTCAAACTTTCAAGAATGAATCCAACTGTCTAACGTGAGAGGAAAGAAATCAGTCAACTCAGAGAGGCTCCAGCAGCTCTCAGCACGACCAACAGCATCTCAAACACAAGACCGAACTGAGCAAAGCACCTTGTTGTTGAGTGCTGTCCGACCCTGCACCGGGAAAATATCCACATTTCATCAGTAGTCGAATCTTGTGGAGGAGAGAGGTGTCCGATTCAAGAATCATAACACTTAAAGTAAAGGTCACTAAAAAAGACATAAGATATCTTCTAATTACTGCTTGTTTGACAAAGACATTTCCTTTATTCATATAAAGAAATCGAGCAAATACTGATGACTGATGTTCGTGTTGGAAAACTTGATACTTTGAGTTTAACAGAACTTTGATTCCCAGCAAATATTTCTCTCTTTGACCTATCAGCCCTCAGAAGGATGATATAATAATAACCTAGAGTAATGTCTGCGATCTTACACAAGAACCTGAGAGGCGAAACCCAGGGCAGAGCAGATCCGCTAATCAGTAGCTGCAGCTTAAAACTGTCTGGGAGTCTGAGACGAGACGTTTCAAGGAGGAAATCAGACTGAAACTGTGAAATTGGAAGGACAAAAAAAGTAAATACACAGTTGAAAATGGCAAATAAATGTTTACCAAATTGTACTCTTACTAAACACTTCAAAGAAATAAACAAAAAAATATGTTAATGCAGGTCTAGTGTGTGGTGTTTAGTCTGTGTAATAAGGCCTGGCTCGGTGCATTAAACATGCATCAGTATTTACTGGTTGGGTAAATTCCAAGACATGGAGTTTTATTATTCCGCAGGACCGCGGCTATGAGGATAAATCCTCTTTTAGCACCGATCATAATTAATGCATTGGTGGAGAGAACCTGACCAGTGCTGCTCCTGCGGTAGTCCACTCTACTCCGCTGTTTGACGACCGTTAGCTCAGAACTAATTATTTGCATTGGTTTTTTACCAACCGTCTGTAGTCTGGCCTCAGGCGTTTCCTTTCTCCAGTAAAGTGCACTCCAGACTATAAGCGAGCGTTTCATGCAGTAGAGGAGAGGGAAGGATTTTTTACTGTTTGGATAAAAAAGAAGAAGAAAAAAAGAAACTTTTGCATAATACCAAAACACCTCGCAGGCTCCCGTACACTGCAAAAACTCAAATCTTACCAAGAAATCTTACTCCTATTTCTAGTCAAAATGTAATTTCTTTACATTCGTGTAGATATGCATATGTGATTGTGTGAGTGGGTGCAAATTTGTGCATCTAAGTGTGTATGTGTTGAAGTTGACATATGATTGTTTGCACTTGCACTCTTTTTGTTTATATATACTTGCACTTTTCCTTTTTTGTTTTCGATGTGATTTATAATTGATTTTGATTGATTTTTGTTGTGAAGCACATTGAGTCTGCCTTGTGCATGCGCTTTATAAATAAAGTTGAATTGAATTGAATTGAATAGTCAAAACAAATCTCATTATACTTTGAATAAGACTCATCATATGAAAACCACTTTTCTTTGCTTCTTTCAAGCATATTTTCACTTGAAATAAGTAGAAAAATCTGATAGTGGAACAAGTTTTTCTTCCTTATTTTGCTTATTTCAAGTGAAAATTTGTTTGGAACAAGTGAAAATGATATAAAAACAAGTTCATTTTTAGGTGATGAGTCTTTAAGTGGAAAGAGATTAGTTTTGACATTTTGACGAGAAATATTCTTGGAGAGATTTTGAGTTTTTGCAGTGCAGCAGTCGTCCTCCCCTCTGCAGCCGAGCTGGGAGCTAAAGTTGATGGATGGCATCCGAGGCGTGCAGCTGTGAACCTGCAGTGTATTTGTTTCTCTAACGTACGGCACCAATGCCAGGGCTAGCATGTCCTCTGCCAGTAGCAAAAATAATCACATTAGTCCTTTTCATCTCTCCTCCCACCACCTCCATCTCTGTCTTCTCCACCACAGTCATTATGTCTCAATGATCCCCTCTTAGTCCAATCCCTCTCTCTCACCCTGCCTGCCAAAGTGCCTCTCTCGACAACGGTAATTCTCATTAATTATCACCGCAGGCATGTTCCAGTGCCAGGCGGCCCCAGGTGGCGAGCCTCAGTCAAACCTCCTCGTTCCCGTTGGAGGGCCGAGCCGGGCTGGAGCAGACAAGAGGTCGGAGATCTTTACCACCCGTCGGCGCGGCGGAGTTCAAACCCCGTGTTGGAGGATGGAGGCAGATTAATGGTTTCTGTTGCACTGACTGTGGATCTGAACCCGACCCCGAAGGCCAGGAGGAAGGAGGAGGACGCCGACGGTTTGTGGCGATATTGAGCAATCCCCTCTCCCTCTCACAGGCGCCTCCGAAAACATCCAATTATTTCCTGTTTCCTCAGCATTTTCCATAATAGGACAGTGAGGGTGCTCAGACATCTAACCTGTCTGGCTGAATTCAAACAAACCCTGGTGCATTTTTAACAACTGCTCTGAGACCAGTCTGTGGTTTTGAAAGCAGAGCGACCGTATCGCTGTGTGACTAAAAGTATTTAATGAGCCTAACGACTATTAAACTCATCTGCTGATCATAGACGGTGTAGAAAGCAATCTCCTGATGGGGGAGAAGTTTATTGCCCATATTCATTGGGTAACCGTGGTAACACCTGAGCAGTCAAATTTGATTAGTGAGTGAAGAGAAAGTCTGTTTTTGGAAGTGACAGCGTGTAAGCTAAGGTTACCTGCTATTAAATCAACCTGATGATCATGGACTGTTAAATACGGTGATCCTCTGTAATCTGATTACTTTGATCTGGTAAAAGCAGAAAGTGAAACGCAGTAAAAGCAGAAGTCTGTGGCGCTGGTGCCATTTAAAAATGAGTAAAAACAAATGGAGCAGCAGTGACTATCCACATTAAATTATGATAGCTAAGAGGCCTGTCTTTATAAAGTTATTAATAACAGATGAGATCCAATTCCTTTTTGACACCAGATGACTTTGTGTTTGTTGCTCTTGGTTTGTTTATAATAAATCAGACCAAAAAACCTGCAAGAATTTGAATTCCTATATTTTTCTGCAGATAAATCATTTCAGCAAGTTCTCCTACAGTATCTAGACAAGCCCTTATGTCCTCAGATATGATGCATGCTAGCATAATAGCTCTGTGTCGTCATGGTGACAATGATAAACACATGGTTCAGTTTGGAAGTTTTGGAGAAGTTGTGATTTAGGAAAATTTAGTTCAGAGTTGTTTTCAAGGTAAACTCATGCAAAACCGCTGATGTGCATTCCTGTTTAGTTTTTCGGCAAGTAGTCTCTGCATTTCCCTCTGAAACAACTCTGTGTGGTAACGTTGCGTTATTATCTCATAGCGTGGTGAATGTGCAGGTCACCAGACCGTTGTGGAGTTGTTGGATTGTGTATTTGATGAGTTTGATGAGGGAAACCAAGAAATCCCATGAGCCTCCGTAGCGTAGCTCTGAGCAGCTCACGGCTCTGCTCCACCGTTCTAAAAATAGCTTGCACCGACAATTAAAGGTACTGCTATGACTATAGGGATTATTGCAATGGGTCAATTTGACAAAATGTTGAACTATCCCTTTAAAGTGGACTGTGTCAGCTGCTCTCAGTCTGTTGTCTACAGCCTCTGACAACGCTCTGTAACTGTGCGTCACCAGGAGCCGCGGGCGCAGACAGACGACCTGCGAGGCTTGTTTTGTTACAGTAAGACCGTCATTCAGTCGTGTAAGAGCCACTCGGCGCCGACACAAGCACATCCTCCAGTCGAGCACTCTTAACTATGAAAATGTAGGTTTACAGAGTAGGAGCGGAGGTATCCAGGACTAGTACAAAGTCTCTCTCCAGGCCAAACGGTGTCATGACAGATCGGAGCGGGACGACGCAAACTACAAGGATCAGACAAACGCTCCCTGAAGACAAAGCGGTAGATAAGAAGAGAGAGGAAGGGAAGAAAAAAGAAAAACAGCCTCGGAGGATTAGAAAAAAGTGTGAGCTCTCCTGGGAAAACAAACAGAAAATGATGAAACTCTGGATAATAGAGGAATCCAATCTACATCAGCACAGCCTCATAATCCCTCACCTCTCTGGCCTCCGTCCCATCCAGGAGGAGTCGGGGAAGGGATTCGCACATCCCTATGACAACGCAACATCTCTCAAATACAAGACGTGCCTGAGAGGCCATGGTGTCTCATTAACAGTTAATGAAAAATCCTTAAGGAGAGGGGAGGAGGAGGAGGAGGAGGGGGGAGTTGTTGTTTACCCTATCTTTGCGGCATATTTTCACACCTGCTCTGCCACCGAGGGGTCGGCAGGTTTGAGCCTGAGTCGCTGCGGTCGACTCGGCCAGCTTCTCCCGAAAAACATTAAGACGCAGAGGGTGAGCCATCTATAACGTAGAATACATACTCAGCTGCAGCCACTATGAGGAATATACTGTACTATCCCACAAAATGAGATGGATAAAATAAATCTGAACCCAGCAGTCCACCTGGAAATATGCAGCAGGAGATAATTATTTCATTATGCAGAAAAAAAGATAATGACACAACCTCGTGGCTCGGAGAAGAAGACAATCTCTGCTTGTGAAATGCTGCAGTCAGTCAGTACATGGATGTGCATGAAGCGACAACATGCAGCACACATAACGGAACAAGCAGCGGCTGCAGATTAAATTATTATATGAAGATTAGCAGAAACTGTCACATCATCACAATGCACCGCGCTGATCTCCGTTTTCACACTTCGTGTTGATGAATGCAAACTGTGGGGAGAAAATAGTCTCCTATGTGAGACCAATGTCATGTTGACAGAGGAATCATTTACTGTGGCTACATCCTCCTCCTCCCCCCTCGCTTTGAGACATGTTTTATGGAGAGTTAATAAGAAAAAACCCACGTGGGAGAAAAAATATTCCGCTCATTATACTCATAACATTCAATCATTGCAAGAGTCATATTTTATGAAAATACAATGAAACAAGCCAAACAACCAGCAAAGAGAAAGTAACACTCAGTAGAAACAACAGCAGAGAGAAGAAAAACAAACAGATCCATTCTTAATGGGCAGGTTAGAGGCAGCAAACACCTGGATTCTCCCAGCAGAGCATGAACGCAGCGATAAACTGGGATTCAAACATGTAAAAGAGCAACAGCACAGATCACTCATCATATAGCTATTCAAACATGTCAGCAGTGTTTGTGTATCAACAGCATGAAAGCAGAAGCAAACAAGCAGCGACAGAAAAATGAGCTCAGCCTGTACGAGAAAATAATTCACTTTCAATACAAAACAAACAATGCACAGTGCAAACACACACACATGCATGCATACAGGAGGAGGTGTAATTGAACAGATTATCATTGAGGCCACATCATGGAGAACAAAACAACAGCCAGTTTGTATCATCCAGCACAAAACCACAACCAATATCCATTCACTGAACGCACCGTAGAGAAAGGAAGCGAACGCTGGTGCAGGTGAAGTGCTGCTGTTTCTCTGGATCAGTGGATAATACATGACATTACACAACACACTGCAGCAGCAGGCCCAGCCACCAGGTCACTGGTAACAATAGGCCTTTTCCATTAAAACCATTTTGTCTCAGTGAAACTCGCTCTTACTGGCAATGAAAAGCTAAATTCTCAACAGGCGCAGCACATTTATACAAATATATCACACAAAGCTGCAAGGCCACATGAAAAAGAGCTAGCCTACACCCCAAAAAAATGGTAGATTGCTTTTCAAGAGTTATGAAGAATGAAAGTCCAGCTTGTAAAAGTAACTGCACCCAAACTAACAAAACAACCTCCAAACCAACTTGTTCCATTATCTAGAGACAAATTAACCAAGAAAAGGAAGAGGCTAAACAAAGAAAATAGCCAATGATGGCCAATCAATGAAGAAATAGGCTATTAATCATTCCAATAAATTCAAAAGAATAACACCAGACACACACACATTCACATGCAGCCAGTTTAAGTACCACTTATCCATCCATCCAAACACACAGAGCTCAGCCCAACCAAGTGACGGCCACTGAAGCCATGCCACTAGTAGGAGACAGCTGCAGAGGCCCAGCGGCCGAGCAGCACCTTACAGTAGATGGTCGCGATAATAAGCAAGCAGCGACGCAGAAAGCAGCGAGTACAAACAGCCATGGTTCATGCAGCAGAGCCAGCAGACAAAGCGGCCACCGTAGCGTCCTTACCTTGAGCGTCCCCTCCAGAAAGTTCGGTATCAGCAGGTCCCGGTCCCGGTCTACCGGCGTCCTCCTGGTCCACCGGCGTCCTCCTGGTCCGCGGCAAAACAGAGCGTCATTCAGTAGTGCGCCGGTGATGCGTTCAGGATCCGCTAGTAAAAAACGAACAGGTGTTTTCAGGTGAATTCAATACCTGGGCCAACGAGGACAGACTGTAAACAATCTTTAGACGCCTGTGACAAAAAACAAGGTTAAACAGCAATCACCTCGACCACGATAGTCACTTAAAAAATCACAAGGGTTCAGTAGCTATGGGGGTTAACTTGTGCTAAGCAAACAAACTGCAGCCCAGCCACACTGCCTTACCTCCCGGCTCCCGACATGGAAGGCGGAAGAGGAAGTGGACTGACCGGAAGTGACAGATAGGAGGACTCAGCCTTCTTTTCGTTTTTTAAAAGTGTAAATTCATTAATGTTACACCACATTACACCACACCCAATATTTATTGAAAGCTTTCTTTATTTTGTGACTCTTTAAAAGATATAAACACCCCAGTAAACTGTAATTAGCCTAACTTTTTAGTTGTTTTTTTTCTTACTTTAGTTTATTTGTGTTCTATTTTATTTATGGCTTTCCTGTTTTCGGTTTGTTTGTTAGGCTATATTGTACTTAATTGTTGACTATATTTGCTCAGTCTCAAAGTGCAATTTTGTTGGAAATTATTGATTTGTCTTCACTAATAAAGAAGGAGAAAAAAGCCTCCTTTTATCTTATCTTTTATCTTTTTTGCTTAGTGCACTGATAGGCTCATGAACAAGGTAGGGTCATTAAGTTTTAGTACAAGTACCATAAAACTATACTTAGGTTACTTGCAGTACTTAAGTGAATGTACGTAAGTACTTTACACATGGTTGACACACAATATACCAGACCCTGCCATCAATGGGAGACTTTGCAGAATTGTTTGCATATACAGTAGACCCCCTGTCCATTTAATTAGGGATGTCTGTGCAATGAATACCAACTCACAACTCATAGAGATGCTGTCCACCATTTTGGATTTTTGTCCCACCATTCTTGTGCAAAGGATGTTTATTTATCTCTGGTTACTGTTGGTATTATACTGCAGAACATTATGTTGAGACATCTTTCTGAAATTTCCCCAACCTCAGGTTTGTAAATTAACACAAAAACCTTGATAACAAACGTGTTGAACAGACTTATTATATTCATAAAGGTAGGAGTGTATTGTTGGATTACATTAGACTTTACTGCTGTTTCTAATGGACTTTCCACTGAGTGTGTTGCAGCCAACAGAGCAGACTCTGCATGAATGGCTTTTTTCCTTTGTATTGATGTCTTGAGCATACACATTGTGCGCAGGCCAGAGCTTATTTACTTGAATTTGTATAATGTGATGTAGTCTGCACAAATAACAGAAACCAGTGAGCCTGTAAGCGTGAGGGTCCTGAGCTGAGCTGAGGGCTTTATCGCAAATGAATAAAGATAGTGCTTAGCTGTTCAAAGAGACGGTATATTTACTCTGCACATACAGCACAAAGTTTGCCATCCATCTCAATATCACATATATAATGTACATTTGTGTGTGGCCTTAATTCACACCCTGAAAAAGGAAAGTTACTGAACATATTTAGTTTTCTCAAGAGATAACATCAGGCAAATGGGCAGTTCAGGGTTTGTTTTTTAAAATGTTTTATTTTCATCGCATCACAGAACTGTTGAGTCACAGAGGAGTAGCAGCTTTATGCTATAACAGCATAAATAACATCTCAAACAGCAAAACTCCACACCAAGACGAGATAATGCTTGTTTTGCATAAACCTCTTTTCTAAAAGATAACACACTTATTTATCTGCTTTCACAGAAAAATATATGTTTTTTTTTCTGTAAACTGTCTCCGTCAAAATTGAAGTTCTAAGCAACTTGTGAACCCAAAGGAGATGATACACAATATGCCTTTTTATTCTGAGATCATGCGTTTTTATATTTCCAAGAATTTTCCATATTTGATGGATAAAAATGATTAATTTGAATTTAAAATAAGGATGTGATGTGATTAGATGGCATGAGATTAAAGTGTTTACACGCTGTAAGATGTTTCTGCACCTGAACAACTCACTGGGTTTAGTACATTTGTTCAATGGTCGTGTTTTATTAGTTTGCGATAGGAGAGAGGTTCAGGATCTGGTTATTACAGTTAGTGTTTAGTAATCATGCTGTTCTTCAGTGGAGATCAATACAGGGATTCAAAGGGAGATCATTTCTCTATTGATTTGAATGTACAGCACTGACATTTATCTTTTTTTAAAAAACCACACTCATGCTAAAACATCAAGACCAAATAAAGCAATAATGATTATGAACTCATGCTGCCACATCATTTTCTTGGTATTTTCTCCTCTATACGTTATCACTCATGGGGCTCTGGGTTCATTTCATTTCTTCAGTGCAAAATCTATGCAGTCGCACGCACTCCTTATAAAAAAAAAATCCTGACCTAATAAAAATTGAGATACATCAGAACATAATCAGTCTCATACCCTGGGGGTGCATTACAACAAACGGTCATTAAAACACTTGACAGCTACAGGAACAAATTACCTCCTGAATTGCTGAGTGGAAGAGTTTGGCAGCGGTTTTACAACACCACCCTGCTTCAACAGACTGATTTGGGTAATTTTTAATGACAAATATATCGTCATTTACAGAAGCGGCATTGATGATGAGACGAGGCGCGCAGCTTGCCTGGCTGTTTGCGTCCCCACCCGCCACAGATACCTCTGTTTGGACAGAGACCCCTGAAGGTTGAAGCAAATTTGTTTTTGTGACCCAATCTCCAAGCAGGCAGAGGCTTGATCAAGTTGACATTTAGCTTGAACACAGAGGTCACTGCAGAGCGGCTGTGGATTGGAATTAAATGAGCTCTAAGACGGTGTGTACTCAATCTCTCAATGATAATAATGGGCTGAGGGGTCTGTATGTTTGACTCCGACAGCTCAAGACGAGGTGGTTTCTCTGATTAACGCTCACTGTGACTCCAGACAGAGAAGAAGAGGCTTAATTGGTGAAATCATTCCTTTGATCATTCACTTCATGAGGAAAACTGAACCCTCATAATGCTCTTTAGATATCGGTACGTATTGGTTTCTTCTCTCCCTCGCTATTTATTTGGCCTGTTTTAAAGGGACAGTTCAACATTTTGGCAAATTGGCCCATTGCCTTAATCCCTATAGTCATAGCAGTAGGTTTGTTACCTTTATTTGTTGGTGCAAGCTATTTTTAGAACGGCGGAGCAGAGCTGTGAGCTGCTCAGAGCTACACTAGAGAGGCTCATGGGATTTCTTGGTTTCCCCCATCAAACTCATCAAATACACAATCCAACAATTCCAAAACGCTCTGGTGTTGTGACCTGCGCATTCACCACACTATGAGATAATAACGGAATATTGTTGTTGTATATATTTGATGAGTTTGATGAGGGAAACCAAGAAATCCCATGAGCCTCTGTAGCGTAGCTCTGAGCAGCTCACAGCTCTGCTCTGTTGTTCTAAAAAATAGCTTGCACCGACAATTAAAGGCAACAAACCTATAAAACTAGGGATTATGGCAATGGGCCAATTTGCAAAAAATGTTGAACTATCCCTTTAAGTGACTTCTCGCAGATATGGATCAATAGGGTGAAATGCAGCTTACCTTGCTGCACTCTGTTATGGAGAACTTCTCTCCAACTCTGTTTGAGTCAATAGCTGAAGTTAGCAGTGATGCATGCTGACTGTTTTGTTGTTGTTTATCATGTTTTTTTTTAAAGATATTTTTATTTTGATAAGGACAGTACAGAGAGAAAGGAAAGCAGGGCCTAATGCCAACATGGGATGTGCTCTCGTGCCCCAACCACTGGACCACAGAGCAGCCCGTATTTCATCATGTTTTATATGTAGAGCTCATTTTATCTCCTTTGCCATGTTGTCTTCACGCTACGATCGCTACAAGTCCACTTGTTCCCACGAGCGACTTGCAGCCTTGTTCTACCATGTGGCACTCAGACATATCGAGCAGCTGTAGCCATTTTAAAGCCTTCACGCTTGTGTTGTGATGGCTGGCAGCTTTATCACAGCGAGCCCGGGGCCGCTGCGTATCTGGACGGCCTCATCCCTGACTCATTCCTCTGCTGGGGTGCACAGCGAGGTTATGTCATTCCAGCGGGCGAACACACTGCGGAGACACGGCCTCTGCCAGGCTGCATCACAGCACTGCTGCTCCTGTTTGGATGATCACAGATTATACCCTGGAAGCTCTCCCTCCCTCTTCCTCTCTCCCTCTGTCTCACAGCGGAGTCGTTTTCTCGTCGCTGTGAGAGTGTCAGCGTGGCCGCAGTCACCTCACCCCCAATTTACTGCCCTGTAAATGAGAGCATTCACAGCTAATTTGATCCTAAATCATGTGGCAAAATGTCACAGATCTTCATGGCAGGTGCAGAGGAGACTGATCAGAAAGATAGGGCTGCATGTGCTGCGGAAGTGGGAGGAGCTATTTTGTATGCACCTGGTTGGATTTCCCAACTATAGACAATGCAATGCAGTGCACAAGTGGTGTATGGGAATCTATCAGTTCAATAATGGGAACAAAATATTAAAGTTAGTTCAACATTTTGGCAAATTGGCCCATTGCCATATCGCTATAGACATAGCAGCAGGTTTGTTACCTTTATTTGTCGGTGCAAGCTATTTTTAGAATGGCGGAGCAGAGCCGTGAGCTGCTCAGAGCTACACTACGGAGACTCATGGGATTTCTTGGTGTCCCTCATCAAATATACAATCCAAGTACAGTTTTTCAGCATGTCTCTGTACAGTATTTCCCTCTAAAACAACTCTGTCTGGTAACGTTTTGTTATTATCTCATAGCGTGGTGAATGTGCAGGTCACAACTTGTCCACCAGAGCGTCTTGGAGTTGTTGGATTGTGTATTTGATTAAGGAAACCAAGAAATCCCATGAGCCTCCGTAGCGTAGCTCTGAGCAGCTCACGGCTCTGCTCTGCCGTTCTAAAAATAGCTTGCACCGACAATTAAAAGTAACAAACTACTACTCCTAAAACTATAAGGATTATGGCAATGGACCAATTCTCCAAAATGTTGAACTATCCCTTTAACAAATTATCTGTTTTGTTTCGTCAATGCAGAGTCAAGAGTCCTAGTATGTGCACACGAAAACTTTGAGGTGGAAACTTCAACTGCGACTCCCATGGGGCATTTCTACGAGAAGCATCTAATCACCGAGCTGAAAATTCTGTTTCATGCGCCGCTAACAGCAGGTGGGAGCTAAAGATAACAGTGGTGAGAGAAAAACCTAAAAACACAATCTGCAGCTTAAATCAAATCACTCTTTAAATTCTGGGTCGAGTTGTGAGTGAGTTCAGCTGCTAAAGACATGTTGTGTTTTGTGACTTATGAAGAAGCAGCGCTCACTACAAGCCCCCTCCCCTCTGCAGGTCTGCAGCACTTACACATTGTCCACTGTGTTAACTAGTGTTAATGATCCACAGGGTGCTCCTGGTTAATTGACTGACCCCCTCCAGCTCATTTTATCATCATCACTTCTTTCCTGGTTTAATCAGCTTCACTCAGGAGTTTCCAGCTGCACAACTTCTCTCAGTATTTCTAATGTTTCAAGTGCAAATTTCCTGCAGGCAGCTCATGATGCTAATTAATAATAATAAGTCTTAATAATAGTCATTGCCGCTGATGATCTCATCAATAATGGATTGTTGTGGTGTTGTTTAAGACACTTTGACTTTGTCCTGAGGGTGACACCTGAAACCTCCCCACCTGTTCTTGTTATATAATGAGATTTAAACGCCCCATCAGTGCATGTTTCAGTTGTAAATGACCACAAGTAGCTCATATTGGAGTAAAATGAGCTTAAATTGTTCATTTGTTTTTATCCGGTAATTGGATTTTCACCTCCTTTGTTAGATTTGGTTCCATCTGAGTCATGTTGATTGGCTGTCTGTTTTATTTAGGGACGACCCTCTAACAAAGGTGTGTATTTAATCTGAGTGTCTGTGTATATTACTTTCCCATTTTACTAAAATAAAATAAAATAAAGGAGAAGAAAAATGCCGAAGACAATATCTTTTCTAAAAGTGGCATCGTGCAGAAAATGATTAGAAAACCATTTTAGTCTATAAAGCAGTGGACATATGGGTTGTTGTCACTTATGGTTCTGTCTGTGGATGCAAACAAAATAAAAGTTTATAGAAATATAAAAAACTTCAAATTCTCAATGAATTTGATCCAAACTCTTTTTTAACTTTGATTTTTTTCTCCTCTCAGCTTAATTGAGAATTCTCAGATGATCAAGAACTCGTTTATACTCGGCCTATTATACAACCAATCCTTCTCTTGTTTTGCCAGAACTAAATAACTCCATCTGTCTACACAGGAAATGAAATGACTTTGTCTTTGGTAGTTACTCATTAGCCGTGTTGTTCATTAACCCCCCCCCCCACACACACACACACACCCCCAACCTGAAATGTCTGATGTCATAACAGATTTTTCACACCAGCACAAAAACCCAATGCACTCATTTGTTACAGCGGGCGGCTGCGTTTCATTTACAGCTGTGTCGCCTGCCTCATCTTTTCAGACAACAGGAGAATGCACGCTCCTTCATTCATCACATAGAAGACCAACGTTACAGATTTGTCAGGAGTTCAGCAGAACGGAGACTGAACCACACTGGAGATCAGGTGCGAGTGACAAAGGCGCTCAAAATAAGATGCAGACAGACGAGGACACAAGTGAGTCAGGTCACGACAGAACTGGGCGAGGCAGGGCTGGAAGAAAAACACAAACAGGTGAGTCCAAGGCAAAACTACCAATCTGAAATCCAAGAAATGTGTAGATATTAGATTAGGTTTTAGTGGGAGTTTTTGTTACTCTGGCTAAAATTGGATCAACTGCAGGTAATGCACCAAATATGCATGATTTTTCACATAATCCTACCCTAACAAAACCAGAACTATCCCTTTAAATCAGGAGAATCTCCAAAAGCAGAACAGAAAATAGAAAGTTTTTCCTGCAAAACCCACAGAGAGAGGAAAGCAGAGCTGAAGATGAGGATGGAGGGAGAAAAGGTTCAGGTCCAGCTGGAGAGGAGAAGTGTCCAAGTGCAGAGCTGTTCCAGGGCAGAGGGGTCGGTTTGTTGGGTTGGCGAGGAGATCACATGCACACATAGCAAGAACACACAATGAAAACACAACCACATCCTCGTAGATTGTGTTATTCATTCACGTGTCAGGTGTTGTTACTGTCACCACACTGTTTCCTGTGTTTACAGGAAATACTCCGCCTCACTTTGTAACCAAGGTGAGTGCATGATAAATAAAAGTCATGGAGGGGAAATAAGGGAGAAAAAACAAATTCATCATCCTCTCTCACAGAATGATGGATGATCCAAGACAAAATCTCATTTAATGGTTGATAAATAAATCAGCACATTTACAGTTACTCGTTATTTCCAGACTTTGACAACCCCGCAATTACAGTTCTCCACCGTGATTCCCGGGCAGCATTAGCTTTTGGAGGATGAAAGACGTCGAGAAGCTTCACACATGGTGAAGACGAAGAAGCGAGGCGGTCTCTTTATAAAAAAAAAAGAGAAGAGAAGAACACACACACACACACATGCAAGATACCTGGAGTGTCAGCAGCTGTGCCACGCTCTACTGTGTTGAAGGCTTGATGAAAACAGTGCTGCACTTGACTACCAATCTACCACCCTTGGGAAGGGGTGTAGGTTTTGAATGAGCTTGATATCCAGTGAATGAGAAATAAATGCCTCTCTTAAGTACCTGTCAGCGGCGCGAGCGGAGCAGCAGCTGCGTTACGCTTCGCTCACAGCTTTTTAAAGGCATCTCCTTCTGAATGCCGGGGACGTGGAGGTTACTGAATGAGCCGGTGAAAACGTAAATGCTCGCACATTAATACGTGACAGATTACACTTTCATTTGACACTTTAGACGTTTAGCTGACACTCTAATTAAGAGGAGTTTAAAGTAAGCGAAGCAGGACAGTAAAATTCAAACCCTCAGTTCGGTAAGTCACCGAAACAATACAAAAATCAGGATGTAATTAGGCCTCGTTTATTTAAATAGAATACACTTAACATCTGGTTTTTAATTGCTGAAGAAAATTAGGGGCAAACTGAAAATATAAAGATGTTCAGCGTCAGATCAGTCAGTTATGTGTCACTTTACACAACTAGACCTTTAATCAGACACAGAACAGCAATGGGGACCGTGCAATATGGCCGACAGCTCCAGGAACAGTTTTACTGGACCTTCATTGGGAATTGACCGATCCAACTGGTTTATCATTCATAGAGTCAGTACATTTACATGCACAGTGGAGTTGAGCTATGTTATGTCTTGAGTAGGACATTTACCTGCTGTCCACTGTCCCAGTATAAACAAGCAAGTTTGTCCAATGTCGCCAATACAATAAAAGGTTTGGTTTAGGCCTACTAACACAACGTCATGTTTTGCATTCAGTTCAGATTTCTTAATTTCAACCTTGCACACAATCATTCCACGTGTCTGTTATTGCAACCATGGTGACAGGATGACCCAACCAAGTCATTCTTGTGTCTAAACCCGTCATGACATGCTTTGAGACTGTCTTTGTCTTTGTGCGGGGGAAATGGACATTTTGTTGCTAGGCGACACCTAGTGGTCATAATTGATTATGACAGGAGCAAAGTGAAAAGAGTGTTGACTTTGTTTTGTCTGCAAATTTGCACTTCTTTAAATTGTTTGCACTATATTGCATTGTAGTACTATAATAGTTTAACTATTGTAAAGCGCATTGAGTTTGCCCTGTGCATGAAATGCGCTTTATAAATAAAATTGAATTGAATTGAATTGACATAGGTTGGATGGATCAACAAAACAGTGGCGTTTGATTCCCATGATGAGTTGCCCACATTTTACAACATGGACTGTTCTTCAACCAAAATTTACAATCCTTATCGAAATGTAATCAGGCCTTGACCATTATTATATTAACCATGGTAGTGATTGGTGTTTATTATGACGGCCAAGGTCCGATGCAGATGCCATACCTTCACCTCTCTCCATCCTCCCCTCACTACAGATCTGTTCTTCCCTCCCTCTCTCCTTCTCTCCTTCTCTCTAGCAATATTTTACATACATCCTGTATGTTCTTCATCCTGACCTTCTCCTCCCTTTCCTCCCCCTCTCCCCTCATTAGTATTCATGACAGCGTGGCCTATCTATCCCAATGAATGCTGTTGCATTTAGAAAATGTTGCAGCCGTCACATTCCCGCCTAATTTTGGGTCATCATGATGAAAAATCACCAGGGTTTCCCCGGGAGCCTCTGAGCCGCAGCCTGGAGGAGCCTCCATCCATGTGTGTGTGTGTGTGTGTGGTCCAGGTATTACTCATGTTGTGTGGATGCAAAATCAGTTTACACAGTCACAATAAGGGCAGACAAAGCAAGTTGACATTATGTGAATCATTACATGTTTAGATGTAGTTATAGTTGTACTTTATAGTGATATTTGGGCTGACTGTGTGAGGTACTTGTACACAGTGAGTGTATTGCAGTAGATTCAGATCAATTTGGATAAACAGACACTAGCTGGTACAGGAGCTGAGCATGTGCAAGGTCAGCAGGAAAAAAAAAACATGTTTGAGTCGATACCAGCTGATGCTCACACTTTATTTCAGATGTTTTCACAGCTCTATCTCACCGTCAATCAGCGCTTTGCTTCAGAACGACTGTACGTTTTCTCAGTTGTTGAACGACCACACTCCCACACGCTCCGATCTCTCTGACTCCCTGGCAGCTGATCTACAGCTCAATACAATAAGTGCCATATGTGCAGTTGCATGTTGAGATATATACAGTATAGTGCAGGGCAGCGTGGCATGTGCTTCTTCAGATTGTGTCATAAAACAGATAAAACTCATAAGAGTCATTGCGTGGTTTATCTGATCTTACCATATCTTATCTTGTCTTATGTCAACATATGTTGCGCCAACAATATGCTGCACAATTGGACAGATTTGGTCCCTAGAGGTTGAATAGGTATGTACTGTATGTTACCTGGGTTAATTTAACAAGATCTGCAGAATCGTGTTTTCTTGAAAAGGTGTGACATTAATTGTTTTTTTTCTTGTGTTCAGACAATGAAATCAAGAACTAATATATACGAGAAGACGAAATGAACAATCTAAAAGGTGTGAAAAGTATTTTACTATCAAGAAAAGTAATGTAAGATATAATAGTATGTTGGACCTGAGGGGTCAACTTATTCAACTGCAGTGCAGGACATGGCATTGACTTTGCATTGGGAGATGTGGGGTTGATAGTATGTTGTGGGTGTGAGAGCGCCAGACGAATCAAAAACAGAACATCGCCTCAATATGCCTGAAGTTGGATAAGGGATGCAAATGCTATGCAGTCTTGCATGAAGCAGGACACCTGTTCACCTGATAGGCTGAACCCTGATGAGTTTCCAATGAGCTCATCGTCAGATAAAAAATACCACACTTTTGCCCTGTTATTCAAACCATGTGGTTAAAAATGGACCTTGAATTACGATTGTTCTGACAAACTGCTGCTTTCAAGGTCCACAGTGAATTTGCACCGTGCTCGGTCATGGCTACTATTATAACATTCATATGCAGCAGTTCATGCATTAAAATGCTGCTCTTATGAACTGCATTAACATACATTTTCATGTGACACGAGTGTGAGAACAATGAAACAGATTAGAAAGAAGATTAGAAATGCTTAACAAAAAAAAAGTACAAGGCCATGGCTTGAATTTTTTAGAAATATACACACCTGAGTCCTGAGGCGGCTCCGTCCAGACATCAACGAATTAAGTCAGTGATTAAATTATTGATGATTGTTTTAACATTTAAACCGTTTTGGGTCTGAATGTAACATTGAGAAGAATATTTCAGGGAAAAATGGCACAGCAACGATTTGATTGAATGTAAACACACAAAATAAAGAACGCATGTTAAAATGTAAGAATTAGATTTATATAAACATAACTTCTGATGGACTGTTGTTTTTGCTGTTGCAGTACCACAAGTGGCCAGTAGGAAAATTTGCATTCAGGCTGAATGGCAGCGCTGTCTCTACATGACCTTTCCTCTACCACCACCCTCAGGCCAAACATGACATTTTTGCCCCATTAGTAGCTCAAGTTGTTATCTCTCATTATTTCATCCAAGTAGGAAAAAAAAAAAAAAACAAGATTTCTGCTGTGCGATGAAGATTACACATCGCAGTGCTTCCTTTGGTCTTGTTCCACCGACGAATACCAGGCCAATACATTTTACTTCCATTCACCGAGAAAGATATCAGAGCCGCTCAGAAATCTATTGTGCATTGTCCACGGTGAGCTTGCTTGCAGTCAATCTTCACAGGTCAGTGGAAGTCAATAGGAAAAGACACACACACACACACACACAGAAACACACACCTGCTTTTTGTGGTGACATCGCTGACTAAGCTGCTGTGGTCTTCTTTTTTTTTTTTTTACAGTGTGTTTATTGGCTTAACTGATGCTGACAGTGCATTTTGAAGGGAAAATGAAATAATTGTAACACAGTATGTACAAGCTGCAACAATAGACCTCAGTGTCCATATGCTGCAGTGAAGCCATAATCATAACATATAAGCCTCTCTGTCAAAGGAAGAGTCACGTGATTATTTTGTATACATTTTGCCAAGAAATGCTGCATAGAGAGGATTTTGAAGGGGTTGTTTTCTATTCTTACTTTATAAATCATTACAACACAATCAGGTTAATTACTGATAATGCACAGACTGAATGGATTAATCAGAACAGGAGTCAATCTTTTGAATTATCTTCCAATGTGACCTTCAGTCCTCTGTCATGCTTTTTCATCAGCTTTTTTTTTATAAGCCCCACCACACAATCCTGAACTATTTTACACTTGATTTAATGTTGACTTCAAATAACATGAGTCCAGACGATGTGATTGTTTTTGTTTGATTAAAGGCCTCAGGGTAGATTTGTGTATTAAAGCTCCATACATTATAAAGGTAAATGTCCATGTGTAGTGTGATTATAAAGCAGCTCTAGGTTCTATATTAATACTGTGAAAGTATCAAAGCCTCAGTCCACAGAGAAATGCACACAGCCTGTATTCAGAAACTGAGCCTTAAAACCAGCCGTCAGGACTTCCTGTCACTTTGTGATGTCACAAAGCCCCGTCCACCATCACCTGGACCCACCATCCAACACTTGCAGGATTTGGTTTCTCTGAGTGTTTAATTCTGAAATAACTCTGATCACTCGAAAAACAGGCAGCCAATCAGAAGACAGACACCAACCAGTTGTTAATAGAGCATCAAACAGAAGATGAGAGATGATGGAAAACTATACTGACATAATAATCAGTTTATATTATATCTGAAGGGAATGGATATAGAGGATGAGTTTGCACAGAAGGTGATTAATTAAAAAATCTTTATCCTTGTCATAAGGTCAATTTCCTCACCAACTTGTTGAAATGAAACAAACCACAAAACAAAACAATCCTTTCACCTCAGAGGGGAAAAATCAAAGTGTCTAAGGTTTCAAAAGTGATGTGGAGGATCTACTTTCTGATGTCAGGGGAGCAGTTTGATGTATAATTAAAAATGTTGGACCAATTTTCACAATCCAGTTGATCCTGCACAACAGCTGGCGGTACAGTAGATACACATCGCCCGAGGGAATCATCGTCTTTTCAGAAAAAATACTCACGTCTTTCCTGCAGCTAATCTTCATTCATATATACAGAATCCACCTCTTTTCAGCCTTTGATGGTTGAGGAGAAACAGCCTGGTTCAGGGTGAGGTAAACATTAGGAATCGCACTTCAGGTTGGAAATATTCTTTACTGTACATCCAGAGAGCTGCAGTCTCCATCGAGTCTTATAGGGTCCTTGTCGTCATTGACCCATGCAGTGCATCATGGGAACTAAACAGCCAGAGGAGAAGAAATGATTTGAAGGTAGATTCCTACTGATGTTTGAGCCTCCTATACATTTTCTCAACCTACGCAACCCCTGCTCTGGCCTTGGTAATGGGTTTTCCCCAGCAACTATTAGGTAACCAGAGAGGAAAGTGTCTCTGCAGCGATAGGTCATCCCCAGTTCTTTATGGACCAACCAACCAACCAACCGCCCACCCTCCTTCATATCAACAACTACGAAGTGAAAAACCGTCAGCATGATCGATGATCCCCAGAGGATGAACCACGGTGATGATTGGGACGTTTTCTCCGCTGCCACAAGGTCAACGCTCATGGTGTCATGGAACCGGCAACTTGAAGGTTAGCGCAGACATTCAGGATGAAATATAAGAGCTCTCGTGATCCCATTTAACCTTGTGTCATCACACAACACACAACGTCTTTGTTCATTCATTTATTTGTTTAGTAATTTATCATATTTTCATTTTGTTTGGGACTATGCAATTTTGAAATGTCGAAACAGGATGTGAAACTTGTTTGTTGCACAAGATAGCTTTTGCAAACTCAACTCCAGTCCCAAGTTGGGTTTTAAAACCGTCACTTGCAAGAATAACAAGAACAACACAAAACAGATAACAAATACAATGACGGCTCAAAAAACAGGCAAAAAAAAAAAAAAGAGCAAAGAAGCAACACATGGCTGCACAAAAACTAATATATGGTGTGTTTGCCCTGGAGAAGTGACAAAATGAAGTGTGCTCAACTCAGTTATGCATACTAAATAAATATTTGATTGTTATTGATATTATGTGTGATGTAGATTTTTCTCTCAATGCAGAGCACAAATCCACACCTGGGAATATTTCTTTTAAATAAATTTTGGATGCTGATGAAACCGCTCAACAATGCTCATTGAAAATAAAGATTACCACTGTTTTAATATATATACTTTTTATTGATGTGAGTTATGAGTTGGTCTCGTGGGTTGTTGTGTAGCCTTATAATGATGACTATAAAACAGACTGTTTCCTGGTTCGACGGCACAGCGCTGGGATCTGGTGAAGATGTCTTGTGCATCAGGTGTAATCGCAGCTGTAACCCTAACATGACAGCCATCACTTGCTCCAGTGCAGTTAACTAAACGCTGCATGACCGGCCAAGTGTGCAAAGCTTTGCTTTAGATCAGTGTAGCTCCTGTCAGCGCATGATGGATGATCTGGTCCTTAGAGGCTGAGTCGCACCGCTATGACTCTGTGTATTAGCTTGTGTACAATAGTGTTGGGGACGCTAAATGGGTGAGGAGCTTCGCTGTAGGTCGGGTGATGCACAGGCCAGATAATCAAGGATAAGGACACGGTCGCAGCCACGATGCCCCTGGAAGTTCGTCATGAAGCTGAAGGTTGTGAAAGTAGAAGTGTTAAAGTTTTTAAACCATAAACATACATTGATGCTAAATAAAGCTCAGACTTTTAGCTTTAATGCTAAAATGTTACATGAAACAGACACAGCTTGAAACAACAGTAATTCCTTTATGTTTAAAGTATTGTAATTAATGCAGACATAGACATTTAGATTAATGCTCTAATTTAAATACAGTACATACGAGGCCACTGGCGTCATGCAGCCTTAACTAACGTCCAAGTGGAACCTGAAATACCAACGAATACATAAATACATGAGAATTCATGAGGACGTCAGGACTTTACTTCTGCATCAGTGGGAACCTTTTCAGTTTCAATGCACACATGGCACATAAACATAACTGCACAATCATTTGCACAGACAAGTGATTTTTTGACCATGTGTCCGTGCAAGCCCGCAGCCAGGAAACAGCCTTTTGAATGGCTGAGTCGACCTGCAACATGCAGTATAGCAGCAGCAGCAGCGGCTGACGCAGCAGAAGTACTTGAGCGTAAAGCTGGTGATAAGTGTGCTCGGGGCTCATGGAGATGTGGTGGGTTTTCAAATCTATTTAATATGAGTTCAGTTAACACAGAAGCGAGGCAAAGAGGAAGGAGGGAACCAACACTATTAGGATGGCTTGAATTTGTCAGACGGCTTTTTAGGTTTTTCTGGATTTGAGAGGATGTGAGGAAAATGTAAAGACAGAAACTCTTCCTATCGTAATTGGACATTCCAACTGCAGAAATGACAGCTGTGACCTGCAGGTTTTTATCATCTGTAAAAATCGTAGCCAGGATTTACCACTAGCTCTGTGAGTTGCATGATGAAACTCGGTAATAAGTGGCTTTTAATGTTTCTGCCTCACCCATGGAGTGCAAATCTGAATTTGATGCATTTTATTGTGAGCAGTTTATGCTCTGCTTCTACACAAGGAGATGATTCGAGTATGAGGATGAAACAGAAGCAGAGTCTGAATCAAAATCAAAGTCAGAATACACTTTATTGTCCCCATAACAAAATTCATTGTGGACTCAGTTGCTAAACTCTGTGGCCTTATTCAGCACCAAACAAGGAACACTGATAATATTGCTCAACTCTGTGGCCTTATTTAAGAGGGGAGTGTACCTATGTTCCCTGGGACCCTTTAGGACCCTTTTTCTGAAAAGGGGCCCTATGTTCCCATCTGGCCTGTCTAGACTCTACCTGATCTTTTTACTGAACTTAACCAACTCCTTTCTTCATTGCCTAAACCCAACCAATGGGACAATTCCACTTCTCACTCAAAAATCTGCAAAGTCACAACTCCACTTCCAGGTATGGGACCAAAAATGGCATGTTCCCCGGGTCCTATTGGGGAAAAGCAGGAAATATGGGTCCTATGTTCCCTAGTCACATACAGAGCGGGGGAAAATAGGACCCTTTTGAGGAAAAGTGTGGAATATAGGACCTGGGGAACATAGGGATGACCCCATTTAAAAGCTTTATTGAAGCAGACATAAATAAATCTGTTACATGTGTTTGGAATAGATGTTGAAATCCTGCTCAGATCTACCTCCAAAATGTCACCTCAGTGTGTTTAGATGCTGCTGCGGTCCTGGCTGCTAATGACACATTTTGTACAACTTGTGATGTACAGCTCAGCCTGCCAGCTGCTGTCAATCAAACGCAAACACAGAAGACACGCCCCCTCCAGCTGCTCAGATGAAAAGCAGCGTTTCTGATATTTCCCTCATAAACTATTTAAAGAAACATGTTGACATCAGTGTGGAGACGAGTAGATACGACTCCAGTGTCTCCGACGGTTCGCAGAGGTTGAACTCTCCACATGAGTCTCCTCCAAAGATGCTAACACGAGGCGCGTTCCTCCCCCTGAACCGCCTCCCTGTCATTTACAACGCTGTCTTACAGCCGTGATGCGTGGGATGGTAATGGGAAGTGATGCCGCATCGTTAGTTGTGAATGTGTGCGTCTGCTAATCGCCTAATAATTGGATGTGATGGCAGAGCGTAGGCCGCGATGATGAATTGCCGGCAGTCGAGCTGCGAGCACAGCAGGTAGGTGGCAGATGCTGCAGGTGCTGACTTGCTGTGTGTGTGGTTTCCTACAACTACACACACACATGCACACACATGAATGCAAAGACACACTCATGTTAAAGATGCACACTTGGACAGAAAGATAAATTGCAATCGTGCTCCATAGTGAGCGTCGCATGACTCTCATGCACGAAGTATGGTGAATTCAAGCATAGCGTATGAGGTAGGGGGCTTCAAGTGCACACACATGCACATGCACATGCACACACACACACAGTAAGGCAGTCATATGAGAAAGCCAGAGAAACAGCTTATATGAGCAGCCCACCATGCTGTGCAGACTGCTGATGGAGCCTTGTCTAATCTACTCCCTGTGTGAAGTGGCACTCACACGGGTTCAGTCACTTGTTTCAGGGCTGTGAAGGAATAAAAAATAAAAAAAAAGATTCCTTGCCATCTTCCCTTTTGTTCTTTCATTGTCATTTTCATTTCATTTGTCGGCTCTGATTCTCCTCCTGTACCCAGTTGTCATCCCACAGAGTCGAGCTCAGTACAACTGATGAGATCTGTGCTTGACTTTGCACAGAGCTGGAAGGATCTATTACACCTAAATCTTTCAGTGATTATCAGGGTTTACCCTTCACGTTCGGGGAGAGAGACCGGCTGACGAAGCGGAAAATCCTGCCCCGGAAAATTATGGTTCATGATATATGGAATATGCCTCAAAGCTACTCACTTATATGTAAAAGTAAACTCAATTTATGAGTTTAAATCACACAGCGAGGCTGGAACAGCGCTCTGGTGCTTCAGAGTCAAACACTATATTAACTTTATTTGACCAAATTAAATTCGGGTGCGACAAATCAAAGAGGGGGAGAGTTTTATGAGTCATTCTATGTCAGAAAAAAAATGGTAATAGTATTTACTGAGCTTAGCAACAGAGAAAGACTTAAGCGATGGGAAGCATCGTCATCAATCAGCAGAACCCAAGAGGCCGAGGACCACGGACTGAAGAAGGAGGCCCGTGGATCGTTTTCTAACGGAGCAGGCATCAGGTGCTGAGGCAGAGTCACAGGCTGCCGTTTATTTCTTTACTATCACGATGAATAAATCAAATGTCAAATAAAACAAAAAGAGAGAAGTCAGAGGACTGCAGCAGTGTGTGAAGTGGCCATTGAAAGCAGGTAACCACATTTAAGTTAGGCTTAGGCTGAATGGTAGGGTTACGGTCAGGGTTAACTTAACCTCCAACACCAAACCTGACAAGCCAAGGGAATCAATTTGCCTGAAATGTGACTTTCTGTTCGTACTCAGCTCAGGGTGGGAACAGTATCTGATCGCCAGAATCCGTTCCCAGGGTTGAGGCTGGTAAGAACAGCCCTTGAGTCTGTTCTGTTTCCATAATGTGTGAAATATAACAACCATCATCATCGGTACAAATGCAACAAGTACAAATGTTTTTCTTTTTCCTTTTAGGTGGAATATTGGAGCTGTTGTTTGGCTCTCCTATCTGATGTCTCAGCAGGAAACCTCCTTGATGAACTCGCCTTATCATGGTGATTATTTTGTCATGGGGTTGAAGTTTTTACTAATTTTCTAATGTATATTTTGGAAATAAGAGTTGCTATTAACTACATTTAGTTGTTAGTTGTGTCATAAAGTGTTAAAGCAGCTGATTGAAACCCAACAGTGCTTCTTGTGTGCGTTGGCAGACTTTATGCAAATGTTGACCATGGAAAAAATGTCTTTAATTATTCTTGTAGACATTTTTAGAATTGCATTAATTTGCCTGAGGGCTCCAATATTATAATTTCTGAGGATGCCTTCAACATCTTCAAGAGAATAAATGTTCCTGTCTGATGTAACTTTGGAGGTTTTCTCCAGCTTCACCTGACGTATTATTTTCACAAAATCTCAGCAGATTTAAATGAAATGTATATTTGACTCACACCACCGTGGTAATTGGTTGCTCAGCCTGTTTAGTCAAAGTACACCCACATTTTTGGTTTTCACAGTGATTGTGTTCCACTCTTACAGACGTGCTTATACTCACTGCTATGGTCTACAAATGTGAAACGACTCAGAACCTGCCTCAGGACATGATTTCAGGGTAGAGCATGTTTTACCAATGACGGGAGAGTGCACAGAAGAATACCCAAAAGCCCAGACGGGACTCGCTGTTCCACAATACTCTTGTCGGATTGTCAAGGACTTCTCAACTCCAACCTGCTATTCACACTCAACAGCTTCAGAGAGCTGCAGTTTTCACACCTCTTCACTGGAGAGACTCCTGCTCAGAACGTGAACTTCCAGCAACCTGCATGGCTTTTGCACAAGGTCCTCTGAAGAATATTGTATTCTAGTATTTATTAAAGGTGCTTTGGCAGCTGTTGGTTGAAAAATAGATGATTTTTTTTTTGTGCAAAACGATTTTAATAATTCCTAAACATGACAGTGGCTTAAAGGAACAAATGAACCCAGACGTCAGAAGCATGTACAGGCAGCACAACATCTGTTCTGTGCCAGGAAATGTCAATCCGATATGAAATAGACAGAATTCAGACTGTTGAAGGGGGAAAAATACAGATATCTGCTTGAAAGATTATCAAGATCTTACATAAATTGAAGATGATATGTGTTCTGTCTATGATCCGAGGGGAGATTCCTGCTGGGCTCTCCACAGCTCAATCTGGATTAGTGGAATAGGTCCAATCCTTCCTCCTCCAACTACAAATAGTGGTGTGTATGACCAGATTTTGATGGATAATGGTTTGAGAAGGAGCGATGAGACATATGTTTAGGGTTTTCCTGCTGCTGAAGCGTTATATTTCCTGAAAAATAAATCCTGAAAGCTGCACCAATCCTTTATTTATTAACAAATGCTCTTGTGAACACGAGGAATGTGAAAAAGTGGGAGACCTGTGAAAATTTCAGATTTCAGATGGAGGGTTTGGGTTAAAGGGATAGTAGCATTGTTTTCAAAGTGATCTTGTATGTATCTACAAATAACCCCCACTTGAATTGCAGTAGAAGACTCTCTGCACTCCTCCCGTTAGCAACGCCAGCCTATAGCGTTGCCCATCGATTTACAACTTACAGTGTTGTGAGTGGATCCAAAGAAATGGCCTATTTTAGCCACGTAAAAGAGGTTTTACCTGAGAAAAAAAACACAGTTCCATTGTTTGCTATAATATAATTTTTTGGCGTTGCTAACGGGAGGAGCGCAGAGAGTCTTTTACTGCAATTTTAAAAAAAATGCTACTATCCCTTTAACAGTCCGAGGTTTTATTGTAAAGGAATTTTCCATTTGTTAGCAACTAGCTGGTGAACAAAGTGAGGTTGCTGGAGAACAAAGCAGAGCTAAAAGTGTATTGCCTCTGTTCTTCAGCCCTGCACACATGGGCAGCATCTTCAAATGTAGACCTACTGTTCTGCAAATGACTGTGACCAACTTGCAGCAATGTCATGATCAATAGGTTTGGAACCACTAAGATAATTGTCGTTGCCTAAAAGCATACAGATACAATTCACTTGTGATGTGATGAGGAATGCATCCATTATTCAACACTATAGGATTTTGGATCAACACCATAACAATCAAATATCTACAGCCAATATCGATCACACGCTAAAAATACAGAACAATGCATAATGGGTCGATTTCTTCTTCTGGTGATGTATCCTGACTTCTATTCTTCTAAAAGTTTAATAAGCATTACTGTGCTGGTAAATGAATGCATTAATTATAAATTCCACAACAAATGGACGGATGAAAGCCTATTGTTCTGTGTGTATCTGCAGGTATAACCAGACTTTTTTTTCTTCCTTCCTCTCTGGGAAGAGATTGCGTCTCTATCTCTTGCTTTTCTGGACAGGAAGTCCCAACAGATGCCTCATGTGGACGGGATCAGAGGGAGCTGAGTTAACAGCACTCATGGTTAGGGTTGGGTTCGCATGGCTGCAGCAATCGCGATCACAAAACCCTGATGTATGACAAGGCGGGAACAGAGGGGATACAGTACACGTCTTCATCTCATCCACAGCCTTCACTTTCTCACATTTGAATTAAAAGCCTTAGAAAAAAAAAAAAGGGCACAGAGCGTACATGACAGTGGTCGAAGCATGCACAAGTCCCAGCGGTGTCCACTTGTTATTTTGTTCCTGTAATGTTCCCTCTTCCCCTCAGTCTTTTGCAATCTATACTGTGGAAATTAACATATTTTTCTTGCTCTTATTAAAGAATTTCCAAATAATTTGATTTCTGACAGGAACGAGAGGAAGGGATTGCAGGGGAGCTACAAGTCTCAACCCAATTAGTGACCTCGTTCGCCGAGCACATCTCATCTCTTTTTTTTTTCTTCCTCTCCCTCTCTTCATCACACTTTCTATTCACCACCACCCTTTATAGCTTTCCACCTCTTGCTTTTCTTCTCTGCTGGACTCTCTATTCTCCACCGTTCTCTCTCGTTTCACTCTTTCTCTTTCTCTCTTTACACAAATGAGTCCATTTTGCCCCCGGGATGAGACCACGGTGGTTAAATCAGATTGGGGCAAGGTTATATTTGGACTGTGGCAAGACACAGAAAGAGGGAGAGAGAAGCATCAAACAGCTGGGCGATGACTGCATGGCCTATTTTACATCAGCAAATTGGCCGACAGTGGATTCCCAGGGCGCACTGAGCTGAAAATATTAGTCATATTAGTTTAATAAAAATCTCAACTAATTTGAAGCCACCTCAATAATTACCATTAACACACAGTGAAAGCAACACTAAGCCACGATAATGATATAGAGAGACATAAAGCAAATGAAGCCGTGTTTAATCATCAATGAAAAACAGACACCAGGGAGTGTTTTGGGAATCCTCGATTTTAGCTTTTATTTTGTGATGTAATTTATTCGGGAGCTGCTTTACTGTATTATCTGCACATCTCAAGGAGACTCTCAGCGCCACCTGGAAACCACAACATTACACAACCAGCTGTTGTGATTCACAGTTATGTAATGATAAAGAGAGAAGTCGGTGTCCAACAGCGTCAAATGTCCTTAAACTCTCTTTAATAATCATTCAGTATAAATTCTTCATCAAAATTCCAGCAGCAGAAAATAGAGGTTGGTTTGATTTTGTTTCAGCTTTAGTTTGACTTTTTTTTTTCTAAATGCAAGGACACATCACTGCTTAAAAATAACTCTTTGTTTTATTTTTTCCATCACATACATGTAAAATTCTAACTTCCGACCGTGATTATTGAAATATCGCAGAAAGAAATTGGTGTTTAACAGGCAAAATACAGCTGTGATATCATGTTTTTCAAATCCCTCGTGGTCTAATTAAAGATTTTTGACCCTGTAGTGGCTACAAATTAATTAAAATTAAGTGTTTAACCTTATCAACATGCCCATATGGCGTTTGTTGGGTAATACATGTACCTTTCATGAATGAATATAGCACTCAGAGCCCTCAATGCCCTCAACTGTAGGAACTACAGTCAACCAATCACAGGATCATTAAAATGGATTTGGATGGCAGACGGACACCAATAAATAAAAGATTCTAACTCTGCTGATACGTGAGTAGAAGGGAGTAGGGAATGCAGCATTAGTTTTGGATATTTTCACTTTTAATGAGTAAAAAGTAACAAAACTGATTATTTTTTACATAAACTTCTCAAAAGAAATGTGGAAATGTAATTCCCCTTTGATAATACCTATTGATATTGTATTTTTGTATCATTGGAAATCCTGATTAGTCACTTTTACAACAAGGTACAACTTCTAAGGATCGTGCATTGGTGGAAAAACTACGCCAACATCCCCAAAACAGAACTTGTCGTGATGAAGGCATGAATCTCAATGCAGTGAGACATCAGAACAAACATGCTTTACATCTTATTTTTTTGTATATTATTGCAAGATATTTCAGTTTCATCTGCAATGTTAGCACTTGGCAAAAGGTTTGTTTTCTTTTACTTTGATGTCTGAAAAACATCAGATTTTTGTCGGAGCCTCGCATTCAAAAGAGCAAAAGCTTCGCTGCCATCCTGCACCGATGTTCAGCAGCAGTCACATGGGAGAGCACAGGAGATTGTTATGTTACACCAAGAGTTGCTACAATAGACAGAATCCGAAGCTGCTTAATAAGAATGACATCTTGTTGCTACAGCTTTGAAGGCTTTGAACAGCAACAACCGCCGTGGCTTATGAATTTAAAATCGACCATACATAATGCATATGAGGAATTTCTCACTTTCTCCAAGTAGGGTTGAATTAATACGAACACGACTGATCATTTTGAGTTTTATTACCTGGGACTTGGGTTGATTTAGCAGGTATGTTTGCTTTCAGGCTGTCGTGACAGTTTATGATGGGACATGCAAAATAGCGCAGACAAGCAAAAGCGTCCCATGTCCTCGGTGTAATTGGCACATGAAGGCTGATGTGGACAGCTTTCCCCAGTAGGTACAACTCTGCGTTTCTGGATTGAACATCTAATAGTATAGGGGATTTCTTCCTGTGAGTGATGCTTAAAAGAGGCTTTACCTTCCTCTGCCTCACTACAAGTTAAACCAGCTTCACAACAAAGGCTTATTTGTTCCTCCTCACCTAGAAAACCACGGCACCGCTGGGAAAGTGGGTGTTGCGTTTGATTCATATGTTATCAACAGCTACTCGGGTTGAAAACAAATCCCGGTGAAAACGGCAACTTTGATGAAACGGCGCAGGAAGGAGCGACAGCCGTTGTCAAAACTGTTGCCGCCAGAGACTCGTAGTTCAATATTGAGATGCCATACATTTCAGCTGAGATTTAATTTTCTGCTTGAAGCGCAGAGTGAGGAAGTAATCATACAGACGCATGTCATCATTTAGACAAGTTGTCATCCCAGAATTAGAATTTCAATATGGCAGCACGCATCTGTCATCTCTGTGGTTCTCGTCACGCAGGTGACATATAAGTGAAGCACTTTATTTAACTGACAAAGATCTCAATCCCAATTGTTTCTCAATCTCTCGGCTCAGCTGTAGGTGAAGCAGACACAATATGGACCACGATGCATCATGCAGAAATGTAAATCACACAGAAAATGAACAAAAATCCATGACAAAGTTCTCCCGTTGATAAATTGTTAAACTGTGACTAATTCCTCTTTCTGTTTAAGTTAAAATTGCATGTTTCGTGCATCCAACCGACTGGTTCCTCCAACCATAATCAATCAGCGACCGAAACAATTGGAATGATTGCCATTTATCTCCCACACTCACACCACACTGACTAACGAAGTTCATGGATCTCATCAGTAAGCGTGTGCGTGTGTGTGTGTGCATTCATGCATGTGTTCATATGCTTATGCACGACGGGGTGGTGTTTCTGTCCATTTGTTAAGCCCATGAATAATAATAAGCACAATGCACAAAGTAATAGATGAGATTTTCACTGGTATTCAAATTGCGTATTGTGAGGACACATCTACACCACTGCATTAGCAAGTCCAGCTCTTTCAGTACATTATAGAAAGAACAGCAGCAACCCTGGCATGGCTGTTTCCACAGTCAGTGCCACCCCCCCTCTCCTCAGTAATAAGTCACCAGATCATAAACTGAAAGCCGGCAGAGAGACACATGACATGGCTAGAAGGTAAGCTGGTGAGGAATGTCACGGCTGGGCAGCGGCGGAAGAAGGACTCACATCTTTAACTCTGAGTCAAAACACGCACAACAATCTATAAAACAAAACCTGTTAACAGCTCTGCTTTCAACAGTAAGTGATACAGTATGTTATCATGTATTCTAGCCCAGTATTAGATGTTATTGCTGATGTGTCAGTGTGTAAGCAGCAGGACTATTTCACTGCAGATTCGACCTACTTTACATACTGTAGGTAGGTTAGATGAGTGATTTCCAGCTCACTGTCACATGATGAATAAGAAGGTCTTATGAGATGACAGATGGGAAAGCAGTGGAGAAAAAAGGCCATGTTAAACACATTTGTGATGATATTTTGGGGTTGTTTTTCAAATGTGTGGTTTCTGCTTAACAACTGGATCCTGCATGTTGCATATCTTGTGTGTGTTTACCTCTACCAGCAGGCCAGGTTATGGGATATAGAGTCCTCACTGAGTTACTGCATCAAATAACAGACAATGGTAAGATTATAGTGATGCTGACCTTTGACCTTTTGGATATAACAATCATGACTCTATCATTAAATTGTGTCTTAATCAGTGTCGGAATTGTGATTTATTGCAAAAAAAATAAAAACTGAATTAGTTTGTCTCATCATGGTGACATTTGACCTTCATCCACTCAGTTACAATCAGCTCATCCTTGAGCTCAAGTGAATGTTTTGGCTCCTTGTTTATTACATTCAAATGAATGACACCCAGATGACCCTGACATTTACTTTTGACCTTTACTCCCAGATATCCAGTCGGTTCATTTTATAATTCAAGTGACCAATTGTCCAATTCATTGAAATATAACATTTGAGAGGCCTGAAAGTGTTTTGTGAGGTCATAGTGATCTTCGACCTTTGACCACCAAGATCTAATCACTTCCTGTCCAAATTGGAGTTTGAAAAGATTCCCTTGAAAAGTTCCTGAAAAGGTGGAGTCCAGGCAGATGAAGGAGATGAGAGACTTCCGCCATCCTGATTTGATTCAGACCACTGGATTCAGGTCCACCTCGTCATCCACAGTGGAGGTAGAGGGTGAAGAAAATAAACTCACATTTGACTTTTGCCACGTGTTTTGCTGTGTTTAATCTTCACTGACAGGTTCTGCTGAGTCATTTTGTTCATGAGTTCACCTGTGGAGAAGGTGTCCCTGACTCACAGCTCATCCTCTGGATTCTCCATTAACATTTGGATCAATTTGAAGAAATAAAAAACGTAAAAAACATCTCTGCCTCTTCAGTTTTGGGTTCTAGGGTTTGTGAAGGTCAGAGTGTGGTTGTTTCCATCTCGTTCTGAAGGACCTGCCCTGCAAAGGTTCACATTTCCTCCAAGATGTCGATGAGTTTTCACTATTTCATTTGAATTGTCCTTTTATTCTGCAGATGTGACGTGCAATCCAAGAGTGGGGAGGATTACACCAACCTCTCTCAGGACTCGGTGCCTGGAGGCTCAGTCAAGCCGGTGTCTGCTGCAGCAGCAGCACCTGAAAGTAAATGCTGTGCTGTCGACATTTCAGTCCCAAACTGGCTCCATCCTCGCTTCAAAGTTTGTGGATTTGCATGAAAATACTCAAACTAAAAACACGCTCCTCGTTCCTGTCCCCTTGCTGCAGGAGAGGAGACCCAAAAACGCTGGTCATTCTTGACCCTGCCAAAGCGAGTAATGTGAAATCCATCACAAATGGCCCTTAAATCTGTCTGAGCACAGTGCAGGCAGACGCCAGGTTAAGAGGTTTTTCCCTCCATCTGTCCTCTCCTTTCAATTTGTGATCAAAAACTGAATCCCGTCTGTGACAGTAGCGTTGATCCCGAGGCTGAAAACATTCCTTCATCTCGGCAAAGATGAACAGCCTCATCATTTCATCAACTGAGCTGGTGGTGGTGATATAAAAATGGAGCACCTTGCTTTTTGCTGAGTCTATACACTTTGTGCTGACAACTGGACAGCTGTATTGTCCTCTAAACAATAAGTAATACGCATTTCAGAGAGACAATGGACACCTCCTACCTGTTTTTGTACAAGACTCAGATCAGAAAAAAGCTCCATTCACATTCAACACAGACAGTTTCCTGTAAGACTCACGTATTCTTTATGTGCAGGAAAAAATGTTTATATGTCAGCGTCTGCATCAAGGTTGGCTTTTACATCTGAAGTCATTTTATTGTAATGTTGTGTCAGTGGCTGAGATAAACATTAGATTCAGGGAAGATATTGGGACTTTCTCAAAAGAAAAAAACAAAAACATAATTGACAAGGAAATAATAAAGTAATCCAATCAAGTCAATGTGTTTGTTGAATGAACAGAGGTGTAACACATGAACTAATACATATAAATGGAGAAAGGAAGGAGTTCCACTGCACACAAATATTGATTTATTGTTTACAGTAAAAGTCTCTTTTGAATGTAGGTTTTTCCTGCTAACTGCCATGTTTGCTTGCTCTTGGTGGAACCTGTTGAGTCTCTGTAAACACTATTGTGAAGAAAACGTCCAAGACCTGCTTGAGGTAACTTTTGTTGTGAATTGGCACTATAGAGACTAGCCTACATAAAACTGACTTGACTTAATGAGTCAATTATATATATTTGGATAGATAGATAGATAGATAGATAGATAGATAGATAGATAGATAGATAGATAGATAGATAGATAGATAGATAGATAGATAGATAGATAGACTTTATTGATCCCAAGCTCAGAAATTAAAATTTGCAATAGGGTCAATTTATTATTATTTTAATTATATATAAATATATATAATTATAAATATACTTTTAAAAACTCTAACTTTGTCCAGACTCGGTGAGGCAACGGTGTGTGCTGCTTTACAGTTATTGGGAAATAAGCCACTCATCGTCGCTGTCAACGGTTTTTATACCCAGGTGCTGGGAGGCCACGCCCACCGCGTCCCAGCCACTCACAGGGCAGAAAGTGATTAGCTCATCGCCGCTGTCCGTCTCGCCCCCTCCGCCGTGGCTTCCTGTGTGAGCGGTTGTTGGACTCACTCGGTCTGTCTGCAGCAGAGAGTCTCCGGTATGGACAGGCGCCTTACTCCTCAACTTTTTACCGGAGATTTTACCACTGTTATTCTACGTTTGACATCGTTTACATCAGCTGGATATGGATCTCTGAACGGAATAAACCGAGACTGAGTCCGACGCGAGTGAATTCGACTGTTGAAATTCATTTTTTCCCCTCTCTTGGTTCGAGTTGTTGAAGGAAGAAGAGGGTGAAAATGCCACTTCCAACTCTTCTGCCTTTTACCGCGACTCCGAATAGGAAGTCTGCCAGCCCGACCTCTTTCAGGTTGACAGAAAAATTCATATTGTTATTAGTGTTCAGCGCTTTTATAACGCTATGTTTCGGGGCCATTTTCTTCTTACCGGACTCGTCCAAGCTGCTTAGCGGAGTTTTCTTTCATTCCTCCGCGGTGGAGACCAACACCCGCACCGGTCCGGACAGCAGCGACTCGGGTTCGGCTGGAAACGACGAGAGGGTCTTGGCCAAAATCAGGAAAGACCACGAAAAAGCTCTGTTAGAGGCGAAGGATACTCTACAGAAACGACCGGACGAGATTAAACAAGACATTCTCATTGAGAAGGAGAAAGTTTTAAAGGAGAGTAACAACGTTATAGGTCCAGGTGGGAAGGATGTCAATAATTTACCTTTCGTTGAGTACCACCGACCCCCCGGGGCAACAGGGCACGAACCCGTGGACCCCGAGACCCGCGAGAGACGGGCTCGAGTCAAGGAGGTAAGAAGGATCTGTTGAGCTCGCGCACTGTTCCGTTATCAGGGGGGAAACGTCACTCCAAACCCCGCGAAAAATCTGACACATTTTAACATTTCTTTGTCGTAGGTCAGTTTTTATACACAGCATAACACGTTTTAGCACCTATAATGAACAATAAATATCCCCTCTACAATTCGGCTAACATATAAAACACAAACGAGCCCTAAAAGTGAACAAAATTACAACTTTATTGCGAAATACTCGATTTTGAAACTCCTCGACTACGTTACATCGCACGGGGATGAAGCAATGAGTGTAACAACAAGTATTCAACTTGTCATCTGGTTGAATTAAAGGTGACACTTGAAGCCGAAAGTGCCAGAACAATCTGTAGTGTCCGGCTTAATCATATGTCGCCATGTTGTTATATCGACGTGTACCTGTCAGCGAAGTTGACACGTTGAATTGTGGGATTTCTAAACGGACTTCGGCGTGACGTCTCCCCCCTTTTTAACACGTAATTTAACAGCAGGCAGGTCCTGAGTGGGGGCGGTGGGGGAAAGTGGGAAAGAATGCAGCCAGGATCCGTCACCCCCCCCTCCGGGCTGATCTACCTGTCTTTCAAGTCTCCCGTGTCGGGACAATACGGAGCTGGCGTGAAGCCAGGCAGGATCAGTGAAACCATGAAGTGGGAACACTATGAGGATCATAGATGTGGAGAGGAAAACGCACTTGCACAGCTCTTAATATGATGTATGCTCACAGTGTTGGCTCCACAATTTGAAGATTGCCTCCTCTGATAGCCTGGCTTATGATTTCCCCATTGCAATGTTTGATATATGATATAAATATCACTAATTGAAGTCATTTAGCCTCGTGCATATACATAGACAGTGTGACTGTGCCTCTGTACATCCAGTATCTTCTCTGCCCCCGTTGCACACCGGCGAGAGCTGAAGCATTAGCCCCTGCAGCCTGCAGCAGGGTGAAAAACACCAACAGGTAGCATGTCTGTCTGATATTATTCTGTTATGTCACTGCGCAGTGTGTGTGTATATGTGTATGTGTGTGTGTGGTAGGGGAAACAAGTGGAAAGCCCAGTGGTGGAGTCTCAGAGGTGGTTTCAGGTGGCTGCAGATGCTGTGCAGTCAGCGTGCTGCCTTCTGCTGTGCTGCCATGATCCCTGCTCTGCAACTGTGTGCGTGATGCAAAATAATACGCACACTGAAAACTCTGCATCGAGGTGGATGTGATAAGGGTAGAGTGTTGTTTTGGAGAGGTTGGGGAAAAAAAAGAGCTTTCACAAGGGAGGGGACTTTGGAGAGCGTTTCTCAGAGGATCTGCTCAGTGGAGTGATTTTCATTTTCCATTTACTCATTCAGGTGTTAAACTGGTAGTTTCACTCAGAGGGCCACGGAGTGAGCGAGATTAGTGGTTGGTTTCCTGATGGAGCACACGTGTCTGGTGTAGGCTATATAGACACTCAGGTGCGCTGATATTGGCCGATCATTGAAAATCATTTGAAATTGAGATATGTTTGGGTCGCTTTGTGGCACAGAGCTCACAAGAAAAAGGTCAGATGTCCCTGAGCAGCCTCACAGCTATGGTCAATATTGACAAAATGAAATAACACAATGATTGACACAATGAAGTGAATACTCCCATGTGGATTATGGATCCTGTCCCAACACTAATAATTCATTACCAGTGAAAAGAAATGCAACTTTAATCAATTTCCTTTATCGATATATCGCTCTTGGCCCTTGTTGACACCTGTTTATGTATTTAGTATCATATGCACACTGTTAGAAATGCAGATGGGGGTGTTTGTGACTTTAAGATGACATCATGTGCCACTTAAAGGTTAAGGAACCCTGCCGTGGTGCTGTCAACCACATGGACCTCCTCATGTCAGCTGGAGGCCATACCGCTCACAAATTACAGTTTATCAATAATGATGAAAGCTCGTCGTCATGTAGACACACGTTTAATGTATTTGTGATGACATCGGCAGCAGTTGGACTAGAGCGTTTCATCCCAGAGAGAAATGAACTAACTTGTAGCGTATTACCACATTGAAAATAAGGAAAGCAATAAGACTCTGCCTCCAAGGCTTTCGCTTTGCTGAGTAGCAAAGTTTAAGGTGGAATGAAATGGCTGAATGTCTGTCATTCTGACATTTTTTTTGTGGCTTTTTTACATTTAGAGTGTCTTTTTTCTGAATATATAGCCCACATTATGAATTTAAAGCACCCATCAGGGAGTCTCTAAACCTCTAATTCGCTCCCTCCAGCTGTGTGCTTATGTCTTCAGACAAGAACAACAGTGGCAGCAGTAAAGTCAACATATTACATCGCTCTCATTGAGGAAAACAACTGCCAACTCTTGTGAATACTTCCAGCGTTTGTAGAAACACACATTTTTAATGCTGTGGGCTATTTTTTTTTCATAAAGTGACCAAATATCAAGTTCATTTAATTGTGCGAAAAAAGGGGGAGCACTTGCACCAAGGGCTTTAGAGAGTTTTTTTTTTCACTAGGGGCTCTGATGTTGCTTTTTTTGAGGATTTTAATAGCTCCATCAGGATCACTGAAACTCTGGTTCAGGCCACTTTACGCATACCCACTGTTTCTTTTTAAGGTTTCTGCCATCATCAGCCGGTGATTTGATTTTGACTTCTGTACTAAACCCAGCTGTGCTTTAAACAGTGCTCTCTGCAACACCCGCTGATTTCCTGTCAGCATGAAAATTTGGCGACCAAAGTCAGACAAAAACAACCATAAAAGAATCAAATTTGTGTTTGATATTTACATAAGGGTTATTACAGGTAAGTTTAGACGGTGGCACATGCCGATTGGCACTGATTCAGACCGATCACGTGTCTTTTATTTAATTTCTTGTTGCAGTCTCGTCATAATCGGCGTCACAGATTGACCACAGACCTGTGTACAGTAACAGCTCTCGTAAACAGACTCGTCATAATCTCAGAATCTCTTGTGTTGCAGAATTGGGCCACGACAGTGCAGTATTCTCTGACAGGAAAACAAGTGCAAAAGTCTGCCAAAAACCTCGGAGCCTAATGAAGCAACTAATGAACACATTGTAAACGTTTGGGAGGAAGTGTAATGATTTGAAAAACACAAAGAAAGACACGACTCGACATGACACGGGTCGCCTCAGACAGACTGCACATATGGTGGAGTCTACATACATTCGCTAACTGAAATAACTTCTTGTAATACTCCATAAACAGCTCGACACCAGAGTGGATTGTCATGATTTATTCACTTGTTAAGGATAAACAGTATTTTGCAGATCAAAGGTAGGAAGACACGGCACAGTCATCTCAGCTTAAATAAATATCTTGCCAGACAGATCCAACCATCAGCAGAGTTGTCATACATGTAAAGCCTTTAAGTAAACGACAGTATCTGCCTGCTGTATCAACAGATCACTCAGACTTAAACATTCAATATATAGTATGACCTTTGTTCTGGTTATAAAAAACCTAGATGTCAGCAGGAATAACCAAGACGAACAAAAACAAAAAACACAGTTTCACATTGACCCGCCTGCCTCATGTGATCAGATATGATGCTTTTATTTGGCTATAATAATATTCCATGGTCCCAGCTATTGATTTAAATCTTGCTGTTGTGAGTCTAAGTGAGCAGACGAGGTGAAGTGGATGAAACCTGCAGATTTGTTCTGCTTTGATACCTGCAATTGATTAAGAGCTAGCAAATAAACACACTGCCGCGGTGCTCAGCTGACACTTCGGTCCAGGGAAGACTTATGGATCCTTGTGTTGGATAAATGCTGCCATTATCACTACGTTATCAGCAGCGGTTGGCGGATCAATCATCTAACGGTGGGACCAAAACCAGATCAGTGCTAGTTCTATAGGGTCGTCTGCAAAAACAGAAAATTGGGATTGCAGCGTTCATTTGCAACTAACCTGTCACTATTTTCATGATTTAATTGATGAATTGTTTTGGCTTTGAACTGTTGAAATATAGAGAAATACGCCTGTAATATATAAATGTCCCCATTCTGATCGGCGGTGACTCAAATGGATTCAACTCTTGCAGGATTTTCATTCCTTCTCTTGCTTTTGGGGCCTCAGTATTTCTCATAATCTTTGCACCAATCAAATTTGACTTAATTCCTGCAGCATTACTTATATAAGAAGTCAGAACAGTAGCATTGAAAGAAGTCACAGTTTGGGCCTCTAGTAGTCGTAGTATGATATCTCAGTGCTGCTGCTGTGATTGGTTGATTTCCAGCTCAAAGCGTTCTGGTACATTGTAGTGAAAGTTTTGTTCTTGGAAGCCTTTTTCTGCTCCTGGACTAAAAATAGCAGCTGGTTAACTTGTGTATAATCATCAAAGGACAATCCGGAGATCATTTGCAGTCATAAGTGACACGACAAAACAAATTAATCACAGTATGTGTTCTTCAGATATTTTAAGCCACACTCGGGCTCAGTAGTTGCACCTGACAGCTTGAGGTTTTCAGGCTCTTACTCAACCTCTTTCTCTGTAGATCTTTATCTTTTTAATTTTTCAGCACCGGCTTCAGTAAAAAGCCGATATCTGTGTTGACTAAACACAGCCATGCAAACACACTCTTACATGCTCCCCCTGACCTGATGGCCTGCTTTTTTTTTATTCAGCCCTTGGGCTTCTTAAGCTATTTGAAGATAAAGTTGTGTGCTGCAGGTTTCTGCACCGTCTTGACTCCCCGGTTATCCAGGGATCTGGCCCTTGCGCCGCGCTGCGCTCTCAGTGGGTGAGCGTTATGTTTGTGATGGGCAGAAGACGGGCAGCTGTGGGTTGGGGGGTTGCTGCTAAAGGATAAACGGCTTGTTGTTAGTGACCGTCACAATCCTACAATCAGCTAAATCTGTTTGTCTGCTGGAAAATCAAAGGCTCCCTGGAGAACCCCGCCTCCCCGCCGCCTGCACGCTGGGCTTTTTTGCTCGCTCTCGGAGAGGCTGTGGAGGCAAGAGCGGCGGGGGGTAATAATGAAACACCCTCGGCTGATAAACAGAGGGAAAATCAAGGTGGATGGGGCGGGCGCTGGATGCTAGAACACCTGTGTTATTTGACACAGAAAACTACTTTCCATTTGGCAGCGACACGTTTCCGAGCAGCTGGAGTGGAGGACATTTTAAGGATTTCATTTCGACTCTGGAATATGTTGAAATAGTGAGTGGGTTTTGAGCGAGACGGCGGGCATCCCTGTTCCAGATTGAGACCCGGTTTAATGATATTGTCATTTAACTGACGCCCTGAAGGGGAAAACGAGAGTAGGAAGGAAACAGAACCTACATGTGAGGGGAAGGAGAGAGCACGTGGATGTAAATGAAAGAGAAACTGAACTTTATTGAGTTCTTACAAATCATTTTTCAGTGTAATTCTGTGGTTTTGCACTGTAAGTGAGGAATTACCCCAGAAAACACTGGAGCGTCTGAACAATGAGCAGCAGAGATCACAGTATATGTGTCAAATGTGAGGTTGGCGACCTTCATACTCACATTTCCTGCATGAACAGGTTTATCTGCAAGAGTGTGAACATCAGTTTTACTGTGGCAACCGCACTGTTTATCTCTGAGAGGAAGAACACGTCGTTATCTCGGTCCGGCTCGGCTCTGGAGAGGAGCGAAAGTTCATATCACAACCACAGTTATTACCGAAACCTGTCCCTCCATACGCTTCATTGTCTGATAATTGTGATGCGCTTCATTGTGAAATTGACAGAAGAGACTCTCTGTTCCCGGCAAACCCCCCCCCCCCCTCACAGTCTGAAGGACACTCAGTTCACTTACTGTACTGAATGGAAACATGGTGGGAACTACTAACCTCATGAAATGTATCAGGCAGATGCCATCACTGCACATGAAATATAGATGATCTCTTGTCTATGTCATTATAAAGTTCAGTCAGTGTTTTTGCAGGCGGTTGCATCATTGCATCAGACTTGTTTTTAGTGCGGCCTCAGCCCTGCCCTCCAAGTTACCTCCGATTTTTTATAAGTGTAAATTGAGGGTAAACGGGGTGCTAGTAACGGCTGACACCTTCAATGTACACTGGAGATGATGCGTTCTGACTGTGGCTGATATCTACCAGTTGTTTCTGACTTACTGTTGTTGTTATGTGTACCGCGAGACTACAGATGGAAATTAGCCGAGAGCTAAATCTGGTGTATTTACATTTTTAAGATTCATTAATATGTAGAGTCCTGTCACAAATAAACACACAAATAAATAAATGTAAATAAAAAAGTATGAAAATCTACAATTACACAGATAGACTATAGAACAAATCGCCTTGTTGTTTACAACTACTTCCGGTAGAAAACCAGCAAAACAATGCTAACGAATGAGAGTTTAGCTAGGCTATATAGCTGTCATGATTTCACGCCACTATCACCGTTGAGACAAATCTGAAATGATTTAAGAAACATCACTAGTTCTGTGTGCATGAGCAAAGCAGTTTTGTGTTGATATTTGTGGTATTTATTCAGTTTTGGGGTGTCTAGAAAGCATCAGTGGCTGCAGCTGACAGGGACAGCTAACGGCGGTAGCAAAGCTAACGGCGGTAGCTAAGCTAACATCAGGATGTCAACTGTTAAATCCCTCTTGTTGTCGGACACGACATGAAACTCCTCCAGTTAGCTCAGTCATGTTGTAACTAAGATATCCGCTGGAAAAAAATATTTGTTCATGGACCTTTTATTGAGTTACTGAGTTATTAAAGTTAAACAGGTAGGCTAACAGTTAGCGCTGCCAATTTATGATATCCACGACTAGGCTTATTACAAAAATGTGCACACAGAAATAGTAATGTTTGTCCAATCATTGGTTTTATAGACTTTACAAACATCAGATTAGTCTAAATGGTGATATACTTAGTGATGTGAAAAAACAGATATATAAAGCAAAACTCAGAGGTGTATAGTAACGAAGTAGATGTACTTCGTTACACTACTTAAGTAGTTTTTTTTGGGATTTGTGCTTTACTGGAGTAGTTTTTTTAATCAGAACTTTTACTTTTACTCCGTTACATTTAAAAGAAAAAATATGTACTTTTACTCCGTTACATTTACGTTTGCCACCTCGTTACACGTTACAAATTAAAATAGAAATATAATCAGCCTACTTGTTTGGTAATGATCGCCTGCGTGCAAATATGGCGCAGTGTTTTGTAGCTCTCCACAAAACGGCCTCCCCGCCCGGCCCCGTCGGAGGAGGACACCCCCCCCACACAATTTGAAGGTTTCACACGTCTCGGTCGGTACTATCCGCTGCCGGAGCGGCGGAGAGCTGTGGCCACAGACGGCTCCAAAGATCCTCAACATGTAACAGGATCGATCACTCTCACTTTTTTTACTTTTTACTTTTGATACTTAAAGGTTGACTATGTAGGATTTCCAGAACAATAACAGAACGTTAGACCGTTGCTAGGTAAAACGGGCCGTTGCTAAGGACTCCGTTCTGATCAGAGGACAGCAGAGGAGGAAAACTATGCAGGATTTACCTTTTTACCGTCATTAACAGCATAATAAATGACTTGTAGCTTGTTACAGGGAGAGTGGAGGCTCTCTGCCTTCCACACCGCTGCTGGAAACCAAACCTGCGATCAGAGCCTCCGCTGTCACGGCTCTCGTCAGGTCGAGAAAAAAAAAAAAGCTCCGAGGCACCGGGAGTCGGCGACAGTAAACGTGTTTATGACAGATTAGACTACACAAATACACCGATCCTAACATGTAAATGATAATCCATTGATCCACCGATTGATTATTGAAAAGGCTTCGTTGAAAACAGACGCATACGACCGGGAGGAGGCAGGAAAACAGCTGATTAGTGAGCCACGTGTCGGCTACGGGCAGGTAGGAATGTAAACAGAACGTTGACAAAAAGTCATTGTCGAGCCCGTCAAAAAATGTTAAAAATATAATTTCAGACTAAAAAATTTTTTTTTATGGAGAAGCAATACTTTCATTCTGTTCACCTCAAAACGCTCAGTAGATGTATTATTTTTTTTTAAATATTGGTTTTAATAAATATTCTACATATTCAACCTTTAAGTACATTTAATGTGAGCTACTTTAAGACTTTTACTCAAGTAATTTTCTAATGCGTGACTTTTACTTTTACCAAAGTAATTTTTATTTATGGTACTTCTACTTTTACTTAGTTACTTTTTTCGAGTACTTTATACACCTCTGGCAAAACTCTCTTCATGGTTTATACTGGGGACACCCTGGATCTCCTGACACTCCCTCCAGGACGTCCAGGGGAAGCCTGGAGCCACACCAGGCTCTGCTGCTGAAGCCCTGTATCTGTGGCAGCAGCATTTAAATATAATAATAATAATAATGGTAATAATAGACTTGTTGCTAATTAATAAACACACACTCACCTTTTTCTGCAACCTCTGCTGTCCTGTCTGACTCATCATCCCGCTGCTGTTCTGTGTGTGTGTATGTGTAAGTGTGTGTATGTAAGCTGTTGTTTAAATATGCAGATGAGATGCTAATGAGCGTTTGACTATAGCCATAAGGACGGTTTGTTTGCAGAGCGCACTCCTTTCAGCTCACTATCTTAAAAGGACAATCGCTTAACATCCTGTCAGCCCGTCACCTCTGTCAGCACCTCTTCCTCTTTGAAATGCATGTGCATGCAGAGAGCCAGCCCAGCCCGGCTTGCATGAACACACACATACACAGACACACACACTGACTCCTGCAGGCCTTGCTGTTCAGAGAACTATGGATTAGAGACTGGTGGTTTTGAAAAGGTTTCTCCCGCCCATCCAAAGCCGACCGTCGAGGAAAGATGAAACATCAGTTTTCTCTTTCTCGCTCTTCACGTCTCTACATGTCTCTCTATTCTACCCTCTTCTCCTCCTCTTCATCCCCTCTTCCTTGTTACTTCCCTTCTCCTCCTCTGCTTCTCTGGCTTCAGGATTCAGTCCAGTAGTTTTGTTTGTTTTATCCCCCCGCCCCCCCCAATCCCAACACAATTGTTTTCTTTTTCACTTGTTGTTTTTGTGCATGTGTAGGTTTGTCTTGCGTGTGTGTGTGTGTTTCACCAGAAAACTCCACCAACCTTTTAGAGCTTGAAATAAAAATCTCAGTTCTGCCTCTTTCTCGGACTAACTCTTGGCAGCCTGGAAGTCCTATTTCTGTCTCGACCGTTTGGACTAATTGCCTCTGGTTCCCCGGTCCTACTTCTTTTCTCAGAGTGGAGTCCAGACATGTGTGTATGTGTGTGTGCGTGTGTGTGTGTCAGATAGAGTTACTGCTGGCCCCTCCAGGTGCTCTCTTTAATTGTCTAATGGCTATAATAGCTGCTGCTGCTGCTGCTGCTGCTGCTGCTGCTGTGTATGTACATTAACGTGCCCGTGTGCTCCGATGCACAGAGCACTGCCAACAACGGAGGCCTCGTTCATTTCCAGCGCCAGTGTTGGTAAAGAGACAGAGTAGTCATCAATCAGCTGCGCTTATGTGCAACCATTTATGTCATTTATCTGAACTGGAGCGCAGTCAGAGTGGAAATACCTGTCTGGCTGGAATTCACTATGTTAATGAGCAAAAGGCCAGTGTGTGTGTGAATGGAGCTGAAAGCAGGAGGTTATTTCAGGGAAATTAATCTGCAAACTATTTAATGATATACAATAGTAAAACTGAGTCTCTCTTCAAGCAGAAGTACTTAAGACTCATTAGTTCCAACTCCTCAGCTGGTTTTTCTTAGTTTTATGCATTGGGAAAAGTGATTATTAGTGAGGTTCACTTTGGATTGATGAGTATTTTTCATTATTCTCACACTGTAGAGACTAGACATGATTGATTATTTGAAAAAAAAAGAAAAAAGACTAGATTTATTAGTAATGAGAAGCTGGTTTTTTTTTCCCCCCTCCAGCTGCAACTAAGTATTTCATATTATTGTAAACTGAATCGGACTGTGAGTGGGATATTAAAAAAAAAACTATTTGAAGATGTCACAGGACTTTGGGAAATTGTAAAGTGGAAAAAAATGTATTGGGGAATTTATAAACCATTATGCGAGTTATCAAAAACGATTGAAGCAGCGAGTGTAAATTCTCATGGATGAAAATTAGGAACTGGAAATTACCCACAGATCTGAGGCCAGTGTAATATATGAGGATGTCCAACGTCTACCCCTGTGGAGACAAATCATGCCGTACCTCTAGGCCAAGGCCAGGGTCGCTAGCGAGGAGTATAAGACCCGAGTAATGAATATTGTAATGGTGTTATAAAGTCATTGTAAATATATAGTCCTCGTGGAGCCTGCGAGGCTTCAGATATTTTAAATCCATATATTAATATAGATTGTTACAGCGCGCCTCTCAGAAAGTCGGCGTGGATCGATCGGGGGCGGGCGTCAGTAGTTTACAGGAGGATGCGGGATGAGGATGAGGATGAATGTACTCGCCCCGGGTCATCCACTCGCTGCCTTCCGGTGCTGAGGTCTTTCCAGTCGGGAATATAGACTCCAGAGTGACTGATGAGGTAGTTTTGCATGTATATGCACTCAAACTGCCAGTCCACGTCTCCCGTGCATTTATGTCTATATGTGTGAGCCTTTTAGCCTTGGTGTAGTCCAGTCGTAGCCAAGGGGCGAGTCCCAGCATCCCACACAGCGCAGGGGAGATGATGGTATATTAAGCTTTATTGCTTATATACCGTATCCATCTCTGAGGTACATCTAGCGCGTTAGTGCTGCTGTACTGTATGCAGTCTCCCAGCTCCAGTCCTGCTCATGCATAGTCATTGAGCATTAATTTTGGAAAAAGCTCAGAGCCAAATAAATTAGACGGATCGTTATTGCCATTACCCAGTGTTTGTGCTTCAGGTCAAGGCACGAGCTGAGCTTCCAAGCTCGGACGGGAAACCGCACAAGTAGGACAGTATATACGGGTACAATGCACCAGCTGAAATACACACACATTACACACATTACACACATCGCCTTCGGCATCACTGCCACGATTGTCATGGACATGAAAAGTCATGGAAAGTTAAACATGCACTTCACACCAGCAGCGCCGTGCCGCTCGACTCTGGCCTCTCTCGCTGCCAGCAATTCACTTTAAAATAGAAACCGTTGCCTGGTAGAAAATCCAGCCGAGGATGTGAGGGGTTCAAATCTGAAGGATTTCTGCGGTGAATCAAATAAAGCCCTGATTTCCATCTATTTTCAATGCATTAGAAAAGTGACAAGAGGTGAAAGCCAGCTCGGAGTTAAATGTTGAATAAATAGATTTACACCAGTGGATCATTTTGAATGGTGAATAATATTTAATCAAAGGTTGGCTTCAAGACGACTTTTTAACACTTGTATGATTGGAAATTGCAACTAATAGTTGATTGATCGACCTTTTTTTCTTCTTTTGAGCATGAGCACCAAATTTGTTGCTTTAAATATGCAGATTTTCTTCTCTTTTTTTTGCACCAAAACAACTCAAATCTGGAAAAAATGTCAAGACATTTCTCTCACAACATGTTTAATCAATGCATTTATTAAATAATCTGCAGATTCAGTGTCATAATAAGAATATATCTTATTAGCAAAGTAAGTTTGGAGTGTGGATGCAGAGATTTTGCCGTTTTATATGGGAAACACTATTGCAGGTATTTGGTGTCAGGAAGTTCATACTGTTGGTTCCACTGCAGTAACGTCAGCTCTGGGGCCGACAGCTAGTTAAGTGCAATTTGGCCCTGGGCTTAATTTGTGGTGTTGTGATGCATGAAGGTGCCAGGTGATGCACTTTTAAACAGTTAAGACTGAATGTTTTATTAAGTGCTGCCAGGGTGCGGCTGAGGTTAAATGACCATGATGCGTTGATGTGTTGTGTGCGTTTATGAAGCTGGAGTTGTGTTGTGCCTGCAGAGGTTTTTGGAAGACGGGCTCTCAGTTATCGGATGGAAATATAATCATCATCCAGTCATCTAACGTCGCAGCGCCTTTAACGTACACTCGACTGAGAAAGAATTAGTCCCTGAAATAGCCTTAGCAAAATGAAATGTCAGTAACAAGTCGTCAATAAACCCTTCAGACCGACTGCACACATCTAAACCACTTCTGTCTGATGCTTCAGTCCACTTTCCCCACTTACAGCTCTTTCTTTTTCTTTTTGAGCACCAAGCCCCACCATCTAAAAGTGAAGACTGCTGGTGTTTGGTTTTACCATGTTTTTACACCCTGTGTTAAAGGGACAGTTCAACATTTTGGCAAATTGGCCCCTTGCCATGATCCCTATAGTTTTAGGAGGAGGTTCTTTACCGTTAATTGTCGGTGCAAGCTATTTTTAGAACGGCGGAGCAGAGCCATGAGCTGCTCAGAGCTACGCTACGGAGGCTAATGGGATTTCTTGGTTTCCCTCATCAAACTCATCAAATACACAATCCAACAACTCCACAACGCTCTGGTGGACAAGTTGTGACCTGCACATTCACCACAGTATGAGATAATAACACAACTTTACCAGACAGAGTTGTTTTAGAGGGAAATACAGAGACTGCTTGCTGAAAAACTGCCCCCAACAGGAATGCGCATCAGCGATTTTGTTAAGATTAAGACGAGCCTCCGTAACGTGGCTCTGAGCAGCTCACAGCTCTGCTCTGCCGTTCTAAAAATAGCTTGCACCGACAATTAAAGGTAACGAACCTACTGCTAAAATTATAGGGATTACGGCAATGGCTCAATTTGCCAAAATGTTTAACTATCACTTTAAGTATACGTAGCCTGGGTTAACAGGGTGCGGCCCGGCCCATGAGCTGAGAGAACTTAAGTATGACATGTCAGTTTAATTATACCACCTATATTCCAACGGCAGCATGTACGTCAGACAGAGTAGAAGGACAGGATTTCGAGGCAGGAACAGCTTCATAAAGACAGTTTTGTCTCGACTATAGGAGCCTGCTATTGTTGTCGGCGGAAACGACTACCCGTCCTTTCAATCTGTCTTTGACGTTTGAGTTGTATTACGCAAAGGAACGGATAATTATAAATGATCCTTCACATATCCTTCACTCTGAATACGAAGTGCTACCTTCAGGGAGCCGCGACAGAGCGAGGAGATATCAGCTCCCCTTTTGTTAAGTAAAAATAAAACTCATGGGGCATTCTAGTCACTGTATTCTTCTATTTATATCTATTTACTTTTAGTTACTCAGTCTAACAACTTACTTTGTGGCTTTCTAGAAGTTCTTCTCGTATAAAACATTCTTTTACTGGGTAGACGTGTTGGTTTTTTATTTTATTTTTCAGTCTCATCCCTCCCTTGTCAGCACACATGAATGTATGTCTTTATCTGTTGCAGTTCTTTTTCTTTGAGCACGTAGGCCCAACATCAACAAACAGGTGGACATGCACTTGACTATCAGAGGCGGCTGGTCCGCCTTAACAAAACCTGAATTAGTTTTTCAGGTCGAGCTAAAAGGGAAGACTGCTGCTGTTTGGTTTTACCGGCCAGACCTCCTGTATGTACATGCTGACATTTGCAGCTAAAGGTTCGCTCTGAGGCTGTTGCTTTTCTTTACTGAATCCTATCAATACACCACAGGCTTTCACCTGCTGCAGGAAATTGACGTGGTTTTCAGCTCTGTATGTGTGGCTCGTCCACTTCCTACTGTGGGCAGCCGCTTATTGACACACTCTACAAATGTGACCGTGTTTTATTTGGTGTATGGAGCAGTTATGAGTTCTGCCTGTTAGATTTTCACTGTTCAGTCTTTTCGTCGTCCACCTTCTGTCTCTCTTTAGTCTTTACGCACAAGAAAATCACAGTAATTCAGTAGATTTGTTCTGCTTTTTTTCTTCTTCTGCCTTTCATTCATTTTAAATCATCACTTAACTAGAAGGGCGGTGGGAGAGCACAGACCTCGGCCGAGGCCGCTGTGTCGGACCGCGTACACCAGAAAAACATCCAAAGTAAATGATCCATAACTGCCCCTATTTAATGGCTTCTTCCCCGCTCTCTCCACCAAATCCGGTGCAAATCAGCTCGCTGCCTTTCTGTGTAAACCTGACAAGTGAGCAGAACTTGTGTGAATGTGATCGTATTATATAGTGAGGAGCCTCTCACCCTCCATTGTGCATGTGCAGTTTTTTTTTCTTCTGTTGTCGCTGCTGGTGCTGCTGCTGCTGCTCGTCAATGTCAATGAAAACACTCTCACGCTTCCTCCATCTGTTTCACATTAAAGCGCTGCCAGCGGTTCAGAGGGCAGGATCCTCTGCCTTCACTGTTAGGTATTTATTGTGAAACACATGCAGGAAGTGAGCTTCGTTAAGAGCCAGGCCTCCTTAAAGGGATAGTTCAACATTTTGGCAAACTGGCCCATTGCCATAATCCCTATAGTCATAGCAGTAGGTTTGTTACCTTTAATTGTCGGTGCAAGCTGTTTTTAGAACGGCGGAGCAGAGCCGTGAGCTGCTGGTTTCCCTATCAAACTTACCAAATACACAATCCAACAACTCCACAACGCTCTGGTGGACAAGTTGTGACCTGCACATTCACCACGCTATGAGATAACACAACGTTACCACAGAGTTGTTTTCGAGGCAAATGCAGAGACTGCTCGCTGAAAAACTGTCCCTGAAGGCAATATGCATCAGCGGTTTTACATGAATTTACCTGTAAAACAACTCTGTGTTTGATGAGTTTGATGAGGGAAACCAAGAAATCCCATTAGCCTCTGTAGCGTAGCTCTGAGCAGCTCGCGGCTACGTTCTCGTTCTGAAAATAGTTTGCACCGACAAATAAAGGCAACAAATCTACAAATTATTGAACTATCCCTTTAAGGAGCCATTATACTTTACACAGTTGGTTCTCCTCTCGTCAGCCTGATTTACCTCCACCTCAAAAACACTATGGAAATAACACCGGACAAAGACGAATACTAATTTGCCACACACCGTCCCCTATAGGTCCAGACTCGCTGTGCATTGCTTTTTGGATCATTAGCAGTCTACAGTATAGGACTGCAGCATTATTAGCATTTGTTTTGCTTTAGACAGTGATGTATGCTGAGCAGAGCGGCCTTCTAGCCTCATGGGGCTTTGGCTGAACCCACACATGTAAAATCTATGGCACTAGCGTTGCCATTAATGACCGCACCTTGTGCATTCGTCGCAGCCGTTGGATTAGCGAGGCCAGGGGGTTGCAATTTGTCTTGGCTGGCTCGGAGATCGTATATACACAACTAGCTCATTAGCATTCAGAGGTTATTGATTGCTTTCACAATAACTCCCCCCAATTTATTGCTTAGGATGCGATCACATGGTCAGTTTTTGCATTGCACAACACGAAACTGTGAGAAGCTGTGATGTGGTCGACCTGTCAGTCAGAGGTGGTTTAGACGGGTGCGGTGGCGTCTCTTTTGGGTTTCTTGTGGTGTTAAAATGACGCAACATGTCAATCTACACGACAACAGGAAGATTTCGGGTGTCTCTTCATCGGCAGAAATATTAATCCTCTGACTTTTTAAGATAAATGAACCATTCAAAAAGACGTTTGATGATCTGAACTTGAAAGCCGATCTCTTTTTTTTCAGTAACGCATGAAAAAATGATGTTCTGAATATCTATGATGTTCTCAGGACGGTGACGAAATGTGCGTGTGAGTGTGACCGACATATTGCATTGAAAATGTGTCGTTAAAAGTGGAGTAGGGTTCAGCCTGTGGTTCATCAGCCGCCTGATTTGACTGAAGTTAATAATGAGGAACAGTGTTTAGTCAAATCATAGTAAAAAAAACAACACAAGTCATGCATCTGTATGTATGAGCCCTGTGGCTTCAGTCAACAGGGTGTGGCCCATGAGCTGAGATAACATCTGTATGACATGTCAGTTTAATTATACCACCTATATACACCCAGTATGTTGAACAGAGGAGGAGGAGGAGTAGAAGGACTGGATGCCGAGGCAGGAACAGGTTCATATAGATAGTTTTGTCTCCATTGTCGTCTGCAGAAACGACTAACCGTCCCTTCAATCTGTCTTTGACGTTTGAATTGTGTTACGCAAAAGGCATGGATAATTATAAATGATCTTTCACACATCCTTCACTCTGAATACAAAGGTGATGCTACAGAGTGAGGAGATGTAAGCTCTTTTAAAGGCGACATATTATGGAAATATAACTTGAAATTGAAGGCTCTTTAACATATATTTAGGTGTTTGTCTTGCCTTCTGGCCCCCAAAATGTGAGAATTGACAAAAAAAATCTGTAATGTGCAGACTCCCACGTGGTTTCACGAGCTGTCTTCCAGTGATGTAACTAGCATTTGAATTTGCATAACCCCACCCCTACCTGGTACCAGTAGAAAGGGGGCGGGGCAAGCAGTGGTTCATTTGCATTTAAAGGGACAGGCACTGAAACCAGCCGTTCTGAACAGGGCTGTTTTGAGAGGATGTGATGTTTGATCCTTGAGGTATTTTGACCACAGCATGTCACAGACTTGTCTTTAAGACACCTGGGAACTATTTTAATTTGTGGGAAGGGGGCATCATATGTCTCCTTTAAGCAAACAAATTGCCCAGTAGAAAAACTCATAGGGTGCTGTAGTCACTGTTTCCTTCTACTTGTATCTTTTAGTTACTCCTTCATCTTACAACTAACTTTGTGGCTTTTATCTAGATGGTTTTTATTCATTTTTATGAGTCAGAAGTTCTTCTCTTATATATATATATCCTATATAAAGCCTTCTTTTACTGGGTAGACATGTTGGCTTTTTATCACTTCCTTGCCCGCACACATGGTACGGCATGAATATATAGATCTTTATTTACAGTCAATATAACAGTCAATGTGCACCGTCTTTATCTGTAGCAGTACGTTGTGGCCCAAGACAAATTTCCCTTGATTGATTGATTGAAAATTCACTAATACACTTGGTCCAGGCCTGTTCAATAATGAATGGGAAGAATAACTGATATTATTATGTGTTTTTCTTGTGATGCTGAGGGCTGAGGAAAACAACAAGTGTTTTTTTTCCCCTCTCCCCTCTTTACTGCAGTCGACTCCGCGAATACAAACAGCGCTGGCGATCAATATCTGGCGACAAAACGGCCCCAAATTTACAGGCCTGCTAACGACCGCATGTGAACGCATCACTCTGCTCATCTGTCTTCTGTTTCAGCAGCATTAACACACACTGGCTTTTTCAGTGTAAACACAAATTGTGGAAGAGAATACACCTCGAAGACGTTCCTGAATGGAAGTTTTCCTACCGTGCAGCAGTAGCCGGGGATCGGAGCCAAATTTTTCCGACCATTATTCGCACACATCTGCTGTTGGAGATGAGCTCATTGTGTGTCCTCAGCTGATCATATTACCCATTCAGGGTTGTGTTACATCACGGCTTTCCCCATTCATCCACTGTTTGTTTGAAGTTGACCCACCTACGTTTCTTGTCTGAAGGCGTAGCAGCGGAGATGAGACGGACCGCTCAGACCCCACCCCAATCTGTCAACAAGTTGCCAACTTTTTCTTTTTCCTTTGGCAAACACCAGCACAAAACAGAGCTGCTTTCAGATGCTTGAGCTGGTTTGGATTTGAAAGCCCTTCAGGCTGTGAGTCTCGAGAGGGGATATAGTATTTTGTGGCCGAGGCTTGTAGCTCAGTGATGGAGATAGGGGGTTGTGGTGCTGCTGGTGCTCTTGGATATTCAATATTAATGTGTCCCAAACACTGTGGGGGTTATGGCCGGCTGATTCTTTCTCCCTAATCCAATTCGGTCTAATACCCAGAGTCGTAGCCTGTCAATCACATACTCCATTTATTTTTCAATCTTCCCTTCCTTTCCTTCCTTCCTTCTCCATCTTTTTATTTTCTCACCACCCATGCATCGGCTAGCGTTTTAGCATCTCAGGCTCTGCCACCCTGCATACTGTATTAGCTAAGGGCCGGTTGGATGTGAGATTTAAAGAGCGTAAGCACTTGCTTATCTGAGTATTAGAGCGGTGTTGAGGAGGTGAAGCGTCCTCACATCACATCCACACAGTTACTTTAAAGAAAAACAGACTCTAAATTGGATAACTGGATGCACTTTTCATGTGGATTTCCACAAGTACCTGGAGGCTGATCTCTGTCCTGTAGGGATGCATCCATCTGATTGGATGTGGGGCCAAATGGCCAGATCGGGTGACGTCAACAGGTGCAGCATGCCGGTAGACACCAAACCCAGAGCAGCAACATTTTACAAAGTTAAAGGGATATTTTAACATTTTGGCAAATTGGCCCATCGCCATAACCCCTATAGTCATAGCAGTAGGTTTGTTACCTTTATTTGTCAGTGCAAGCTATTTGTAGAGCGGCGGAGCAGAGCCGTGAGCTGCTCAGAGCTACGCTACGGAGGCTCATGGGATTTCTTGGTTTCCTTCATCAAACTAATAAAATACACAGTCCAACAACTCCACAACGCTCTGGTGGACAAGTTGTGACCTGCACATTCACCATGCTATGAGATAATAACACAACGTTACCACACAGAGTTGTTTTAGAGGGAAATTCAGAGACTGTTGATGAAAAACTGTCCTGAAGGCAACGCGCATCAGCGATTTTGCATGAATTTACCTCTAAAACAACTCTGTCTTCTGTCTTCACGTTCTGTAGCATGGTGAATGTGCAGGTTACAACTTGGATTGTGTATTTGATGAGTTTGATGAGGGAAACCAAGAAATCCCATGAGCCTCTGTAGCGTAGCTCTGAGCAGCTCACGGCTCTGCTCCGCTGTTCTCAAAATAGCTTGCACCGACAAATAAAGGTAACAAACCTACTGCTATGACTATAGGGATTATGGCAATGGGCCAATTTGCCAAAATGTTAAACTATCCCTTCAAGAAGGTCATGTTTAAATTGAAGTTTTGGATGAGAGTTTCTCAATAAGAGTCGGTCAGGGTCGGGACAACACATCCACGTAACTGCCATCCTCAACAAAGATGGTCAGAGCGTGCCGGCTGCAGCCTCTGCCTCCCTCTCTGCCTGGAAGAGCCCCGCTCTGCAAATTGTAAATAGCTCATCGCAGCAGGACAGCAGCTGTGAACAGTCACTTGAAGCAAAAGCCATCCCAGAGAGCTTTGTTTTGTTTACTCTTCCTCCCCACCCTGAGCATGATACATCAGGATTATTCACAGTCGGGGCGAGTAATTCACGCCCCGCTGCCGTTACGGTAACAGCGTGGCCGCGCTGTTAGTCGGTTGTTTCCTTTAACAGCGGTGAATGAGAGGCTGTTGTTGTTACAGTCTGTAAAATCACTTCAGATGTTTTCCCCCCTGATGCAAAACACATTTACCAGCGGATTTTCTTAGCTGCATGTCACTCCTGTGATAAAATAAATCCACTTCTCAGCCGTTTTGAACTTTAAGGGTTCATTATTATTATTATTATGATGACGACGATATATTAGGTACACCCGTATAAATCTAATGTGGTGTAAAACACCAAGCTGCCGATAAATCCTCCATTTTTATTCAGCCTGTTTGAGAGGATGTTGATTTATTGAATGGTCATTTCGGAGGCTGTAATTTGTGGCGCTGCTCGGCTGCACTGGGCTCTAGTCGGAGGTAGTTTCTCATATTTTATCCATCCCATTTATATGAATTAAGGTTGACAAAATATTAGGAACCTGTCGGTGTAATGGAGACCAAAGATCACCATCAACACACGCAATTAAAAAAAACACAAAACTCAGCATTACAATCATCAAGGATTTATTGGAGGTAAGTTGTATTAAACTGCATTAGCTCTACCTGGTGCACCTTATTAAGCTGTAAGTGAATATGCATCACAGCCATTTGACAAATAGGGTCGATTATTATTCTTAATATCATAACACATGGCTGTGATGTGGGAATGAGATGATGACTGGGCGCTGCGCTGCGTTTTCATTCATTCATTCCCACACGAACAAGCCCTTTTTATCCCTCTGCAGATGGATTTCTGTCCCGCTCATGAAGACACACTGTAAGAGAAATGGCGCGGTGACGTTGGCCGAGCCCAGAAGCGTCCGGACCTCTCTCTATTTCACCAGCTGGGCTGAGATCCAATGCATCTTCTTTAGCCAGCTAAAACACTTTAAAACTCTTCCATTTGTAACTATTAGTGCAGTGGTGGGAGAAGGCCAGCCCAAATCCTTTATCCCCCCCCTTTTTTCTTTTTTTTTTTTGTGCAACAGATCAGTTCAGTCCTAATCTTTATTTTCCCAGAAGTGCAGAGGCAGCTTTGTGTGCCGGCTTTAAAAAAAAAAAAAAAAAAAAGAAAAAAGGAAGGACACTAGCAGCTTCTAGGGCGGATTTCTGCTACCGTCAGCCGGAGAATTCGTTGGGAATGTGGGTTCTGTGGGATCATTTGTCAAATTAAATCCAGATCCTGTTTGTTATCGGCGTCCTGCAGTCCATTAATAACACATTATCTCACAAACTCTGCACATCCGCAGCTTCTGCAGAGATACCTAAAAGGTCAAAGGGTGGGGGGAGGCCAAACCTGCAATCTCCTTGAATATAAAGAAGCACCAACACATTGTTTTCCCTCTGGTGGCACAAACATAGATCAGAGGTTATACAAGCCGCGACCAGTAGCAGCCAGCGGCTCCTAAACGCCCTGCAGAGGTGTTTTTTTATTTTTATATGAGCATTAAACTAAAGACACCATTTAGAGCGGGCAACGTGAAGGCGCTGGGCTCAGCTGGAGGAGAACCCTAATAACTAGCACATACTGTACACACTCCAGTTAAAGGGATAGTTCAACATTTTGGCAAATTGGCTCATTGCCATAATTCGTATAGTTTTAGCAGTAGGTTCTTTACCTTTAATTGTCGGTGCAAGCTGTTTTTAGAACGGCGGAGCAGAGCGGTGAGCAGCTCAAAGCTACGCTACAGAGGCTAATGGGATTTCTTAGTTTTCCTCATCAAATACACAATCCAACAACTCCAAAATACTCTGGTGGACAAGTTGTGACCTGCACATTCACCATGCTATGAGATAACAGAACGTTACGAGACTGAGTTGTTTTGCAGGTAAATTCATGCAAAACCGCTGATGCGTGTTGTCTTCTTAGTTTTTCATCAAGCAGTCTCTGCATTTACTTCTAAAACAACTCTGTCTGGTAACGGTATGTTAGTCATAGCTTGTACATGAGAGCGTTTTGGAGTTGTTTTTCCAAAATGTTGAACTATCCCTTTAAACAGTTGTAATATCCCACCCTCTCCATCCTTTTGACAATTTAAGAGTCAAGAGGTGGAGTGCACCTGAAGAGAAGAAGGGCAGGATGAAGCTACAGCTACGCCGTCTCGCATGGAAACAAACTTTCCACAGTTTTCCTCATGTAGCTGGGTGATAATATTTCTGCATGGTGGCGTCGTGCAATTGTGACAGCGGTGGATGAGTGCGCTGCCAAAAAAAAAGAAAAGAAAAAGAAAAGTGTGGCAACAAAAGAGCCTCTGTGAAGGAGAAACACAGCAGTAATACCAAATGAACATTTTTATAATGCCAAAACAAAGAGCGAACAGCGAGTTATGGCCGTGCGGTCATTAAACTTGACATTCACTGAGATGCTGATGCACTCTGGCACCACGCACTCTCTTTGTGAGACATTTATACGGAGGTGACGCAGCGTTTATAAGCAATCTTTTTTTTGTTTTGTTGCTGCTGCTGTCGCTGATCGAGGAGTATCACTGTTTCAGCAGTGTAGAAGAGTAGAAAAACGTAATCATGTGTCCAACAGCACAGCAGGGAAGCACTGATCCCCATCCAATACCACTGTTGAATTAATAAACAGTGCACCTTGCCATTTGGAAGACAGTGAAGGCAGGAAAATCAGAGTACAGATAGAGATTCGTCCATACATAGTTAGATTTCTGTCTTCAGTGGTTAAACGTCTTTTACATACCTGTTTTATCTTCAACCGCAGCTTGTAAGTCTATTTGCAGCGAGCAAATGGATAATATTGTCTTAATTTCCTAAGTGTGTTAACATTGTGACGTTGATAAATGAGGTGAAAATGAAGTGGTAGCAGTAGTGTAATAAAAGGAAAAAAAAAACCTGCAGGTGGTTGAGTAAATTAGTTGATTTAATTTTAAAAAATTAAAAAAGTAAACCATTTTTCCAGCTTATGGGAATCTATGTTTAATGTTGTTGAGGATTTTAATATATTTCTCAGCAGTGTTTAACTAAACTCTATTTGAAGAGGCAGTTTTTTGTTTTTTGTTTCTGTTTTACATAGTCACACGTTTAATGCAAATAATGCAAGTAATTATAGCTGGGACTATCCAGGTATTTCCAGGTAATAAATTTGCCTAAAAGATTTGAAAATGCCATGGCAACTTTATTATCCCCTTTCTAATGCACGACTTAATTAGTCTGGAGTGGAGTGAATCTAATTCGGTCTGCTTTGTAGTGGAGGCTGTCTAATTATTACACTATCACAAGTTTAAATATCATTACCAGGAAAATATTGGACATTGTGGATTTAGAGGAGCAAAAAAAAAAAGGAAAGCGTGAGTTTGGTGAGAGCCCAGGGCTTTTATTTTTATGTTTTGAATGGACTGAGCTGTAAAAGAAAAAGCATTTTTATAGAAATTGGATGTCGTGCTGGTTTGGTTTGTGGGCTGTAAATGTTACTGATAGCGATCGTATTAGCAGCTGATTGATGGACTGAGGCCGTTTCAAGCAAAAGCGCTATTAGAGAATCACCGGGAACTATTCGACTAATATTCAAAGTTGGGTTTAAAATATCGATTTTCATTTGAGAGATCCGTAGATCGATCTTTTTAATGTATGCCATTTCCTGTTTTCTCTGTTAGTCATTTCTTTCATAACCAAGCAGTGGGCATTATGCACAGCTCCACTACTTCCTGATATCAAGCCAGCTCCTTTATTTCCTGTCTTACATTATTGGACCAACTGATTAATCCAGATGTGTCTGACCTCACAACAATGGCCAGACACACCTGGATTCATCAGTTTTTCCAATAATGTAAGACAGGAAATAAAGGAGCTGGCTTATTTCAGGAAGTAGTGGAGCTGTGCATAAAGCCTATTGGTATTAAAACCCAAATATCTCTCAATGAATCAATATCGAATGGAATTGGATCGAATTTGGATCTTGCTGAAAATATATTTCTTTGCGGTTTGGTTTCTCCGTAGCTATTTAACAGCTGATTAACGGCGATTGAGCTTTACGCAATTGAAAATCTAAAAATAGCAACTTTTAGTTACTTAATATGGATGATCCGCCCGAAAAAGTAGATCAGATCAGATCAGATCAGATTGCCCTCTTTCCTTGTAAGTCGTCGACCTGCAGCAGGAGGAACAACTTGGTTAATGTAGAGTTGTTATCTGGGTCACTTCCTGTCCGGTCAAACCTGCTACTACCGGAGTATTTGAGCATATATTGGACTAGGAAAGTAATAAAAAAACATAATAATATGGACGAGAAGACAGAAAGCTTTTTAATTTGTTTCTGTCAAATGGCCAAGATGAGCTGTTTCCAGATTTCTCTGCCGCCCCTAAAAACATCCAGCTAATCCATATTCTGCAGTTCTTCTCCATGTTGTCAGCCCAAGTCATTTGAATGGAGCACGGGGTGTATTTTCTGGCATTCTCTGCTGGTGTGTCCTCATTTCTGCCAACCTGTTCAACAAATGAGTGATGAGCTCGGGCGCCGCGGCCGCCGCCTGCCTCCTCTCTCCCGCCTGGCGACGGATGTAATGGAGGGAGGAAGAGAAAAATCAATCTGCCTTTCACAAAGTCTTCATTAGTTTGCCTTTTGTCAAGCGGCTGGGTCAAACCCAATTGGGCTGCTTCTTACAACCTAGAGAAAGGTCAAGTCAATAAACGTGTATATGCGTGTGTGTGTGTGGTCTGATACAGTTAGTAGACAGGGAGGTTTGAATGAGGTGTAATAAAGTGAAAAGGAAACTTTTTCTTTGTGAATAACCACTTTTACTTTAAAGAAAAGCTCTTTTTCAACAGCTGGTTGTGTTCAAAGAGGAAAAGAAAAACAAATTTGGCAGAATTTAATTAAAAAAAAGAAAAAAAGAAAAAAAAACACTTGTCTTTGCTCAATAATGGCCGATGGCTGCCTGCGATCCATTTCTGCGCAGATAATGAGAGTAATCACACCACCAAGACATCAGCGCTGGTGTTTTGATTGTTACACCTCTGCTGTCAATAATTGTGCTCCAGCCAGAGTGTTATTTTTACTATGAGAACCCGTTTTTAACCAAACACTTGAGTCGCAGATATAGATTTCCTCCCCTCCTCCCTCTCTCTGCTCTAACCGTCATCACTCTCTCCTCTCGTCTCCTCTCGTCTCCCAGACGGCCGTCAGCTCGTATCGATCAGCGTGTAGCGTTGCTGTGCAGGTATAGGCCTGTTGGTCTGTTGACCGCATTATCAACACTGAGCGCCGTTAAGCACCAATCAGGCCACTGGGAACGACGCTGTTTATGACCCGTCAGGTCAGTGAGTGTTGGCTCCGGCTGCACTTGTTAGGAGAGACGGGACCAATTAGGAACAGACCGGGGCTGATGGGAAATTTCTTCTTCTTCTTTTTCTTTTTTTTTTTATTATTGGGCTGAATTTATCGACTTGAATCTTTATTCAGTGGATTATTGATTAGTCGCTGGTGGAATTCAGTTTTTTATGACGACTGTATTGGATTTTTCTTGACAAAAGCTTCATGATTGATGTGAAGTAGTTTAGATAAGCTGCTGTGAGAGCGGACTTTGCTCCGACCGCCCTGATAATGGGACTCAACAGTCGCTGTGTGTCCTCTGGAGAATAGGACAAATGTAACATTACTGATTAGGGCTGCCCCCGACTACAGATGTTCTTGGTCGACCAATAGGTCGTCATTTATGGTGATTAGTCGACTAAGACATAATTGAGCAGGTGAGTGCTTTGGGACGGGGCCGGGGCTCACGGCACACAGCAGCACATGCTAATCGTTGAAAAAAAACTGTAACAACATCGGAAAAAGTCGTGTTTTGACTAAAAAAAGGGACCTGCCATGTAAAAAAAGAAAAGAAAACAACAACAAAAAACTGACAGCGAGTGAGTGTCACAACTTCCTGTATCTGGTCCTTCAAATTAAAAGCCCTATGGCCTTTCGTATACAGTTTGGTCATATTGATTTTGACTTAATTTTGACAAGACACGGCTCCAAGTGCTTGTTTTTTGTTTTTGTTTTTTTCCTGCGACCAATTGACAAATGAAATTTTGGTCGGCTAATGACTTTTTGGTCGACCAGTGCTTGGGCAACTATTTGGGGGCAGCCCTACTACTGATAGACCTGTGGTGGAAATAAACATTTATCACATATAGATAGATAGATAGATAGATAGATAGATAGATAGATAGATAGATAGATAGATAGATAGATAGATAGATAGATAGATAGATAGATAGATAGAAGGCCTTTCGGTTGTGGTCTTTATCCATGAGCTGAGAGCTGTTTGCATAAAAGCACAGTTTGGATAGTTATGGTGATAATCATGCAGCAGCGATCAAACAAGTCATGCAGCACTTATCTGCTTTGTGTGTGTGTGTTATGTTCCCTGGTAACAAAAAGCTCACATTACCAACTAATAGGTTTGTTATTAGTCAAAACTTGTTGGCATCAGTAATAACAAACAAGTTGAAACACGATTAAGAGGTGACGGCTCGCACCAGAACAGAGCAATACTACTGTTTAATTGTTTGTCTGTTGCTGGAGGAAATGAAACATTGTTGATCTAATGTCATTCTGGTCTTTTGTAGGTTTTTGGTATTTTGTTGGTGGGACTGGTTGAGAAGACATTAAAGCTTAATGATTGATCCAATATCTCCCAAACAATTGTTTCCCTGAGCTTCCGTTCGACCCGTGCTCTGCTCTTGAACTGCAGCCATCCTGTGTACTTGTTGGAGCTATTTCCTGTTTCTCTTAAACATAAAGCTAACCTTGTAACTTTCTTTTGTGTTCGGTGCAAAATAAATGGATTTTACAGGATGCAGTGCAGCTGTATTACTTCCTGTAAGAGGGCAGAGGAAAATTGCACTTCCCTTTATTCAGACAGGGAAGCTTTGATTTGTTCATCGCTGGTTGGGGGGTTGGTATGTCCTTTTTAAATGGAGGAGAAAACCCAATTTTTTCCCAACAATGACAACTCAGTTTGCCGAAATAACGTCTCACAAAAACAAGAATGTCACATAGAACCTGTTTCTAGAAACCTGTTTGTTGCTCTTTGTTGCGGTTGTGTGTTTGACAGTTTCACTTGATCCCTGTTTGATGGCCGCGGTGCAGCAGCTGCAACCATCCGTCATGGAAAAGTATGAAACCCACTTTTCTCTCTCAGCAGAGAGTGTGAGGAGGCAGCATCCCCCTTTTTTTTCCTTCTTTTTTCTTCTCCAACAATACAATACTGACCCATATATGGTTGCTGAAATACTAAACCGCTTAGGAAATCCCTCGCTGATCCCTGAGGAACTGGTCCCTAGGCGGAGAGAAGGATATTGTCCTCCGTCTCTGAGCAGCGAGAACATGTGAGGAGACGAGGTGGAAAAATGGTGAGGTGGTGGGTTTTTGTTCCAAAACAGCATGGGTCAGGAAGCAAGTTTTGTAAGCAGAAATGTCAGAGTTTCTGTAGACGGTGTCTTTTTTTTTAAAAAGATTGGTACCATCCCAGGAAGATCGGTTCAACTGCACCACCAGAATAAGGAATAAGGAACAGCTCACCTGTCCTTACTATTGAATATTGTTATTATTACACAATCTGGGATTAACTGTCACATTTCTTTTACCTGTTTCTACAGGTAGTAAACACGGATTCAGTTCAGTGGGTTATTGCTCAATGCTGCTCCTACACTTTTTGATATTTCAGTCCCCCACAGAGATGCATTGATGATGTTATCAAGCATGACGCCAAACCCGAGCTGCTGAAGGCTCCTTTGGAAATCACGACCTCTGACCGTTCTCCAGACAAATAAAAAACCAGCTGCAGTCGTCATAGTTTATGGTGATATACAGTAGATACGCTCCGGTTGTCGAGTTCTTGGCTCCAACGATACAACGAGAAGAGTATTTAGTCTTTTCTAAAGGCTTCACTGAGAAATATAACTTAATAGAAACTTGCAACAAAGGTCAGAGCCTTTGTCGTCTGGTGCTTATATAAAGAATGTAAAGAGCCGTGCCAGGGTTTTTCTTGTTGGATCAGTATCTAGCCTTGACATCACTGCTAAGGAGTCTTGAATACCACGCACTAACTGCTTCATCCATTCTGTTCAAATAACCTCTATACAGTACTAGTAAAATGTCTTCTTTATGTTTCATCCAGGGCACTGTAGTTGCTGTGAAAAATTGTGTCTCAAGTATCAGCAAATTGACCCTCACAGCCGCATGCATCAAACTGAAATCAGGCCAAAACTCTACAGGAAGTATTTTCAGCTTTGACACACATGCCTTCTTCTCACCTTTCACATACTTCCATATCTCATTTTTCACTATAAAACCAACGACTGGACAAACATAACTATTTCTGTGTGCACATTTTTGTAATTAGTCATGGTTATCGTAAATTAGCAGGGCTAACCGTTAGCCTACCTGTTTAACTTTAATTCAGTGACTCAAACAAACATACAACATATTTTTTTCCAGCAGATAGAGCTTATCTTAGCTACAACATGACTGAGCTAACTGGAGTAGTTTCATGTTGTGTCCGACAGCGGGAGGGTTTTAACAGTTAGCTTAGCTACTGCCGTTTGATGTTAGCTTAGCTACTGCCGTTAGCTTTGCTACTGCCGTTAGCTGTCCCTGTCAGCTGCAGCCACTAATGCTTTCTAGACACTGTGACTCCCCAAAACTGAATAGGCCTAAATACCACACATAGCAACACAGAAATAGTAATGTTTCTTCGATCATTTCAGATTTGTCTAAACGGCGATAGTGGCGTGAAAAACATGATATAGCCTAGCTAAACTCTTACTATTCTACTATTCTCATTCAAATTCCGTGCTGGTTTTCTACCCAGAAGTAGTTGTAAACAAGGCGATGCGTTCTATACAGGAAGCTAATTATAGGTCGTTGTTACGTTTTGTTGTCAGGTGCCCCCTAGTGGCAGTAGGAGGATATAAAGAGAGCTAGAGGTTGTTTCTTAGCTGCATGTTTGTTTTTGTTTTTTTTATCATAACTGTGATGATGAGGCTGCTGCTGTTCAGCTGCCACTGTATGCGTTGACAATTTGTGGTTGGTGTTATTTATAGAAAGCTTGACTTGTTTGCCCTCTCTTGTCTGTTTCACTTCTGCAAAATTTTTCAGCTGCACCATCGGAGAGAAACTCTCTCCTTGCCATTAATACACCGGAGCCCACTGAGGAAATTGCCGCACCTGGGTTACCGGCCATTAGATATGTAATTCTAATTATTTTGTACCTGGACTTGTTTGCATAGAGCATTTTAACTTAATACTCCACACGCAGGTGGGACGAAAATGGAGCCGCAATTGCTTTTTTTTTTGTGCCGTGCCTGGAAAAGACAAACGCCTAATGGTGGATGGTTTGAACCGTCAAACACAGTGATAATGGCTTCAGTGCATTTTGCCAGATTGAGGGTCTGCTGGTATTGTGAACACCGACTCACTTATCTGCACCTGTGCATTTCGCAGTTTGACTGTCTGTTGTTGGAAAGGTCTGTCTGTTTATTCCAGGCTTTTATTTTGAAGTCTCCTTTTTTTCCCCATATGTTTTCCACGTCAGACTTTGGTAAAGTATCTCTGTGTAAAAGTGGCTTAACGGTGCGTTCAGGCTCCCAGCATCCTCTTTAATGTAAATGCAGCCCGGGGGTTGTGCGCATTTCAAAACTGTCATTCCTATTTCATGATGTTTAATGTGTCAAACCTCACAGTCTCTGCATTTTTATCTTTTAAGATTTTCAATTTCTTTGCTCTGTCTCTGAAATCTGGGTGGTATAAATTACATGACGCAAGGAGCTTTTTTTTATTTTATTTTTTCATACTTGTTTCTGCCAACTTGATCATAGTGAATGTTTAATGCAGCCTTATTTATCCCCCATAAAAAAAGGGCTGTGTGAGTGTATCAGAACCCCGTGCATTTGCTTATGTGAACTAGCAAGAACTGGCTGTCTGGGCTCAGAGATATAGGGATGAAAGAGATGCAGTAATATTTATTACAGAGGTGCTCAGAGTTCCTTACATCCCCTCACAGAGAGAGAGGAAGAGAGGGGGTGGATATAGGGAGATATTAAAACTCAGGATAGCATAAACACAGACGTGCCTGGTAAACAAGCCCGGAGCAACAGAATCAACAAATTCAGGCAGCATGTACAAAAAAAGAGGGGAAAGTTATGCATGTTTCATCTGCTTGTTAGCTTTCACTGAAGAACTTTATCACTTCTAACCTTTGGTGAAATCAAAGCCGACTTCTTCTCTGTTGCCTTGTTAGTTGCTCAGTTTTCTGAGTCACTTCCTTCACAGATTAGACGTGTTATTAAGTCATTGGTAAATTCTCAACCTGTGTAATAGTCAACATCTATCTGTTGTAACGTGAAGAGAAAAAGACAACACAGGTTCTCTCCTCTTGATTTTGGCTGATTGCCGCTGAATGCCGCTCCAGATTTTCTATTTTAGACAGGGCTCAACTTTCACATTGTGAAATTGTACCTACCATTATAGTTAAAGGGATAATAGCAACACAGTTCCTTTGTTTCCCGTAATATCATTTTTTCCAGCCCCTCAAAGTGCAGGAAAAACTGGATCTAACCAACTGCAGATCGGCGGGCGCTAACCCTGGGTGGAGGGATACGTGAGTTGGTTAGGTCCAACTGTGAAGGGCTGGAAGAAATTATATTATAGCGAACAATGGAACTGTGTTTTTTTTTTTCAGGTAAAAGTTCTTTTAGGCCGTTTCTTTGGGTCTGTTCACAACGATGTATGTTATAAATCTCTGGGCAGGGCTATTATGGGCTGGCGTTGCTAATGGGAAGAGTGCAGTGAGTCTTCTACTGCAATTATAGTACTTAGGGGCTATTTGTAGATCATACAACCCCACTTTAAAAAAAAGCTACTATCCCTTTAAGGTAAAACTGTATTTGTTCATTTATTTGAAGAATGTTAACTTCTCTTTATTGTTACGTTTTTTTGTCTGTGTGTGGATTCTTCGAGTAAAAACACAAACAGCGCCACTCTGCCATTACAACCCACATAGTGGTGGAAGGTGGAATTGCAGCTTTAATGACAGGGAAAGAAGCCCCGCCCCTTTTCTGTTATTACACAGTGGTTGCCAACATAAAACATATTGTTATATATTCCTGTGGTGCAGACTAGTTTTTTGTTTGATTCTTGAGATCTACTGAGAGAAACGAAGGGTTTTGCAACCCCTGCTTTACAGGAAGTGAAATATTACATGTAATTTTATGTTTTATAAAATGACTGTGCCTCTCTCTGTGACCCTTACACTGTTGATGACGTCACAGGATGAGCCCCTGCTGCACAGCGGTGATGAAGACTTCTCAAAAACAGGAAGTCCCATGTTTTATATAACTGCTGTGAAGGAAATGAACAGGAAAGGAAATGAGAAACGGTTTCATGTGAGAATGGTAGCTGTCAGTGGCCTAGTTCTTTCTCCTTCTCTTTTTTTTTGTCTGCTGAATTAAAAGCTTAATTAAACAGCAAACTTTGATAAGATAAGAACTATACGGTATATGCCCACACAGAGCAGAACGGATTCTGTTCTCAGATGAATCGTGTTCCTCGTTGATGCGTTTGTTCATAAAGCAGCACACCACCTGCCATGATGGGGGGGTCACAGATGTCACGACCGCTTTTAATTTCCATCTTGACTCTAAGAAGAAAAAAAAACCCCCAAAACAAAACAATGTTTTTCTCTGGTTTCCCACAGCGCGACAGAGGCGAACACGAGCTGTGACGCTCTCCAGAATCAAAGCAATTAATCTCAATGACTTTTTCATGGGATTTTTTTTTTCTTTTTTTGATGTTCAGGAAACTGATTGAACTTCAAAGTGACGACTCAACAGTTTGTTGAGAGACTGAGTGGAAAATCACGAGTGGCTGAGCCCTCTCCATTATCATCACAGGGGCAAATAAAGCGTTTCTCCTTCGTCACTGTGGTGGTTTGTTTACCGTTTTCACTTTCGCTTTCGCTTTCCGAGACCGTTTCATCAACCGTTCCGTCCATATTTTTTTTATTAACAAGCTTTTATAGATGCCATTTATTAGTGTTTATCAGTTATGACATCACTGTTGTCGCTGCACTTTGTAGTTTTGTTGTCGCGACCCGGGAGGTTTTGGTCTCTCGCTCCGTCTTCATCTTCGTCTCATTGAAATGGCAGGAAGCGAAGCGGGTGAAGCACCTGTACTTCGTCACACACTCACAGGGGATGCTTCTTTGGCAGGCAGATGTGTGTGAGTGTGTATGTGTGTTTATTGTGTGTGTGTGTATTGTGTGTCGAAGCCTCACATTGCCAGTTGGCTGTCTGACGTCCTTATCTGCCCGACAGCCATATTGTCACCTCGCCGCCCTCTTCCTCTATCTTTCTGTCACCCTCTCTCTCTCTCTGGCTATCCCTTTCTCTTCACACACACACACACACACATATGCTAATACACACTTTTACACTCACACTGCACACACTGCACCTGTTACAAGGGCGTTAGTCACAAGTGTTTCTCTAGAGACGAATCACACACAGGCCTCGGTTTCAGCTTCGCTTTCACCACCACGGCTCCCATGGGAACACACACACATTTACACACATGCACACATGCACACACACCTTTCCCCCTCCTTTCCTGTGTTACACACACACACACACACACATTCCCTCAGTTACAGATTACTTGAGGCACCCTGGAGCCAACAGGGTCATTAACCCCTAGATCTTTGCACAGCAGTTAATGATTTGCCATCATCATTCGTTGTGCAGCAGCACTAAAGCACACACACACACACACTCACACACACACAAACATACACGATCAATGCCGATTGTGAGGGACGTTAAAAGGAGGTCTCGGTGGACTCGTGCACCTCCTCTGAGCTCATTTGTGGCAGCGCAACACTTGTTTGGGGCCTCATTGTTGTATTGTTAACACGTATTCATCATGGCCGCCACCGAGGACTCACCTGTCTGACGCAGCTTCATGCAGCCGCTCACACTCAACCTTATTACACATGATGATGGTCTGGAAGTGGACTTTAATGTGTTTGACTTCCACTCCAATGATTTAGGCTATGTAGATTTATTAAGAATTCTCAAAAAAAAAAAAAAAAAAAATTGTCTCATTGTCTCTGATTGACTTTTCCAGTTCTGCGCTATGCATAGAAAATACCTATAATGTAAAGACATCAGACAAGTGTGAAGCCCACTTTTTAGAATATTTTATATAATTAAAAACACTTAAATCACAGTATACAATCATATCTTTTTCTTATTTTTTTAAATCTCATATTTTTTCATTGCAAGTTCAAGAAGTCACAGTTACAAGACTGAGGAGGAGTGCTTTTAATTTGAAAGAGTGGACACAGGAAGTGAAGAGGGACAGAGATGAGACAATGAGGAGGGGGAAAGGTAGCTTTACCTTGCAGGTCACAATGTGATGATTTTATCACCTCATTATCTTTTATCACTAGGTATTTTTACTCTTAACTGCAGGTGAACCACACAGCCACACCTCTCTGTTTCAGGTTAGTGTCCAGACACTGACTGGACATGATGCATGCTGGGAGAAATCCCATTGGGCCGCCATGTCCCAGGACTGAGCCTTAATAAATAAATCAGTTTTTCTATTTCAACGGTCACATGCTCATTGGAAAAACACAAAGTCTAATCTGTGTTATCCATCAAAAAGCGTCAGCTCTGGCCTTCACTTTTATTCTGGGCTGAACCATTTATCTAGTTTGTGTCTGTGTGTTTGTGTCTTTTTTTATTCCCCGCTGCTCTGTGTTAGCATCCCATAACACAATTTCTCCTCCATTAGCTTTGCTTGCTGTCTGGAAACAGTTGCAATTGCATAAAGGGGGGGAGGAGGACAAGGGTCTGGCTGCTTGTGTGTGCGTTGTGAGGATATGTGCATGTGCTTGTATGTCATCATTGAACACAACACAGTTATTAGCTCAGTGGCGGAGGCAGATCAATAGGCTGAGAGGAGAGGTGGAGCAGGGGGACAGCGGAGGGTGGGGATGAATTGAAGAGCCAGAGAGGAGGTGGCGATTGTCAACACTCCTCACTCAGCTTTTCTCAGGAAAATAATCTTGTGTGGGTGTGTGTGTGTGCAATGCTCTCGAGACAAGAGCAGGTGTGTGCGTGTGCTTAAGATTTTCCGGCTAGATTGGACTTGATGCCGTTGCCCTAGAAAACCACTGCACCTTAAACACAGAGCCAATTAGCACGGAGCTATTGTACGTCTGAATATAGCTTCAGCCACCACAGAACTAATAACAGTGGTCAGCCTCGAAAATCCCGAGCAGTTAATCCAATTAGAGTCAACACATAGGGATCCTGAGCATTAAATCCAATCAGAGTTAATACACAGGAATGTTTAGTTTTCTGAGCCGCACTCACATTTACACACCGAATTAGAGAACGGCGACCTGTGCATCGTAATTAGCCGCCGTTTTACACAATCTGACAAAATACAGTCCCCTAGGAAATCCTTGTCTGTACTGCCGCCAAATTCTCAGATTATGTTGAGCAATTACATAAATTTCAGAGCATAACATATAGGCAAATTAGCTTCTATTATGAGTTTGTCTTTTCTTTGTCTTAAAATGCTAACAACAGCTGAAAATGACAGAAAAAGCACCAGAACCTGGGCTATAACTAATGTAAACAGAGACACTGCTTAGCCCGTTAGCTTAAAGGATAAAGCGTGGAGTTCAATAATAAAGCCCCTCGCCTTCTGTTTCCTCAGGCATAGTCATGGTAAAAGAAAAAAAAGAAGAAGCAATAAAGGAAAAATGTATTTCCCAGATTTTTTTTCCTGTATCTCCATGTAATTGTTCATTTAGCTTGATGTTTGCCAAATTAACGAAATATTGCAAGCATGGCTCATATATTGTCTTTCAGAAACAATGTAGCCAAGCTAGCAATGTATCACTATAAGCTAACATATTAGCTTCTGTTAAAAGTATGTCTTTTCTTTATGTTAAAATGCTAACAACAGCTAAAATTTATGGAGAAAGCACCAGAACCTAGAGTGTAACTAATGTAAACAGACACACTGCGTAGCCTGTTAGCTAACACCTTCGCCTTCTGTTTCTTGGGACGTAGCCTATTCATGTTTTAAAAAATGAAGCAATTTTAAAGGAAAAATGTAATTCCCCAGTTTTTATCCCATATCCCCATGTAGTTAATTGTTCATTTATCTCTTAATTTTTGCCAAATTAATGTTGAAATATTGCAAGCACGGCTCATAGTCCTATGTTGTCTACCGATAGCATACCGATAGCATAATAGGCTAAATGTGAACTTACTTTGCTTCGAGTAGTTGCTACTCCAGGGAACCTTTGTGTTGGTGTATTACTTCTAAGCAGCACATTGTAAACATAAATTAAAGAAGAAAAGCTTATATTCTCACCCACAACATGCTTTAAGTATCTTTTCTTTGCTGGTGTTTGTGAGAAATCCTCCTCCCACAGCAAATGATAGAAGTGATGATGCTAATGGACGCTACACATAGACTCCGGCTCCTATGGTAAATGGCCTGCACTTGTACATTGTTGTTTACAGTGCATTCAGGGTTTATTTCTTACTCAGCATGCTCACCAAAATGGGGGAAAAAAACATGATTAAGAAGATGCATATAATCCTGGTGTTGGATGTGATCCGTGGTTTATTTACAGTATTCTCTGTGGTCTTGATCCTCAGCATCCTCGGACAGATGTTGGATCAGCTCTAGTCCTCCTCATGCGATGCGACGCGGCGCGTTGAGTGGAACAAGAGTATTTGAGTAGATCCCTTAATGTGACATGCATATAGGAGCAGTAATTAGCAGGCTCACTGGCTGTAATTAGTGGGTTTAAATGGAGGAAAGCTATCGCTAGCTGTCCTTTTGATGTGTGTGGGAGATGTTATGCAAACGAGGTGGCTTTTTGTTCCGTGCGTGTGTGTGTGTGAGGATGTGAAGACACATTTTTGACTCTTGTGTGATGTTTACCTGTCAAAAAAGGTTTAACCAGCGCTTCACTGTGTCAAGGGGATGAAATAATAAAAGACATGATACGTGCACGTGAGGTGCGTTCAAGTGAGCGTGTGCGTGGCCCCCGCGCGGCGGCTGGGGAGATGCAGACGAGGCTCCGGGAACAAGAGGTAACGCTGCTAATTATGCGCTCTCTGTTCCTCCGCACCACACTGTGCCATATTCACATATGCAGGGGAATCTATTAACAGTTGTTCAGTGAAAAGCACGAAATCAGAGCCTATTCATGCACGAGGCTCCTCAGCTGGCGCCGCGGTAACCTGCTGAAGACCATCTTTGTTCGAGACGTTGTCAGTCAAGCAGAGCCAGGAATAAATGAATGAATGAACGAGTGAACTCTCAGGAGCTTCGCAGCAGTACGCGCACACACTCGTTGCTCTTTTCCAGAGTGCAGTCATGGCTGAGCATCTGCATGTGCTCTTTTTAACAACTTAAGAGCTTTGTTTATATATGCATAAGTCATCTTCTGTTCAGGTTCAGTCTAGAATCTGCAGTTTTTTGCAGTTACAAGCTGAATATTTAGGTTTTTTAACTTTGAAAGCATCACCTTGGACTTATTTACGTAACTTATTTAGAACAAATAATGAATTGATTAATTGAGATGATAGTTGTTGTGACCCACGCTGCTGTTGTTCACTCTCATGCAGCAACATTTTCCGATATAACCTGGTCGTACGGTGTCTTTTTTTTTGTTTTATGTTGTAATATGTTGGAGCATTTCATGGCGTAGGTATCAAAGGCTCATTTATATTTCATACAACTCCACTTCAGCTTGTCTTGCTCTTGCTGTTGTATGTGCAGCGGCTGTGAGACACTCGGCCGTGCAGCAACACTGACCCCAGATTTCCTGACTGACTGACTTTACTTAACTTAAATGGCTAAATCCCTCCATGATTGAACCGACCGGGTCAGCCCGCCGGTCAACCTGCGTTACTAAAAACTTCAGTTTCCAGGGCAACCGGGTCAGCCTGGTGTGTGGTCATCTGCACCCACCTCTGAAATGATCACAGCTAATTGTTGTTATTCTTAGCGAATGTCTGAGCCGAGTAACAGTGAGTCAGCAGCGGTAACACAAGTAAGTGTGCCACTGAGCCCTGCTGGTTGTAGTTCCACACACACACAGAAAGAGAAAGAGGGTGTGTGTGTGTGTGTGTATTATACAGTTATATGATCTCCTAGGCGAGATGGTGCAGGCTCTGAATCAGCTTCACTATCACTTTTCTGAACGCTTGTGTACACGGCGGTGTGCTGTATCCAGGTGCACAAAGCGGGGATTGTTGTGCTTGTGCAGTCAACCCATACACTCCATAGGTTACGGCAGCACAGCACCACATAGAAGTGTTTTTGTGTGTGGACAGATTTTCCATCTGAAGGTGGAGGATAAAGGGTTTTAGTGCGTCTAATCCAGAGGCAGGTTTTAGAAAGCTCTGGGACAATGCTGTATAACCTGGATTAGCAGGACACAGACACATGCAGAGCTGGAGGAGGAGCCACATCCCAGGCTGAAATGAGAAACCAGTGTTCACGCTGCTATCGAGCCTCCAGCCAGCACCGTATTAAAACGAGATGAAACTTCAGTCGGCTGGGGGACTCGGCTGGTTGCAGCAGCAGATAATGGGACTCAGCAGAGGAGAAATGTTCCCATTCACAGGGAACGACTGAGCGGCCGGCGTCTGGCTTTGTTTGTTTGTTTGTAGCAGCGGATGGATGGATTAATCAGACGCTGATCGTTATTTAACAGGTCATTTTACACCTGATGTACAGAATTACATCAATAAGTAATCACTCTTATTTATGTCTCCATGCATGAGGCTCTTTCTTCTATATTCGTCTTATTTATCTCGAGTTGTTTGTTATCATCTAACGGCCCAAAATAGTATGAAGGAATGATGATTTCCATGTCTGCTTTGATTATTGATCAGCTCTACGTTCTGTATTAGTGCTGTGAACGTATCAAAGCCTTAGTCCACAGAGAAATACACACAGCCTGTATCCAGGAAGCACGCTTTAAAGGGGACATAATATATATATGCAGTATATATATTTTTTATATTATAAGTTATAATTTTCAGGCTCCCTAGATTGAAACCCATGTGGTTTTATGAGCTTTTTCCTCAGTTGTCTTCCAGTGATGTAACTAGCTTTCAAATTTGCATAATACCAGCCCTACCTGAGAAGAAGGGGGCGGGGCAAGTAATGGTTCATTTACATTTAAAGGGACAGGCACTGAAACCAGTCGTTCTGAACAGGGCTGTTTTGAGAGGATGAACAGAGCTGTGATGTATTTTGACCACAGCATGTAACAGACATGTTTTAAGACACCTGTGAACTATTTTAATCTGTGGAAAAGCGGCATAACATGTCTCCTTTAAAAGGATTCATCAGTACTTCCTGTGACTTTGTGATGTCACAGCAAAGCAGTCACCAAAACCCCGCCCGCCTGGACCCACTATCCAACCTTTGCCGGATTTTACATGAAATCTGCTCTGTGTTTTATCCAATCACTCAGACAGCAGTCAGCCATTGAGAAGAGAGACTCAGAGCCTCCTCTCTTCTGATTGGCTGACACCGACCTGTGGTCGCTAGGGCTCCACAGAGAAGCTGAGAGAGGAGATGAACCTTTTTAAAGTTCAAAAATAACTCATTAGTATGCAGGAATTCAAAAAAATGTTCATATTGTGACATGTTGACAAGTCTTCACATGCGCTGCGTGCTGTTTACGAACATGTTGACTGAAGTTCTTTCTCGTGTTATTTAATTATGTTACTTATTGATTTCAGCTCGGTCCAGACACATCGCTCATTAATTTCAGACGCGACGGGCTTAAACCTCTCCCATTGTGATTGGATTTGAGGCTTTTTAGCCGGGGACTGATCAAGTCGTGAGAAAACGTAATTTCACCTCTTGGAGAGAGGTATTGAACAGAGACCCACTCCTCTCTGTTTTCATTCGGAGCTGCCTTCAAAGACGTGAGAGCTGCAGCATTGAACCCGTCACCTTTAATTGTAAAAATAATGCGGAGAAGAACAGTCTGGTTGCTGCTTTTGAAACGTGCATCATTGTGTCCTATTAAAACTGAGTAAGTCCTCCTGGTCCAGGTCTCAGGCTGCCACTCAGATGCAAACAAGACGTTTGAGTCTAGTCTGCTGTGAACTTTGGCTTCAGGAAATCGTAATCAGCTTCTTCTTCTTTTTTTCTGTTTTTTTTCTCCTCTCCCTGACATTTTAGCGACTGAATCATTCATCAACTGAGACGACGGAATAATCCATAAAAATTATTGTCAGTTGCTGCTCGATGTTTGACTCCACATGGGCCGTGATGAGTCTTGAGGGAATCGCACGGGTGGTTATAGAAAGTTTAAAAACTCATGAAATTATGAAAAAAAACCCAGCATCGTTTGAGTGAACAGTGTTGGAAATGAATTGATTTTGTGATGTTTCAGCTCAAAGTTGGTTGTCCCTTTTTTTAACTCTGTTTTTCCCATCTCCTCTTCCTCCTCCTCCTCTTCCTCCCTGTCAGATGATGAAGCATGCGTGGGACAGCTACAGACGCTACGCCTGGGGTTCCAATGAGCTCAAGCCCATCTCTAAGCAAGGCCACTCCAGCAATCTATTTGGTGAGTGAGAGAGCCCATACACACACACAACCACACACACACACACACACACACACACACACAGGATTGATCTCTCGTCCCTGCCACCAGCAGCCTTGGCCTTTAGATTAGCAGCCAAATTGGCCGTCAGTTAGAGTCATCCATCTATGGAAGCCTCTAAATGTCAGCTTTATCATATATTTATATTCTGTTTGTGCCACTTGCTAGTTGTTGGTGTCTGTGCTGTTAATGAGCGTGGTCACGGTGTCTCATCGTCTTCCCGTTTGCTAACTCTTCCCCGAAAAACTTCATCCTTTATTAACACAGGTGTTCCCAACCCATGGTCTGCAGGCCGGTACCGGGCCGTGGATCATTTGGCACCGGGCCGAGAAAATGAAAAAAATTAAATCGTTTGTTTTGTCTAATTTACAATTTCAGTCGTTTTTATTTTTGGACGTTTTTCCACTTCTGTTTGTGCATCTTCGCAGCGCTGCACAATTGACAGGCAGGTCCACAAACGTAAAAGAGTGAAAAGCACACATCGGCTGGGCAGACTCAATAATGAGACGACAGAAGACCTGACAGCTGCCAACGAAAAGAAAGCTGTCTTAAAAGAAAAAAAACAAGAGTCCTGTTTAATTTACGGGTTGATTGCAACAGGTGATTCGCATGCTCTAAGCTCCACAGTGCATAGTCATACATAAATGTGGGGGCCGGCTCTCCATCGCTTCATCACTTTGCAGAAAACTTTCTGGGTTAAAGCAGAATATCCTGAGGTCGCCACAAAAGCACTGAACACATGCTTCCATTGCAAATACAGCTGCAAAACGACCCACAGATGACTGATGCATTATTATTATTAATATATTATGGTCAGTTGTAACAAAGAACGATCCACGGTGATAAAAAGGATGGGAACCCCTGCTTTAACACACACTCTGCATGTTGTCTCATTGCGTTTGTTTGGCCGAGGTTGCTGCTTTAAAAGCTGGACTCGGAGAGTAAACATGGCGCTGAAACGCTGAGGATCACACGCACGTCTGCTACGATACATGTGCCAACTGCAGCGGATCAATGCATCTCATTAAAGCTGTAACACCACAATCACATCAGATCTGCAGTTGCTATTTGCTTTTTATTCCTAATTATGTGCAGAGATGAAGAGCCAGGACCAGTGACTTGAAAGCATGGAGATAGATGATTTTTTTTATTTTTCCTCTCAGTCCTGGATGTGCAACAGCTGAGGAACAGGATGTTTTCAGGCTCCATGTTGAACCTGCAGGTGTCGTCTCTTCAGAGTTTGAACACATAGTGAATACTTATTTATCCTGACTGATTGAATTAATAAGAGAGGGAATTGGATTTTTAATTTGTTCGGATCTCTTCCTTTCTCTTCCCCACCTAATTAAATTCCACCTACCAATATTTGTTCACATACCTTCAGCGTACCGTGCAGTGTGTGTTTATGTGTGCGTTGTCACCGCCGGGTGGTGTATGTGGCAGTTAACTGTAGTGCAGAACAGATAAGATGGCATTCGTCCGTGAAAGAGGGAGCGGCTCCTCCGCTGCTGATAAGACGACTCTCCTGACACCCAAGTAAACTTGTGTTTGCCGTCGTCGGGGGTGAAGTTTGTTTCTTTGTCGGTTGTTTTGGCTGCTCTCCTGTGAAAAGAGGAAGAATTCAGATTATTATTCGTTTACTTTTCTGTTACGACAACATGTTTCCAAGATGATAATTCAAGAAAACACACACAGAATGAGTCTGACATGAATGAGTCAGCAGAATGGAAGGAAATAGGGAAAATGGAAGTGATATTTAAAGTGGTCGGTTGATTAGTTTTGGCTCTAGGGGCGGCCAAAAAAAAAACACAACACTGACACATTTTCATCCAATAACATTGTTCCAGCTGACGTGTCAGTAAACAGTGGCTGGTTTACACATCCAGCTCACACCGGCTCCACATTCTGGTTTCACTCTACACTGGAAAAACTACCTTCCTACAGTAAATGCTCCATAATGGCCACCAATATTCTTTGGCTATATTGTCAGACACATCATTCTTAAAGGGATAGTCCAACATTTTGGCCAGACAGACTTGTTTTCGAGGTAAATTCATGCAAAACCGCTGATGCGCGTTCCGGTTGGAGGCAGTTTTTCATCAACAGTCTCTGTATTTCCCTCTAAAACAACTCTGTCTGGTAACGTTGTGTTATTATCTCATAGCGTGGTGAATGTGCAGGTCACAACTTGTCCACCAGAGCGTTGTGGAGTTGTTGGATTGTATGTTTGATGAGGGAAACCAAGAAATCCCATCAGCCTCCGTAGTGTAGCTCTGAGCAGCTCACGGCTCTGCTCCGCCGTTCTAAAAATAGCTTGCACCGACAAATAAAAGGTAACGAACCTCCTGCTATGACTATACTGTAGGGATTCATAAAATCATGTATATGAATCTGGTCCCTGCATCACTACAACACATTCTTCACTATTGTGGTCACATTAGTCATTTCTGTTGCAACAGTTTTGTGTGCAAAAATGCTGAAATCATGACTAAAGTAACAAAAACGGAGCTTCAAGATGATTTTTATAGGTGACGCCATGAGGTAAATATCTTTAATGTGACTCAGCGTTTCCTCAGCCTACTTCCATGTCTTGTATTCCTGTCTGTACAGTGATGAGGCTCTGGGCTCTGAACGCTTCCCAAATGTAGGTGACCTACAACTCTGCACGGTGGTGGAGATGAAGCTGCTGCTGCTGCTGCTGCGGCTGTACATGTCCTGTAGTTTATCACCGTCTCCTCACATGGATAAAGATTGTGGCTTCAATCTCTAGGTCTTTCTGCGTGGACAGTCTCCCTGACTTCCTCTTGCATGCACATTAGGTTAATTATGGGATGCACAGACCTGGCTATTTCAAGCCCCTAATGCCGATACCGATACCTGGGCTTAGTGTATCAGCCGATACCGATTTGGTACCACAGTTGGGTTAATAACCTGTACACCTTGCCATCAGGATCGACTTAAAGATTGAATTGAAGTGAATAGATCGGCGTCATGGATAAGCCTCATTATTGGATACCCGATCTAGCTATTTAGTCAACATCTGGGCCGGCGTCCGATCTTAATACTGGATCGGAGCATCCCGAATTAATTGGCAACTCTAAGCTGCCCCTATGACGGTTGTTTTTATCTCTATACACTTCAGCTCTGTGATCAACTGGTAATCTGTCCAGGGCGTCCTGCCCTGCACAGCATGTTCAAAACAGCTGATCTGCTGATTGAAGTGACACCAGCGATCTGGACGATGCTGAAACAGACGTCATGGGAAAACTCTGAGTCATTGTTGATACAAGTGCGGCTTTAAATAATATATTTTGCAGTGATCATTGCACCCAGAATGTACTCTAAAACACAGCGCTATAGGCTTCTCATTGATAGTTGTGTGGCTTTGTCGGATAGAAAACTCCATCCGACTGCAGCAGCCTCACATTAGAACTTAATGAAGTTTCACCCTTGAATCTTCGCTGCATTAAAAGGCCAAGAGCTGAATTCCTAATGTTGAGTTATTCTCTAACATCACATCTCTGAAGCCTTTCTGTATCTTACATCATTGTGGGAGCAGAGTTTGCATTATTTGTGTCAAGGCTCGATCGTTGTTGATTTTTTTTTTTTTTTTTTTTTTAAGTTTCTGCTCGCGTTTTGCCGTCAAATTATAAAAGTGACAGGATGACGGCACTTTGAGGTGAAGAGGAATAGGAAAGTTTGAAGTCACAGATTTGGTGTCGAGGCGTTTTGTTCAGTTTTAGACACTGAGGTGATTCTTCTGATGTCGAGACGCACTGTTTGTCTATCGATACTCTGACTTTTCTGAAGTTGAACTTGTTAAAAATTTGATTTCCAGGCTTGTGGTAAACACTGTGTTGGTAGACATGAGGACACCGGTGTGTCAATCTGCGATCTTTGTGTTGGAAATGAAAATCTGATTTAATTTCTGCATCGTGGAGAAAAGGCAAATAATGGAAAGTGTCAAATGTACACAGAAGCACCCTGACAGTTTTCAAATGACATTTTCACACAAGTTTCTTCTTCATTCAAATTGAAAATACATAACTCACGTCTTCGCCCCCTCCTGAGGAGGAGGAGGAGGAAGAGAAAATGCCGAAACCCCCACTAAGTCTTTTTCATTATACAGTGTGGAAGATTTACAGGCTCATTTTTAATGATTGCCTTCTTATGTTTAATGGGGAAATTCAATCAGCTTTGTGTAAATTCCATCCTCTGTTTCATTACCGGAATTTATCATACGTAAATGTAGAAAGGCAGCGGAGAGCAGCTGTGTGAATACTAATTGTGAGATTAGCCCGGTGTTAGTGTTTCTCTCTGTCTCCCCCTTCGCTCTATCCATCCCTCATGTCTTGTGCTATGGAAAGTAAATAGGTTTTAGTTGACTGCTCCGGCAGCAAGCCCCCACTTCCATCAGTAAATAAGACAGCGTGGCCCCCGGGGGCGTTGTCACAGCCGTCTTCCAACTCCTATAGAACATGATGTATGGTGATAATATTAGCCTGACATGGGATATTATGCAACAAAGCTACTCTCCATTATACCTGAAGGCTATTTCCTTGATCTACAGTAACCTGGGCCGCTGCCTGCGAGTATCCGGGAGCATTAAAACTTTAAAAACTTTGTCAATGGCGCATAAAAAGAGAGATAAAGATGAATGAACAGATCTGTTAGCAGTTATGTTATTCTAAATTAAACATTAGTTATATATTAAAACAACAAAAGACTATGAGAAGTTTTTTCTTTCTTTCTTATGTAAGAGAGAAACTTTTAGAAGAGGAGAAAAACTCTATTAATGAATAATTGACTAGCTGCTCTTTCATCCTCAACATTTTCAACTCAATAATCCTTCAGACTGGTAAATTGAAAATCCTTAAAGGTCTCATATTGTATCAAGTGATTTCTACGTGTAGTTTGGTTACAGATCAGCTCTTGGTTCTATATTGATCCTGTAAAAGTTTCACCACTGCAGTCCACAGAGAAATGCACACAGTTTGTATTCAGAAACTGAGCCTTAAAACCAGCTGATGGCACTTCCTGTGACTTTGTGATGTCACAACAAAACAGTGACCAAGCCCCGCCTCCACCCAGATATATCGTTTCTAACTTTAAAAACATGTTCCTTGCATTATTTGGCTTGTCTGAGCATTTACTTGATGTTTACTTTTTATTTGAGCTGCCTCTCTTCTGATTGGCTGACGCTGACCTGTTAATAAAGGGATATTTCAACATTTTGTCAAATTGACCCATTGCTATAATCCCTATAGTTTTAGGAGTAGGTTTGTTACCTATAATTGTCAGTGCAAGCTATTTTTAGAATGGCGGAGCAGAGCCGCAAGCTGCTCAGAGCTACGCTACGAAGGCTCATGGGATTTCTTGCTTTCCCTCATCAAAAAGTTGTTGGATTGTGTATTTGATGATTTTGATGAGGGAAACCAAGAAATCCCATGAGCCTCCGTAGCGTAGCTCTGAGCAGCTCGCGGCTCTGCTCTGCCGTTCTAAAAATAGCTTGCACTGACAATTAAAGGTAACAAACTATGACTATAGGGATTATGTCAATGGGCCAATTTGACAAAATGGTGAACTATCCCTTTAAAGCTCCAGAAAGAAGAAAGGGACAAACCAACGGGAACTTCCTGTACATTTACATTTATTCCAAGGTTTTTGGAGTCTTAAAACTACCAGTATTGATCTTCTTCATCTTCTTATGGATGGTCAGGAAAAAGTTTTGCACCTCGGTTTATACTCCAGAAAATGTTCATCCTTAGCTCATCCTTTTCAGATTCTTCTGAGATCACCTTATTTTTTGTTTTTATTCCAGCAGCTCTGTCTCTTATCTCTACCTTCCCTTCATTCATCACAGATAAAAAAAAAAAAAAGTTCAGTCCATGTTTGGAAACGCTCACAACTGTTGAGGGTGAAAAAAACAAGCCGAAATCTTCTCCCAGGGTGGGATTTTTATTTATTTATTTACCAGCATCCATCCTTCCAAAACCTGGGCTGGCAGGCGACGAGGCTTATCTTCCCCACCAACAACTTTGGCAGACCACCAGCCGTAATTTGGATTTGATTTATCAAACAATATCACAAAATTAGTTTTCTTAACCCAAACACTTCAGCGTGAAGGAGCCAGAGATAATGAGAAGTTTGCAGTCGGCTCCAAATCTCGTATTAGCGTTGACAAAGTACAAATCGCTGTCCAATTTAATGGTTCTGCCCATGTCTTTTCTATTAGTGTCAACAGCAGCGTTCTCCAGAGAGCGAGTCTCGCTGAAGAAGTCGATGGTGATAAAAATGACTCTGAATTTTTGATGAGAAGAACATGCAAATAAAAAAAAAAGTTCCATTAAGTGGTTTAGCTGCAGCAGCAGAAGCAACAACATGAGGCTTTACTGTTTAAAAATGACTTATTTCTCCAAATTAGAAAGTTTAAACTCTCTGAAAACTGCAGCATGTTCTCACTTAGTCTTAGACGGACACAGTATCTTCAACCTAAACAGTGTTATTTAGCCTGACAGCTTTCTGTGGGTGTCTTTTACTTCTTCTGGTTCAAGGTGGGCGGAGCTTATCTGCAGTTCAGAAACATTTAAATTTTAAAAAAGTGCAGCAGTTTTGAAGCTGTTTGCTTTTGTTGCAGATGTTTGCACAAACTCACATACAGTAGTTCCCCTTTAAGTTTCCTTAAATTGAGTCATGAATATGTAATGTTGCCAGTTTAATACTATATTGAAAGAATGCAACATTAATGTAACTTTGAGATGTAAGAGTTTAGATTATGGCTGCATAATAACAATGCAATCAAAATCACATTTTGGGCCAAGTACAACATCCAAATGAGGAAATCTGTCACAAGACTTCTGTGTATTGTTGCTATAGAGACGCCTTGGCCGACCAATCATATCCTCAAGATGTAAAGAGTTCCCAACAATCACCACATCATCAATTTTATATATTTTTAAAGGGATAGTACCATTTTTTTTAAAAGTGTGGTTGTATGATTTACAAATATCCCCTAAGTACTTTAATTGCAGTAGAAGACTCTCTGCACTCCTCCCGTTAGCAACGCCAGCCCATAATAGCCCTGCCCAGAGATTTACAACATACATTGTTGTGAATGGACCCAAAGAAACGGCCTATTTTCGCAGCCTAGAAGAGGTTTTACCTGGAAAAAACACAGTTCCATTGTTCTCTATCTCAAAGTGCAGGAAAAACAACATTTTTATTTGGACCTAACCATCTCACGTATCCCTCCGCCCACGGTTAGCGCCCGCCGATCAGCAGTTGGTTAGGTCTGATACAGTGTTTGTGAAGTGACATACCGGTACTTCTGTAGAGGAGCTGTTGACTAGTAGAAGAAACGTGATGAGTGATGCTCAGTAGCAGTGACGTATCGTACCGCAGGTGTGAAACGAATGAAGAACTTCTTATTTAAATCACACGTGAGCTGCACATCGATCACCTGAGTGAGGAGCCAGCTGATTGTTGTTGTTGTTGTTGTTGTTGTTGTCTTTTCAGAGACCGTATTTCATCTGGCCTCGCTCTATAAGTTCACTTTGTGCAGCTCAGCTCACGTACGTTCTGGTCCGGTCCGGTCTGGTTGTACGCGGACACTGAGTGATTGTGTGTTTTCAGTTGCGACGTCAATAATACCGTGCAGAGTTGGTTTATTATAATTTAATCAACGTGCGCATGCAGCATCCGCCGTTTGACGTCAGTGACGGTAACTAGACAGTAGAAACTGATGATGTAACGTTTTGATTTCATCCTCGGCTTCTTTTGTTGTTGTTTAAAAAAAAAAATCTAATTATGCCTTTTAGCAGTGCAGAGTATTTTGTAAAGCGAGACCCGATCAGCTGCAGTAAACCGAGCTCCCGTCCCTGGAGACTCTGTTGATTCACCATGTTTGCTAAAATTAAACACAGCCAGAGGCGACGGCGGCGGCGGCGGCGGCGGCATCCATCTCCCCTCCTGTCCTCTCCACTTCCTCTCTCCATCTTTTAGCGCTCGGCTCAGCTGTCTATAACTGGCACGCTGCTGTCGAGGCTCGCCCACGAGAGCAGGTAACATCTTTCTACTTCTCCAAAAGCCGGAGCGGAGCCGAGTCCTGCTGCGAGCGACGCTGTGGGTTTTTGCCAGCAGACGCCGGTCGGTACGCCGAGGCCACAACCTGCTGAATACAGATGTTAGAATAGGAAAAAAACGTCAGATGTCTTTGTTCTAAATGTAATATTTTAGGTGTGAGGAATATTTTGAATTATTCAGATCCCCTCCTCTCGCTCGGTGCTCTCGTAGCTGTCCGACTCTTAACACAACGCTGTCCGTCTGAATCTCCGTCAGCAGCTGAGGAGAGGATTTTTTTTTTTTTTTCCACAGTTGCCAAAAAAACAGTGAATTTAATGTGTGCATTGTCCCCGGGAAGATGAATTATTACCTTGTTAAGTTTCTCCAGAACATCAGGAACTCATTTGGAGCTCGGTGCCAGCGGAGTTGTCAGCGCCGGCCTTAAGCTGCAACCTGGCTGCTGTTCGACATTATGGAGTTTAATTTCATCTCTGGGCCCCCATTATAAACCAATGAGCCAGAGGTGAGCTTTGTACCGAGCCTCTGTCCTGGAGTCCAGTCGGTGCTGTTGTTTTTTTTTTTTAATACAGACACAGGAAGGAGACGGTAACACGGCGGCGCTCCGAGAACACGGGGAATGATGAGGTTTCAGCTGCTCCTTCATTACTCCATATGAGCCATAGATGTCAGACTTCAAATCAGAAGATGACATAATGATGAGGCTACATGTACAGATAGTAACTTATATTGTAAGGGAAACTGTGAAGGACTAAAATTAAAGGAATAATTCACCAAAAAATATGAAATTCAGTCATTATTGACTCACCCTCGTGCTGATGAATACTCCAGAGTAGTTTTTTATTCCTCAAAGTGCATCTGGAGACCTGGGAGGCCGGTTCGTAGTCCAACAAAAACTTTACATGAGATTAATAGCGCCCGACACAAAAAACTACACAAAAACCATTTAATATTCCTTCACACCGCTTATGGGGTGCTATTAATCTCGTATAAAGTTTTCGTTGGACTACGAACCGGCCTCCCAGGTCTCCAGATGCACTTTGAGGAATAAAAAACTACTCCAGAGTATTCATCAGCATGAGGGTGAGTCAATTTTTGGTGAACTATTCCTTTAATGAGTTATGTTCCAAATTTAGAAACTCAGATATCGGAAGCAAAATATTCAATAAAATAATGACAGCAGACATTCTGTTATATGCTTTTATCCATGATGACTTAACAATGACAACAAATAGATCATGTTCATTGTTGTTTTTAAGCTGTAACTCAAGATACAGTATTGGCTACCAGGCAAAATATTCAGTGAAATGATGACCTAAGACATTTAGTTTATGCTTTTATCAATGATAACTTAACAAAAACAACAATTGGATCATGTCAGTTATTGTTTTTAAGCTGCTTCTACACCGTTTGGTTTGTATTTCTTTTGGAAAATACAGAATCTTTAGCCTATTTTTTCCTACAACATAGCAAAAAGAAATACAGTTTTTATGTCATACAACATGTTTTAGCTGCCCAATTATGTCCAGAACACAACATAAAACATAAAAATCCTATAGAGAACACAAAAGAACATGCTTCTCTTGTTGTTTAAACAGATCATTTACACCGCTGTTGAATAATACAGTGAAAAACGACGGGTATCTGAAAGAAAAACAGAAAAGAAAAAGGACAATAATAAAAAATAAATGATATTAATAATCACCATCTTGGAAACTGTTACATCCACAGCAATTAGTCATTGATTTGATTATCTATTAAGTCTCAGTCCTTGACATATTCAATGAAAAGCCTCCATATATTCAAATACGTGTTGTTTAGCCTTCAGTAATGGTCGGCTTGATAACATCTGTCTTTAAGTATCAGGATCTTTATTTTAATATGAAAATCAGTTGTATATTTGATCTAAATCGATATCTGAAGCTGCTTAGAAAGCAAAACATGCTGTAACTTGATGACCTCCATGGTGGTCAGAACAACGAGCCGATTGGAGGCTGTTGTTCGGCTCAAACAACAAATATCACTCAGGCTTTTCTGGCAAGTGTGCGTTTTTGTGTGTCTTTCTCTGTGTGTGTGTGGTTTCCTGGTCGGCACTCTCTTTAATTGTTGACACCGCTGACAGTCGACTGGCTGTGCTTCACAACAGCCAAACAGACGAAAAGGTTGAAAACATCACCCCCCCTCAGCCCCCCCCCTCCTCGTCTCGCCTCGGCTCGGCTCAGCTCGGCTCGCCTCCCGCTCTCGCCCACGGCCAGCACGGGCAGGCACTCGTGTGTTCAACCAACCAAAGAAAATGTGTGTGTGTGTGTGTCTTTTTTCTGCCTAAAATAAACACACTTGACTGGGCCACGGCACATTAAAGGTCACTACTGATGTCTCCTGTTGCAAAGGGGGGGAAAAAAGGCTGAATTTTTAGGTCGTTTGCCATCGAGCCCGGAGTGACCCGGACACGGCCACGGGAGAACATTGTGTTTGTGTGCATGTGTGTTTTTTATCTTGTTTTAGTGCGCCTCATCTGTGTGTGTGTGTCTGTGTGAGAGAGAGAAGACGCCATCTGTCTTGTTGGTCTTTGGGCTGTTTTGAGAGGAAGAATCCGAGGAGCCTTAAAGACACCTTTTTCTAAATGTGAGCACAAACAGTCGCACACATGGAGCTCGTCCCTGCAGCGCCGAGCCGACACGTGTGACACAACCTCGGTGTGTCACTCTGTGTGTGTGCGTGTGTGTGCGCTCACTATTCAACAACAACAACAACACATGGCAGCAGATGAATAAGACAGAGGAGGAATTCTAAACAAGACTGAGAATAAAGATTATTTTTCACTATCAATTAATCAGATTCAGCCTAAAACTCTTACGGCCATGTGCCGAACGTCTGCTCCGCTTCACCGTACTGTCGGACCGACGGGCGCTCCAGAAAACAAAACCTGTGATTATTCATTCATTCAAGGCTTTTGCCCTGTTTGTTGTTATTTTATTATTTTATTGACATTTTCCAGCAGTTTAATGCAGCGCTGCTCCGAGGCCATAGCAGTTATTTACTGTTGGATTGTTAAAGGTTTTTGTCACAAGTGCTGTGAACCATGATTGATGGAGGGTCAAATAACATGAGGAATATTGACTGATTAATCAGTTATTTGGATTTTTTTTATTGCCTAGTTTCTGAATCGGTGCCAAAAATGCTGTATCGATCATATTTTCTTAGCTCTGAAAGTGTGATCTTCAGACGTCTTACAGGGATGCAAACAGCACGCCGAAAAGCGAAACTCGCTTTTTTCATGACCAATTAGGTGACTTGTGTGAATCATTCAGATCCGAGGAGTTTATGTTTTTGAGGCAAACAAAATAATATTATAATGTCATGGAAAAGTCCATTTCCAGTAGTTCAACCAAGTATTGAGTGCATAGCTTATAGCTGGACATAGTTTTCTGAAGGCCAACATTTCTGTATTAAAAGTACTTCAGAAAAAAATGCAATATTTCAGTTCAGATACACGTCTTCACTGAATGTTAGTCATGATTATTACTATTAGAATAAACTGAATAATTTGCATCCCTGGTCTTACTTTATCTGAGTCTAAAAAGCAAATGTGATGTATTTACATCATACATGATTAATAGAAAAGCTGAAATATTGCCTTAAACCAATTATGGATCATTAAATTGTCTCAGTTGCACACGTTTATGCATTTAAATAGTGAGAATACACCTTTAATGTGTCTCAACTGTTCACTATCACAAAACAAACATGATGCATGAAGGAGAAAATCCAAGATATTCCTCCGTCTGTGCTTGTGTTGAAGTCACTCTCAAACTTTGTGGTGAACACAAATAAACCAACAGCTCATCAGTTTGTCTCCAGGCTGATCTTGACTCATCTGGTTAAAGTGTAGAAACACTGACAGTATTTATACAAGATGATAAAATCAAGTGGGATTGAATATTTTTGACTTTTCCTCTCTGGTTCTTTTTCTTGCCACCTGGGGTTGAGCTCCTTCAGCCGCTGTGGACTCTGGCTGTTTGCTGGATGTGTAGCTACAGGCGGTGTGAGGGAGTAAAAAGGCCGGGCGTCTCCTGGGACACGGAGGCTTTCTCAGAGGAGAGGAGGTTATCTGGCCCGGCCCCGGCCTGCGGTGCTTTTTAAAAGGCCGTTGGATCTGGAAGGATGAATGGCAGGATGCTGCAGCCAGGGCTTTGTGACGGTTTAGGTTGTTTTTTCTTCTTCTTCTGTGCCTCTGTCCGTCTCCTGTGGCCTTTCCCCCCCCCAGCTCCACACCGAACCTCTCAATGGCTCTTCTGCTCCTCGTCCTCCCCCCTGGAGTGATGCTGCACTCGTCACGTGGTGGTGATACCAGGCCGGAGTAGAAAGCACAACTGAAGCTGCTTTTCCCTAACATTTACCACTGACTTCAAACGCATCTCCAGTGACGGCTGCACCCGTCACTCCAGGCAGCGCGGGCTGTTTTTACATGGACTTGAGTTTCCCAGTTTTGAGCAGTATTGGGCACGTTATTATTAAACAGTAATTAGTCATAGTTACTGGTTATGAGTTAGTAATGGAGTTACTTCATGGTAAAAGTAATTAATTGTGACATTTCGAGCTGCAAGCTCTTCTCCATCTGCAGCTCGAAACGTCATGATTTCAAAAATGTTTGCAGCCATATTGGTGTTACCGACCCCTTCTTTCTGTTTTCATGCTTTCCTTGTGTTGATCCAGCACCCATCCGACATGGGTTTTTTTGGATGTGCATGCTGTTTCTCATTTTTGAAAAGTAATTAATGGCCATGAAATGCTCAAATATGTCAAATTACTTGGACTTCTCTCCCTAACCCCCATTTATCTGGGATTAACTAACTTGCTCAGTAGTATTCCTCCACACATTATTGTAAACAAATGCACATGGCCAGGTGGAGGGTTAGCAACACAGAGGAAAAGCGACCTCTCTAAACGGGTACCCATGTATTTTCAAATAACAAAACTGGGTTTCTTAAAACCAGGAAATCAGGATGTGACGTTTATGTACTGTACGAAAAAAAGAAACTGGATACTCAAAAACCCTGATCATAACTGGGATGCTCAAGTGCGGAGACAGAGGTCCGGCCTTCCTGATTGGTCCATCCTGTTGTTTCCAGCATCGTGCATATACTCCCTACTATTTCTACGACGGCTCCTGCAAAGAAAGGCCTTTGTGCCTGAAACTCAAACTGTGCAGCTCGACGTTTTGTGAGTGTAAAGTGAGAGCGAAGCAGGTCTTCAGCTTCCTGCCAGAGACTGATTTGGGTTGTTGGTTTAAATCAGGCACAGATGTCTCTTTAACCATGGTCTATTATACCATTAAATGTGTCCCAGCTGGCTTTTCCCCCCCTTCTGGCTTTGTCCTTGATTCTATCACGCTATTTATTTACAGTAGAGACCAGTTCAGCTAATACATGAGATTTAACTGGTAATCGATATGAACGGCTGCTGCATGTTGTGCATGCATGTGTGTCAGAGCGGGAGCAGGAAGTAGCTTGAAATGAAAATATGAGAGCAACTCAACTCAGTTTGGCCTTTTTTGGGGTTTTTTTGTTTGTTTGTTTTTTGCATGAAGCAGCCGTGGCAGCTCAGGTAAGCAGATACAGCAGAAAACATGATACCTAATGCAAAATCATGCTCCCAGTTCCTTTTTTTAAAACAAATTCTTCTGTTTGAGTTCAGAAATATAGTCATATCAGTACATTTATTAGGTCAGGGAGTCAGCAGAGGTAACATGATATGATATTATCACAATACTTCAGTCAGAATCTGATATTATTTTGATTTTAAAACATTTTGTGATCCTGACTTAGGGGTGTTTATTGGCAAGAAGTATTGCATTTCTTTTTTTGACTGTGCTACAGCTGTGAATGTTTGTGTAAATTGTTAATTAAAAAGAAAACGATACAGTCCTTTTTGAACATCGAAATTATGTATCACAGGCAGTATTTTCTTCTTCCCCTCTCCAGAGTGCTGCAATATCACACGGTAAAACACTGATTCATTATCTTTTTTATGACTATAAATCATGTCCTGAAAAAGAAAACTTCTTCTCCATCTGTTTTATCTGATGAGTCTGTTCATCTCACTTTAAATCACTTTTATTTCTGCAGAATGAGATTGTCAAGCAGACTGACTGACTAACAAACTCATAAAAAGTCCTCCAAGTATTCTACTGCCAAAACCTTCAATTCATATTTGCAATTTATATAATAAAGGATCAATACTTGGCATCCTTCACACAATACAATGCTGTGTCAATCCCACCACACTCCAGAGTATTGATTAAACATCGGCGCAAAGACTTAGACACAGGTCACAAACTGCAGAGCGACGGAGGATCAAGTACCAAAAAGAAAACTATTTTGAAGTTGGATTTATAGGTTTTAGTTTTGGGGACATGTCTAATGTTGCGAAGAGCTTTGTTACAACTGGAGGTAAAAAAGAAAAAAAGGCCACAGAGACCTGAAGGAGATTGTTGGGGTTTATAAAAGAAGAAAGAAGAGTTCAGTCCACTGCGTCTTCAGATTTTAAAATCAATTCAAAACTGTGCAGGAAGCCAATAAAGGCCCGAACAGGAGTGATGTAAAGTCTGTTATCCCACAGAGCAACACGACTGCACCAACCTGTTTAACGTTGGGCCGTTTTCACACCTGGAAGTCTGAACCAAGGTGGTTGATTGATTGGTTGATTGGTTGGTTTGTAAACGGGCACATTGATGACAGAATCGCCCCAAAGCTCTGGAAAATGAACCAACAAGTTTGTGGCATCGTTGCAACGATAATTATAGCCTCCTGTCGTGGCATCGCTACCAGCAGCATCAACCCCCATGCCCGACATGGAACCTATAGTTTGGATTTAGATGAACGTCTTCGTCGTGCGGAGGCTTTATCATCGTTGCCAGGAAAGGAGAAGGCGACTGCGAGCTATGATGTGAAAACAAACAATCAAGTCTGGAAATTAGTGTCTGGAAAAAGCATGGAATTTTGAAATGTTACATGTGTAGATTTGGTTTGGATCAAACGTAAAAGTCCATAAGTCTGGGCCAAACGAGGTACAGTAGGTGTGAAAGATGCTTCCACGACTCGTCTGTTGAAGCAAAGCATCCAACAATCGAGTCTTTTTGGCTGTTGTGAGTCATGAAAGAAGCAGAACGGCAAATGCAAAAATACTTCGACTGATTCCCCTCAGATGACGGGTCACGTGACCTGTTCACAACCCCGTCCAGACGTCAAAGCGGGTCTGATTCTGCCGGACAGGTGTAGAAATATAGTTACCTCACCACCAGTCAAGAAGGCTTACGTGTTTAGTTTTTTTGTTGTGTTTTTTTGTGGTGTCTTTCTATTTCCAGACGAGTCATTTAGTTGGTTATATAATGTGACACTGAGTCCTGGGGAGCAGCCTCCGCTCCCACACAGCATTGTGCGTGTCTCTGAATCAGATATTCAATCTCTGTAATTGAAATGGATGGAGTAATTCTGCTGTGGCCTTCCCTCAGGTTTTTGTGTTGTGCGTGTGTGTGTCTGTGTGCGCATGTGAGGAGGTAGTAGGGGTTGGATTTGGTTGCGTCTGAAACGATGTAAATCACACTCAGCACGGAGGTGGGAGGGACGGAGAGCAGGGAGCACTGCAGCGGCTCAGATGGGAGTATCCATCACATCTACGCACACACAGACACACACCTTGTAGCCCTGTGTTGTGAGCACTCATCTCCTGAGCTGTTGCTAAAGAACCTTGAGTGTGCATGCACATTAATTAATCATACACACACACTCACCGAACAACAGTTCTGCGCCCGGGCTTTTAACCCCGGCCCTGCGCAGCTTAGGGCAACACACTGCAGCAGCTGCACCGCCCATCCTACCCATCGCTCTGTGTGTGTCTGTGTGTGTGTTAGGGGTGTGCAGCCAGTGCACTATTTGTGTTCGGATTCAGATTTGGGCTTTAAAAGAAAACTTTGGATTCATATTCGGGAAGAAACCACAAGTGGGTGCACTCACTTCAGCTGAGCTAGTGCTATGCCGAGCTAGCCGGCTAAATTCTCTTGGCTAACTAGATTATTTAATTTGTGTCTAGTTCATGTTAGGATTGCCAAGAAACAGCAACTCCCTGCATGCATTGCATTACAGTAGACAGGAAGCGCTCACCGATACTTCCAGGGTCGCCGTTCAACAACTTAGCATTTTTCTCATAGACAATAATGGGAAAAGAAGGCTAACTTCTGCTTTAGCTTTCGGCTAACTAAAACGGTAATGAAATAATTTAATCATGCGGCTCTTCTAGACTTTCCAAATTTAATCTGACTGAATGGATCAAATTCTGGGAGTCGTTTCGTGGGGTTGTGACACTCAAAAAAAAAAAATCCACTGTTTTATAGCCGCGTCTTTTCCCATTATTGTCTATGAAAAAAATGCTAAGTTGTTGAACGGTGACCCTGAAAGTATCGGTGAGTACTTCCTGTTTACTGTAACGCAATGCATGCAGGGAGTTGCTGTTTCTTAGCAATCCTAATGTGAACTAGACACAAAATGAAACAATCTAGTTAGCCAAGAGCTAAAGCGGTAGTTAGCCGGCTAGCTTGGTGTAGCACTAGCTCGGCTACTTCCAGTTTCTTCCCGAATACAAATACAAAGTTTTTTTTTAAAGCTTGTATACAAATAGAGTACACACACACTCTTGTAGACACAAACACACTGCCAAAAGTTTCCACAAAGCAAACAGTTCAACTTGAGGCTCTTGTGTTTGTGTCTTGCCACATCCTTCATTTCTGTATCACTGTCACACACAGACACACACACTAATGCCTTTCTCCGTAACCTTGACAAAAAGTGTTGACGCTTGAGTATCCGCCAGCAGAAGCTAAAAGGTTAATGCACTTTAAGGGTGTGTGTGTGTGCGTGCTCTGTTCCTACGGTAACATGATTAGCTGAAGGCTTAGCCATCACTTTTCCCTCACCTCGCCTCCCCGCCTCCCGCGACCTCTCGCAAAACACAGCGTAGCCCCCGAACGTCTGGGCCGGGCTGGGCCGGGGGCTAAACGGGATCACCAGCCGGAGCCGAGACCTGGATCAAATAGCAGGATTAAGGATTAAGGACCTGGAGTTTGCATTGAGTTAACATCAGGATATGGGACAGTGTTTCTATCCTGGGCTGAGAGGAGCAGTGAGCTGAGGAGAAAAGATTCATGGAGGGATTTTATTTATTTATTTCTCTTCTCAAAGACTGAATTTTCATAAGACGAGAGCGGCCTGCGGGTTTTTAAATATCAATGACACTTTGACGGCTGTCGGTCTGTGATGCCAATATTCAGTTATCTCTACCAGTAAAGAGGAGGAAGAGGAGGTCGTGTTTTCTTCTTCACTGCCTGTTTTGTATGCAGCAGCAGCAGCAGCAGCAGCTCGTCTCCTGGTGACACCAGATGAACAGATTGTTCAGGTTGACTCCATTAGATCTGGTGCTGATTTTTCCAGTGTCGTGTTTTTTGATTGTAATTAGGGCACCGGCCATCGCCAGGGCACTCGACCCAACAGCTATGAAATAGCTGTAGGGACGAGTGCCCGGCGAAGCCGGGCACTATTGTTATTCTGTGGATTTTTTCCTAGTTATTTTTTTTTTTTTTTTCATCTTGATTTTTTTCCTACTAGTCCTGCAACTCGAAGAGTTGCAGGACATATTTATATCAAAACGTGCGTCTTGATCGGGATCGTGTTGCTATTTTTTTCTCAACAGTATACGAATTTTTCTTGGGCAAAATTTTGCATTGAAGTCTTGGGACGAGCGAAAAAAAAAAAAAAAGAGCAAAAAAGACCAAACATTGGAGTTTAACAAATGTCTACTGCTCAGGCATATTTTCTGAGACTCCATTTAAACTTTAAATAGTTTTGTATTGGGGTATTAACTCCATGTTTTGAATAGTTTTTGATCAAATCAAGACCATGATCATTTTTGAAATGATGAGATTATAATGGGTGTTTTCCTGATGTCGTGCTAGAGTGGGTGATGTCATCAGCTAGAGTTGGGGAGAGGAAAAACTCTGATCTTTCAGAGGAAGTTTTGTAGACAAACTTGTTGTGTCTCCCACAATGTGTTCAAAATATAGACTTACAGAATTTGAATTAGCAGCCTCTTTGATGTCTGTCTCTTCTCCCCATTGACTGCAATACAAAAATTTTCCTGACCGATGTTTTAAAACTGCCCGTGTCGCCAAAATATTTACAGTAGAAACACCAAATCTCAAATTTTTGAGGAAGGCCTTAGGGCACCGTTGATCCATGTTTTGTTCTGATAGGAGTTACCGTTTTGTCAGAATAAGCTAAATGTGAGACCAGTGCAGAGGCAGAAAATCTGTCTTTTTCCTACGTTTCTGTCTGACATGTGCAACCAGCTCAAGTTGTCATGGTAACCTCTGATCCTCAGGCCAGGGTCGTTAACTCCATAAACAAACCTGGAGCTCGTTAAGATGTTTGTAAACACAGACACACAGCTAAATCAGACTGATACAGGATGCAGCTCAGACCAACTCTAGAACCAGCTTCAGAACTTGACACACACACACATTAAAAACACACATAAACATGACGCCATATTGTAACTTCCTGTGATTACAGTTAAAGACACACAAACACATCAAATCATCTCTCTCACTCTAACACAGGTAACTTCATGTGATTACAGCTCCTCCATATCAGTGCTTATAGAAAGATGATCATGTGTCTGATCAGCTCTGTCTTGACCTTAAGATCGTGGGTTTGATTCATGTTGACAGAGATGGTTCACCCTGGCCCTTTCAAAATTTCCCAAGAGGAAATTTTCTAGTTTTTCTTTTGCTCTTGGGAAACTGTTGGACTTGATTTCCTTCTCTGGCTATTTTGGTAAATCAGAAGATTTTGTAAAAACACGAAGTTGTTTTCAAACGGGATCATGTGGTCCGTATCAGAAATACGTTGTTTTTGATGCATCCTGAGCATCTCAGTCTGTCTCATGCTGTACTCACCTCCGACTTCAAAGAGGTGTTACCAACGGGCGTAGATCAAAATGCCTCTGTACGCAGCTGGACGGACTTCAGACCAATCATGACAGAACACCCAGAAATGCACACCTGAGCATCAGCAGTTTTGCATGAATTTCCCTCTAAAACAACTCTGTGTGGTAACGTTGTGTTATTATCTCATAGCGTGGTGAATGTGCAGGTCACAACTTGTCCACCAGAGCGTTGTGGAGTTGTTGGATTGTGTATTTGATGAGTTTGATGAGGGAAACCAAGAAATCCCATGAGCCTCCGTAGTGTAGCTCTGAGCAGCTCACGGCTCTGCTCCGCCATTCTAAAAAATTGCTTGCACCAACAATTAAAGGTAATGAACCTACTCCTAAAACTCTAGGGATTATGGCAGTGGGCCAATTTGCCAAAATGTTGAATATCGCAGCTGTTATGGAAAGTTGAAACCTTCCTTACAACATTGCAGAGTCTGAGCTCTGAATAATTATATAACAGCGAGGATGAGAAGGAGATACAAAAGCATCAGCGAAGGAGAGCTCAGTGTGACCCACAGCTGAATGTTGAGGTCACACTGTGTGTTCAGATTGTGAGCATGATGTAATGCACATGACACTTCTTCTTCTTCTTCTTCTTCTTCTTCTTCTTCTTCTTCTTCTTCTTCTTCTTCTTCTTCTTCTTCTTCTTCTTCTTCTCCTTCTCCTCAAAGCAAATCAACCCAGGTCCAAAATTTCTATTAGGTGTTACGAGAGCTGTAGAGTTGATCCAGTAAAACGGCATGTTATGTTCAGTGCGTGATGTAATGAAGGTGATGTAATGTACAATAGTGCAAGTTTGCATTGGACTGTATAGCAATGGTGGTGCATTCAACCCTTCAACAACCACTGGTCCGTCCACAACCCACATTAACCTTGCATTCTGCATGGTTAATCTGCATTCAAGGTCTTCTTACTAGCTTTTACCGGAGCTTTCACTGTCTTCACCTTAAGATAATACTATATAATATCTATCTCGTTGCAGCATTTATTGATTTAAAACAAAAATCTGAAATATTCTGCAGCACAACACGGGGATAAATGGTAATCAATGAATTAACACAAACCAACACACAGCAAACAGAATAGAAATCAACCAAATTCATAATAAATGATCCAAATGTGACATCTTCTTCCCCGTCCCGTCTTCAAGTTCATTGCAGTTCATCTCATTACTTTTTCCTCCATAATCCTGCTCAGACAAAACCTCCTCGACAGAAGGGTAAAAAAAGAAAAAAAACTAAAATATTGCAACACGTTACAGAATAAGAAGGATTCAGTTGGGGAAACGATTCAAAGGGATCACTGCAGGCTTATTGCTTAATCCCTGTTTTCTTCACAACAACAGATAAACACACTCGGTGAAATTGTTATTCCACCTACTGTTTATGGATTTTAAAACGCCGTATCTACCTTTCAAGGAAGACTGAGGGCTGAATGAGTAGAGATCATGTTTGCATTTTGACCTCTGTCGACACAATCAGCGGTGTGAGAGCCGGCGAGCGAGAGAGAGACGGCGGCAATCACTCAGCGACGCTCTCACCTCGCTGCCACGCAGATTACAACTCTTGTCTCTGACGCCTGATTGCGTGAAGTGAAGGTTGTGTTGTGCTGGAGATACAAACACAGCATCGTTCTCCTGTCTGACGCACACAAAGGGAAGGACGTGGGTTTTTGCATTGAGTTACAGTCGTTATTGACCTGCTGATACTGGCGCAACTCGTCTGTAGTAGAACACAGAACACAACAACATAACAATACACACGAATCTATTGGACATGATGCATCAGAGTGAGTGCTTTTATGCACTTGTTAATGCATCCATCTTCCAGAATGATAACGATAATCCACTTCACTTCGGAAAGGGAAATGGATTGGTGGTCCAAAGGATGCACTGATGGACTGAATGAAGGATTGAAGGAGAAGAAGAAATGTGAAGGAAAACAATGGAAGAAGGAGGAGAAAAGATTGACAGAGGCCGAGTGGAAGTCGGGAGAAGACGAGCAACCGGATGGATTTCGTTTCAAGGTTTCACGGGACTGGAAGTTTCTCTTAACGACTTTTGGACCTTCCAGCCTCTCCATTTTTCTCCCTTTCTCCTCCATCCATCCTTATTCCCTGTCTGGGAACAGAAAGGTAATGATTCTTGTCTTCTCGGGACACCTCCTCTTCCATTTTTCATCCCTCCATCCATTTCATGATCTACTTTCCAGGGTATGTCAAAGAAACGAGGAGCGTCGCCCTCCTGCACCGCTGCAGGTTCTCGTCTTTCCATATTTAAGGATATCCTGCTACGTTTCCTGCTCAGCAACATTTCACCTTCCTGCAGCCTCTCTTGAAAATTACCCAGCATTCATTAGTTTCACCTCTGACATGCGGCACTGTGATTAATAACAAGATCAAGACGTGGGTGATCGCCGAACGGCAGGGGATGAATGTGGAAGTCTTCTGTCGGAGCGCCGACTGTAACACTTGTATAAACTGCAGGAGGCAAAGCGAAGCAGTTTTTCACTTCAAATGAATGCATAGCAGAGGGAGGCAGGTTCACACTCAGGGGCAACAGTAGAGCAAGTGGAGCGTTTGTCAGGATTACTAAACATCAAGCAGCTAGAGGATAAAGTCGACGCAGCTGCGCCACAAAAAAAAAACACTGCACCTCTTCGAATGACCGCTAGAGTCCAAAAACCACTTCATCAACATAGACTCCCATGTTGGAATTCCCATTCATACAGCAGAAATGAACATGGGATTTGTCTTTTAATAAGACTTTTACATAAATAAGGTAGCGTTTGCTTTGATTGACAGATGGTTTAGTGAATATTTACCCGAACCCTGCGTGCAAATGTTCCCTAAACGCCTCATATGCAGACTTTTTTGATAGATCCTACAGTAGCCAGACATTCATACAGGTGTTTAAAAGTAGTGAAATAAAGCATGAGGTTTTATCCACCTGGACAGGTCTTAATCTAATTGGATCGGTCTATCGAACTACGAAGGACTAACTGGGAGCTTTTTGATCTAATCTGGTGGATCTTAATCTGACTGGGAGGGTCCTAATCTACCTGGACAGGTCTTTATCCATCTGGATCGGGTGGTGTTACTCTAACTGGGAGAGGCTGAATCTACTTCTACGAGTTTATCTAACTGGGAGGGTCTTTATTTACCCAGACAGGTCTTTACTTACCGGGGCGAGTAGACCTTAATGCGCCCCGTCTGTGTCTCAATCCCCTTTAATGTCCTTAATCTTAACGGAATGGGTCGTAAAATACCTTTTCTGGGTCTTTCTACCTGGACCGGTAACCAGGGCAGAATATCAGATAACCAGCCCCCGGTCACAGAACTACAAACCCGTCTCCACCATCCTCTACAGGAATCAGACACCCAGACCTAATAAAGGATCCTGTGTCCTTGTTGTCTCTCGCTCATTACCCCCCTAAAACAGTGACAGATCATCACATGTTGTGTTTTACCCGATCGAGTAGGAAAAAAAACATAAAAACACTCAGTTTATAATGAGATAAAACAGAAAAATAGTAGCAAATCATCACATTTTCTGAGGCTAGGAAGCCTTTAATGATTTGGCCTCAGAATGAACTTCAGTGATTCATTGATTATCAGAACGGTCGCCTGTTGCTTTTCTGTGAATCTACAAATTGCCGCAGCTCCCGAGGCGGACGGGGCATGTTGTTGTGGGAGGAAAACACGGCTGTTTTGTGGTTTTCTGGAAAGAATCTTTTCTTTTTCTTTTTCTTTTTTTTTATTACAAATGTAAGACTTCTCCCAGTGTGACAAGCCAAACCACCACCTACAGCAAATATCATAAGGCCCGTCCTCCCCTACTGCTCCGTCTCTTTACAAAGGCATCTCCTCCTCCTCCTCCGCCACCCCATCATAGACGCTGCCCTCTGCTGAGCCATCTGCTACCTCACCATGCTCACAGGCGCTAACAGAAACAAAATCTTCGGCAGCACACACATCATCTCCAAGATCACCGGACTTGGCTCTCGGCTGAATCCCATCTCGGGTTTTTTTTCTTCTTCCATAACCTTTCCATCTGGACGCGGACACGACTCCCAGATCTGGTAACAGGCTGGTTCTTGCCATCGGCCGCCATCACACATCCTTTTATTTAAAGCCTCGGTGTCATCTGGGACTGGAGTCTTCAACATTTTCTACAAAAGATTAAAGGTCAAGAGGGAAAAATGAGAAGAGCAGACCTACTTCAGCAACAAGTGATTACTTTATCATCCATTAATCTGGTGATGGATGTTGTGTTGTCTGTAAAACGTCAAAAATAATGAAAAATTCCCACCGCAGCTTCCGAAGGTGAAGCCCTGAGTGGTTTGTTTTGTCTGACAACCGACATCGCCTCAATGAGAAATATTGATTTATTGTCATGTATGACCAAGGACAGCAGCTAAAAAGCTTTTCATGTTGTCCGGCCGGAGCTGAGATTTCAAATTCGTTTGTTTTAATTAGCCTGAGATCAAAGGTTATTCTGTTAACTGTGTCGGCCCTTGACATATCTACTTCGAACATAATAACATTTTTCTTTTCAAGCCCTCTTAGAACAACCATAAAACACTAAAAAAGAGTCGTTTTTTGCTTTGGAACGTCGCATATTTTGCCACAAAATCAGTCAGTGGATGAATAAATTGAAAATCACAAATATCTTTCAATGTAATGTTCTGTATCTTATAATGGCGACTCACAGAAGTTGACATGATAAGAACGTCACCTATTTAATTCTGGTGTGTCAAATAGGTCTAGCAGCAAAAAATATTTATAAATAAGTGAAATAAGTAAGAATTCCTTTCCTTACAGTCCTACAGAGAGACTGACAATAAGGTATGACCATTATTTTGTTAAAAATTCAACGACAGGTCACATAAATATGCAGAAATACATCCAGATAAATGAAATAATATGTGTTTGTTGAGACATTCAAATGTAATTTCCTTCACAAAATAACTAAACATCTACAAATCTCCTTCCTTCTCAAAGTTTCTTGTACTCTCAATATTTGATATTAGTATTCTGTTCACTATTTGACCATCTGTGTCTCTCACATTATGCACACACACACACACACTCACACACACACAGATCCGAGAAGAGCAGTGAGGGGGAAGGAAGCACAGTGACAAGACAATGGACAGGAGTAAAGTGTCTTGTCCTCTCTTTGTCGCCTCCGGGGGCGTCAATGGAGCGAAAATGTGAGAGGGATGAAAAACAGGAAGGACAAGTGACTGGATCTGCTGACACCTCCATTTACATGCTCTCTGTCTCCGTAGCACGGCTTCAGGGAACGAACAGTAGCCTATCTATGAACGACCAACGTCACACGGCCGGAGGGACGGACGCGCCGCGGTCGCCTGACGTTGGCCTCAATTGTTCAAAGTCGGACGTGTTGTCGGCGGATGATGAATACGATTGACTGTAGAAGAATTAACTGTGTAATTCAGATTTAACGCGCAGATCATGCGTGCATGTCTTCATTTGTCAGCTGTTCAAAGGAACACAACTTAGCTTAGCTTAGCAAACAGAAGCAGGATGAAAACAGCTTGTTGGTTTTGTTTGGATACACAACTTTTTTTAGTTTTTAAATCCATACGCAAACCGAGATAATGAGTTGCCAGATAAAGTTGCTTTTAACATGATTTTAAAACGGGTGTTACATTGGTACCAAACTTGGCAACCTCACTGTGACGGATCCAAAGGTCATGGTTAATGCTAAGCTAGGCTAATTCCCTCTTATTTCTATACTTAAACACACAGTTACAAGTCTGCGATGGATTTTTCCCTGTGTATCAGTGCGTTGTTAGGCTACATTGGTACCAGACCTGGCAACTTCATTAATATTATACATCCATGGATGGAGCTAGCTTAGCTTAGCAAACAAAAGCAGGTATAGCTATAATCCTTGTGCAAGCTAAGATCATGAGTTGCCAGATATAGTTGCTCTTAACATGATTTACTACAAGTGTCTTTGTTGTTACATAGTTGTAGTTGTAGTTACCAGACCTGGCAACTTCATTGTGATGGATCTAGCTTAGCTTAGCAAACAAAAGCAGGTATAGCTATAATCCTTGCGCAAGCTAAGATCATGAGTTGCCAGATATAGTTGCTTTACTACAAGTGTCTTTGTCGTTACATAGTTGTAGTTGTAGTTACCAGACCTGGCAACTTCACTGTGATGGATCAGAAGGTCGCGGTTAATGCTAAGCTAGGCTAATTCCCTCTGATCTCTAAACTTAAACACACAGCGACAAGAGTGCTATGGATTTTCTCTTGCCTGAGAAAACAAACAAACAAACAAACAAACAAATCAACAAACCTCATCATCTGTAGAGGTTCAATATTTCACATCAGGTTAAACACCGTTATTATTTTCCACTGTGGCTTTGTAATCAACATCATCCTCCCTGCAGGTCACTGAGTTGTTTTCATCTTGCTGCTGCTGTGGCGGCGATGGCGGCGGCGGCGGCGGTGATTTAAAGAAATAACAGAGTCACCGTGAGCTCTGCTGCTGTAGATTTCTGATGGACTCCAGTGGCTCTACATGATTCAGCGTTGTGTTTAATGGAAAGCTTTTAGCCGCTGCCGCGTCCTCCCACCACTTACACAGGGATAAACCCACAGATTCACACAATAACAGCCCAGCGTCTCCCTGCACGGCCTTCATCCTGACACCACTCTCTGGCCTTTTCTCAAACTTCCTCTCCTCAAACTGTTTTTCCTGCTTTATTATTGTCTCAGGATTTTTCCCTCCTCATTGTTTCTCTGTGTCCTGTTTCTCCCTCTGCTCCCTCTCTGAGATTTATTTCTATAGCACTTTTCATATTAAAAATGCAACACAAAGTGCTTCACATAATAACACTGAGGCTATAATAAGACTAAACTGTACTGAGGAAATGTTGTCATAACAGTAATATGATGAGGGAAAACAAAACAAAACAAAAGTAGGTGAAACAGTGTATAAAAATGAAATAACTGGAATGGGAGCATGTAAAATAAGTAAAACTATAAACATAAGAAAGGATAAAAAAAAAGAAAACATGATAAAATAAGTAGAATAAATAACAAACAAATGACTTAATCAAATAAAAACAGGCTTAAACATATAATAAGAGACAAATAATAATAAAATTAATATTAATAAAATGCTGTACTGAGCTCTCTGACTCCTGAGTCATGGTGTTGTTGGATTCATAACTTGGTTTTGGTTGATGACGGCGATGCTGTGGTGGTTTGTGTGTGTGTGTGTGTGTGTGTGTGCGTGCGCCCCCCCTCCACCCGCTATGAGGCTAATCACTAGAGATGAGCAGTACTCCCGACGTTTCATCAGCGCTGATAATCGCTGCCTCTCACCATCTGTCGAGCAGAAAAATAATTTATTCACCCTCCAAACACAAACTCTTCACGTCTGCTGTTTGTTCTGTGCCTTTTTTTTCCCCTCTCTCTCTCTCTCTCTCTCTCTTGCCGAGGCTGCTGCCAACACCTGTTGTCATTCATACTTTACCAAATGAATGGTATTCACACAAACATGCCTTTCAGCATTTCAGCAAACTCCACGGGGGAATTTCGGCTCATTTGGAGATTTTTTTATTTTATTTCATTTTCCACAGTGTTGTTGTTTTTATTCTTTTTTTAGCAGACAGATTGAATGTAAAACTAATAATAACAGCCTTTTTCTGTGATTTTTTGTTTTTTCCAGGAAGTATTAAAGGAGCGACGATCGTGGATGCTCTGGATACTCTCTACATCATGGAAATGTTTGAAGAATTTGACACGGCCACCGACTGGGTGGAGAAGAACCTGGACTTCAATGTGGTAAGTAAAGGACGCGTTGTTGTGTGTTTGTGCCCATAAAGACTTACAGGAAAGCTGGAAAACCAGGCCTGAGGCTTTTATTTTGATAGGACAGAAACTCAGAACGTTTCCTCCAGCTCAGAAAAGACTGGAACAAACATTAGGTTGAATTAAAACTTGAGCTTTTGTTGCAGGTAATCAACCTCCCGCCTCGCTGTAATATTTCTTCCCAGCCTTCATTTGCAAACTGACCTTTTATTTGTTTATGCCGGCCGTGCCCCCCCGGCGAGCATTTGGGACGGGGCCCCATTATTATTATTATTTGAGCACCATGAGGATTTGCAGCAGGTGAAAGTGCTTCCTGTTCCCTCGCAGGCGTCCCGGGTATCAGGCTGGGAAAACGTCTGGTACTGAGAGTTTTTCAGTAAGAACATGAACGTAATCCTAAATATAGATCACCACCTGTCTGCTGAGCCGCCGCCAAATCCAGCGGTAACATTAAGGGAAAAGCTCCAGATTGAGTGCCATAAAAAAAAAGACTATTTTGATAGTTTTACAATAATAGGTTTTCTGAGGTGACTCTTGTAAGGTGTCTTTGAATGCACCTAAAAATGACATGAACGATGTTATTACCATCCAATCTGTACTTCTGCCCATTCTTGTTTATATTTTGACATTGTTGTAGTTATTGTTTAATTCAAGGATGTACAATAACTCTTTTTTTCCACCAATATTGATAACGGATAACGATCTGCTTCTCATAACAGATGAGAAACTGATAACTGATAACATTGTTAATAGTTTATGTACACACCTGAGGTTAAGAAAACATTATATAATATTAAAAAATAATATAACTGACATCACTACTGTCGTATTGTAATGCAATAACAACAGACCAGTCAAAATTGTTTCAAATCAACTAAAAGGGCAAATGGATGGAAAATAAGTGAAATCAAGGCAATGTTGGCTGATTATATGTGGCTTAATATGCAAAAAATGTCATTATCTGACTTGCCGGTGAATTTTGGGCAATAATTAACAGCCAATATCGGGCTGATTATCATCCGTACCAATGCATCCCTACTTTTATTTGTTAAAGCAAAAAAAAAAAAGGCCCTGGAGTTGAAAATTAGCAGTCGCTAATTAAATAGCCTGTTGTGAAACTATGTTAAATTACATTGTCCCAGTCAAAATAAGTAAATAGATGTCGGCGTATTAGGGCCACACTGAGGAAAAAAAACACAGACTTTGAGAATAAAGTCCTATATTTACAAGAACAAAGTTGTACATTTCCTACGAGAAAAAAAAAAGTCACATTACAAGAATAAAGTCCTAAATTTACGACTTTATTCTCAAAGTTTGTGATTTTTTTTATTTGTCAGTGCGGCCCTTTGTTGTAAAAAACAAACAGTTTTTAATCTCTAATAGATTTGTTTTTTGTTTGTTTGTTCGTGGCACTTCTATAGATGACGACTCTAGAAGAAGTGGCTCCAACTTTTATTGAGTTTGGAGCGGGGAAAGTGTTTGATTAAAGGGGGGAAAAAAACCCAGCGGTGGATGTTTAACGTCAACACGGAGGAGGAAATCAGTGTGTGGAGGTTTTTGTCTGCTTTATGTTGTGTTATCAATCAATAGTAGATGTGATTTGTGTCTCGTCCTGTGATTTAAACCACTTTCACTCCACATCACTCACAACCATAACAGCACTTTTCTCTTCTTTAGGAAACACAAAGACACAAACAAACACAATTTTTTATTTTAATGGCTGTGATTCACTTGATTATGTAAAAACGCTGACGTATGGAGTCTTCAAACACGGAGACGTGACAGTGACTCACTTTCAGCGCATGTAGGTCAATGTAAATGAACTGTAAAACACACGATAGCAGCCTTTACTTGATACGGATGTGTGTGTGTGTGTGTGTGTGTGTGTCTGTGTGTGTGTGTGCACTCAGCCCATCCGCCCATTTGCGCTGAGTCACTCCTGCCCGTGTGCGTCTATCCTAACACAACATCTCCACAAATTATTTCAACTTGAAGGAGTCCTGAGAGAAAAACAACGACTCTGATAATCGCGCTTTTTTTTTTCTTTTTCTTTTTTTAATTTCATACAACGTCGTAAACACAGGATGATTAGTATAATCAAGTCGAGCAATATGATAAACATAATAAGCTCCAAATTGGCTGCCTGTTAATATTTTATGTGGGGAACGTACCCTTAAACGACGTGATATAAAAAGATAATGAATTTTTTTTTCCCGCTGCCTGGAAGATTACGTCGTAAGTCAGGATGTTTAACGGCCTCTAATGGGCTCGGCTCGTTAAAAGGATCACGACGCACTTTTGGGAAAGTTAGAGAAACCGTCTTTTTCTGAGGGGTTTTCATTACGACAGATGTAACTAAGGTCCATTATAGTCGGGAAAAAAAAAAAGAAAAAAGGAGAATTTTTGTATCTTAAAATCAAATTTGGCAAAGACAGTGAGCGTGACGACAAGATACAAAGACGTGTTTGTGTGTCTGTGTGTGAAGCGGGACAGGAAGTGAGTGTATTGAGTCTGAACCGTCCTCCAGAGTGTTATCACTGAGGCCCTGAGGGACAGCGCCAAAAACATGTCTGATACAGTAGATCCATACATGAGGCTGGTACTGTTACTGCATGGCGTGCAAACACACACGCACAGACACACACACAGCTGCATGGATAAGTAGGACTCCAACTCGTGCTGCGTTTAGTAGCAGCTTGTAAATGTGAAGACGTCTCAGCTTTGTTACTGCACAAACACATTCACAAATACAGTTCCACTTCCATTTATCCTCCTATAATAATAATAATGATAATAATAAAGAGCATAGGTGTTATTGTATAAAATCCGAATCATAATATTTAGAAAATAGAGCATTAAACCAAACAAAACGGGGCCATGTGTTGTAACAGTGGATGTTTTTTTGCTCTAATTTCTGAACAGAGCGACCGCTGTGCTTTTTTTTCTGAAGAGCCTAATGACACGGGAACATGTAGATATGAAATACGGAGAAAAACACACACACTCTGCCCCTTTCCCTTTGAAGTTTGCCTTGATTGTGGAACCATCCTCATTATAATATCCCTGTTAAGAGCTGCTCATTAAGGAGGAAGAGGAAAAACAGCGTCTTTGTCTTTTGTGTAGTCGTGACTGTGTGTACACAATGCGTATCTGTTACTGTGACTGAGGTCTGCCTCTGAGACTAAAGGATATACCATGCAAACATGATGTAAACATCAAGTGCTACAGTTAATTACGCTTTAATCCTCCGTACTGTACTCCATTCAGAACCGTAGCGGGTTTTTATCGCTCACTCGTTATGCAAACACACCAAAAATGTTCCAGTTTTGTGCAGCATCCCATCCCGCCTCATCCTCGCTGTCTGCCAGCGGTTTGTCCCGTCACTCAAGCAGCACGGCCACAGCAGGAAGCCCATTGTTTTCTGAACTGTGCCGCTCATTTGCTGCGGTTGCGTAACGGCGAGACCTAAAGCCACCACAGGTTCATCTAAATGGGAAGTTTAGACAATGATGATGAAGGTTTAAACATTAAAATTCCCAGATGTGACACTTTCCTGTGTTTTACTTAAGGTGCTGATCTGTTAGAAGCTAGATTTGAAACCATTTCCCTCTCCTCTTTATGGAGCTCGGCATCGGCCAATCAGAAGAGAGGAGGCTCTGAGTGTCTGCTCTGATTGGACGGCTGTTTAGTAACTCAAAATGTAGCAGGTTTCGTGTTAAGACGAGGCAAGAAGATGCTTTTTAAAGTTAAAACGGTGGGTCCAGGTGGGCGGGGCTTGGTGACTGCTTTGTTGTGACATCACAAAGTCACAGGAAGTCATGAAAAGCCTGTTTTACAGCTGAATACAGGCTGTGTGCATGTCTCTGTGGACTGAGGCTTTGATACTTTCAGAGTTTAAATAAAGGATCCAGACCTAGAGCATGGACTGATGTCTGGATAATAAGAATAATAACCTTTATTCACATTTTTTTAGAGTTATTGGGGCAAAAAGAGAGCAATAACACAACAGACAATAAATCAAGAAATGGTTAAAAAAAAAACTCTAACAGAGAACAGTATTAAAAGTGAAATGAATCCACCAACTTGTTTTCTGAAGGACACTTAACTTTTAGAAAGTGTGAAATAATTCGGGAAGATGTCTTGGATCCACAGTATCTCAGAGGAAAATGCTGCTTTTGAACTTGTAGGACACTTTAAATGAAGACGCAGTCACCTTGAGTTTTGACGTGTGTCATGTTTAGACGTGCAAAACCTCAGAGACCCAGGAAACAAAAAAATAAAGAAAGAGAGAACAAAGACAGACTTATTGAAAACTCATGAACGGAGGCGATGACAGCAGCCCAGAGTGTGTCTCTGTGGACGAGAAGGAACAGATGGAAAGTTTGGAAGGACGGGATCCAGACACGGTTTTGTGCAACATGGTTACATCAATACATGAGTCCCTGAGCAAAGTACAAAGGTACTTTAAATTGTCATGGCCGGTAAACACACCGACATACAGTAAATGTTTGTCACAGGCTGTGAGTCACTTTCCAGTTAAATGTTAATGTAGGTTTAAATTAGAGTCAGGAGCCACATGGGGCGCTGCCATTGGTCGTCTCCACCTGAGCAGCTCAGCAAGCAGGAGAGAGACGAGACGTCTTCTGTCAGAACCCAAATACCCTGAAACATAACGCAGCAGTTAAAGGGATAGTTCAACATTTTGGCAAATTGGCCCATTGCTATAATCCCTACAGTATAGTCATAGCAGTAGGTTTGTTACCTTTAATTGTCGGTGCAAGCTATTTTTAGAACAGCGGAGCAGAGTCATGAGCTGCTCAGAGCTACACTGGTTAATGGGATTTCTTGGTTTCTCTCATCAAACTCATCAAATACACAATCCAACAACTCCAAAACGCTCTGGTGGACAAGTTGTGACCTGCACATTCACCACGCTATGAGATAATAACACAACGTTACCACACAGAGTTGTTTTAGAGGGAAATGCAGAGACTGCTTGCTGAAAAACTGTCCCTGAAGGCAACGTGCATCAGCAGTTTTGCATGAATTTCCCTCTAAAACAACTCTGTCTGGTAACGTTGTGTTATTATCTCATAGCGTGGTGAATGTGCAGGTCACAACTTGTCCACCAGAGCATTTTGGAGTTGTTGGATTGTGTATTTGATGAGTTTGATGAGGGAAACCAAGAAATCCCATTAGTCTCCGTAGCGTAGCTCTGAGCAGCTCACGGCTCTGCTCCGCCGTTCTAAAAACAGCTTGCACCGACAATTAAAGGTAACGAACCTACAGTACTGCTAAGACTACAGGGATAATGTCAAAAATGTTTAACTATCCCTTAAAAAACAAAAAGAAAGAATAAAGGAAACTCAACACTTCCTGGAATGAAAAACGTTGGTTGTAATGGAAGTTCTTATGAGCGGCTGCACAGCTGAAACAACTAGAACAAATCACACACACACACACGTTCATCTAAGGTCTGGTAGGAACATTATCTCATCTTTTGGTGCTACGAGCCTGAAATAGTTGTGTTAGGAAACGGCCGTGCTTAGTCAGTTTCCTGTTCTCTCTGTAATGGATTAAATGTTGCCACATCAGGAGAAGTCGACTCCTCCCGGCTGCCAACGCCGCCGAGACCCTGTCACACAACTGCTGACTCCGAGGGTCATTGTTCAACAGTTTAGAGTAGCGATGGCTGCTCAGCACACTGCTGACGGTGTTTGTTTGTTTTGTTTGTTTGTTTGTTTGTGTTCTCATCATTAGATTTATCACTTTTATACAGTAACACAATACAAGGAACCTTCAACACAACGATACAAACAGAATCTGAGCTTCGCCAAACTGAGCACATGGCAGTAGGAGAAATGATTAAAAAAAAGAATATTGGAAAAAAGAAGAAACAAATTGATGGTGCTGAGAATAACTAATAAACACTGGAAGAAATAAAATCAATTTGTTATAAATTCTTTTTTTTCAGTCTCAACTGTTCTTTACCATTTCCAAAAATTTTCCAAACTTTCATCTGAACTGTATAAGTCAGTGTCTTAAGAGCCGAGTGGCTGCTTTATATGTAATTTAAATTTCAAAAGAACAAAAACTTATAAAACATCACAAAAAAGGGAGAAAATATTACGCTAATTTACATTTAGTATTTAACATACTCTGATTAAAATACATAGGGTGAGAGGTTCAGGAGTCACATCCTGTCCAAGTAGAACTGAATCAAGTGTATATTTTTATGTATATTATCAAATAAAGGCACATATAAATAAAAGTAAATTAAATGAAAAAGTGGAATATCCCTTTAGGGTTAGGGTTAAGTATTCAGAGCTATTATACAAATCCTACTGTGAGAAATTGGTGTCAATGTTCAAACTAATCTATGACAAAAAAGAGTTCCCATGTTTTACAATGAAACATCATGATGACCCGTTGGACTTTTATCTGTGATCTAATTCAAAACAAAACTCTTTCTAGCAGAAAAAAAACAAGCATTTGGTAAAGTTTTCTTTTTATTTGGATGTTAAGGTTTTAAACTTAAGTTATTGATTAGTGATTGAACGTTGACAAAGAAACAGAACATCTGAAATACAGATGTTTGGACTTCAAGGTGCTGAGGAGGATTTCATCTGAATCTTTTAATATAAACAATGAACCCTGTTGGATGTTGCACAGTTGGATTGAATGTATTGAACCTCATCAATCTAAGTGTGTCGTACAGACTCTAAAAGCCTGTATCTAGTCCAGCTCCACTTGCTGACCATGTTTCCTGCAGAAGTGCTGAGATGGTTCGTTATTGGTACAACGGGACGTTTCCCTCCCGGCTTATTATTAAAAGTGCTAATAAGCAGCAGGCGGTGGGAAGAAATAAAAATAATATTGTCCTTCTGCATTAGCGCTGCCTGCCTGTTGTATAAGGAAATAATTAAATTTTAATTAGGATGAATTAGCCACACAATCTATCTCCTGGAGCAGTCACTCAGAGTCGCTGGGAAACTGACAGGACGTGTTTTGTCTGACATATAATTTGTTTTTTTTTTGTCTAACAGGACGGAGTCTATTGTCCTATCTCTGGCTGACAGCACTGACTTATGAGAGCTGTCACTCAAACACAAAAACTTCATCTGACTTTAGGAAGACATGAAGAGAGAGAGGGAGATGAGGCTTCATTGTTCTGCTGCTGAGACTTTTTTTTTCTCCTAAACCAGAGAAAATGGGACAAATAATAACCAGAGAAAAAGAAAAAAAAAAAGAAATGGTGGCAGCAGCTCAATCCGTCCCAGCTGAATCACATGTGCCACTGTGCCGGTTGAGGGAGGGGACGTCCCCTCCGTCCCGTCCTCTGGGCGCCTTTTATTTTAATGTCTGTGCAACATTCGTGGTCATCGATCCGGTCGACGTGGAGACGTTTCAGCCTCGACTCCAACAGACTCTCTGTGGCTCCACATGTTTCAGATGCATCAGATTATCCACGTGATAAATGAAGGGAAACATCCACAGCTCAGGATAAACATACACATGGGAAACAGTTCATTATAACCAGCCTACACATTGTTAAGACTCATTAAATACTTACTGTAGGTCATCAGTTATAAATCATTCTTCCTACACTAATACAAATGAAAATGCAATTTCTAAGCAGGAGCTGCAACTTTCCTTTGATAAAGGTAAAATGGTTAACACTTACTAATAAATACACAACATTAACCATTAGTTAAGCATTAATAAATACTAAATTCATCATTTATAACGCACTTATAAGCATTTACTGTATTTATAAATTACCTACTAATGTGTTATAAATGAAGAATTCAGCATTTATTAATGTTTAACTAATGGTTCGTGTGTACTTATTATAACGTGTCACCAAAAGATAACACTTGATAGTAAGTACACACTATTAAGCGTTAGTTAAGCATGAATAAATACTGAATCCTTCATTTATAACACATGAATACTCATTAGTATGTAGTTTATAAATACAGTTAGTGCTTGTCAATGATGAGTAAACTGCATACTAATTAATATTCAGTGTTGTAAGTGATGAATTCAGTATTTAAAGCTTAATTAAAGCTTAATTTTAAGCCTAATTTTTAAACATAGCTCTAAATGTTAAACTCAAGATTAATAAAATCATTATTAATTTCTGTCATTAAGTGCTTATTGATTGTGTTTCTATACTTAATAGACACTTGACTCAATGTCAGTGGATGATGACACATGACAGAGGATTTAGACATGAACGAGTGGTGAGTGAGTGAGTTAACTTAGTGAAATAATAATGAATTCCAGTATTAATAATCTTAATAATGAGCGTGACTGTGGTTCGTATTCCTCGATGTGCTCGTCTGAAGAGTTAAATAAGTGGCGTCTTCATCTGGCTCCGTCGTCACTCATTCACAGCAGGAACTTAATGAGTCACTATTTAAATTTATTCAGTATCAACTGTCGCTTATTTTCAATCCAATAATAATATCAGTCTGGACTCTCAGACTTAATCCTCCTCCTCCAGGGCCGACAACGACGAGGAGCTCAGAAACATTTCCACTGTTGAGGTTATTTTACTTTCTAAAGTCATTTCATCCTCTTACGTTTCTTCTTCTCCTTCTTTCTCCTCCTGCTGCAGAACGCTGAAGTGTCGGTGTTTGAGGTGAACATCCGGTTTGTCGGAGGTCTGCTGTCCGCCTACTACCTGTCTGGAAAAGAGGTAAGAAACACCCCCACCCCCCCTCTCTCTTCCTCTCTTCCCCTCCTGTGGTGTTTCCTCTCAACATCAACACCTCTGCAGCGAATGAGACGTCGTTGCCTGATTGATCCAACAGATGACGGACAATGAGCGAGTGCTTTTTTAAAACGCTACAGAAAACGTACATAACGCCTACACGTCACGTCACCCTCTCTCTTTTAATAATAGCTGCTACAGACAGACAAATGCATCCCATTAGCGAGCGAGGGAGCCAAGGTGAGTTCTCCTTCTAGAAACGCAGGTGCTCCGTTGTGTTGTGTTTGATTAGTTTGGCTTTCGGCGCCGCGGCGTAAACAAACCTGCTGAACGTGTCCTCCTCCTCCTCTTCTCCTCTTGGATCTCATCTTCTGAGGACGGTGTTAATGGAAACGGTTGACGGGACAGGAGAACTAACAGGTGCAGCCGATAATGGAAAATACCTTCTTTTTTTTTGTTGTTCTTTTAAAGAGTAGCTTTGAAAAGGTAGAAGAAGAAAGGTGGTACTCCATCAGCCTGGAGGCGGGGGAGGAGGGAGGGGGAGGCAGAATATGTCCTGAAGTGTCTGACTGCTGACAAATTATTGCTCCAGACTCGCTTTACTGAGAAAAATGAGCGCCGTGAGATTCCACAGGGCTTCTCACTTTCCTGGTAGTGCCATCCTGTGTGTGTGTGTTGCAGTGTTTTTGTGTGAATCTGCTTAGTGACAAGAGGCTGTGGGGATGACATCAGCAGGTATTACTCTCAGTCTCAGGTTCTGCTGCCTTCCTGCCAGTGCCGGGGATTTCACGTTAAACTGGCTCTTCCTCCGTATCTCCTCCTCTTCCTCTCTTTTTAATTACGCGCCTCAGCCTCTTAATGAAAGATAAGACCCCACTGAAGAATGGAGAACTCTGCAGAAAAGCTTTTAAACCCCTCCCCTCCCCCCAAAAAACCCTCAAAATCTGGTACTCGCAGATATATTTATCTTTTCTTAGTGGATTTCTGTTTTTTCCAGCCTGATGTCACCAGGTAGGATTTCGCTCTGAGCGACTTTGATCTCCCGCCGCTGCATTAATCTGCACTTTAACACACAGATGCACAGATGCAAGGTGTAAACACTCTCCTATGCGCGCACATAATCGACACAATCAGCCGCAGCGGTGAGTGAGAGCGGAGCGAGGCCGTCATTAGCCTGCAGAGTGAGGAGCTGCAGCAGGAGTCACAGCGGAAGCTAAAAAACCCATTTACAAACTCAACCAGCATTCCAGCGCTCCGGCACGGAAAAATCTAGAGGAACGTTATTTCTTATATTAGTGGAGCGGTGGATGTGACGGGCTGCAGCGATGATAACACCACTGGAAACAATGATTGTTATTGGAGGAACGTTTTTCCAAAGACGAGACGAGAACGAGGAGGAAATCTGACCGTTAGTCAACAAGTTCAAAATCGTTGAACACAGTTTCTTTCTCGACATCTAACAGCTTAAATATTTCAGAAAATCTTCTTTATTTAACAATTGCAACAATTCCCCAAAGTCAATACAAAAAAAAAGACCCAAATCGCATCAGATAAAGCAGATTAAGTCTGTAAATGCATCAAATTTAAAGCCTAATTAGCACTTGGAGTTAGCTTTTAACACCAGAGGAGCTGCAACTATCAAATATTTACATCATTAATTAATCATCAGTTGAACATTTGATCTTTTATAAAGTTGTTTTGATCTGTTAAATCTCCCAAAGTGATGAAAACTTTGTAAAGCCCAAGGTGATGTCTCCTTTTCAACTTCTTGTTTTTGTGCAAGAAAACCTAAAAAAAAAAAAAAAAAAAAGATGAAATGAAGTTTCTAATCAGATCAAGTGGAAGAAAATTAGCAGATTCAGACACAGACTCGGCAGCAATTTAACACTTTTAGCTTGGAAAATTGCTTCAGATTGTAAACAATTGGCTGATTATGAAATGATATAATACAAAATACTGATTACATTGCATTTGGACTGAAAGCAAAGGAACAGAAGCTTCTGGTTAAATTGTTGAAAAGACGATTGATTTTAATTAGCGTCATAAAAAAAAAAAAAACGCTCCTCCATTGGAAACAGTGACGCTCTGATCATCTGCACTGATGATCCTCTCAACAGGTGCGAAGCCCCAGCTGCGACTCCTCATCAGCTCCCAGCAGCCGCTTATTCTTTCTCCTTTTTCCGTGAGAGTCAATCAGTTCACGACTCTGACGCTGTAATCCATCAGAGCCCTGAGCGGTCCCTGCGGTTCAGGTCCAGGTCAGGGTCTCCTGAAGTGATGGAGCGGCTGCTGACGGGCCCTCGGACAGGATGACTGGTGGTTTTAGCACTGGAGTGGAGCTGCAGCGGTCAAAGGGTCAGTGTCTGCAGGGTCCAGAGAAAGTAAAAGGAGGTGATGCATTATATTTTTATCATTATAATTTAGCACGATGATGAATTAATTAATCAAACAAGGCCAGAGAATCATAACCTAGACCCATCAGAGGCTCTGAAACCTCAGAGATGCGTCTTTAAATAACTTTTATTATCTGACCAACTGGTTCCAAACTGAAGAAATTCAATTTAAACGGCAACGAGAAAGTGAAAAGGTCACATAAAACACCATTAAACACACATTATGACACATTCCTATGGCTAGTATTCATTTATGGATGGTTTTCTATTCACTAAAACTGGTTTTGAATAGATAAATGATGGATTTTATTTGGCCTTGGCGGGTAAAATAAACAAAATGTGTCTTTGCATCGCTAAATTTTACAAGAGTTTCTTCATGTGTGTGTGTGTTACATCACAGGTTTTAGGGGTGAGCATCTTTTTTTAGACGAGCACTCCAGTTTCCAGCTGAACTTGAACCTTTACAACCAGCGCTGTGACAACACACTCACTGATAAAAGCTCTCGCAAGATAAAGTGGAGCTACATCACACTACAGTACAGGTACATTTTGTGCCGGCTGTTTTTTTTTTTTTCATAATAAAATGTCCTAATTGAACAGTGGTGGAGGCATTATGGAGAGAGTGGAGCCGACCTCCAGAGAAGATGATGAACCCTCAAACCTTAAAGAGAAACAGAGCAGAAAGAGAGAGGGAGGGAGGCTGTCAGGTGAATAGAGAGAGTAATACACTGAACAGAAGGTAGATTCATAAGAAACGGGAAACATTGTCAACGCAAGGCCGTTGTGAAAAACTGAAAAGTCCTCTGTTGACCTGATCCTTCCTTGGATTTTACTATAGTGCATAACAAGTATTTTTCTCTGTGGAGCCTTTAGTAGTTGTATTTTCTCTTATTGTACAGACATGACTAAAGAATCTGGACAAATCTCAGTTTACTTACCCTTCTGTGCGCTTTTATTTTGAAAATCTCATTGTGTAAACAACCTTTTAAACTTATTGTCTTCCTCCTTCGTCGAAAATGAAGTCTATTAGACTGTTTATACAACATTTAACCCTCCAAGTCAACATTTACACTTCGTTTTAGTAGTTTCATGGTAAATATACCTCATTTACATAAGAATATACCCAATTTTTTGAGTGACAATATAGTCGGGTTGTTGTTTAGAGACCACTTCAGTTCTGTGATTTCTTTGCCTTATTGTGGCAGCCTGTTCAACTTTGACCATAGACGCTATAAATATGAATAAAAATATCCATGGTCAGTGTTGTAAAGAAGAAGAAAACTAGATTTCTGACCCAACTTGGCATCAGAAACTGTTGAAACTGGAAGGTTTACATTGAAGCGTTGAATGGATCTGAAGAGTTGTTTGGCTGGATTTAGTCAAAAGCCATTGGAGAGTAATAATCTAACACCAATTTCAACCCTTTAGGCAGGAGTGAGCCTTAAAAAAAACTGTTCTGGGGTCAAAGTAATAGCAGAAGAACACTGTAAATGCATCTTCTATCGATTTGGTCCATTTCCTACAGGAAGTGGTCGTGGTCATCGGCCTCAGATCCTGTCGGCATCCTGAGCTGAAATGTGTTTTGTAGTTTTATTTTTCTGGAGATGGAAAACAAAAGGTTGGGGTATTTTTTTGTTTTTTTTTGTGTGTTGTGGTGTGTGGAGGAGGATGATGACGGATGAGGAGTCAAAGAGTGATGAGAGGTGTTGGAGGCAGAGACAAGGAGCAGCTCGAGGAGCGCTGGAGTCTCTGTCTCTCTCTCTCCCTGTCGGATCTCGTCTGGCTCCGACTCAAAGAGGCCCGGGCCTTTGATGAAAATTTGATCAGTAAAAGTACAGCTGGTACTGGCTGCATGCACCCTACTGGCAGGCTTTTAGCGTCCCTGCCTGCATACAGATCACAGCGTGTAACCTCATCTCGCCGGAGAAAGGGAAAGGGAAGGGAACGAGGGAAGGACGGTAAGGAAGGGAAGTTAACAATGCACAGAGAGACGGACGAAATAAAAGGCTTCCCATCGCTCTGCTAATCTAAACTAAGTGCTTCGAGGAGGGAAGGACAGATAAAGGACAGACAACAGGAGGGGAAAAAATTGAAGAAGCGAGTGAGAGTAGGAGTGAGGGAGAAGGAGGGAGGAAGCGGCGCTTGAAGAAAAACACTGAAGGGGAAAATAAGAAAGGAGAGAGACCTGAGAAAGGTGACGATTGATGGAAGAAAGGAGCTGAAATAAGCGAAGTGAAGTGATAGAAAACAGGAAATAAAGTCAGGTCCTTTGTCCCAGGTGTGTAATGTTGTGTCACCACACTTAACTGTCCTATCGCCAAATGAATAATAACACAAAAACGCTATCTATATCTTCATAATCTCACTTCTCTGGCTTATTGTTACCGTGGAGGAAACTATTCACTCAGCTGTAGTGAAAAGTTACAGCTATGGTGAAGCTGTAATAAATCAATGGAAATAGGAAATTCAGTGTCTTTTATTCAACACTGTTGTGTGTTTACATGTACTTAATATAACTTTGCAAACAAGTAGTAGACACATTATATTCTCTATATATAACTATAAAACGGTAGCAAATACAAAAACATAGGGCTGAGGTGTATTGTTTTTTTTGGTCATTGTGGCATTTATGGCACAGCTACACTGTCCAAGACAAATTTCCCTGAATGGGACAATAATGTGTATCATATCATATCATATAGCCTAGTATGGTATGGTATCGTATTGTATCGTATCGTACCGTACCGCATCGTATCGTACCGTATCGCATCGTACCGTATCGCATCGTACCGTATCGTACCGTATCGTATCGTATCGTATCGTATCGTATCGTACCACATCGTATCGTATAGTATCGTATCGTATCGTATTGTATTGTATTGTATCGTATAGTATCATATTGTATCGTATCGTATCGTATCGTATCGTATCGTATCGTATTGTATCGTATTGTATCGTATCGTATCGAACCGTATCGTAACGTATCGTATTGTATCGTATTGCATCGTATCGTATTGTATCGTATCGTATCGTATCGTATCGTATCGTATCGTATAATAAAAAAAACAGCACATGTAATCAGATATTTTGACGACATATCACATGTTTAGGATATTTTTGGATACTACATGGGATATGTACTTGAAAACTGATAATTCAGCAGTTCTGAAAGTGTCTTTAAGGACCAGTAGTGTCTTCTAGAGGCAAAGAAATAGAGATAGTGTAGAAATAAAAAGGATATCAAAGGGATTGAAACGCTGGACTCAAAGTAAAATAATAAAAAAAATGTGTTGGGAATGAAAGGACTGGTAGAACTCCAGGACGGAGGAAGAAAATTAAGATCAGTGCAATAAGTTTTAACAGAAGTATAACTTGAGGTGATGTTAGCAGTTTGTATAATCACTACGAGCATGATGAAAACCTCCAGTCATTTCTTCATTAAGCGATTGTAGCACGTGAAATTCAAACTGTCGTCTCCAAGAACCAACAAATCCCTCATGCGATCCCCTCTCCCTCTCCTTTTTTACTCTTAAATTTGCCCGTATTCATTCCCAGGCGGAGGTTTGACGTCGCTGCCAAACCCTTATCCCAGAATGATTACAATGAACAGCGATGATTATGCCTGATTGTGATGAAAACTAATCCCAATCTCCTTTAGTTGTGTCTGACAGAGTAATCTGCTGATGGCAGGGATGAGTGTCCCAGCTGCCTCCCTCATCCCTCAGAACAACCCAGATTAAAGAGGAAATCCTGTCAGTGGTTAACCAGAGCAGAGGTTCGATTCCCAGGTGTCTTACGGACCTCCTTTACACACCCAGGCAATTAGAAGTGACTCACAGCAGCAGAATATAGATGGACAGTGTGGTCAGGGGCAGGACGCCAATGTCTTCATGTGTTGATGTATTTAATGTCTTTTTTTGCTTTCAACAGTTAGAAAAGATAAAGAAACGACATAAACACTGCATTATGGGGGTAGTGGGTGTATCATCTGGTGATGACACTGCAAAAACTCAAAATCTTTCCAAGAATATTTGTCACATTTCTGGTCAAAACTAAACTCTTTCCACTTAAATAAGACTCATCACTGAAAAATGTACATGTTTTTAGATCATTTTTACTTGTTTCAAATAAATTTTCACTTGAAAAAAGTAGAAAAATTTGCCAGTGAAAGCAAGTTTTTTGTGCTTGTAATAAGAAAGAAAAACAAACAATCAGATTCTTCTACTTATTTCAAGTGAAAATATGCATGAAATCAGTACAAAGTGTAAAAAAAAACAAGCTACTTTTTATGTGATGAGTCTTATTTTAGGTATAATGAGATTTGTTTTGACTAGAAATGACAGTTTGACCAAAAAAAAGAAAAAAGATATGTAAATATTCTTGGTAAGATTTTTGAGTTTTTGCAGTTGTTATATTTTTATTTACAGACACATCTTAGGTTTGGATTCTGCAATCCCATCTTAATATAGCCAAACCCTTACATGTCTTACTTACAATTGTAATTACCTCTATTCAAAGGGATATTTTTTTATAGTATTTTTTTTATCACAAAATTCCCCTTTTCCTTATTATTAGTCTGTTATATAAAGAAAATTGACTTCAAAAAGCAATAAACCTACATTTTGCTGATTTGACTAATTCAGCACTTTTCTTGCTAATTAAATAATACATGTAAGAAACTACAGTACGGTATGTAAACCATATATTATCATGATCATGTATAAATCATATAGGAAACATAAAGCTCTATATTCAGCCTCATAGTGTCACTCAGCACTGTTGTCTGACTGATTTGGTTTGGCACCGTCGGGCTGTCCGCGGGCCCTTTGCGGCCCCCAACAACAGAAATTAGCTGAACTTTAGGTTCTCGTTGCCAGGCCTTGATTAATTAATTCCCTGAAAGGTTTTTATTTTCAGTGATTGATCAGATGGCACGAGAAGCTGCGAAGCTGGTCCTGGCTCAGACGACACACAGCACGCCTTCGCCAGCTCCCTCTGCTAATTGATTGGTCTCCATTAAGTTTGCACCCCCCCCCCCCCCCCACCCCAAAGTATATTCACAAATCTCAGCAACTCTGTGATCTGCAATCAGCTGAGCATTCATCTTCCACTTTAATACCCGACCCTCCTGATCAGATCGCGCAATTACTTATTAATGCTATTGTTTCAAATTGAGTTGGAGTGGATTACAGTAGGGGTTCTTGAAGCTTTCAAAACTAATTGAGATTCAGACAGGGTCATTATGGGATACCGGTGCTGCTGCTTGTCATGTAGACTTATGCAAGTTCATCACAAAATAGACTCATAACCCATTAGAGCTGCAATGAAACGCGGTAAAAACAGCTCCACAGCAGCCGTTTTCCAACCTCCATCACCGAGGCGCCAACCAGGTTAACTGATGTATCCACAACATCACTGATTGGCTCATTCTGAACTGGCTCTATTGGCATGTTATCTTTGCCGTAATCACTTTTTCCCACATCCTGAGGTGTTTTATCCAAGAGTTACAGTACCTTGTTCTCAGAAAGGTTACGGCTTTTTCCTGGTTCTTACCAACCAGCAACTGCAGCGTAGATGAGCTAACGAGCTAACTCACCAGCCAACGATGAGTCAGCTTGTTTGCTTTTGTCAATTAAAGTGACAGAAAGTGAAGTGTTTACATTTCCCATGAGTCTCTGCGTGCACTGTGAAATTCTTCAAATCAAATCAAATCAAATCAGCTCTATTTATATGGCACTTTTTAAACGTTGCAGTAACACAAAGTGCCTCACAGAGGATGAAATACAAAATAAAACCAAAACAATACAAAATACTGGACTGGTGCAAGACGGACGAAAGAGAAAGCATTTGCCAAGAATGTTTTATTATATACATTAATCAAGGCAGAAAGTCAGAGGTTCGAAGACGATCAGATACCGTCGTTGTTCTGACCATAAACGATGCCAACTAACGATCCGGTGGCGTTACTCCCGAAAACCTGGAAACCGAAACCAGGAAATGCTGGGCGAGTCGACCACCAAATAATATCAAAATAATGATGAAAACAAAACAATACATTTATCAAAAATGGTCCCATTAAGAAGTGTGGGTGATGTAGATTCATCCACATTCATCCATTGGTTTGTTGAGGACAGACAATAGAGATCTAACCAAGACTAACTCTGATTGGACGAATCACCACAACAACGACACAAAGGTAGGCGTCTTCAGTCAGTCCAGTGTGTGATGTAAAGTTGCTGCTTTGAGGAGAAAAGTCTTGGACGTTTATGCGTTTCCTGATGAGGAGTGATACCAGAGCTCCCTCCTCCTCCTCCTCCAACAAGAGCTTTGATGAATATTCCTCTTCTCCCAGTCGGCAGATTGGACTCACAGTCGGTCCGACGTTTCCATAAAAACGACATTAAACGGAACAAGCGACAAAACCAAGATCAAGCCTCGGAAAATAAAAGGCAGGCTGTGATGGACGGGCCTACAAGCTCGTAGACTCCACTTCACTGAAGTTGGGGAAACAGCAGGGAGTCGGGATGTGATGTACACTATCTTTTTCTTTTTTCTTTTATTTGATGTGTTGCCCTGCCATATGGCTGACAGGGTGGTTGAAAGTTGAAACAGCTGCTCGCTTAAAAGATCGGATTATGCGGCTTCTTTACTTTCGCTTTCTCACAAGTGCCGGTGACAGCTCTGTGAAAACTTCAGCAGAGTAACGAGCAGCGAGAGGCGCCGCAACGTGTTTGTTTTATTTGTTTGTTTGTTTGTTTATCTCCACGTCCGTCTCCACGACAGCAGGAAGCGCCGCACATGAGGAAGACCTTTCACACCATTAGCCCCAGTGTAAGCTTTGATTGTATTTACAGCAGCCGTAGGGATGACTCAGCCTCTCTCCAGCCCCCCCACTCAACAAAAAACAACAAAAAAACAACAAAAGGCGAGGATCACTAACGTGGGTCAAGGATTGAACCAAAGCAATTAAATGTTTATTGTTCAAACTAATTGAGATACGTTGCATGTTGTCAGCAGTTTGAGGATCTTCACCTCGGGGCTCGGTGCAGCGTGATTCACACAGCGAGCCGCGTTTACCAACAGCCCGCGGTTAATGAATTATGAGTAATGAATAAAATGAGCTTAAGATCGCTGGGGGCTTTAGGTTGTGTGTGCAAGTCCGTAATGTGACATTAATTTTTCTCTTTTTTTTTCGCCAAATTTATTTATTTTTTTTTGCACAATTTACTGTCAAATTGAATCTTTATTTCAACACTTTGCTTACTGCGCACATGACAAACAAAAGTTTTTAACTGAGGCATAAAATACAATATACATTTATAGATGTGTCTAGAAGACCTGAAACTCAAAATACAACAACTTAATTGCATATTATAAAATAATTTGAATCCAATATATAAGGATATAGTCACAACAACCCCCTGTGATAATATCTTAAATTGCAACTGAATGTGCAGGACGATGATAGATGATCTATTAAGTGATTGATTGATTGATCTTTTAAGTTGTTTTTATTGAAGCAGGAAGTAAACACTCTCTGCCGCAGCTTCTCAAACGTCAAGAACCAATTTAATCGTTAGGTTTTAGGCTGATTTGATGTTTTCCACATGTTATAGTCAGAAGACTGGATTTAAAGGTCGATTAATTGATTATCCGGCATTAGGGAGGTTGAATTGATTGATAAATTAGGTGTAATCCTGTAGTTCCTGGACAGCTGATAACGTCCAAGTGAGTGAGAATGACTCGACAGAAAATCTAGGATCTGTTTTTTTTAATGGTACGAGGAGGGAATACGGTGTGTGACGTTTTGAAGTGTGTTCAGCCCGTCGCCTCGTTCGCCCTTGTGCGCCCTCAATTAACATCCATCGCAGTGTAATTAGAGAGACTAAATCCAAAACACAACCCACACACACACACGCACACACAAACCCTGTGTGGAGGTGGAGTGGAGGCACACGGTACGACTTTCTGTGTGCGTTAAAAGGAAAACAAAAGAGAGAATAATGAGGTGGAGGAAGAGGACGGTACGGTGCGCGGCGGCGGCGGCGGCGGCAATGGGCCACAGGTAGGATTCAGACAGGGAAACACTACAGTGGAGAGACACACACCTCTTAATCTGTGGCTTCAACTGAATGTAGAGTGGATTCCTACAGCCAGGATCACACACATGCATGAAGGAAGAGGCAGCCAACAGCGGCCCACTCTTGACAGACCGCCTCCTGAGAGCGTGACGTCCAATCAGACACCCATCCAGCATGACACACACACACAACCACAGCTCTCTATTTCCTCCGTCCTATTTCAATGTGCATCCAGCGGATTGAGAGGAGAAGAGAGGATGGGCGTTGGAAAAAAGCAGGATGTGTATTTTGACATTTCGCTGCTCTTCTCATTCATTCTGCAGGGTTTTTTTTTTTTGCTTTTGCCGGAACAAGGCAGCTACAGACAGGCTCAGGGTTCCTGATTTCCACGGGGAGCCGTCATGTTAAAAATACATGCAGGAAGGGTTACTTTACTTCATGCTGAACTGAAAGCACAAATACAGACGTTTTTCATTCACAAAATGTGGAAGTGAAGTCATGTAAATGTAAATGTAAATGTGAATGTAAATGCGGGCCCCGTTACCTGTGTCTCTATATTTGTCTGTCTGTGTTCTGCTGAAACTCACGCTGAGAATCTTTTGATTCACTTCATTAAGAATTCACATGTTTTGCATATTATTTCTGCTCGTGTTCTTGTGGATTCCTTTTGAACGCCTCGGCCTCCTCCTGCAGCTTTAATGACGTGCAGCTCAGGTGAATCCAAGACTCCAAAACCACACGGTAACAGTCTGAATATGTGACATGGCTGTAGTGTTTTTTTTGGTTTTTTGTCCATTAGAGGACAAGGCCTGAATTCTCCTTTGATTTGAGTTTTTTATCTTTGATGTTGACAGTGAAGTGTCCACAGGAAGTAAACACTATATATAACGATAGCTGAAATGATTATTTAGATCTTGACCAACTTGATCATTGGGTTTCACGGTTTTAGGCCAATTAAGCATCTATGTATTTGGGATACAGGTTAAGGTGATGCTGTTTTTTCCAAATTTTCCAACATTTTATAGTCAGAACAGTAGAGTTGCACCGATACTGGTATCGGGTATCGGTCCGATACTGTTGTAATATACTTGTACTCGCTAAAGTTCAGTGATACCAAGAACTGATACCAGTGCATGCAATTGCTCTGCATGAAGATCGTTACAACAAATGTTGTTGTAACAAGCATAAAATAATATAAACCTTGTCGTCCAATTCATTGCATTTTGCCTAATCGTTCGGTTAGGATCGGCATCGGTACTCGGTATCGGCAAGTACTCAGATCCAAGTATCGGTATCGTATCGGTTTGAAAAAAAGTGGTATCGTTGCATCCCTATTTAAAAGGTTGATTAATTAATTAAATGGTATCAGGGAGTTAATTCATTGATAAATTAGGTGTAATCCCAATTCTCCATCTTCCATCTTTCCAGTGTCAGATCAGGGAGGAGTTGACCATATTTGGAACTTCCTATAAACGCCAATTCCTCACCCACTTTGTGTCGTGATTGGCCGAGCTGCTTGTCCACAACGTTTGCACAACACAATCTTCTCATCCATATAAGTCATATTTCTCACTCCATCTTCCAGAAACACTATATACACATTTGATTCCCACTTCTCTAGTAGAAGCACTCATCATCCCACTGGTCTGTCTCTTTATAATGACCAGACTTTCTCTTCTATCAATACCTGGCTGTGATATAGACACACACATACACACCACACACTGACAGGCCCAGGCTCATGGCACGCAGCCACCTCCAGTGTAATCCCATCTGTGACCTCTCGCTGTGCAGGTCAGACCTACAACCTGCACCGCTGACCGCTGACGGCTCATTCAAACACACACACACGTATAGGTAATACAGTGTGTGGGTGGAGCCGACAGACAGCTTCTATCTTCTATCCTCAGGAAATCCCATTCACTCAGAGAGAAAATTGGCTTTACCGAAGGGATGGGAAGAGGAAAACAACTCCTCCTCCCCCCTCCCCCCCTCCTCCTCCTCCTCCTCCTCCATCCCTTTCCCCCCCGTTTGGCCATCTAACCGCTATCGTCCCGCTGTGCCCGAGCAAAGCGCCTTACACATCCACACACGCTGACACACACACAGCCAAGTAAAGGTTATTTGCTAACCGTAGAGAATGAATTTTCTGGATATCTATCTTAATCTCTTTTTAGAGCGGTCTAATCTGTTCTGAGGAGAGCGGACAGGGCCACAGATGGAGGGAGGAGGATTGAGGGCAGAGAGACAGAGACAGAGGAAGGAAAGAGTGAGGTTTGACACACTCTTCTCCTCCGTCTGCGTCACCTCTCCACTCAGGGAAAAACTCTGCTCATTCAGTCCCGGCCTGTGAATTTTTCCTCTCGTCTTTTCTGAACAGGTTGTTGTGATGCATTTGAATTGATGATAAACCTGAGTGAAGCTTTTTAGTCGTCACTTCTGAATTTAAACTTTAAAATGAATATTTTCAACATGATTCCAGTTCCTTTTACAAAGACAAATGATTATTCTACATTTATGAAAAAACTACAAGTTTAAAGGGGTAGTTCAACATTTTGGCAAATTGGCCGATAATCCCTATATGTTTATGGGTGGGTTCGTTACCTTTAATTGTTGGTGCAAGCTGTTTTTAGAACGGCGGAGTAGAGCCGTGAGCTGCTCAGAGCTACGCTACGGAGGCTCATGGGATTTCTTGGTTTTGTTGCTTTAGAGGTAAATTCATGCAAAACCGCTGATGCACATTCCCGTCAGGGGCAGTTTTTCATCAAGTAGTCTCTGTATTTACCTCTAAAACAGCTCTGTCTCGTAACGTGCCATTATTATCTCATAGCGTGGTGAAAGTGCAGGTCACAACTTGTCCACCAGAGCGTTTTGGAGTTGTTGGACTGTGTAATTGATGAGTTTGATGCTTCTCTTCTCTTATACATAAGAAAACATTGTTATTGCAATTTTTAGACATAATGAACTCCATGGAGCTAATTGATGAAGTCGTCATAAAAGTTCATGTAGATTTTCTGTTGATGCACCAACTCATGCATCAACCAGTCACATCGTGCACTCTGTTTTCTGTTCCCAGTAGCATGCAGATCAGGCCAGAGCTAAGTCTGCTCTCTCTGTTATAAGACGGGTCAGCTGAGGTCGTATCAGAGCTGTGCTGGAGTCTCGGAGTTGAGTTTCCACTAACGCTGTATTTTCCGTGGCAGAAACTTGAGCACTATTAGCGCCGCGAAGCGATGAGAGTCAGAAAACATTCAGCACATCAGATTAAAGAAGTGAAAGGTGCTGTAGCCCCCGTGTCCCTCTTGTAATGGGTATAAACAAAGGCCGGGCTTTGTAGTGCCTCGAAACAGTACAACGCTCACATCGCTGCAACTTCAAAGAGAGAGGAATAAAAGAGCCCAGGCTAAAACACAGAGCTCTTCAGTTGTAGCCGAGGAAAAGCCTGTCTACAGAGGCCGGAGTGAACAAGTCCCTGTCAGGGTTTATTCTGTGCTGCTATTGTAACACAGCTGATGTTCAATAATGTATGAGTGACAAAAAAAAAGAAAAGAAAAAGTGGAGGCAGTTGGGGTTTTAGTACAGAGCTGCATTGGCTGTAGAGATATGAAGAGCTTAGTGTCTTTACATTTACATTAAAAAAAGCCACTGACACATATTTAACAATGAGAGTTAATCAACAATATAATCGTCTTTAATATAGATTAGATTAGAACAGGCCGGTGGATTAAAACCTTAAACCCATTAAAATGTTTAGAGCTTACACATTAAAGGTAAAACGTCCAAGTGTGCACTTTTAACACCGCCACAAGGTTATTATTACCTTCAGAGGCTGACTGACCAAAACCACTTTAGATAAGGAACTCGCTTCAGTGGATCAGTAGATGGAGGGGAAGACCCACACACACACACACACACACACACACACACACACACACACACACACACACACACACACACACACACACACACATACAGTAGCCTACATGTATTTTTGATATTGTAAAGGTCATGCAATGAAACGCTGGTATCACTGATCACACAGGGATCTGCAGGTAAACGCACCGCGGGCTCTTCACACTCCGTGAACATCTGTACCTCCGGGTGTTTTCATGTGTTTTGATAAAGCTGGATTAAAAACGATGCAAAGGCAGATAAGTGAAGCAGAGATGAACGAACACATGACAACAAACAGAGATAAACTGGTGTCAGTGGGAGAAAAGGATGGAGTAGGGGGGAAAAAACACAAATTTCCAATTTTAAAACACAATTTTCTCAACTTTACAATAAATAAACTTCTGTTAAACGACAGTGGCAGATGACATTAGGTGAGATAATACAAGGAAAACAATGCAATCACACAATCTCATTGACATAATAATATTATTTGGTGTGGACAGTTAAATCTACAATAAACAGAACTAGAAATAGTTCCATACATTGTGTTTAAATAAAGCAAACACAGAAGGTTACGGTGACAACAACCACACTGACGGTAACAGGAAGCGACAGATTTGTGTCGAGGATAACGGTTCTATTTCAGCGGTGGTTGTAGGGGTCACGAGTTACGATTGTTTCTTCCTTTTCTTTTTTAGTATTGTTCCTTTTTTTGTTTTGCGTTACACTTGGATGAATCTTAAACCGTTCATCCCGGACGCTGGTTTCAGTTTTTGCTCTCTGTAGTTGTACAGCTTTTTTTTTTCCTTTTAGATACAGTGTCTCCTCTTTGATTTTGTGTCTGTAAATTTGTCTTTTTTCAGTTCACTGTACAATTAAACACGTCTTTGATCTAAAATATATACCCCATCCCCACCCCATGAATCCGGCCCTGTTTGTTCTCCAGAACTTTTGTACTTGTAGATGAACTGGTTTTGCACTTTTCAGCTGCCAGATAATGAAAGTTCAAAGACTTTTCCTCCTCACGTATGAGAGCGGCTGTAGAATATATCAACCTCGGTCTCCAGTCCACGACCAACGGTGCAGTTTAAATTCAGATTCAGATGTAACAGCCGTGACCCTGGAGCACCTAATCTCATTGTCCATGTCAGTGTCCACGGGGCTACGGCTGCAGTTCATCTCAGCCGTCTGATGTAATGGGATTAACTTCCTGAGCAGACAGGAAACTGGAACTGAGATAACCTATGTTGTGTTATACATAACACACACACACAGACACACATACACATACACCTCGCACACATACACTTATCATTCTGGGTTAAGTGCGTGTCTGATGGAGGACCTTGTATTGTGTGTCCTTCGAATGAGTCAGGATGCATTATTAGTACACACTCCACTCCTTTCCTGTCTCTAACACACACATTCGCAGTCAGAAACACACACACACACACTCGGCAGTCGACAGTCGACAGTTGACAAGGGGAAAATTGGTTTGGTCAACAGGGTCACACCTGGGCTGAGTCTTCTCTCTTTTTCAGTGGCTTACCAAAAGCTTCATCAGTGCTGTGTGTACGTGGATGCGTGTGTGTGTGTGTGTGTGTGTGTGTGTAATTCAGCAAGTTGTGTGTGTGGTCCGACTTTGTAGCTTTCTAACAATTACACACACACAGACACACAGAGTCACTCGGTCAGAATAGGAACGGAGCCTTTCCTCCCGCCGTGCTTTGACAGACTGTGTAATTGCTACAGCACACACTGTTTTATTTTCCCCTCTCGTCTTTTGTCCAGAGTCCTTACACACACACACACACACACACACACACACTTGAAGAGATTTGCAAGTGTCAGAAGATGGTGTTCATTACCAGCTCTGTCTTCTTCGTGGGGTTTAAGGAGTGTTGTTGGTCTCTAGCTGCTCGTCAATTTCACGGTGCAACATTAGTGAGTCGTCTGCGTAGAGGCGTAGCAAGACTCGCCTGCCAAAAATATTTCTGGTCTGCATTTATACATCTACACTTCTCTTACACTCTTCTATTTTGCACATCAATTAAGACATAAATTTGAATATTATCGAGTTCATCTTACAGTTTGGTGGCGGCAACACAACAGCAAAAGAGAAACGGCTGCATCATAACAATACTAATCAATGCAGAAACTATGTTTTTACTTTGACTTGTCCCAGTCAGCACAACAACATAATTACTAGTTAATTAAATATCCACAAAGACGTCTTGTAATAAATAAACCCTGCAGAGTTTGGTTTGGTGGATGATTTATTTGTTGGAATTAAAACAGCGACAGATCTTTGGCAGCAGTGAAGACGCTGCACCGCGGCACAAGATAGAAAGAGACACAGGTAAAATAATATGTTTTACTAACTGTATTATCAGAGCCAAAGTCCTTCCATTATTATTATTTAACTGCAAAATGAAATATAACTAAAAGCTGCTTTGTTAGTTTTACTTTCCTTCTTATTTTCATCTTATTTATTTGGGAGAAAACACTGGCTAAAAAAAAACAAAATCTCTCAATGCAGAGTTTGTTTTTCCACGGGAAAAAAAATCAACACAACATTAATGTTTCAGCTTAAAAATGAAGGCATGAAAAAATTATACACATTAGCAAACTTGCTTCGAGTGTGGGATAAGATGTAAATGCAGTGTTTTTAATTGAGGTGATGCAATGTTCAGGGCTAATAGAGAAAAAAGCAGTAGCAGTGTTGAATTTTTTATTATTTACCCATCATCATGATCTCTCTTTTAGCATATCTTCAAAGAAAATCACAGTTTTTCACATAAATGAACATTCATAGGGCTAAAGGACCGTCCACACCCACAACGATAACTATAAAGATACTATTTCACAATTAGAGGTCAACAATATCTGATGAAACAGCCAAACTCTCAGTCAAGCAGAGTTTCCTTTATAATAATAATAATTATAATGCTACTTGGTCGTCACTGAAGGTCGAAACCTCATCTGCAGTTCAATAAAACAATCAGTATTTATAAAGACGATGACAGGAGGAACATCCAGGATGTACTTGACTATTATAGTTGTTGTAATAGTCACTATTCTTGGTGTCAAAGGCAGAATCTAGTGTCTGAAGTAATTTAATATTTGATTAGCTTTAAAATTGCATGCGGCGCTTTGCCAGAGCCGCGTTTCCCCCAAATCTCCAGAATCAAATAGAACAGGTGTCGACAAGCACCGAGTCGGATTGAAGCATCAGTCAGAAAGGAAACACAAGGACACGAAGATAACCGCATCTTTTCCCCTTTTGAATATTTCCAATTTAGTCAAGACCGACTGATGGTGCACAGATAATCAGTGATTATCAAAGACACAACCCCGGAGTCAGCAGAGAATGGTTCATTTGTTCAGGCGAACAGAGAATCACAATCCTGTGTTTAAAAACCAAAAAGGTAGAGCAACAAAGCTCTCATCTGATTTCTAACATTAAATCCCCGGCCAGGATCGTTTATGCTAAATAGTGTTGTCTCCTATCAGAGTCGTTTTTAATCAGGTTAAGGACTTCCCATCATCGACTGAGTGTATAATCACTCGGAGTGCATCATATCCCATCATCAGAGGTATCGGAGGTAACGCCGGCTGGACCCGATCCACCGCCGTCCCTGTGTGTAATGTCCAACAACAATGCTGAAATGTCCGTGGGGGGGACGGCCTCCTCTCGCGTTGACAGCTCTGCTGCAGGGTTATTGTTAGAAACCCTGAGGCGTCCCTGGAGTTCATGTGTTGTTGCTTTTTGTTTCTTATTCCTGTCAAGCCGGTCCCCGCGGGAGGGAGCCGAGCCGAGCCGAGCCAGGCCGCCTCCGAGACCCGCACTCATTGGACCTTATCTCTTAGCCCCGCGAGGAAGATAAGGCGGAGAAGCTATTTGCCTTGTTAATATACTATCTCACACACACACATGCAATCTTTTGAGTGACAGAGGAATCAGAGCAGGAGTCTCTCCCTTTGCTCTCACATTTGAGTATTATCAAAGCGAGGCGCTATCTCATCGCAGATTAGCAGTTGACTCTGACTCGCCCATTGTTCAGCTTCTCTCTCCAGCCTGTCATTCATTCTAATGTCATTTTTTGTGTTTACGTCTACTTTCTCATTATTTACTCTTGTGTGTGTGTGTGTGGTGAATACACAGGGAAATGTTGGCCTTATTGGTAAATTCAGAGCTCACTTGTTTATTTTTTTATTTTTTTTGTCCGACGAACCCGAAGACGAGGTCTGATACCGACACGGTGTCCTTCTATTCAGAGCTGATTCCTCGCTGAGTCTGAACGGTCAAAGCACTGAATATTTGAAAGGATTCAAAGGAGAAGGAGAAGCTCCGGTTTATGCACTGAAGAGCCTGCAGAAAGGCCACCTCTCTCCATTTTGAAACCAATATAATTACCAAACTTCTGCTTCGCCAGAGTGCAGACCGACTCTTTGCAGCGTAGTATTTTCGGTCTGCCCTCCGGGCCTCTGCACTCACTTCGACACAGTTCCAGCAAATGCTCTGATTAAAAAGCTATTGACCCAAACTGTTTCCTACTTCCCTGGCACAGAAAGTGAAATACCAAGCATCTCATCGCAGCGGAGAGTAGAGTCGAGTAGTTGTGTTTTTTTAATTACAGCTCCAGCGAGCGTACTGTAAATGTGGCATTAGAACGAGCCCGGGCCTCTTTTACTCGGTTCAGCGGCATGAAAAGACCAAGAGAGGCTTTGGGCGAGGCTGCGGGGCCGCGGGGCTGCAGGCTCAACCCACTGCACTGCATCTCTGAGTGCAGCTACCAACAGTTAGCTCGGTGCAGCAGCTTTACAGGAAGACGCTGGTGAGATTTTCTATTTTTATCAAATTCCATCATAAAAAAAAGTTGTATGTTCACTGATGCATGTGAGCTGTAGTTAACTTCTGACTCCAAGTGCTGCTGCTTTAAATACTCCCAAGAACACAAAATGTGCATTAAAATAGATCCTATGAAACTCATTAATGGCATTTGTTCAAAACCGACTGTTCCCGGCCAATTTAGGAAACTAACTGCTGGTTTTTTAGCAACTTGTTTACATCTGTAGTTTCAGCCAACTCCTCAAAAATGACATAAGTGTACGTTTCACAGTGGTTTTAATTACAACTCTCAGTTTAAAGTGGAGTGACGTTTGGCCGCAGACAGAGGTCGTTAATACATAGGAAAACCAGCGTTTATTGCACATTTCCTACTGGATGTCAGCGCCGGTTTCCTTGTAGACATGATGACCGTGATTGTTCCGTACAATCTCAACCACCGGTTCATGATGTAACCATGTTGACTAAGTAGTCATTTCAACCCAAACCCAAACCGTGATTGTTTTTGTATAAACTAAATCTCCGAACCACAGTGTTGTAAAGTAGATTTATCTTCCAGACGGATGATGATGTCACAGCGTGAGGGTCGGACCACCAACAATTTAGTGTGGAACGGTTTCTCCAGTCCATTAGGAAGAAGATGGAGATGAACTCATGTTGTTTGTTATATTTTCAAAGCAGATAAAGTCAGTTTTTTATTTTGTTCTCTGATTTAAACTATGGCATAAATAAAGTTTGTCTTTGTTTGACTGATTTTCTTTCTCTGAGCCGCTGTGCAGCAACACAAAACAAACCCACCGCTGCTCATCACCTCCTCGGGTCAGCTCCTCCTCTACTCGTGTCTCTGTCCATATTGTGAGACAAAAAAGATCCCCCCAAAATCTTCAGTGGGTGAAAAAAAAAAAAAAAAAAAAAGCGCCATGCCCCGCGGCTCAGTGCTCAATATTAATGCCGGGCGCCAGCTGCGTGCCTCCAAACTCTTCACCAGGCAACTCGCCGCTCTGTGGGACTTACAGTCCAATTACATCAGCTATCTCCCAGGCTTTGTTACCAGGCCGCTGTGAGTCTGTGTGTATATCTGTACATCTGTATGTGCAGTAGCTCAAGTCCCCTCTGATGTCTTTTTGATGTTAGACTGGTGCTTTTAAGGGCTAATACAGCCGGCCTGTCTTTCTTTCTATCATGTCTACCCTGGCTTTGAAAAAGAAGGAAAAGTTAGTGTGTTTCTCAGTGTGTGTGTGTGTGTGTGTGTGTTGGGGATCTGAGGGTTTTTTTTGTCTTTCCATGCAGACAGCAGTTTGACAGGTAGCTTTGTTTAACACTTGTGCTACACACCGCCTTAAAGGTCTTTGTTCTCTACTCAGCTTGTCTGTCTGACTGCCTCTCTTCCTAACGGCTCCTCTGTTTTCTCTTTTTCTTTTTCTTTTTTTCCACAACAAAACCTTTTGTTTTTTAACCAGACCTGATACTTTCTCTCTTTCTGCTGCTCAGCTGGCCTGTTTATAGCATTTTGTTTATTACATTAAAAAGAAGACTGGAGGTCTGTTTTAGCCAGTACTGTGATGCTGACGAGTTACAGGAAGAGTAAAAGTAAAAAAAATTGTTGTATTGATTCACAGACGCCAAGTATTGATCTTTTATAAGTTTTTATACCTCTAAAACAACTCTGTGTGGTAACATTGTGTTATTATCTCATAGCGTGGTGAATGTGCAGGTCACAACTTGTCCACCAGAGTGTTTTGGAGTTGTTGGATTGTGTGTTTGATGAGGGAAACCAAGAAATCCCATTAGCAGCTCACGACTCTGCTCCGCCGTTCTAAAAATAGCTTGCACCGACAATTAAAGGTAACGAACCTACTGCTATGACTATACTGTAGGGATTATAGCAATGGGCCAATTTGCTAAAATGTTGAACTATCCCTTTAAATCTGCACCAATCAATAATGATAAGTTACCATCTTTAAGCCTGTACTCGACCTCCTCGGCACCAAACCGTCACACAAGGTCAACCGCCACCTCCAGACGTCCCTGCTCTCCTAATCAATCCTGTTCAATACTCCACACAGTCTGGAGTTGCCCCCCCCTCCCTCCACCCCCCCGCACCTCCTTCCCCCTGGTAATCCTTAAATTGGCACTATCCATTAGCAAAGTGCCACATTTAGCGCCTCTCCCTCCCCGTCTCCTCTGCTCTCTCTTGTCCTACTGTATATGCGTAAACATGGCCGCCACCTGTTGCTGTTGCTTCTTCTACTGCTCTTTAACGCTCTGCACACCTTTTGTCACGTCGACTTGACTCGTGTTGTTCTGCCCTAAAGTGCGAAAAAAGAACCAATTAATACAGTTTCAACCTGTAGAAATGCTTCAAAAGAAGATTGTACAAAGCCCTTTTTTTCTTCTTCTTTGACTTTGAACCTGCACAGGTACGCCTTTTTAAGCATTTTTTTGGACACTTCTTCTTCTTTTTCATATATTTGCATTGCAGTGTTGTGATCTTTTTCAGCTGGTGGTGCACACTCGTAGGCAATTATATCCGTTCGGCGAGACGTGTGCATGCGTTGCCAATTTAAAATAAGTAAATCCAGTGGAGCTGTTGTGTTTTTTCAAAAAAAAAACAGCCAGAAGGAAGAGACATTAACTTCTTACAGCCATGTTGATTTTGTTACTTTCTTCTTTTCTTTTTTTTCTTTTCTTTTTTGTTTAAATCCAGCAGCCGTCTAGACTGCAACTACTCTCTGCAGACTCTCGCTCTGTCACTTGTCAGATTCTGCTTCTTGAACAAAAACTACTTGGCACTTTCTTTTTTTTTTTAAAAGATATTTGGATTCCTTGCCAAAAAAAAAAGACGAAGACGAAAACTCCCAGAGTGACATCTTCCTTCTAGCAAACACGGATTCCTATTATTTTGAGGATTCACATGGGAAATTAACAGGCTCAACTCTCATGTAACACATTCACTCAGAGTCTCCGTCTGTGATCGTTGCAGAGTCGAAACGCATCCAATCGACGCAGCCCTTTAGGCTTGAAAGGCTCTTTTTTTCCCCACCACATATACTCTATTCTTTATCTTTTCACCTTTGAACAGGAGCCACCGTCTTTTGCCGTGACTGACATTTGCCTGCGACGATGTGACATTTAGACCTCGGATCGACCGACGTCCGAGTCTCGTTTCCTGCCACTAATTTGTCACGAGGCCGATTTAGACCCTATAAAGTTTCCAGGTCAGCGGGTTCCAGCACTTCACAAGCTGCTTACACTGTGTTTAACATGCCTGATGCACAACAAGGCGCTGATGTGGAGGCAGGCGGGGCTGATGTGGAGGCAGGCGGGGGATCGGATCAGCTCTCTTTACGCTCTCTGGCCTTGTTGAACTGTTTGAGTGAATATTTGACATTTCGCCTTCAGATGGAAAGTCGTCCGGCTCCGGCAGGTTCTCTGACAACACCGACGCTCCGCCGGGACTCTTGAATGGCACTTGGCTTTTCTCTCTCTCTCCCTCCTTCACTCTGATTCTCTCAGTCTTTTTTTTCATTTTGTACTTTTTTTAGTGTGCGTTGTTTCAGGAAGAATAGCCACAACTGAAATATTCATCGCTGCTATTAGCGTCAGTTCATTTATTGCGCACTATATTTGTCTCGGCGCTCTTCCTGATAATTCCCTAAGTGCTCGGCTGAAGTGAATGAACGGACATAAATAAAAAATCTGTTGGCTTCCAGTAAATAGACTCCTCCTTATTGTCTCAACCGGCTGCTTCCTGCGTTTTACAGTGAGTCAGAGTGATGTGGTGGTCGTCCACATCTGTCTTGTTTTAATAAGGAGGTTATCACTTATCTATCTATCTATCTATCTATCTATCTATCTATCTATCTATCTATCTATCTATCTATCTATCTATCTATCTATCTATCTATCTATCTATCTATCTATCTATCTATCTATCTATCTATCTATCTATCTATCTATCTATCTATCTATCTATCTATCTATCTATCTATCTATGTCACAAAGAGACACGAATCAACTATTTTTCCGTCTTTTTGTGGTTGTTTTGGAGCTTTAATTGTTTTATATCTTTGTAATTATTCACATTTTTGTAATTTAGCATCTCTTTATAGTTGTCTTGTGTCTCTTTGTGGTTGTTTTCAGTCTATTTGTGATCATTTTTTTGTGGATTCGTGTCTCTTTGTTGTCATTTTGTGTCTCTTTTTTGTGTCTTTTTGTGGTTGTTTTGTGTCTCTCTTTCATCTCTCTCTGATCACTTCTCCATGTCTCCATAGTAACCTAATTAACTTTCCATGTAGAAACAGGCGCAGGCCTCCGAACCTTTGGCCTCCTGACAGTCCAGTTAACCACCTTCTTCTTCTTCTTCTTCTTCCCTGCTGAACACACATGTAGTTTTCTGTTTTGTCAGCAGTTGTATTTTTACTCCTCGCAGACAGAAACCCAAACGTGAGCAGGGAGGCAAGAATCCAATCAGACGCAGCCACTGGAGATGAATCTTAAATGTCAGGTGTGACGCTGTGTGGATACCAAACCACTCCATCTGAACGCACTCTCACTCTCACTCTCATTATTGATGCTTAATTACACACAGTGTAACACAACCGAGCCTCTGCTTGGTGCGCTGTGATATTGTTTAGTTTTTCAGCCTCTATGTAAAAAGTTTAACACCAGCACCTGCGGCAGTTTTCACACTTGAACGCGACACGTTGGGTACGAGCATCTGTATCGATGTCCCGCCGCTGAGAATTGACAGGTTTTGTAGCCGAGCTTTAAACTCGACTCTGCTCGGCTCTTGTTGCTCACCTTGCACTTTTTTCATCCCCTGCAGCGCCGTCATCCAAACACGCTCCCCCTGTAACTTTCCTACGGAGACGGCAATTTTCTATGTAAATCCTCGTTCCTCGCTCGTCTTCATTTCCATAGCGGCGCTTGTCAAAAGAGCTGACTGTCAAAACTCTGCCACGTCAGCACTGACCGCGCCACGAGAGACGAGGAGGAGGGGAAATATTATCAGGAGTTGATTCTTCCAGCCTGTGCATGCATATGTGTGTGTGTGTGTGTGTGTGTGTGTGTCTATTGATATGCGAGTGGCAGAGCGAGGCAGGCATTGCTAATATTGAGATGGAGGATAAAGACAAAGTGGTTTCTGTCTAGGAAAGTGTTCCTCTCTCTCGTCAGGTGTCTGTCAGACTTCCTGCTGTGAGCTCCCATCGTAAAAGTTGTCACATCTCCGACGTCGCCATCGTTTGATTGACATTACAGTATCTCCCCGCAGGGCGACGCCTCCCCCAATCTGTTGTTGTACATTAAAGGGATAGTTCAACATTTTGGCAAATTGGCCCATTGCCATAATCACTATAGTTTTAGGAGTAGGTTCGTTACCTTTAATTGTCGGTGCAAGCTATTTTTAGAACGGCAGAGCAGAGCCGTGAGCTGCTCAGAGCTACGCTACGGAGGCTCATGGGATTTCTTGGTTTCCCTCATCAAACTCATCAAATACACAATCCGACAACTCCACAACGCTCTAGTGGACAAGTTGTGACCTGCACATTCACCACGCTATGAGATAATAACACAACGTTACCACACAGAGTTGTTTTAGAGGGAAATTCATGCAAAACCGCTGATGCACGTTGCCTTCAGGGGCAGTTTTTCATTATCAGTCTCTGTATTTCCCTCTAAAACAACTCTGTCTGGTAACGTTGTGTTATTATCTCATAGCGTGGTGAATGTGCAGGTCACAACTTGTCCACCAGAGCGTTGTGGAGTTTTTGGATTGTGTATTTGATGAGTTTGATGAGGGAAACCAAGAAGCCTCCGTAGCGTAGCTCTAAGCAGCTCACGGCTCTGCTCCGCCGTTCTAAAAATAGCTTGCACCGACAATTAAAGGTAACAAACCGACTCCTAAACTTATAGGGATTATGGCAATGGGCCAATTTCCCAAAATGTTGAACTGTCCCTTTAACACAGAGCTGATGCTGCGACTTTTGGCATTAGTTATATTGTATTGTAGTGTTTGCTATGTGGCTCTACAGTACGTAATCATCTCAGATAGAGCGGATTAGATGATTCAGCTGTGTAATGAGAAAGTCCACTCATGAATTACAGCAGATGAATAAGAACGGGAGTGTGTGTGTGTGTGTGTGTGTGTGTGTGTTCTGCAGCGTGGACGCAGGGTGTGTGAAATTACAGTGGCAGAAAACACACACACAGACATGGATTGAATTTAATGAAAAATATTTAGTTTCATCTTTTCCCAAACCCGCTCGTAGATCCGTCCTCGCTGTGGGTGCCATCGCCGTGTCAGCTCATAACCTGAGGCCTGACATCGAGCTCTAATTTCTAAGATGTGTTTAATGTAGTAAAATAATAAGCAAATGTTTCTCCAGCTCAGTTGGACGCAGTGACAACGAGCTGCTCTGTGCTGTCGCTGACTGTTAGAGCAGCAGAAGGAACAGAGGCATTTTCTTTCATAATTATATATTTCCCCCTCCCAGTGCATGCCACGCTGCTTTATTAGCATTAATTCAATCAGCATATAGTAAGTGTAATTACTCTAATTACTGCAGAGACGACAGAGGCAACAGAGATGGAAGATCCTGTAAAGACTCAACTGTCACAATCATGGTGGTTTTACATCATATTGTTCACAAGTCAAGATGATAGCTGTCAGAAAACGTGTAACTGTGGCGGTAAAAAGCTCAGAAACATGTGTTTAAGCTTAACAGAGCTGCGACTACTAGCAATGAATGTATAATAATCCCTATCAGTAGGTTCGTTACCTTTAATTGTCGGTGCAAGCTATTTTTAGAACGGCAGAGCAGAGCCGTGAGCTGCTCAGAGCTACACTACGGAGGCTCATGGGATTTTTTGGTTTCCCTCATCAAACTCATCAAATACACAATCCAACAACTCCACAACGCTCTGGTGGACAAGTTGTGACCTGCACATTCACCACACTATGAGATAATAACACAACGTTACCAGACAGAGTTGTTTTAGAGGGAAATTCATGCAAAACCGCTGACGTGACAGGGACAGTTTTTCATCAAGCAGTCTCTGTATTTACCTCGAAAACAACTCTGTGTGGTAACGTTGTGTTATTATCTCATAGCGTGGTGAATGTGCAGGTCACAACTTGTCCACCAGAGCGTTGTGGAGTTGTTGGATTGTGTATTTGATGAGTTTGATAGCGTAACAAAAAAGCTAAAAAAAAAATTAAAAAAAAGACAATAGGGATTATGGCAATGGGCCAGTTTGCCAAAATGTTGAACTATCCCTTTAATAACATCTTCTAACTGGAACCAGATGTTTATCAGTTATTATATAATAGCCTATAATATAAATATACTTGGATCTCAGTTTGTTTAATGGCTGACATCACTGGAGAGCACACGCACACACACACTGACAGACTCACACTCGCTCCATCACCTGTAAACAAGGCCTGAGTGTTTGTGTGTCCTTTTGTGTTTCATCACAGCTGACAGGTGACCCCTGCTCTGACGCCCCAATCACTCAGGACCTGATCTCTCTCATTAGCATTCAGTCTTGCTCCGCCTGCCTGCAGCCCTCTGTGGGAGTGGGACTTTAATTATTTTGGACAGTAAAAGCCATATTCTTGCGAGACAAAGCCCCTCCCTCCTTTTAACACCACGATGACCCAGGAAAAAATGATGTGCGTCTGTGTTCATACACTGACACACAATCCTGTTGCAATAGTATTTCCATAGCATTCAAATTCCTGTGTCATTGACATTCAAATGACGGAGAGGCAGCGTTGTCCATGTAAAACCACCCGTTACCGTGGGAAATGCTCCACTAACTCCGAGGTGTGCGTGTTTGTGTGTCACATGTCAGGAAGCGGCGGCCATGTTTCCTCCAGCTGTGGGTCAGAGACGACATCACTCTCTTTGTTCTCTGTTTGATAACATGTAAATCTCTTCTTCACCTCTTTTTCTTCGCTCTTCCTTTCCTTTTCCTGTCCTCCTGTTTTTTTTCTACACCCCTTTTCTTTTTCCTGTTCCCTATGTTTCCTTCTATTCTCCTGTTTTCTATCCTTTTCTCCTCTCTTCTTTTAACCCCCTCTTTCTTTATCTTCATTTCCTTTGCTCTTTCCTCCCCGCTCTCCCGTTTCATTTCCTCTTCTCCTGTTCTTTTTCTTTGTTCTTTCCTTCTTCTTATGTTTCCTGTCCCTCTCCTCCTCCTATCTTCACCTCTTTCTTTCTCATCTTCTTTTTTCTTCTCGTCCTCCTCCTCTTTCCTCTTCTTTTTATCTCCTTTCCTTCACTATTTCATTTCCTCCTTTCCTCTCCCTACTCTCCCCTCCTCTCCTCCCATCCCCCCCGTCTCCTCTCCTCTTCTTTTCTCTCTTCTCTCCTCTCCTCCCGTCTCCTTTACTCTCTTCTCCTCTTCCCTCCACTCCTCTCCTCTTCTCTCCTCTCCTCTTCCCTCCACTCCTCTCCTCTCCCCTTCTCTCTTCTCCTTTCCTCTCCTCTTCTCTCTTCTCCTCTTCCCTCCACTCCTCTCCTCCTTTCCTCTCCTCTCCTCTCCTCTTCTCTCTTCTCCTCTTCCCTCCACTCCTCTCCTCCTTTCCTCTCCTCTCCTCTTCTCTCTTCTCCTCTTCCCTCCACTCCTCTCCTCTCCTCCTTTCCTCTCCTCTCCCCTTCTCTCTTCTCCTTTCCTCTCCTCTTCTCTCTTCTCCTCTTCCCTCCACTCCTCTCCTCCTTTCCTCTCCTCTCCCCTTCTCTCTTCTCCTTTCCTCTCCTCTTCTCTCTTCTCCTCTTCCCTCTTCTCCTCTCCTCCTTTCCTCTGCCCTTTTCTCTCCTCTTCTTTTCTCTCTTCTCCTCTCCTCTCCTCCCATCTCCCTCTCTTCTCCTCTCCTCCCCTCCCCTCTCCATCCGTACTCTTTACTTTAATTATTACTAATTCGTCTCCTCCAGCCTGATGTTTGTTTCTCCGCCACCCTTCATCCTGTGTTTTCTCTCCCTGCAGCGAGTTATTAAACCCAGAGAGAGAGAGAAAGATAGAGAGAGAGAGAGAGGGAGGAGGAGGAGAGGAGAGGCGGACAAGAGCAACCATTCACACAACAGCAGGCTTCTTAACCACTGAAAGCTGTCACCCCCTAAGTGTGTGTGTGTGTATATGTGTGTGTTGCCTAAACCTCTCCAAATACAGCTGTCAGGGCAGCAGCCTCTAAACGGGCCTCATTCAGCCGACACTGAGACGGTCGAACACTCACTTAGCCTTTCCACATGTAGCGACTCTGCTCTCGTCGCTCAGATTCATGAATTTGACTTCATGAATACATTAGCCTATTATATAAAGTTGAACATCACATCACAACATAATTAGCCTAATCAGGACAACTGTGTTAGCATGTCTGCATTTAGGCTAGGCTACCTCATGATATCAGGCTAATATCATCTATGTTTCATAATTTATTTTAAAGGACTTTTCTGCACATTATTCTTTTGCTGCAATGCTAAAGTTAGCATTGACACATTAGCTACTCCTGCAAATCCAGCTTCAAATTTTATTTTTTGTCTTGATTTACTTTTATTCCTGTCAAATATTTAGCTACTTCTACTAAAGTTAGCATGCTTACCAGCTAATGTATTGTGAGCATATCAATGGCTGAAGCTAGTAAGTCATGCTAATACTTGCTACATAGCAGTAGCCTAGCATAACTCACAAATAGCTTGTTTGGTGTATTTGAAATGTACATTTTTGAACTAAAACTGTCAGAAAACATCATGAATTAACAATTGTGAGTTTGCTGATCTTTACAATGAATCAAATGTTGTGGTTCAGTTACTCCTCTATCAACTTTATCCAGACAGAGTTAGCATAGCAGCTAGCTAGGTGAGCGTTGTGTGGTAGAGACCAAAACAGGAGCTGAAAGGAAAAAGACAATGTCAGTGTTCCTATGATGACATCCACCGTATCAACTTAAAAAGTGGCTAGGTTCTGTTTTAATACAGTTGCTTGAACATCTAGTACACTGTCTAATGTTGTGTGTGCGTATGTGTGTGTGCGCCAAAGCAGCAGGTGGATGAAGCAGAGACAAAAAAAGGACACAAAGAAATAGAGCATGAGGTGGAGAGGAGAAGAAAATGAGAATAAATCAAGTTTAAGGTCTTGAGAAGTGAGAAGTGTCAGAGGAGGAGGAGGAGGGAGGAGTTGACGAAGGGCAGAGGGGAGGAGGGCAGAGATGAGGGCAGTGTGTCAGGATCCTGGAGGGAGTCGGGCCGAGGAGGAGGAGGAGGAGGAGGTGTCGGCACGCGTGGCTCGCTGCGTCTCCCCCTCACCACATAGACTGCTGTAATCTGGGCCACGTGTCCCACCAGGCCTGCTGGTCACCCAGAGGCCTGGCTGGGTGATTCATCTTAGTTAGGAAGCTGTCCAAGGCGCTCTCTACGGACCGCAACACATAATCATACACACACACACACACACGGTCTGGCAATGTTTCTGCTTAGAGAAGTGGAGCTTGGAGGCTTGATTGGCTGAAAACACACACACATTCACACACATTCACACTCACTTAACATGTTAAAATCCTTCCTAGGACCTTCCAACTTCTGACTCCAATCTAAATCTTACTCTACACGCGAATTTCAACCTTAATTTCGTTAAATGTGTCTTTGAAGAAGCTCATACAGCTCTGTACCGACAACCTGTGCAGCTCATTGAGGCTTTCACCGTCCAAACACTCCACACTTTAACTATAACCACAGGTCGTACGCACAACCTTGGCCTTATTCCTTTATTCCTGCACATCTGACCATCATTCAACCCGAATATATAGCAGCATTTCACTCACCGGCCATGTTTGTTCGAATAGGCTGTAAACATGTTTGCCGACAGGTCCTTCTTCACCTTGGAAATCGCAGCAACAACTTCTTTCATACAGTGATTATTCTTTATATTCAAGGTGACATCTTCAGGTTATTCGTGTAGGAAAGGAAAACATACCCAGTGATTATAATATGACTCACAACGATGAGTAAATGGATGAAACTGAAGAGATTTTCAGTCCATCTGCTAATCTATTAATTGGCTCATTAGTTCTGCTCTGAAACCACTATCTCATATCTCAAGGCCACAGTCCTCATTCAGTCCACTGCTTTAAGACAACAAAGTAAGAAGACCTTGAGTGGAGGTCGTTTTATCCAAACAGTGAATGGACTTGCTCTTATACAGCACTTTTCTAGCTGTTAGGACCACTCAAAGCCATTCTCACACATTCACACCGTGCTTGTAGCTGCATGTGGAGTACTGTGCAAAGGTTTTAGGCGCTATAAGTAAAGTGAAGTGAAGATGCTTTCAAAACTAATGCCAGGAATAGTGTTTATTTATGGATTAAATTCATACAAAGTTCAGTCAACAGAAGACTGAACTTGGTTTCCCTCAGCAAAGTCATCAAATACACAATCCAACAACTCCACAACGCTCTGGTGGACAAGTTGTGACCTGCACATTCACCACACTATGAGATAATAACACGACGTTACCACACAGAGTTGTTTTAGAGGTAGATGCAGAAACTGCTTGCTGAAAAGCTGCCTCCAACGGGAACGCGCATCAGCAGATTTGCATGAATTTACCTCTAGAACAACTCTGTCTGGTAACATTGTGTTATTATCTAGCGTGGTGAATGTGCAGGTCACAACTTGTCCACCAAGAAATCCCATGAGCCTTGGTTGCGTAGCTCTGAGGAGCTCACGGCTCTGCTCCGCCGTTCTAAAAATAACTTGCACCTACAGTAAACCTACTCCCAAAACTATTGGAATTATGGCAATGGGCTAATTTGCTAAAATGTTGAACTATCCCTTTAAAACAGCACCGAGTTCTCCTCCAGACACTTGGAAATCTTGGAGAATCTGCCATGGTTCTTCTGTAGATTTCAGCTGCCTCATACACTTCCGACGATACATCGGGGGCAAATGTGGGCTCAGTATCTTGCCCAAGGACACTACTTAGAAATGTTGACTGAAGACTCCGGGAATCAAACCGCCGATCCTCTGATTAGTGGACGAAAAGTCATGGAAAAGTTATAATGATGCTCAGAGTCGTGAACTTTTTTACCACTGAATAAACAAGTTCAGATGAATCTGTAGACAATTAGAAATATTTGTGTCAGTTTAACCCAATAATTTAAAGTAGTAATTTAAGAGAATTTTCCCTTTTTTTCCCAGTTCTAACTTAATGTGTCTAGATAATTGGGGCTCGCTGGGGGTTTGTTTACAACCTGTCTAATTATTAGTCTGCGGGCGTCGTTTGCTCTGCTCCAGTCAGTTTTATTGATGCTGCTCTGGACTTTACATCTGAGTCATTAATTACATTGTTGAGGAGTGGATTTCCATCGAGCCTCCACAGATCTACAGCCTCATAACCTCCTTTCCTTCTTATGGACGTGGAGCGTTTGACACTGTTGTTTTGTTTGCCACTTTCTAGGTTGATATTGAGTTTCTTCTTCACAGTCTTAAGTTTTCAGTGATGTCATCTTTCTGTTTCCGTTTCTACTGTTTCAGAAATCTGAATCTTTGTTGTTGGAAAAAAGACAAAAGATGTGACACTGAAACGCCTCGTCACATTGTTGGCCGGTGTGAGAACCAGTTTAGACCCTGTGGAAATGAATTTATTAGTTTCACTTCCTGGTTTTCTCACAGTATAGAGAACTGGCAGGCTCTCAGTGTAGTGACTTTAGTGAATAAGGGAACAAGATTTAACATGGTTCTGATATTGGAGGACAGACTAGGTTCAGTGCAGGAGAAGATGTCGTTGTCTGCGGTTTTTCCTCGTCTCTCATTTTCTTTGTTCTGGAAATATCATGAAACCCGAACCTAACCTTCTAATCCTAAATCTAGGTTTCTTCCCCCCCCCCACCTCCCTCGCTCCAAAACCAAAATACCAACCTTAAAATATCACACAAAGACGATGTAACCGGCTTTAACGTCTTTGCGTTATACAAACACACTAATTACACACACAAGAAGAAAGAAACTCCCCGGTGGTACAAGTTGCATGTATGTAACGGGATCTTAAATGGGCGTACTGTGGTTTTGCTGCTCCCTTTCTCTGAAAAACTCACTTTTTTTATTCCCATTCTGTGGATTAAATGACTTTGTGGAGGGCAAACACAGTGGACCAGACTTTCAGAGGAAGTGGAGCAATCGTTTGTCCCGTCCTACCCCCTCTTTTCTCTTTTCATTAGTCATTGTTGCAGCTTTAACCGCTCTGTTGTCTCTGACTTGAATCATCCCTGTTACTCTTGGTTTTTCGTTGTTGTTGTTGTTGTTTCTGCGGGGGGTGAACTGCTCCTTTACTGTACCTGCACTCCAGTAGATAGATGCTTTTATTACATTCATATTCACACTATATGAGATATCGACTTTCAGACCTTAAAGTCTGTTTTGGGAAGCCGATACCAAACGGGACAGAAACACGTTTAAATGTGACCTTTCGCTTATGAAAACGAACCTGATTATTTCCTCCAATTTCATTAGTCGCAAGGATGAGACGACGACTTGAATCAGGTCGGACTCTCGGCAGATCCATAATCCTACTTCCTCTAATAAGAATAAAACGTATTCATGCATGCCAGTAAGGAGTCTGAGCAATTTGTCTCACTTAAAGCAGGAAGCTGCATCACTGACAACCAACGTAATCAAATACTACTTGGATTTAGGAACAGGGATGTGTGAAAAAGAGGAGACATAAATATCAGCGATGGTTTTTACTGGTTAACAAGAGTTTGATCTTCAGATGTCGACTGGCTGGTCTCCAACCTTTGGCAAATCTCAAAGCAAAGCACTGTAGCTAATGAATGGATATAATAAATACGTTCAATTGTCAATCAATGGGAACAAAGACTGAGACACTGGAGCATTTTGCAAACTAATCACTAACTCTTAATGTCTTAAGAGCAAGAAACAAATGGTTTGCAACTGTTAAAGGGATAGTTCAACATTTTGCCATTGAAAATAATCCCTATACAATAGGTTCGTTACCTTTATTTGTCGGTGCAAGCTATTTTTAGAACGGCGGAGCAGAGCCATGAGCTGCTCAGAGCTACGGTACGGAGGCTCATGGGATTTCTTGGTTTCCCTCATCAAACTCACTCTAAGCCTCTAGCCTCCATAGTGTAGCTCTGAGCAGCTTGCGGCTCTGTTCCGCTGATCTAAAAATAGCTTGCACCGCTATGACTATAGGGATTATGGCAATGGGCCTATTTGCCAAAATGTTGAACTATCCCTTTACTGTAATGTCTTAAGAGCAAGAAACAAATGGTTTGCAACTGTTAAGTTCCCATACTTTCCCATAACCAAACCCTGAAAACCATTATCTCTTCATTATGTACAGCTTAGTTAATTTGAAACAACAGTATAACACATAAGCAGTGACATTTCCAACAGTTAGAACTAACCATTGTCAAAAAAAAAGTACATTTTTAGCCCTAGCTAGCTATAAATGCCAGCACTATGATGAATGACGTTTTGACTGCAGGCAACAAAAAGATGAGTGCGGCCAATTCGACTCCAGTACAGTATGAAATGCACCATATTTTAAAAGAATGTGCATAAAATTACAATAATTGTGTGTCCTCCTCTTCTTTCCCCTCGGCGGCCTCCACCTCTTCTGTAAGTCGCTCCATTAAAGCTAAAACGTTCTGCACCGAGTGACCGTGAACAAGTAAAATATCACCTGACACAGATATGAAGGAGACACATTTTATTAAAGCGTCCTCAGAGGGAAAACGGCAGCAGATAAAACCTCTGTCATGTTCCAGTTAAACCTTGGAACAGTCAAGTTATTGTTTTGATAACTGATTTCCTCATTACGGAGCAGGATCAATGACAGCAACCTCTGTCATCACCGGTTCAGATGATGCGCTGTAGCACCAAGAGATGACAGCTTGTTTAGATAAATAGTTAAGTAACACTTTCCTTCAGGCCTACCTCTATAACGCATTATAACCAGACTTATAAGGAGTTATAATGTAGTTATAACACTGTATAACTAGAGTTACAAACACTCATAAATGATCATTATGCTTTATAACAATAATCATAACACACTATAAAGCATTTCATCATGACTTATAGGTCAGGTTTTATAATATGTTATGCCCACATCAATAATGCATTATAAATAATTGTCTTATAAATGTGTCATTATAAACACTTACTTTATAACAATAATCACAACACACTATAAAGCATTTCATCATGACTTATAAGGTTAGGTTTTTATAATTGTTAGTAACTCGCTGACAATGCTCACATGCATTATAAGTAATTGGCTTATAAACGTGTATAATCATTATAAACACTTGTAAATTATCATACGGCTTAATAACAATAAGCATAACACATTATAGAGCATTATAATACTTGACCTTATAAGGCATTATAATATGCTCTATAATGTATTAAGCGTATAGTTATAAAGCCTTATGGTCATTTATAAGTGTTTATAATTATAGTTATACAGTGTTTTATAACTGCATTATAACTCCTTATGGTTATAATGTGTTATAGAGATGCATCAAATAAAGTGTTACCAATAGTTCTTAATGATCATGCACACTTGCACAAAATCAGCCGGTTCATCCAGTTGGAGCAGACTCACAAACACAAGTCAGATCCAGAAATGTGTGTGTGTGTGTGTGTGTGTGTGTGTGTGTGTACTCTGTATAATCCAGCTGCTTATTAAAGCTCGTTGGCAGTTTGCTTGATGGCCTTGGACACAGGGTGTGTTTAATTCATTCTTCTGTGCATCCCTGGGAGTGTTTTTATTCTTCCCCTCAGTGTGCTCCTGGCGTTATTAAAGGCATTAATCACGGGGATCTGACGCCTTGTTACGACACAATCCTGCTCCCACGGCGCAGCCAGCCCCGAAACACACTCACACACTCAACACTCACACACTCTTCCATGTACAGTACAGTGGGGTAATTTGGTGTCAATAGCGCCACGGGGTGTGTTAACTTGAAATTCCTGTGTGTTGCAGACACTGTTGAATTCCTGCGAGATGTTTTTTTTATGAGCTGGTGCAGCGGAGTGAGGTCACCGCCACAATCTGTTGCTTCTGGTAAACGTGTTGAAATATCAGGAAGGATAGTTGGATAGTAGTGACGGAGGCTCGTGATTGGACGATTACTGTTCTAGTCACAACCATCTCATTATAGCCACGTTGTCATCTGACGACACTCTCCAATCTGCGCTGTTCTAACAGTTTTGTGACGACATGTGATGATATGTTTGACGGATGGATGGAAGCATGGATACATAGATGGATAGTTAGACAGTTGGACAAATGATTAAGATCTCTTTGCAGCTGATTGGACATAAAATACAATACAGAGAGAAATTATCATACCTGGAAGTGAGAGATAAATATCACATAAAACAGTGTATGCATGAATAGATAGAGACAGATCCGCATCTTATCTTATTATATTCCCACAGACCTTCTATAAACCCTCTGCTCTACATGCTCTTTTTATTTGCATTGTTTATTTTGTGCATCTTTCTTTTTTTTTCAACTAAAAAATGTAGCACAACAAGCTGTAAACAACTCAATCGGTGTTTCGCCTGGAATTGCCTGGAATTCAAATGGGGTCGTCTAAAATGTCTAGTAATTGATAAAAAATCATATTTTTTTAACTAATTATTATTCTTTTTAAAATGATTAATTATCTTAAGCAACTGTTTTCTATACCCTCTCTCTAATATAAATCAAGTTTAAATAAAAAGCAGCATATAAACACATCTGAGCTGATGCATCTTGATTGACGGCAAATTGTAAATTTCTGGCTTCATATAAATCCTCCAGCAGATTGTGAACATTAACATTCACCTGAACTTATATAATAAACGGACTGTTTGCGCTCCGTGTTGGGGCTCCACCAGCTCCTCAGAGAGAATCTAACCCGTCCATTTTCTCTGCATCAAAGTTTCTAAAACTCCAGCAGATTATAAACATTAACATTCACCTGAACTCATATACAGTAATAAACAGACTCTTTGCGCTCCGTGTTGGGGCTCCACCAGCTGCTCGGAGAGAATCTAACCCGTCCATTTTCTCTGCATCAAAGTTCCTAAAACTCCAGCTCAGTCATTCGTAAAAAAACCTTCAAAATGTAATAACTGGATCTGATAATGTAATGCCTTATTACATTTAAAAAAAGTTATTACTCAAAAGTTTTATTACATTATTGGCACATTATTACACTATTGGATTTATTCATTTGAAATGGCCAAAATTCTTACATTATTCAAGGATAACAAGGACTGAAGTGTGAGTCAGTCTGACAGTGACTGAGGAGAAACAACCTCACATTTTTTTTTTTTTTTTGCAGTTTCTCCAGCTACATTTTTCCTGACGTTGATCTGATGGTTATTCCCCAAATGTGGCTCTGACACGACGACCACCCGTCTCTTCCTGGTTCAACTCTCCGTCACCTTTTTTTCCTTTCCTGCCTCTTTTACTTGTGAAGGAAAAGCCGTGGAGTTGCGGCGCTGTTTTGACAAGTAGCCTCTCGAGCTTTTTCTTCACAAATCTTTCTCCTCCCTCCCTCCCTCCCTCCCTCCCTCCCTCCCTGCCTCCCTGCCTCCATCCCTCACACCCTGATGAGTGGTAGATCCCCCCGGGAATGGAGCTGCCAGCTCGCTGACAAAGTGTATGCTACTGTACCACCTCTGGATGTGTATGTGTGGAAGATATTACTACACTGAAGGAAGGAATAATGGATGTATGATGAGAAGGAGGCAGGGCTGCATTCTTGTAAAATCAGCCTAGAAACAAGAGGTGATGAAGGATAAATGTGACATTTCTTATATATTTGAATACCTCCCTCCCTCTGGTTGCATAGACGAAGACTGGACCATCATCTTTGTGTAGTTAAAACACATAACACATCTATAGCCTAAGTGTTGACGGAAAAAGTCTTGTTGTGTTAATGATCTAAATGACATCAGACTGCAAACAGCCAATCAGGCCACAGCAACATAGACCAATGCAGTTGGTGTAACACATTGATGTACAAGCAATATCAATGACATCATACTTAGTTGTTATGTTGTAAATACATTCTGGTTTATTTTCTAATTAGGAAACCTTTACCAACCAAATCTATAAATCAATTCCAATCCATTTTTATGTCAAGAATGTGGTTATCTTATAAAATGGAGTCAAGTTCCCAGGTTGAGTTATTGCCCCATTAACAAGTGGATTTCATTCATAAAATTTGATGGTTTGTAGTTATTTTTTACCTTTTTAAAAGGCTTTTCCATTCGGTCAAACTCGAACCATTTCAGGTTGTATTTCACCATCTCTTGATAATCGCTGCCACCAAAGCGCTTCTGTTACCACATCAGCTGGGAGAAAAGGGGGAAAAAAATGGAAAAAGCCCTTTGCATGTGGGTTGCAGTTGTGAGCAGAAAAGCTGAAACAGACGTGGCGTCACCACCGGGCTCTCGTCAGCAGCAGCAGCAGCAGCAGCTGAAGCTCTGGCAGCCGGTCGCAGCCGTCCAACGCCACTCGGGCCAAATCCCATTCCATCTTAACGGCCTGACTAAAGCCGTGCCAGCAGCCGAATATGGAAGTACTTCACTTTTACAGCCAACAAAATCAGACACCTAAGAGCCACTGTAACACCCCCCCCCCTCTCCTCCCCCCTCCTCCACCCACTGCTGACTAAAGCTGCTAACAAAGCTGATGTGCTAACGGACGAGATTAGACACAGGAAACCAGAGGAAGTAGTTTTGTTTTAAGATGCCGTATAAATAAAGTTTACTGTTACTGTAATTAAAATGACGTGAAGTTGGATTTAATGCACTCGCTCCGGTTTCGTTCGCTCTAATGAGCAGAGAGTCGTTAAAGCTTTAACATGTCGTCCTCTTCTAGTCAGCAGGATGCAGAGCTGCAGGACAAAAAAAACAGAGGGAAGCAGCGGACTTCATCATTTATTATATTTAAAATAAACTTAAAATGTTCCCATGATGCTTTGTCAAAATATTCCGATCCCATGCTTCAGACATGCATCATTATTTTGACATAAAAAGCTTTTTCCCAGTGGGAATAGTTCCTCAGACGACCATCATATAATTTAGTTTTTTAACGTGACGGTTCAGATGCTCAAATTACAGATGGAAAACATCGAGACGGGGAAGAAGGGAAAAGGATATTGGCAAAAGATTACAAGGACAAGAGGAAGGAGACAGGAAAGAGGGAAAGCCCTGGAATAAAGGGATGAAACGAGTGGAAGGATGGAGGGGAGCGCCGGGATACGAGCCGTGGCTGTAGAGTTTAGACTGAGATGTTGAATGATTTGTTTATCAGCGTCTCAGAGTCGAGTTCATGCTTCTGATGTTCAGTGTTGTGTAAAAACACCGATTGGATTCTTCTTCTTCTTCTTTTTCCTCTTTACTTCTGAGGTTCAGGTTGTTTTCCAGGAGTTGGTAAAGAAAACATGTTTGACTCCTGTAATGAGACTCTCTCTCTCTTTCTCTCTCAGGTTTTCCGTAGAAAGGCGGTGGAGCTCGGTGAGAAGCTGCTGCCAGCCTTCAAAACGACCACCGGCATCCCCTGGGCTCTGCTTAACCTCAAGAGGTACAGACACACACACACACTCACACACACACACACACACACACACACACACACACACACACAGTGTCTCACACAGCAGTCCATGCCGCTGGAATCTGAGGCAGCCGCTCTGTTTTGAAGGTTTGAGACTTTAAAGAGCTCTGTGGTCCGGCGCTTGATGCGAGGTGGGCGAACACACACACTCTGCAGCACAGAGCTCAGGTGTTTTAGTTGTTGTTTTTTGTACGTGACGGAGCCGACGTGTCAGACACAAGTTGTTTTGTCTTTTTCATCCACGGCCTGAAGCTAAACTCCACTCAGAGGACAACACAGACACACAAAATGGAAACATGAAACTCTAATATGCAGCTCAGGATTCACTCTTTATTTATTGCAGCATTGACTCATACAGCACATACTGTAACAGCCTGGGCCTTTAATTTACAGTAATTTGCCATTAAATGCATAATAACAGTATAATAAAGATGCATTAAAGGAGTTAAAGATGCTGAATATCAAAAACCTTCAACTACCAGCCTCAATTCTTGAATGAAATAATATTAACTATTTATCAAATGTCTTATTAGCCTTTATTAGGCTTTTTATAAACAGATAAATGTTGACTGATCAAACAGAAAGGCTGCAAACTAACAGTATTTATCAATATCCATTAGGCGGCTCATAACCACCATTAAAGTTACATAGATCTTAATTAGAGATGTTTATTGGAGTGGCTGTAATATATTCATTTACAGTATGAGACGAGGGTTAGTGTTGTTGACCTACAGTAGAATAACCTCCAGACTCTGCAGCTTCTTCTTCTGCTGCTGCTTTATGGAGCTTTTACAGTGACTTTCACTTCATTGTTTCTCCGTCTCTGTCCCAACACTTTACTGTTTTCATTCACTTACGGCCCTCGTGGCGTTTCTTTGGCAGCAGCAGCCGTTACTGTATTTTCTTTTTTCAACCTTAAAAAAAGGAGAAGAAACTAAAAATAAAGCCACTGACTGTACATCACACACACACACACACTAACCCCCTGCTCTGCAGCAGCAAACAGCAAAGTTAGCAGATGTTGACCTCTGGAGGCGGAGGAGACCAAAAACTGAGCTAAAAGTCAGAGTTGACTTTTATAGAAGACAATAAAACACATGTACAGAGCTAAACACCCTGGATCAGGCACGTGTCCAGACTGTTCCACAAAGGACCAAGTGGAGTGGCTGCTGGTTTTTGCAGCAGAACACCAGATTTGACTCATTTAACTCTTTGACTGCCAAAGACGAGTTGTAGTCTTAATTGCAACGTCACGCTGCAATGTTTGGTCATCTTTTGTCATCAAAAGTCATTTGTCAGTGTTGGTTTTGTTGTTGTTTACCAGAGAACAACTGTACAGATGTTGAGGTGTCACTAAAGCTAAATATAACTGAGCAGCCAGTTGTCCTGGTACCTGAACATGACGGCCGACACAAAAACCTGTTAAAGCTCATGATTTTGGTGCCAAAATGGCTTTTTGAGCTAAACTAACCTACATTCAACAGCCAAGATAGAAATACACAGTTTCTGTTGCTGGAAAGTAGAGACTCTCTTCTTTCATTTGATGTATGTATTGAATGTGTATATAGTAATAGTACATAATATATGGTGGGTCTAAGCTGGAGGTCGCAGCCCGTCTCAGTCTGCAGACGGCTGATTGGTCAGACTGTTTGCTCCTGGTTGGTTGGAACAAACAGGAATAGTTTGGACATGTCTGCCCTCAATAATAGTTTGGTTGACAAGTGATTTTATTATTACATGTAACAACACTGACATCAGCTGTGAGGACGTGTGAGAACAAGCTAAAAGTGAATGCTCTTTTTATTTCCTCCATTTTCTCTAAATCGCTCTTTCCCCCACAGAGAGAGAGAGAGAGAGAGAGAGGACACTCTGCTGTTTGTCAGCCGTTAATTAAAAAGCAGGTTGTCATGACAATAAACGTGCTGTAACAAATTAATTTTCTCTCTGTCTGTATGGGTGAGTGGACTCTGCCCCTCCCTCACCCCCCTCTCAGGAGGAGGAACTCCCCTGGGAGAGACTCAGTGTGTGTGTGTGTGTGTGTGTGTGTGTGTGTGTGTGTGTGTGTGTGTGTGTGTGTGTGTGTGTGTGGATCCCCCAGAGGCCTCGGCAGATTGCTGGTGTTGATGACTTTACCTGCATGACTGGGCTATGATAGCTTGAAAGCAAACACACACATCCCTACACACACACACACACTTGTTCCCATGCATTGGCAGCATCCATGTGTTGCAGGACCGTGTCGTCTCTGTGTCTCTGCAGACTGACTGTGTGTGTTTGTGGTGGTTGTCATGCAGCAGGATGAACGTGGGACCAATTAGACGCCTCCCTGATGAAGCTGTGTGATGGATACGAATATAGACACAAACACAAACTTTAACACAACACCGTCACATCCATCACATACAGTATAACATCCCTTCATAACCATTTAAAGGTCCAGTGTGTAATATTTGTCAATGTTTATTGGCAAAATCTGAATATATTAGTAGAAATGTATAATCACTATAATTGGTTTTCATATATAATTCTTTTATATTTACATACTGTATATGAGAAGAAGAGCGTTATATAGTTGAGTATTGAAAGTAATCTTAAATAGTTTATTCATGTCATACCTGTGTGACGGGAAGGACTGTCTAGTCTTTGTTTTTGTATTTGTTATTGTGTCTTGTAATCCCATATGGGACGGGCCACAGTGGTGGCACGACACGAAAATAAAGAGTTCATTCATTCATTCATTCATTCATTCATTCATTCATATAGCAAGGGGCTTGCTATATGAGAGCATCGCCATCTTGCACCGCCATCCCAGCGAGCCAGGGAGTGCGTTTCCAGAGTTTCGCCTGCGTAAATAAACCAACAAAGAAGGCAAAAGGAAAGAAGGAGGAGGCACACTGGATATCATGGTTTTACTCCTCATTTTACGCACTGGACCTTTAACCTGTTTCATAAACAAACATTGGTTCTGGTCCCGCGTTTTTAGTCGTTTAAACCCGGTGATGAGATGACGAGAGGAGGTCGTTACAGCTCATATTCACGTCATCGAGTCTCCTCTGAACTTCACATGTTGGATCCCAGTCTGGTTCACACCTGATGCTGAAGGAACTGATGCATGTTGCCAGGCGATCAGAGGTTTAAGCTTTAATCATGTTTCTGTTGTGTGGATACGGAGAGAGACTTGTGGTTTTTGGATTAAGATGCTGTCAGCGTGGTCTAAACAAACACAGCTGTCTTCTGTTCGACATCTCACTCAGTGGATGTATCCTATTAGTTGCAGTGTGCAGGTGAGCTGGAGTCAGAGGGAGGAATGGAGGCGGTGGTTGAGAGGAGAGCTCAGTGCAGCAGCGTTGTTCGGAGCTGTTAGACTTTTTCCTGCATAACCTTGACCCAGATCGAAGCAGCATAAATCTGTAAAACACACTCGCAAACGAGACCCAATTATCATCTTTCCCCTCTTCCCCATCGCTTCTCTCTCTCTGTCTGTTGTTCTCGATTCCTTCATTCTCCTTCATTTCACTAAACCATTGCTGTATGTATTCCCTCTCTGTCCTTCCTCGCTCCCTCCTCACTCCATCTTACCTTGAGTGACCCAGTATCTCCTCTCCGTTTCGGGACGTCGTACTTCCAGGTCCACTCGGCCTTGTTCTCTTTATTCCCTCTCTGCAGTTTGTCATCACTCCTTCCCCCTGTAGCGATCCACAGAGCCCAAGAGAGGGGGCTACGAGAAATAAGGACACAGTTTAAAAGCATGTTGCTGCCATTACACAAGTAAAGTTAAGTTAAATGCCACTTCCTTAGTGTGGTGATGTCATCATTGCTCCCATTTCCAGAGAAGTTCTGGGTGTGCTGTTGTTTGTCTAGACAGAGTAACGAGTCCCAAGTTAAATAGACTGAGTAAACTTTGCACAGAAGACAGTCCACATTAAGACATGGACTTACATGTAACTAAACAAATACTGTTTATAATGATGTCTGTGACAACATCATCCAAAACCAACACAGAAACCTGTTATTTAAATGCCCCCTACCTACAGTATAAAGGTAGATGTTTGTATTAAAGCTCCTTCAAAATAAAGGTAGATGTTTGTATTAAAGCTCCTTCAAAATAAAGGTAGATGTTTGTATTAAAGCTCCTTCAAAATAAAGGTAGATGTTTGAATTAAAGCTCCTTCAAAATAAAAGTCGATGTTTGTATTAAAGCTCCTTCAAAATAAAGGTAGATGTTTGTGTTAAAGCTCCTTCAAAATAAAGGTAGATGTTTGTATTAAAGCTCCATACAATATAAAAGAATATATAGGTATGTGTTCTTTAAGTATAATGAAAAGCACACAGTCTGTATTCAGAAACTGAGGCTTAAAACCAGCCTAATGTTTGTATTAAAGCTCCTTCAAAATAAAGGTAGATGTTTGTATTGACTTTGTGATGTTTGTCAAAATAAAGGGGAGTTTCATTAAAGCCCCTTTAAAATAAAGGTAGATGTCCCCCTGGACCTCCTTGTTTGTTTTTTTTTGAGTGGTTTTACCTATAATCTGCTTGATTTTGATCCCATTGGCTGATACTGACCTAAGGAGATGTAAAACTGGTTTTTGATTTTTGGTTTTGATTCCACCGACAATCCTCTTGTGGAAAATAAAACTTCAAATGAAACATTGGAAAAGTGTGAAGTATTGGACTTTCTAAGCAACGAAGGTCAGCAAAAACAAGATTTTGTGTGTGGCATGCTCCTCTTGAAGTAATCATAAAAAGTCAAATAGATTTACCTCTTCGTTTGCTCTTTTTTTATCTAAAGAAACCACTTTTTGTAAAAGTTCAGTCTATTTTCAAAAACACTTCACACTGCTCTGGGGAAAATGTTGCAACTTTCTAAAACTCACGCACAAATAAGCAGAACTGATCACCAGACAGATCCGTCCATGAAAAACCACAAACAAACCAAATTAAGAGAACAAACAGACGAAGGGACATGGCTTGTTGTGGAGTTCCTCTGTGTCGGCTATGACTGAAATTCAAAGGGGAAACTTAGCTTGACTTTATCTGTGGTGGATCTTGTTTAATGTTCAGAAGCCACTTGAAACCACTTCGGCGCGGGAGGTCCGATAAATCAGGGGCAGTGGGAGTCTGAGAGGATCAGAGGATGTCGGCCAGGGACTCACAGATCCATCCGCCTTGTTTTCCTCCCATCGCTCTCTCTCTCTCTCTGTATATAAACTCATTGATTGTCACTAACTGAGCAGAAAATGCTGATCCAAAGATCCGATTTTCCCCATTGATCTGCCACAGACTCCAGAGCTCGTCTCATGATGCTGCAGCCAGACGGGTTAAAAAAAAAAAAAATCACTTGTCGTCTCTGATTTTGAAGTTTCGATTTTTAGGCTAAAAAGAATAACACAGCAGCTGCATTGTTGCCTATAGTGTATATATACTGCACAAAGAATCAGAACTCTATAATGAAAGGATTAGGATTAGACCACGTTGTTAATCAGTTTTAAATGTTGCTTCAGTGTCACTAAATAGAAAAATAAACATTAAAGGAGATTAAACAAGTGGAATTAGCAAATTAAATGCTTGCATCGATTTGTTTTTACAAGGGGGAGAAAAAAACCTCATAACTGTTTCCTGCTGTTTCTCTGTAATGCCATTTTAGTAGCTGAATTATTATGAATAATGACAGTGTGAGCCGGACAACCACAGGGTTGGTTCCAGGCAGCATATTTATTTATACCTACGCCACTGACTTGACATGAATGTAAATGGAAAAAAAAACATTGTTTGGCTCGTGTAATTGCTCCAAATGAATGCAGGGAATAATGGGAACGTCACACGGTTGTAAATCAAGAGCTTCAGTGTAAATCCCACATACAGCAGCAGAAATATTTATGTCCCCATAAGTAGCAGCTTTCAAACAAACAACCAACCAAAACCACACCACATCCCCCTTAACGTCCCTCTGTCTCACACATACACACACAAACACACATACTCGTTACCCAGTTGTTATCTGCTCCAGCCAGTATGTCCCATAGCTCTTCTATTAACATTCAGGCTGATAAAGCTCTTGCAAATCACTCCCACTGCCCTGCATACTGACTGGCCTTAATGGGATGAGGCATTGTGTGCATTTGTGTGTATACGTGTGTTGTGTTGAGGTGTCTGGATCTGTGTTCCACCCTGAAATTAGCTGTTCGTTTCCTCTCTACATGCATCATGGATGATGGTTGCGTCCAACAACACACTCGCGCTGACACACATTCACGTACGCACATCTAATTCTTTCGGTGTAATTGGCAATAAATGGTTCAAAGCACACGCAAACAATAAATTAGCAAGCGGCGCACTAACAGAAAGTGACAACAGAAATGGAAAATGGCGAGTAAATAATTTAGAAATCACATGTGTGAGGAGCTCCACTTGGAGAAATAATGAGCTACATGTATGTTGTGTTATTATAAAGACATGGGGGGCTCTTCACAGGATGCACAGACTGCTAAAAGCAACATCATCATCCTTAATGACATTGCACAGGCTGAGCTAACTCCTCTGCTCCCTGCTCTCCTTCCTTATCTCACTGTAGAGAAAAAAAAGTCAGCTTTGGGCAGATTTTTTCTTCTTCAGCCATAGACTCAGAGGCTAAAGCAATCAATCCTGAGCTTCTGGGGGTCCTGGAGTTTGATTAATAGGCCTTAGATGGAGAATGGCTCCGTTAGCGCGCTGCCCCGGCGAGGCTGTCGCACCGGGTGACCCTGCAAAGTGCCGCTCTGTCATGCAGCCTTTTACTTTGGAGGTGTGATGGGAACATGAACTTGTTAATTCAGAGGAAATTCTCTGCATAATAGAAAGTGATGACAGTATAATAACGTCCAGAGCTGCCTTAGAGTGAGACAGCAGAATAAGGGAAGGGGCTGTAATGTCAAACAGGACGACATTTGCTTTAACCTCTGCAGCAGAGAGCGGGGTGTCATCAGCATAGCGACAGACTTGGGTTATTGCATGAGGCAAAATTGGTCTTTAACGACAGAGTGCATCATTTTAGTTCATTTAAACCAACAATTATGTGCAAGGAGATGGAGGCAAGTCTTAAAAAGCAGATATTGAAAACTCTATGACTGAATTATTCAGCGCAAATACCCAGCTACGAGAAAATGAATCGATCTTTTGAGTTGTTTTCAGAAAAATAAGATAATTTGATGCCTCGTCTTATCGGATGAGTTTTGTGCAGCTGGTTGGAAATATTGGTTTCTAAAAAAAAACCTTTTAATGGGCCACTTTGGAGGGTAATTCAGTGTTTTTCCTAATGTTTTTCAGACCAAATAACCAATCAGTTAATTGAGTAAATAACTGGCTGATTAGGGGATAAAGAAAACAAATCATTAGCTGGAGCTCCAGTGTGACCTCACATCCAGGATTTAGACACAATAAGTCCAATAAACAAAACATCGGCTCAACAAGGGTGAGCTGAGACAAATCAGACAATCTGCTGTTGTTGTGGTTCATCAGCTGAGACAATATGATATAATAAATATAATAAACAGTGAATCCTGCCACCATGCTTCATGTTGGGGTTTTAATTATGTAAGTGGTTCAATTCGTCTGGTTGGTTGGTTCAGATGAGGTCGTCTCAGGTCAGTGGGAGTGAATATAGAACAAGCTTTAATTAGCTGTTTATGATGGGTTATGCAGCTCAGCGGGTGCTGCATGTTTGAGCCGATGCAGTATCAGTGTTGTAGAGTTGGAAAAGTAAAAGCCTATATAGGAGCTGTCCTGAGTTATTTTTGTCAGGCTTTGTGGCCTTCGTCTTCATCTTGAGGTCGATGATAGATCAGTATTGAAGGTGTGTGGGAGGCAGCGGTGACGACTCGACTCATAAATTTGACGACTTCGGACTCAACTCGAAAGAATTCTTAAAAAAAAAAAAGATTTGCAGCTGAACTTCGACTCCGCCGCCAGTGACTCGTGACTTCTCTCGGACTCGGGCCCCGTTTGATTTGAAAATAGCTCGATAACCTGAAGATGAGAAAGTTTTCCATACATTGATTTACCTGTGGCTGCTCCAGTATCACCGTTGGACGGCCACGTATTGATTTCTTTTTGTTTTATCATCTATGGTCACGCTGCTTCTGTCCTCTGCTCTACACACACACATGGAAAACAGCAGATCAGAGAGGCCACGTTGTCTCCAATAAGAACTTGAGCTGTTCAACAAGCATCAAGGACAAAAATCATCTCATACTGTGCACTGGTTAAGCCGACGGCAATTTAGCGAAGATGCTAAAGCGAGAACCTGTCATCCTGTTGTCTGCCTGTTTCTCTTACTTCGCCACGAATCTTTAAAAAAAAAAAAAAACTGACAGAGCGGAGACGGAGCAGCCTCTCGTCTCCACCGGTACCTGCAGGCAGAGGAGGAAGAAGATGAAGGAGAAGAAGGAGCGATACTGACTCATGTCTGTGTTTTCATGTCAGGAAAACTTTTCACTCTGCCGACGCTTTAGGTTTTTTTTCTTTCCGGAAGACGTATTGTTGAGTTTATAGAGACGTTTCTGTTCAGTTCTAATCAGCGGTGCCGACAGCCTGCTGGGATCGTTATTGATTCTGCTGTCGTGTGTTGTTATCATCTTTGGTAGTTAGTTAACGCAGCATCAATGATAGACGCTAAAAGAGGGAATCTGTAGCATGTGTCTCTGGGATACTCAGTGTAATGCATTGTAGTGTATTGATGATCTCCCACAGCTGTCAGCATTTAATCTCATTTCAAATATGAATCAATTTTAATCCCGTTTTGAATGTATTCGTTTTTAATGATTGTTTAAGAAATTTAATTCTATCGTTAATCATGAAAAAGAAGCAGAAATGAGCTGAGCTGATCTGAGCTCAGTCGATCTGGGTGTAAATATGAGCTAATCGCAGTTTAGCTCCCTTTACCGTGAGCTGTTTAACCAATGTTATTTCACCATTATTAGAATATTTCAGCATTTTAAAGAGCAATTCAAATCATTTGTGAAGGTATTAATAGTTATTGATCATGGGAGAAGAATATTACTCAGTTGAAATTGAGGAAAGTCTGGTGATAAAGCGCTTATTTCTTCCCCTCTCTCTCCAGACTGAGCCATTAAACTCTATAATCTTCTACCTCAACATCTGCAGGTGAGGCATTTAGGCGCCATCTGTAAATTGTAGCTTCAGGGTCACTCTCTCTCCATCCACAACTCTGGACCAGTGGGAAACACTGCTCTGCCCTAAAAGTAGTGGAGTAGAAACTAGGCATGCAACAATACCACTTTTTTTCAAACCGATCCAATACTTGGATCTGAGTACTTGCCGATACCGAGTACCGATGCCGATCCTTCTACCACAACAAAAAAACAAACGATTAGGCAAAATGCAATGAATTGGAAGACAAGTTTTATTTTCTTCTTCCTCTGATCTAAAAAAAAAATACAACAAAGATGCAAAGCCACCCTCTGATCGCGGTCTTCATGCAGAGCAATTGCATGCACTGGTATCGGTTCTTGGTATCGGTGAACTTTAGCGAGTACAAGTATATTACAACAGTATCGGACCGATACCCGATACCAGTATCGGTATCGGTGCATCCCTAGTAGAAACCATGAGATTATTCCAGTTTCTATCATTATTTGTTGATATTTCATTGAAATTCAAAGTTAAGCACTGAGGACAGGATCATATAAATTCTTCTGACTGACTTTCAACTCGTAAAACAAAGAGTTGGTTGCACCTTTAATGGCTCTGGAGGACGAACTGCAACAACATGACCGCTGCAGACACACACTCAGGGTATTGGTAGTAACACAATCTCAATGGCCTGAGGCGCTTTTCAACAACAAAGAGAAGTCTGGCGTTGAGGCTATCCAAAGATTTCTTCCTCTCTTTCTTTCTTTTTCTTTCTTTCCTTCTTTCTTCCACCCGTAGAAAAGCACACAGTCATTCCCCGTGCAGCGGTAACCTACGGCGGTGGAAGGTCTGCCGTGATTTAAGGCCTCTAATTAAGTTACTAACTGTGAATCTGTCGCAATTCACATTTTCTCTGTGCCCGCAGGAGAAGTGCGATAGATTTTCAAACAGAGAGAGAGGGGAAGAGATATTGAAAGGAAGGAAGAAATTCGGAGGAAAAGCGAGGTCACGGCTCGGATGGATGGATGGAGGGAAGGACGGCGAAAGGGTTGGGAACAAAATAAAAAAAAGATAGAAAGAAAGAAAAGCTTCACCCAACCACAGAGCCCAAATGAATTTGAGGAGTGCTTTCTAGCATAATGCAGAAGGAGCATGAGAGGGCACATCCTGGTGTGACATGCTAATTTATGGAGATGTAATGCCCCTTTTTTTTCTTTTGCCAAGATCCTGCTTTGGTACCACAGAATTTAGAATCGGCGTAGTTGGCTCTGCAGGATGGACCGGAGGGCATAAAAACCAGTAACCTCCTATTCATCATTTCACAGCTGGCCTCGGATCAGCTCGAGGTGTGAGAGGTTGAATAATAAACAGGTAGGACGTTCACTCACCTGAAAGGACGAGCAGTCTTGTCCAATGTAAACAACCGACCGCGGCGCGGATCCCTAAACGCCCCCGTTTGTTTTTCTGGGTCGAGGCTTTGTTGCACAGAGCCCCCGAGACTTCAGGGGTTTTGTTTCAGGGCAGCACCGCGAGGAGCACAAAATATATGAAGAAGAAGAAGTTGAAATGCTGAGTCATGCAGTAATGACAGGAAATGTTCACTTCCCAGAGAATACATTAGCCTGGATGCCCCCTGCTCTTCCTCTCCCTGTCTCTCTTTAACCACGCTGCATGTAGAGTTTGATCTCACTTGAACTTTCAACTTGTTTCAGCTTGATTATTGGACAGTTGTAGAGACTGGAAGTTCAGACCTGAAATTGTTCTCTTTCATAGTTTGGATTTTTATTTTTTTTTATGATTACTGAAACCTGGCAAAGACTTAAGGACAATTGTTCCTGTCAATGAAACCACCTCACCCCAAATGATCCTGTTTGACTCTGCCAAGACAAACAAGGAGGGGCCGGGAGTTGGCTGTATTTTAGATATAGTATAATCAATGGCTTTTACTTTTTTCTTTCTTAGTTTTTTTTTTTCTTAGACTTAAAGGGGAATTATAAAAGTCTGGTCTCTTCTCCTCTGTTTTGCTAACCCTCCTCCCAGCCATGTGCATTTGTTTTTAATGAAACTGATGAGAAATCAATCAATAGAGCAGTGGATAATGTTATTATTTATCATATACGATGTTACGACGTGTATATTTGTGGAGTCTTATCTGTCCTAAACAAAAAAGGTTATTAGTCAGAGCTTATGGTCGGAGCCTCCATTCTCCCTGGAACAAGTTACAAAACTTTCCACCAACAACTGTTGCTGGCACATGGAGCACAAAGGGATCCAGTGACATCATCGGCCTTGTGAACGCCCTGACAGAGGTTCAATACCTGTATCTCCACACCAGATAGTTGGACCTCTATTTAGAAATAACTTCTCCTCCCACCGATGGCCTTATTTGCTGTTGCAGGCCACACAGAGACATCAGCAGAAACTACAGACTTTTGCATCCAGTTACAAGTTCTTTGTAGATTGAAAATTTAACCATATCAATTATGTGATTAAATTCTGGTTCTGGTAAGCTGTTTAATTACTGGTGGAATCGGTTCTGGAATCGGTTTTGTTAGTTTTAATTAAGGCACCGGTTCTGGTAAAATGGTATAGTTCCGGTTCTTAAAGTTCTGGAATCGGTTCTGGTTCTAGTTAAATGTCGGTTCTTTCTGAGGATTTACCAGTTCTGGTACCGGTTCTGGTACCGGTCCGGTTCTGGTACTGGTACTGGTTCTGGAATCAGTTCTGGTACTGGTACCGATTCTGGTACTGGTCCAGTTCTGATTCTGAACTGGTTCTGGTACCAGTTCTGGAACCGGTTCTGCTTCAACTGGTGGAAGGATGGAGCACAGAGGAAGGATAGAGGGATGGAGCAGAGAGGAGAGATGGAGGGATGGAGCAGAGAGGAAGGATGGAGGGATGGAGTAGAGAGGAAGGATAGAGGGATGGAGCAGAGAGGAAGGGTGGAGCAGAGAGGAGGGATGGAGGGATGGAGTAGAGAGGAAGGATAGAGGGATGGAGCAGAGAGGAGGGATGGAGCAGAGAGGAAGGGTGGAGCAGAGAGGAGGGATGGAGCAGAGAGGAAGGATAGAGGGATGGAGCAGAGAGGAGAGATGGAGGGATGGAGCAGAGAGGAGGGATGGAGCAGAGAGGAAGGATGGAGGGATGGAGCAGAGAGGAAGGGTGGAGCAGAGAGGAGGGATGGAGCAGAGAGGAAGGGTGGAGGGATGGAGCAGAGAGGAAGGGTGGAGGGATGGAGCAGAGAGGAAGGGTGGAGGGATGGAGCAGAGAGGAGGGATGGAGCAGAGAGGAAGGGTGGAGGGATGGAGCAGAGAGGAAGGGTGGAGCAGAGAGGAGGGATGGAGCAGAGAGGAAGGATAGAGGGATGGAGCAGAGAGGAGGGATGGAGGGATGGAGCAGAGAGGAGAGATGGAGGGATGGAGCAGAGAGGAGGGATGGAGGGATGGAGCAGAGAGGAGGGATGGAGCAGAGAGGAAGGATGGAGTGATGCAGCAGAGAGGAGAGATGGAGCAGAGAGGAAGGATAGAGGGATGGAGCAGAGAGGAAGGATAGAGGGATGGACGGATGGAGGGATGGAGCAGAGAGGAAGGATGGAGGGATGGAGCAGAGAGGAGAGATGGAGCAGAGAGGAAGGATAGAGGGATGGAGCAGAGAGGAAGGATAGAGGGATGGACGGATGGAGCAGAGAGGAAGGATGGAGGGATGGAGCAGAGAGGAGAGATGGAGCAGAGAGGAAGCATAGAGGGATGGACGGATGGAGGGATGGAGCAGAGAGGAAGGATAGAGGGATGGAGCTTAGTCCTCACACCATGTTCTAAACAATTTTCAAAAATGAATATCATAGATTGTGGGAAATACCCCACCCCCCAGTCTCATTAAAATGTCCTGTCCAGTGTTTGCAAGGAGAATGACTGAGCGCGCTGCATCACATTAGTCGGTGTTTGGTATAAAGAGTCACTCGTCAGCAGAGCACTTATTTCAAAGGACGGCGTTGATGACGGAGAGTCAGGAGCACCACTGTGCCTCCTGCCAGGCGGCCCGATTCAAACTAACTCTGACTTTTACTATCCAGTCACTTCTTAGTATGAATCTTCGTGCCCCCTCGCTGTTTTGGAAATGAAGCCAACTGAGATCACAAGAAAACAGATAACAGTAGAAATCCAGCAGCAGCAGCAGCAGCGTCGTACAGTAGATATCAGGAGATAATTCCTGCAGACTGGGATGAAAGCCAGTGGAGGCGCGTGTTGGGATACATTCAAACATCCGTCACTTATTATTATTTCATTTCTTCTTTTTTTTTACAGTGCTGCAGCATGGCCCATAATGCGGGAGGAGGTCATAAACTAAACCATGTCTTTTATAGCTCAGAGCTTTGTAATAAGTCTCATTACATCCCATGTGAGAGCAGGCGATGTGGAGCATGCTGGTTGTTACTGTAACGGTGCCGTGGAAACGGGGCCAGGGGGACGTCTGGTCTGGTCTGACTGCAGCACAGACTCAAACACAACACTGGCTGCTGGACTCGTGCTCGGGTTTACCGCCAGTTTCCAGCCCGATCCCAGTACGGGAAGCGACTGGAACAACAACGAGTTTCCATCGAACAGACACCTCACCTCTCTCCTCCATTAACGCTTCATCCACTGGGAGGTGTTAATGCTCCGTCCGCTCTGGCACCACTGATTGTTGTGTTGTTCATTTGTGTGCGTTTGTTTTACTCGCCAGCTTTTTCCAGGAGTCAGACACAAACACAGTTGCAGGACAGTCCTGGTTCGTATCACTTTAACCAAGCCAATCTACTTGACTGTTGTCTTCATGCACAAAGTCAGTGAACGCATCATTCTTTACCCATAATACTCACAATAACGATGCTGTACACCAGTAAGTAAAGTGGATGTATTGCTTTCTCAGATATGTAGCCTGTGCATTGTGCGGTTGGACAGTTTGTTTACAAAGAGAAACATTCACAGTTCTATATTATTACCCGTCTAGACGTCTGTGATGATCAGGGACAGGACTGTTTACTGTCTGTCTCAGCATCTCTGAGGTTTTTATTGCTCAGTTTAATTTATGACTCTTTATTCATGTTTTTTGCATTGAGATGTAAATTGAAGTGTCATTTTTATTCATCTGTTTGTTGTTTTATTGTAAATATTGGATTTGAAGCCCAGGATGACGGGTCCAATATTTGATATTTAACTCCCCTCACTTTGCTGAATAGAATTTGAATTTCAAATTAAAAGTCACAGCTTTGACTAATGAATATGCACTTTGCAGTCAGCGAGCCTGCAGTGGTGTCAGCAGGTATACAAACGTGCTACAGTAAGAGCAGCATAGAGCCCAATATTTTCGTGCCAATATTGTATCAATAAATGGATACCAAGTATGGATCTTAACAGACTAAGATGTTCATCTTATCAAAAAAAACAGATGTCAAAGCTTTCATTTGGAAATGAAAAAAGTGAATAAACGCAAAGATATGGCAGCATATGACAATCATTTATATGATTGATATCACATGGAGAAATTGGTGGCACCAGACCAAGTATGGATATTTTTAAATACTGGATAATGTTGCTCTGTGTCTTATTCTGTCAACATAGTCTAAAGGGATAGTTCAACATTTTGGCAAATTGACCCATTGCCATAATCCCTATAGTTTTAGGAGTAGGTTTGTTACCTTTAATTGTCAGTGCAAGCTATTTTTAGAACGGTGGAGCAGAGCCGAGTTTGATGAGGGAAACCAAGAAATCCCATGAGCCTCCGTAGCGTAGCTCTGAGCAGCTCACGGCTCTGCTCCGCCGTTCTAAAAATAGCTTGCACCAACGATCCTACTCCTAAAACTCTAGGGATTATGACAATTTGCCAAAATGTTGAACTATCCCTTTAATAACTTAAGTAGTTTAGTTGTCGTATTCAAACGAGTAGACTGCCCTTGGTTTTTTGAACCTTTTTATTTTTCATCAGGCTCCAGTGCAACATCTAAAACATCTCAGACAGTCTCGAACTCTTCCTGAAACTTCCAGACACGCCGATCAATAATATCCCCAACGCGCCCTCGTCCACCCGTCTGTCTGTCCATCTGTCTGTCTGTCAGTCTGTCTGTCAGTCTGTCTGTCTGTCTGCAGTGTTACACTTTCTACCTGCTCTCTGTTGGTTTTATGTGTGTGTTTGTTTGACGCTGCAGCTTCCTCCTCCTGCGGCCCGTTTGTTTTTGTTCTCCTTAACAGCGATTTACTGTTTCTCACCGCAGGCAGAGCAGGGGCTTCGGAGCGGGAGCTGAGGAGGACGGGGCCGAGTTGAAAGGTGTCTGTTTGTCCGACCCCGCCACACGCCTCCTCCTCCTCCTCCTCCTCCTCCTCCTCCTCCTCCTCCTCCTGCCAGGACAGAGCGGATTTATCATTCATCACAGGGTTGATAAAGGGATTGGAATAGATGGATAGACGGATCAGGGCCGGGCTCACCTTTAGGGAGGTGCGGATGAGGAAGGCGCCGCCGCCGGAGCAAATTTGTATTTGGGATTTTGGGAAGTTGATAATACATCGTGACATTTAAACATTTGTTCGGGTCCAGATTTCTGTTTAATGTGCGTCGGGCTGCAGCGAAACAAACACACACAGCGGTTCTGCAGCGACGGGATGTTTCCTCAGCAGCTCGGCTCTCTGACCTGCGATCAGGCCGCCGCCGCCGCCACCGTGGTCCTGCCTGTGTTTGGTTGACTTGATTAAATCCACGGTGTAATGGGAAACAAATTATGGCTTGTGCAGCATGATGAGTTGAGGAGGGGGTGGAGGGGGGTAATTAGTATGTTCATCCACCTCTTTGAAGAAATGTGTGTTTATGTGCGTGTGCATGTGTGTGGCACTTCTCCCGATTCACACTCCTTCTCCTCCCCCTTTTCTCATTTGTTGGATGTCTCCCCTGCTTCAGCTTCCTGTGTGTCTGTGTGTGTGTGTGTGTGTAGTGTGCGACCACGTGTCCTGTGTGTGTGGTTATTGTAGTGCAGTGCAGACGTCCCGCTGTGTGTCTCACAGTGTAGTGAATTGTTAATATGTATTCATGAGTAGTTACTGGAGGCGTCGCCCACCAGAGTCATCAGTCCTCGGCCTGGAAGTCGTCTGTCAGCTGCACTAATGATACACACACACACACACACACACACAGACACACACACACACACACACACACACACACACACACACACCCACACACACACACACCCTGGTGCTAAGTCTTCTGTCCTTGTCAAGCAGCACGCCATGGTTTCACATATGGCCAGGGAGTCGATGCCAACAACAGCACTGTCGCTACAAGCAGCGTCAGGCAGAGACAGAGGGTCTGGTCTGGTCTGGTCTGGCTTAGTTTGGTCTGGTCTGGTCGGGTTTGATTTGGTCTGGTCCAGTCTGGTTCGGTTTGGTCCGGTTTTGTCCGGTCTGGTTTGGCTTTGTTTGGTCTGGTCTGGTCCAGTTCGGTCCGACCTGGTCTGGTCTGGTCTGGTTTTGTTTGGTTTGATTTGATTTGGTCTGGTCCGGTTTGGTCCAACCTGCTCTAGTCTGGTCTGGTCCGGTCCGGTCCGGTCTGGTCTGGCCGTTTAGTTTGTTGACAGGCGGGTTAGTGTTTTCCTGACTCCCTGGATGGATGCTTGTGTAACTGTCCACTGATGATGAGCTGAACAAGTGAAAAACCTTCCACAACTTCTTCTCCTGTTTCATTAATAAACCTGTGTCTCCTCCTCTCTCCTCTTCCTCTTCCTCTCCTCTCCGTGCAGCGGGATTGGGAGGAACTGGCCGTGGGCGTCGGGCGGCAGCAGCATCCTGGCCGAGTACGGCACCCTGCACCTGGAGTTCATGCACCTCAGCCAACTCTCTGGAAACCCCGAGTTCGCTCAGAAGGTAAAAAAAAAAAAAACCCCGAGTGTGAAGAGGCTGGAGAGTTGTAGCTTTTTCACACTCTCAGGCTGCGTTCACACACGATTTCCACTCACACTGTCACACTTTTGAAGTGTCTGGACAGACACGGAGTCGGGGGAAGAGAGGGGGGGATTTAGAGGAGACGAGAGCCTGAAATTAAAAATTAGTCAGCGGTGACTCTGCACTCGGCTTCTTCTTTACCTTATTTTACCCACTTTGCTTTGAGATTGACCCGTTGCATGTGTCGTCTTCTTCTTCTTCTTCTTTGAATGAATAGGTGATGAACATCAGGAAGGTCCTGAACCGCCTGGACAAACCTCAGGGGCTGTACCCCAACTACCTGAACCCCAACAGCGGCCAGTGGGGCCAACGTAAGTCCACCGGCCTCCTCTTCCCTCCTGCATGTGTAGATTATAAATATTATCCCGGTGCTGGAGTGGAGACATGGTCCTTTAGCTGCACGTGACGTGCTCCAGCTCATCTACACATTTAGATGTTACTTCAGCAGGGAGACGCTGACTGTAGCTGCCATCAAAGTCAGTTATACTATTTAAGTTGATTTACATAATTAATAAATAATTGGTGGTTGAAAATATGAACAATTTAAATATTTGTGTTTAAATAGGTGAATATATTTTTGTTGTTTTATTTGGATGTAATTATAACTAAAAAGAGAATGTTGTTGTAGCGGAACCAATGTTCGCTGGTGTCAGTGCTCTCACGTCGTTTTGTGCTGACGCACTTTACCTTCACCATGCTTGAGGTGAGCAGCGGTCGATAAGTCCGGTATGAGAGAAGCAGATGAAAGAAGAAGAATAAAGTGCCCTTAACTCCGTTTAGTTGAGAGGGCCAATGAGGTATGTTGATGTATAATTATTGTTTACATTGTGCTTTGTAACTCGCCCTGCGTTACGTAATTTTAATTGGATGTTTATGTTTTTTGTTTGTTTAGTTCTTACGACATTCGTCGACATGTGGACTTTTATTGAAATTCCTCACCGAAGACAATAAAATGCCTGTGAGAGGAACACCTTGTGTCATGATTGACTGAACGGGAGTTACAGTAAGAACTCAGCCTGTCCGACGTGAGGTGAAAAGACGATGTGTGCGCCCGCCGTGGACGGAGCTGCAGGGAAGTTGCAACGCACGCCAGCGCCGGAGAAATAAAGACTGTTCACATACCGGTAACCCAAGCAAGCAGCAATCAGAGTCCAAGAGCATCAAGTGATCAAGCTTACAACAAGTAACACATTCGAAACAAGTTGAATGTTAAAAGGTACAGCTTATCAACGGCTTATAAGGGACTCTATAAGTGCTGAAGTGTCAAGTTTTCTGGTGTTACGTACATGATAATAACCAAGTCATTTCTGATTTCATCATATTGGTTTATTATCTAACCATTTGAAGTGTTTTGACATTTAAAGAGTAATTTTTTGGTACTGTCCAAGCTAAAAATAAGTGATTTAATTCATTGCAAGTGGAAATAAGTTCATTTGTATTGTGAAAGCGATTTTTTGAAACATTAAGACACTGTAAAAAAATTGTTGGTTAAATTTGAAGGTAAAAATAAGGGTTAGGTTAGTTGAAATTTGTATTTTATTGCAATTTTACAGCACTACTAACCAGTAATCATCAAGCTAACTCAACTAGTCTCAGTTACATTTAAAGGGTAACTACATTAAAAATTACAAGTAAGGTTAACTCAAAAACAATTTGAATATGGCTGTGTATCATGGTAATACTGAAGCTATAGAAGTACAAGAGCAGTCTAAAGACCTTGTTGAAGCAAATTTAAACACTAATACATTACAAGAGAGTGAGGTTGGCATTGAGAAACAAGCCGCTGCACAAGAAGGACCAAGAAGAAGTCAGAGAAACCGAACACTGACTGAAAAGGGTCAAGAACTCCAAGATAACAAATCTAAAAGGCTTTTGAACAGTTTCACAACTGCTTATAAGAACTGGAAATCTCTTGTGAGGGAGGCTAAAAGAGCACATGATGGATCCCTTCCCAAAGAGACACTGCAAGACCACATGATTAAGGTCCACCATGCTTCAACAGATGTAAAACAAGCCTATGATGATCTGCGTCTTCACAAGACACCTGATGGAGAGACACGTCGTCGAGTAGACACATGTGATGCTCTCACAAGAAAGATCACGCAATGGGATCTGAGCGAAAAGACAGATAAAGAGCAAGGTTCTAAAGGTGATCAAGAATACTGGGTTGAGACAAGCTCAGTGTTTTTATCTGCAGCATCCCAGAGATCTGAAGTGGACTCTCAAGGAGTCAAGTCTACAAAGAGTTCAAGCTTAAGTTCAAAACGTTCAAGTCTGTCCTCTACAAAGATAAAAGAAGCTGCAGCTGATTTAGCTGCAACTCAAGCCACTTTGGAGGTTTTACAAGAAATGGAACGTGAGAAACAAGAGCTTGAAACACTTGAGAATGAGAACAGACAGAGACTTGCATTACAAGAAGCTGAAAATGCTGTAAGACAAAATGCTTTAGAAGAGAAGCGCATGCAGCTAGAGCGCTTAAAGACAGTCAAAGAAATGAATGCTGCAAAAGCAAGACTGCAAGTCTATCAACAAGAAATAGACTCAGATCAAGAGATTACAGATTTGCTACATGACTGTAAGCCCAGGCAAGAGAAACGTGAATCTAAATCAAGAAGTCGCTCAGTGCATTATATAAAAGAGACTGGTGCACATGTACAACCTGCTGTGTTAACACAACCTGCCACAAGGGAGCAGCCTGCTATTAACGCCCATCAAGAGCATACTACTACATCACTTGCCAGTGCAATAGCAGAGTCAATCAATGCAAGCCGTCTGCCTGTACCAGAGCCTTCTGTCTTCAACGGAGACCCGCTAAGGTATAAAGACTGGAAGATGTCGTTTCAAACTCTGATCGGCAGGAAGCACATTCCAGTGAATGAGAAGGTCTACTACCTCCGTAAGTATGTCGGCGGACCTGCAAAGAAAGCCATTGAGAGTTATTTTCTGATAGGCACGGATGCAGCTTACCATTCAGCGTGGGACGTCCTGGAAGAAAGATATGGAAGCTCATTCATGATTGCTAAAGCTTTCAGAGATAAGCTCACCTCATGGCCAAAGATAGGACCCAAGGATAGTGTTGAACTCAGAGAGTTCTCAGACTTTCTTCGAGGCTGTGAAGCAGCAATGTCTGAGATTAAAGGTCTCCAAGTCCTAAATGACTGTGGTGAAAACCAAAGAATACTTACCAAACTGCCTGACTGGTTGACAGCCAGATGGAATAGAAAGGTAATTGAGTTTGAAGAAGAAGCTGAGATGTTTCCTAGCTTCAGTCAGTTTGTTGAGTTTGTTGCAAGGGAAGCTAAGATAGCCTGTAGCCCTGTGACCTCTCTTCATGCTCTGAAGTCTAATGATGTTGAAAAGATGAAGACACCAAAGACACGAAGCGTTGGTGTAAAGGTTCTGACAAGCAACTCCGAAGAGAACACAGATGTTAAAGGTTGTGTGTTTTGTGAGAAGTCAAACCATAGCATTCACACATGTCGAAGATTTATGGACAAGTCACTTACAGAAAGAGTCAAGTTTGTGCAAACAAATAAGATGTGTTTTGGATGTTTGAAAACAGGACACCTTTCAAAGAACTGTGAAAAGAGGAGTGTTTGCGACACATGCAAAAGAAAACATCCAACATGCTTACACGAAGAACGAGCTAAGGAAGACAGAAAGAAAGAACATCGGGACGACGAAAGAAAAGACAGTGTGAAATACTCAAAAGAGAAAGAAAGATCAAAAGAAAGAACAGAGTCTAAACCAACTGCAACGCTGAGTGAGGCAACTTCTCACCGAGTCGTACAAGATATGAAGAGCATTCACACCTCCTCGGTTGTGCCAGTATGGTTATCCACAACAAGTAACCCAGACAGTGAAGTTCTTTTATATGCACTTCTGGACAATCAAAGTGACACCACCTTTGTTTTGCAAGAAAGAGCTGATACTCTGGATACACAAAAGGAGCCTGTGCAACTGAAACTCTCAACGCTCGCATCCAGAAGTACAGTCATTTCAAGTCAGAAACTAACTGGGTTGCAAGTTAGAGGCTTTTATTCATCAAAGAAAATCCCTCTCCCAGTAACTTACACCAGAGAGTTTATTCCTGTCAATCTAAGTCATATCCCCACACCTAAGACAGCAAGAGCATGGCCTCACCTAGAGCACCTTGCCGAAGAGATTGCTCCTTTAATTGACTGTGACGTTGGCCTACTTATAGGTTACAATTGTTCCCAAGCCCTGCTACCTAGAGAGGTTGTAGCTGGCAAAGACAATGAGCCATTTGCCCAAAGAACGGATCTTGGCTGGAGTATCGTCGGCTGTGTGAACCCCTGTGTCGACTATGGTGATGCGCTCGGAAGCAGCCACACGGTCGTCGTGAGACAAGTGATACCTCATCAGCAGTCGCCTGCTAGTCTGACCAGTGAAGTCCGGTACATATGTCGAACACAAGTAAAAGAAGTCATCACTCCACCAGATGTGATAAAAGTACTTGAGTCTGACTTCAATGAAAGAGGTGTAGAAGATGCTCACATCTCTCAAGAGGATCTCCGCTTCCTTTCAATAATGGAGGAAGGAATCAGGATCAAAGCAGACGGACACTGCGAGATGCCCTTGCCATTTAAAGAAGGCAGGCCGAATCTGCCAGACAACAGGAAATGTGCAGAGCATCGTCTGAAATGTCTGAGAAGAAGATTTGAAAAGGACAAACAATACCATAAGGACTACGTAACCTTCATGAGTGAAACAATATCTCGCGGAGACGCTGAGAAGGTTTCAATGGAAGACGTCAATAATAACCCTGCTTGGTACATCCCGCACCATGGGGTGTACCACCCACAGAAACCAGGGAAGATAAGAGTCGTGTTTGACTGTTCAGCGAAGTTTGAAGGCGTATCATTGAACGACTATCTGCTTACTGGGCCAGAACTGACGAACAATTTGATTGGCGTTCTCTGCAGATTTCGCAAGGGTCCTGTAGCAGTGATGTGCGATATTGAACGTATGTTCCATCAGTTTCATGTCAGAGCAGAAGACCAGGACTATTTGAGATTCCTCTGGTGGGACGATGGAAACTTTCAAGCCCAACCATCAGTCTATCGTATGCGAGTGCACCTGTTTGGGGCCGCCTCATCGCCGGGCTGTGCAAACTACGGCCTCAAGCACATTGCAGCTCAAGGACAGGGTCGTTTCAGTGAAGCAAGCATCCGCTTTGTTGAAAGGAACTTTTATGTGGATGACGGTCTGACGAGTGTGTCATCGAATGAAGAAGCGATACAGCTAATCAGAGAGGCCAGGCAGCTCTGCAGCGCCGGCAAGCTACGCATTCACAAGTTCATTTCCAATCGTCAAGAGGTACTTGCATCACTTCCCAGTGAAGAGTGCGCAGAAAAGGCAAGACATCAAGACTTAGCCCTGAGTGAGCCACTGATTGAGAGAGCCCTAGGTGTTAAGTGGTGCATCTCTTCAGATCAGTTCCTCTTCAGAGTAGTGGTGAGTGAACGCCCGCTTTCTAGAAGAGGCATCTTGTCAACGGTAGCGTCTGTTTACGACCCACTCGGCTTCGTAGCGCCTTTCATTCTTGTTGGGAAGCAAATACTTCAGCAGATGTGCCGAGAGAAAACCGGATGGGATGAACCACTATCTGATGATCTTCGGTCGCAGTGGGAATCTTGGTTGTTGGACCTACAGAATCTAGCGGACGTTAAGATTCAAAGATGTTATCTCCCAGTAAGCTTCGGAGAAGTCCAAAGACACGAACTCCATCATTTCTCGGACGCGAGTGTCACCGGATATGGAGAATGCACTTACCTAAGAGCAGTTAGTGCAACAGGACAAATCCACTGTTCGCTGGTCATGGGTAAGGCCAGAGTGGCCCCCACGAAGGTCACTACAGTACCAAGACTCGAGCTTTCAGCAGCCGTTGTTGCTGTTCGTACCAGTGATTTGCTCAGAAGGGAGCTGGAGCTAGAAGGAGCTCAGGAAATCTTCTGGACGGACTCAAGAGTCGTACTTGGATATGTTAACAACGAGGCTAGAAGATTCCACGTATTTGTGGCAAATCGCATTCAGCGAATCAAGGAAAGTACAGATCCAAGTCAATGGAGATATGTGGCCTCTGAAGAAAATCCCGCAGACCACGCATCTCGGGGTCTTAAGTCAAAGGAGCTTATTGCTTCCAACTGGTTCACGGGTCCAAGCTTTCTCTGGTGTGACGAGCTTCCCAGTGGAGATATTAAGGTGGGAGAAATCGCAGTCGAAGACCCAGAAGTTCGCAAGGCTTTCGTGTACAAGACATTAACAACAGAAGATTCACTGCTCGATCGCTTCCTTAAGTTCTCCAGCTGGACGAGGCTAGTCCAAGCCATCGCCAGGCTTGTGCGGTGGGTGAAAGAGCTTAAAGGGTTGGTATCCAGAACCAATGAAGCTACAAGTCTCGAAGAGAGAAAGGAGGCAGAACTTACCATCATCGGCATTGTCCAACGAGCAGCCTTCTCAGAGGAAATACAAAATCTTCAATCCAGGAAGGAGATCACAGCTAAGGATAAGACCAGCAAGCTGCACCGACTGGATCCTTTCTTGGATGAACAGAGAATCCTCAGAGTGGGAGGTCGACTTGAACATGCAGCTTTGCATCCTCACATCAAGCATCCAGCACTCTTGCCGAAGTCTAGTCACATATCGACCTTACTGATCAAGCACTATCATCAGCAAGTGCACCACCAAGGGCGTGGCATAACAATGAATGCACTACGAGCAAACGGCATCTGGATAATTGGATGTAATCATGCTGTGTCGTCCTACATTTACAAATGTGTGAACTGTAGAAAATTCAGACGTTCTACAGAAGAACAAAAAATGTCAGATTTACCTCGTGAGCGCATGGAAACAACTCCACCCTTTACTTATTGTGGGATGGACTGTTTCGGGCCTTTCTACGTTAAGGACGGACGGAAAGAGCTGAAACGCTACGGTTTGTTGTTCACTTGTATGTGTTCTCGTGCTGTGCACATTGAACTACTTGATGACATGACGACTGACGCTTTCATTAATGCGCTTCGGACCTTCATCGCTGTACGTGGAAGTGTGCGACAACTCAGATCTGACCAAGGAACCAATTTTATTGGTGCGAAACGTGAGTTCCTGGAAGCTGTGAAGGAAATGAAGCAAGAGAGCTTCAAGCAACTTGGCTGCGAGTTTGTCATGAATCCTCCATCCGCCAGCCATATGGGGGGAGCCTGGGAAAGGCAAATCAGGACAATACGAAGTGTGTTGACATCCATTCTGGATCAGTCCTCCCAAAGACTTGACAGTTCATCTCTGAGAACTTATCTGTATGAAGTCATGGCGATCATAAATAGCCGACCTTTAACAGCACATCTACTCAATGATCCAACTGGACCTCAGCCTCTTACGCCCAATCACATCCTGACGATGAAGTCTTCCATAATCCTGCCACCACCAGGAGAGTTTGTGAAAGAAGACCTCTATCTTCGCAAAAGATGGCGGAGAGTGCAACATCTGGCAAATGAGTTCTGGTTGAGATGGAAAAAAGAGTACCTGTTAAACCTGCAACAGAGACAAAAATGGAACAAGACACATCGGAATGCAAGAGTCAACGATGTAGTCATCATACAAGATGATCTTGCACCACGAAATGAGTGGAAACTCGCCAAGGTCACTGAAGTGTATCCTGGTGAAGATGGTCGTGTGAGGAAGCTTCAAGTGCTTATCAGTGACTCAGCTTTAGATGACCAAGGAAAGCGACTCAACAAGCCGGTCTACCTTGTCAGGCCAATCCACAAGACAGTCACCCTGCTTGAAGCTGAGTAACGCAGCCTTGTTGTCTCACTGCCTCTCCTCACACCAAATATCATAAACATTATCTGAATTATTATTTGAATCTTTATCTTAAGTTCATTAGAGAAATCACCAGTGATTTGGTGGGAGTGTAGCTGCCATCAAAGTCAGTTATACTATTTAAGTTGATTTACATAATTAATAAATAATTGGTGGTTGAAAATATGAACAATTTAAATATTTGTGTTTAAATAGGTGAATATATTTTTGTTGTTTTATTTGGATGTAATTATAACTAAAAAGAGAATGTTGTTGTAGCGGAACCAATGTTCGCTGGTGTCAGTGCTCTCACGTCGTTTTGTGCTGACGCACTTTACCTTCACCATGCTTGAGGTGAGCAGCGGTCGATAAGTCCGGTATGAGAGAAGCAGATGAAAGAAGAAGAATAAAGTGCCCTTAACTCCGTTTAGTTGAGAGGGCCAATGAGGTATGTTGATGTATAATTATTGTTTACATTGTGCTTTGTAACTCGCCCTGCGTTACGTAATTTTAATTGGATGTTTATGTTTTTTGTTTGTTTAGTTCTTACGACATTCGTCGACATGTGGACTTTTATTGAAATTCCTCACCGAAGACAATAAAATGCCTGTGAGAGGAACACCTTGTGTCATGATTGACTGAACGGGAGTTACACTGACGTACATCTACACAACACCATCAGAAACCATCAGTCATTTACATTAAAGCCCCAGTCTGTAACTTATTTGGCTTTTTATTAGCAAAAATCAAACATGTCTTTCATAAATCTGTAAATCCGTAACTTGGCGGCCATGTTGCATGACAACATGACAACACATTGTCACGCCTGTATTGCAGATAGATGCTTGTTTATCTTGTTACATGCAGCGTCTGTTGTCTGTCTGACATCTGCCAGATTTCACGTGAATGCAACATCGAGAATACCGATTCCACTAGATGGAGGGGGATTCCTACATATTACACCTTTAAGAAAAAACAGCGAGAGAGTCGGAGCCTCCAGTCGACCCGAGGGTTTCCCCCTGCACCTGTTCAACACATGTGCTGCCCCCCGCCCCCCTCCCCCTCCTCCCACCGCCCCCCCAGGGAGCCGACGGTGACTCAGCTCTGGCACCGAGGCAGATTCCTCCTCTTAACACAATGCAGCGTCCATATTAATCAGCAGCAAAGTGATTCAGAGTAAACATTTCTTATCACGTCCCTCAGGGCTCACTCATTTTCTGCCTCATTTATTCTCATATATGCAGAATATTATAGAACATTAATAAAGCCAAAACCTTTTTTTTTGCTTTTTTTGCTTCATTCACATATTTGAAGGTGGATTTTTATTTCTTTTTTTACCGAAATGCCAGTTTAGGTTTCATACTTTTCTCCAGCGCTGATGAAGTGGACTTGGGAGTTAACAGATGGTAATTTCGTGCCCAAACACAGTGTAATTAAGACGAAAATAACAGGCTGGGAGAAAGCCGGGGGGTTAATGGTAACCTGGACTTTGAGTCTGATATCAGAAACATTAATAAAATTTGCATTTATCACTTGGAGAGCGTCACAGAGGTCAGACCTGTTCGCTCCCAAGACGACATGCAAATTACAGCTTGTCGGGATCACTGCGGTGAACTCTGAGCTGCTTCTGTCACACAGAGCTCCTCTACACCTGTAATCTGTCCTGATGGAAACGCAGCCGAGTGCAACGTATCGGTCCCACGTCCTCCATCGCCGCACATACACAGCTCTGAAAGGCGTTCATTAGTTTTTTTTATAAATTGTCCACGAAGCTGCCGCCAATTATTGGACGTTAATTACTTATTTAAGAGCTCCTAACTACAACCTGCCGAATCAATGAGTTGATCAGGAACTATGAATGAGTCCTCACACCTCGTTGGTTTAGTCATGAACGCAATAAATCTGTTGGTCGAACAAAACCAGTCGGTTCAATATGAATTTATCAATATAATCTTAGAATTTCTAGACTAAAACTTTATTGGTTAATTGAGAAAATGATCAGCAAATTAACTGGGAATGAAGTTGCAGCTCAAACAGTTTGGCAACTTTTTGTTTGTTGTATGCATTGTATGTATTGTTTAAGATTGAGCAGTAATACTTAAGTTTATATGGTTTATTATTGGCTGACAGCTAATCTGCATCAGTTGTCCCTCTGCAGGCAAATAAAGGAACAATGAAGACATTAACAATACATGACAAAACATTATAAAACCACATGTTGGAGCCACAGATACAATGCAATCCATTCAAAAACAGTGGATATAAATAAATAGTAATCTGAACTACAGTAGATAACAACAATATAATAGTCATAACCGACATAATCTAAAACACCAATGAATAAATCAGACCTAATCTATAACAAATGATACGTATATTTATATCCTAAATTTCATTTCATTCAAGTTTTTGTAATTTTATCACAACTGTTTTATCGTTCTTCCATCCTTGCGTTGAACGACAGATTGAATTGCGCAAATGTAGATATATAGAGATTAAAGAGCTCTTATTGTGAAGGTCTCAAATGATCCAACAGTTTATGGTTGATATATATCTTCCTCTGCTCTCTCCTCCTCATCCCTCCTTCCATTTGAACCTTGTTGACTCTTGACGTCGCTCTAACGCTCCTTTAATCCGCGTCGCTCTCGAGTATTTTCATAGGCTACTGTTTTGTTTTGTTTTTAACGCGCCGTCCGTCCATGTGTAGCCTACTGTACGCGGCTGTGTGTCGGTGACTCCAGTGTTTCTGACAGGTTGCAGTAACAAGGTGTAATTTTGAATCCATTATCAAACTCTTCAAACTGTGCAGCTGAACAGGTAATGATGATAATGATAGTGAGGCTCCGGGGGAGAGAGGGAGAGATTGTAGGTGTTGTAGGAAAAGGAGAGAATAACATATTGAGTTACAGAAAAGGTGTGTGTGTGTGTGTTTGGGGGTGTGTGATGTATAATAGAAAAGTGATGTAAGGTGCAGTTTGGCAGAGGGCACAGGCAGTAAAAGTCTCTCCTAATACCAGTTGTCAGGTTGTTGGGGAAAACTGTCATCGGAGTAGATGTAATGAAAATGACACGGACACGTAGCGAAATCCGTCTTCCGGCTCCGTTTTCTTCCAGCTGCTGCTGCTCACGGACAGATTTCAGACCAACAGCTGGATCTCAGAGCAAACGCACAACTTGACTCAGCTACAGTACGGGAGGCGATTTGGCTGCTGCTGTCATGGAAACCACCAGATAGGCTATCTTATCTGTTATTTATTCACGGCGGTTTTCACAGGAAGGAAACAGGTAGATAAACATGTAAATCGCCTATAAAGAGCACAGTGGGTTCATGATATTAACTGTATGAATAAGAAAATGTAAATTCAAGGCTACAATCTCAACAGTATTCCACAGCTAAACCAGGTCTGATGATGCTAAGCTAACGTAGCCCTCTATTAGCATTAGCTTCAATTCAAGGCTACAATCTCAATCCACAGCTAAACCAGGTCTGATGATGCTAAGCTAACGTAGCCATCTCTTAGCATTAGCTTAAATTCAAGGCTACAATATCAATCCACAGCCGAACCAGGTCTGATGATGCTAAGCTAACGTAGCCCTCTCTTAGCATTAGCTTAAATTCAAGGCTACAATATCAATCCACAGCCGAACCAGGTCTGATGATGCTAAGCTAACGTAGCCCTCTCTTAGCATTAGCTTAAATTCAAGGCTACAATCTCAACAGTATTCCACAGCTAAACCAGACTGATGATGCTAAGCTAACGTAGCCCTCTCTTAGCATTAGCTTAAATTCAAGGCTAAAATTTCAATCCACAGCAACCAGGTCTGATGATGCTAAGCTAACGTAGCCATCTCTTAGTAGCCTATCAGCTTCATATTTATTAGACAGAAACAACAGTGTTATCCGTGCTTGATCTAACTAAAGCTACATTTGTGTATTTAGCACAGTGGCTGTCTTTTACACGTCCCAACTCTGATTCTTTACCTGTTTGCATGTTCTATTAGAAGAGCCAAGTTAGCCAACTGAGCTACGCAGCTAAACAGCATGAAATATGGTCTGTCTGTTTAGATTAAAGGCGCATTTGGCAGATTATTCGATTTAAAGTTCCACATATGAAGGAGGCCTGAATCCGACCTGACAACATCCGATTCAAATGAAATCTCACTCCACTGACCAGACAGGCACAAGTAAACAACAACATGCGTGGGAGTGACTGTGCTGTGTTTTCATATTCTTGAGCAGTGAAAATCAGACCAATACTGGATTAAAGGGATAGTTCACCCAAAATTAAAATTTCATTATCTACTCGCCCTCGTGTCGACTAAGGGCTGGGAGAAGTTTCAGAGTCCTCCGTGGCTTCTCTGAGTCACAGGACGTAGCAGTGCATGTCCATATAACGGTTGCAAATGGACACCAACTGTCTTCGTAACAAAAAGACACACCAAAAAACATCCAAACACCTCCATGCTGCTCGTATGTAATGTCCGTCTTGTATTGAAGCCCCAACATTAGAAATTCAAAATGATTGCATGGTGTTTTTACGGGTTGTTCGTTCCTCAGGTGACTGACTTTTTTGGTTAATTTTGGTGAAAAAGCATTTAATTGGTGTGTAATCGATAGTGCGAAGAGGATTTCAAGCAACTCAGTACAAAAATGCTCCAACTCTACCTTTAAGTTGACTTCCCTCCCCCTCCCCCTCCTGCTTCCAGCTACTGAGCATCTCAGATTTGAAATGAATGAAACTTAATTATTTTTCATGCTTAATTATTCCCACACCATTTTTTTTTTTTTTATCTTGTAAGAGCATTGTGTTTGTTCAGGCCGGGCACTGTTCTACATAAAACCAGGGCATGATTTACAGAAGGAAAAAAAAAAGTGGCATTAAATTAGAAATCCTTTGATCTATTTTTAATTTTATACATATAATGGTTGATATGCTTGTGTCTGCTGCTCTGTGTGTTTGATGCTCGTCCTTTAGCTGCAGGGCCATCGGCGCGTGTGAGATGGTTAAACATGGACCTGCTTCTCTTTTTATTATCTGATGCATTGAAATATTGAATAAAAAAAAGCGCATCCACAGCTCTAACTGTTGGCATTTATCTGACACTCTTAACCAGAGCCCAGTACCTGTGTGTTTTCATCCAAGTGTTTTATGCAAATCGTGACATATTCAATTTGCAATGCTGAATAGAAACAGTAAGTTTCAACAAAAGGAGAAAAAGGAAGAAAAAAAAGAAAAAAAATCCTCACTCACTAAAAAAAAAACACTTTTATGCTCGTCTTAGTCAGAGAGAGCGAGAGGGAGCGATTTCTTTTCTTTTTTTTCTTTTTTTTCATTTCATCCAGAGAGAAATTATGCAATAGTGATGGGAATGCATTTGTTGAATAAATTATGACCTTGGGATGTTTGCAGCCTAATGTTGTCTGAAAAATATCCTCCTCTGCAGCAGCAGCAGCAGCAGCAGCACCCCGGCTCCTTCACATACAGTTAATACAAGAACCTGCTCATGTTGGGCTCCTCTTATTTATTTATTTATTTATTTATTTATTTTCTTCTTCTTTTTGGTAGCGGAGCAGTGTGATGTTATAATCAAACAGCTGTTGCGTTACCACGTGTGAGTCACAGTTCTCCATCTTCTCTCTGCTGCTAATTACGTATCAAAAAAAACACATTTGTGCATAAATTTGTCGTCGTTTTCCTCGACTTTAACGAGGTGCTGCTGTGCGGGTGGGCCGATCGCCGACGCTCTATTTTAAGCTTCCGCCGTCAGGTTCTTCTTCTTCTTTATCGGCTCTCCAGAACCACAGCCCGTCGTCGTCGTTGTCGTCATAGCGCCGCCGCCGTCGGTCCTCCTTTTCTTCTGGCGTCAAGATGATTGCGTGTGACATTTAATCTCTGCACTCCACGAACAAGGCCGGACTCTGTTAATGACACTTGCATATGGATGAGCCATCACTGACAATCAACAGGGCAAATACAAGAGGACAGTCTGGCTGGCTGGACGCATACAAACACACACACACATCTACACACACATAAACACACACACACATGCAAGGGTATAGCACTAATATATCACAAGCTGTAGGTATTTTTGTTGCCATGTGAGGATGATCTATGGATGCTCCAACAGTGATGGCAGTTGTAATCTGAAGCTGCAGACATGTAGGAGGCGTGTGCATGTGTGCGTGGGTGCACAAGTGTGTATGTGTGTGCATGTGTTGTAATCTTTGTTTATCTGTGTGCTGCAGATCACGTGTCGGTCGGAGGAATGGGTGACAGTTTCTATGAGTACCTGCTGAAGGCCTGGCTGATGTCTGACAAGACTGATGAGGAAGGAAAGAAGATGTACTACGACGCCCTGCAGGTAACACACACATGCATGCACACACACACACACACACACACACAGACACACACTGACAGTGGTTGAGGTGACTTTGACTCTTGGCTGTTGGAGTTTATATAAGTACATTTCATCCATCGACAAAACTAAACATAATAAGTATAAAAGAATAAGGATAAGAATAAAAATTTCCAACATAAAATCTCAAATCCTCACGGAAAAAAGCAGAAAGAAGAGTCGCCTCACACGATCTTCGTCTCTTTCACAAGACGTTAATTAACAAAAAGCAAATAAATCAGTCACATTTAAATGAAAATAGCTGCAGGCCGACGCACCGCTCCCATCAGATCCCAGGTTACAGCTTGTTTTATCCTCACAAAACGATTTACTTGTCATAACAAAACACAACAAAACTTCATTTATTTCCATTTGCTGCAAAGAGAAGTGTCATTTTTTATTTTTATGTGTATATATGTTAATGAAAATAAAACTTTAGATTCCACATCTCCACTGTGCCAACTCTAGGTTAATCCCCTCTGTGTTTATTATTCATCAATCTATTTCATCTTGGCAGAGAAGAAAGTTTAGAGTTAGCAGGACGTTTGGCCGTGCCAGCGCCTGCAGCGCTAATGTGAATAGAAAACTTAAAGACTTATATATTTATATTTATATATATATATTGAATATTTTTCCATTGCTTGTGAGTGCAGTGAAAACTATAAGTGCTGAAATGGTGATCAGCCATATCCAATTTTAAAAGTTTGCCACATACCAGTGGAGCGAGATATTATTTGTTAGATGCTACTGAGTTTAGAAGTTGTGTTATTGCTCTGTGGGTTATTTTTCATAAACTTTCACTACATTAGCAACTGTATCGCCTCTAAAACTGTGACATCAGGCTTTTCAACGCCGGTTTAAAAATTTTTATTGTGAGAATGAAAACTTTTAATGCAGACGATATAAAGGTTTTAATAGCTTCTCGTTTAGCTCGTTTGCGGCCGTTGCCGTGGCTGCGCTAACCCCAGAAGAAATCATCATTTTCTCACCTATCTGCAGGTCCTTAAATGCACCATCTGTGAAAGTTGTAAAACCAAAACCCGCCTCGGCTGCGACATCACACACACCGCTGAGCTCAGTGGGTTGTAATTTCCAATCTGTTGCACCTCTCGGTCCAGCGACCGGCGATGATGTCACTCTGTTATGTTTTTTTGTTTTTTTTATTCCAATTATTATGTGAAAACTTAAACACTAACCTGGGGAAAAAAATAAATAAATAAAATAGTGCATCTGTGGGAGCTCCTGCAGCTTTGACCTCCAGTTTGAACTCATGGTCATTGAATGGATGGAGGGTTTTGAACTCAGTGTTTACAGATGGATTTTCCCTGCAGGGTTTTTATCCCAGGTCGGCTCCTCTCAGTCATAATAAACGACTGCTGGAGACCGGACAACAAACATGAGGTCATCTTCAGATATGGAGGAGGGGTCTGGTCTCTCTTCTGTGTTTATTTATTTCTCCCTGCAGGGAATGCTGCAGGAATCCAACCACACCCCTAACCTTGAATGTTGACATGCGATGTAACAAGAGAAATCATTGAAATGTATGTTTTATGGACCGATTTGTGACTGTTTTAAGTCCTGTTGTCCTTCCGGGTCAAATTGATCCAATCTGGTCACTTCCTCCACCCTTCCTTCTTTTCACAATCATTTTTCCTTCCCTTCATCCTTATTTCTTCTTCCTTCCTCTTTTGATCCAGTTGACCAGGTCTGTTCCCTCCCTCCTCCATCTTTCTTTCCTTCCCTTTTCCCTACCTTCTTTCCACAATCCTTTTTGCCTTCCTTCCTTCCTTCCTTCCTTCCTTCCTTCTTCCTTACTTCTTCCTTCTTTTTTGACCCAGTCTGTTCCCTCCTTCCATCTTTCTTTCCTTCCTTTTCCCTTCCTTCTTTCCGCCCATTGTTCCCTTTGTCCTTCCTTCCTTCTTTCTTTCCCTTCATCCTTCCTTTCTTCCTTCTATCCCTTTATCCTTCCTTCTTTCTTCCCCTTCGTCCTTCCTTCCTTCAATCCCTTTATCCTCCTTTCTTCCCTTCCTTCCTTCCTTCTATCCCTTTATCCTTCCTTCCTTCTTTCCCTTTGTCCTTCCTTCTTTCCTTCCTTCCTTCTTTCCCTCTGTCCCTCTGTCCTTCCTTCCTTCTATCCCTTTATCCTTCCTGACTTCTTTCCTTTTGTCCTTCCTTCTTTCCTTCCTTCCTTCTTTCCCTTTGTCCTTCCTACCTTCCTTCTTTCCTTGACCCAGGAGGACAGCAGGAAGGTTAAATCCCAAATTTGGGGTATTTCCTGATTTTTTTTCCTGGTGGTGAGTTTGAGCAGATGGGAGGAGGCAGGAGTGCTACACACATTTGTATAGGAGTGACATGGGAGCAGCTGAACGTAGTAACACAAACACAACACAACCGGCCTCCTAAAGAGAAGATACAGTATAGACCCTCACACTCCAGCAGACAAAACTGTCAGCTGAGACCGCCGTGACTGCAAATGTGTTTCTGTAACACACCAGGGAGCAAATATAATACATGCAGCCTAAAATACAGAATTAAACTCGCAGGGGTACTTTACCCATAATCCCTCTGGATCTTCAAGGATGATGTATTTGTCAGAGAGAGAGGGGGCGGGGGGTGGAACAGGGTGAACGTGTGAGTCACAGCGGGGAAATGAAACGATAACACCGTCGTCCTTCCTGGTTCTGTCAAATCTGGGCCGAGTTAAAGGGTCAGCACGCTCAAAATAGATAAATATATGAAAACTGAGGCTGTTGGAGTTTTAATGTGATGATGTTGATGAACGCTAATTCCTTTTAAAGCGTGATTCTTTTATCTCTGCCTTCAGTTAGTTAAAACAATCTCTGCTGATTATGTTATATAATGATCTATATTTTTGTGCAGAAGCTCTGGTTTATTAATTGTGTTCATTTATTAAACATTTGTCTTAAGAAATATCTTTAAAACATCATTATTCTGGATGTAGCTTCATAAACCAAGAGCCATTAACTCTGATTAACACGTTAAATAAGATCATTTCTATAAAATTAGAAGCAGGTACAGTTGTAGTTCCTTCATAGACTGAAGAGTATTATTAAAAATGAAATGAAACAGTTTTCTCATCGCACCCCGCCCCCGTCTCTCTTCTTTGTTCCTCCCAGGCCATAGAAACCAACCTGATAAGGAAGTCGAGCAGCGGGCTGACCTACATAGCCGAGTGGAAGGGGGGGCTGCTGGAGCACAAGATGGGTCACCTGACCTGTTTCGCAGGTGGCATGATCGCCCTCGGTGCCGACGGGGCGCCCGGCGACAAGACGGGCCACCAGATGGAGCAGGCCGCCGAGATCGCCCGGACCTGTCACGAGTCCTACGCCAGGACGGGTAAACACACACACACACACACAAATACACAAACAGCTTGATTTAGCTATTTCATTTTACATTTAGTATTTTCACGACTCAACTGCAGCTTAAAGTTTGGTTTTAATTTCCAATTTGTTTCTGAGTTATTAAAACTTTTTCATTATTTCTATTAAATTAAAGTGTTTATTCAGTGGGAAACAGCCTGAGCCTTGTTTTCATTCTCAGGATCAGCTGCTGTGCAAAAAAATAAAACACCGGGAAGGAAATATGTCTTTTTATTGGTCATATTTATACTATTTATTTATAATGAAAGGTGTCGTTATTTACTTAAATGAATGGAGCATCAGGTTTCTGAATGCTGTCCATGCATTCGTCAGTTTTTTTAAGCAGCAAAGTCCAATTAATGAGATTTGAAGTGGTTGAAAAGTAATTTAGAAGTTTATTATAATCAGCACCGTATGTCGGCACTCTCTTATTTTTATTTTTTTCATATCTGTAATCAAATAATTGTATTTTTCTCCTTTTTAATTTCATCTCTCCCTCCTCTCACATTGTGAGTCGAGCAGCTGGAAAACACCAGAGGCTTCTATTGTAAAATATGCTGCAGCCGTTTGTTTCTCTACATCCAGTGTGTCCTTCATCATATCCTCCTCCTCCTCCTCTTTTTTTTTTTTTCTTGTGCAGCGTTGAAGCTGGGACCAGAGGCGTTTCGTTTCGACGGCGGCGTGGAGGCCATCGCCACCCGCCAGAACGAGAAGTACTTCATCCTCCGCCCCGAGGTGATCGAGACCTACATGTACATGTGGAGGTTCACCCACGACCCCAAATACAGAGAGTGGGGCTGGGAGGCTGTTCAGGTAAAAAAAAACAACATGTTTTTATTCCTCTACAAAGGTTGCGCCTGGAGTTTTTTTCCCAAAAATAAACACTAGATTTATACAAATGAATGATCTCTTAAAGTCTGTGTTTCTCTCCAGCCAATGACGGAGCTCAGGTGAAGCTCAGGTGCAGCAGAGTAGGAGGCTCAGGACTGTTAGCCGCACTAGCTGTCTCTGATGCTAACGAGTGCTAGCGCGTCTCTCTCTCTCAGCAGCAGCAGTCAGGACCGCAAAGAAAAACAAATACAGTCTGAGTGAAGCGTTGGAGCGGTGGAAACTAAAGCCTCGACTGGTAACAAGAATGAGGGCCGTTGTGGGGAGCTAGCTCGATGCTAACTTCGGCTAACGGTTAGCATCCGCTGCTAACACCGTCTTCCCAGCTCACCACAATGGGATAACAACATAACACGGAGGTTTCCGGAAACTAAAGCCTCGACTGGTAACATGAATGAAGGCCATTGTGGGGAGCATAATAAACTGCAAAACAAGCAAATACTTCGGTTATTAATGACATAAAGACCTAACGTTCATTCTGCATCTAGCCGCTAACACCGTCTTCCCAGCTCACCACAATGGGATAACAACATAACACGGAGGCTCCCGGTGTTGGCGAAGGGTCGGCTATCACCCCACGGCTCCAGCGCTTCTTTCGGACTGTATTTCCTTTCCTTTGCGGTCTTGACACCTGCTGCTGTTTGGGGCAGGAGGCTACACAGCTTAGCCCGAGAGTGTTTTGTTCACAAACTGCAATGAACAAAACTCCAGACTCTGCCTTTCACGTTTAATTTCACTTTCAAAGGATTTGAGCAGATGAGAGGTTTTATTTCCGGCAAAAAAAAAACGTGAATTAACTGTAGCTTTTTCAAAATAACACCAAACAGATCAGGGCAGGGAGTTAACAGAGGGTCGATTTATTTAACTTGTTTGTTTTAAAAAAACATATTTTTAGCTAAAATAACCGACCCCTGGAGGTTTAGTGATATTTTTAATCACACACAAAGAGGCTGATTGATGTTGCCACTCAGCAACGCCCTGCTCTGTCTGCGTTTCTTCCTGTTGTCGCTCTTTGTGACACCGCTCTCCTCCTCCTCCTCCTCCTCCTCCTCCTCTTCCTCCTCCAGGCCCTGGAGCAGCACTGCAGATTAGAAGGAGGCTACAGCGGCATCAGAGACGTCTACGCCTCCACTCCGAACCACGACGACGTACAGCAGAGCTTCTACTTGGCAGAGACGCTCAAGTAAGACGCACACACACAAACACAAACACACACACACTCTTACACTTCACGTTTGTCCTGTTATGATTGTGCTGTCATTGCATTTTATGGAGGGACCGGAGCTCTACATCCCCCAAAATGACTCAGATGTCAAAGTCGGACAAGCCCACACACACACGCAACCACAACCACAGGCGAAAACACAAAACACAATGTTGTCATTCATTCAGACAAAAGGTCATTGTTGAGGTCACTGCTCCGCTCAGTCACATATTTGGTGAATCAGAGTTTTTGGTCTCTGATGTAAAAACGGACACAAAGTTAGAATAACAAACGACTCAGAGAGTAAAAACTGAATGAAGAATAAAAAAGAGGTTTTAAATAATCCAGACGTTTCAGCCCGTAAAGCTCCATATTTGATGCTTTTATTTGAAGTGTTGATCTGTAACAAGATCAGTTTGTGTGCTTGAGGAATCAAAAACCATCTCAGTGTAGTTTTCCATCTCGTCCTTTCTCAGCTTCTCTCTGGAGCTTCTAGAAACAACAGGTCGGTGTCAGCCAATCAGAGGAGAGGAGGCTCTGAGCCTGTTGTCTGATTGGCCAATGTGATCCAATATAAAATTTCAAAGCAGATTTCAGAATAAAACACTCAGAGGAAACCAAATCCTTGAAAAAAGTTGTTAGATGGATGTCTGGGTCCAGGCGGTGAGGGGGCGGGGCTTTGTTGTGACATCACAAAGTGACAGGAAGTCCTGACGGCTGGTTTTAAGGCTCAGTTTCTGAATACAGGCTGTGTGCATTTCTCTGTGGACTGAGGCTTTGATACTTTCACAGTATTAATAAAGAACTTAGAGCTGCTTTATTATCACACTACACATGGACATCTACCTTTATACTGTATGGAGCTTTAACACAAACATCTACCTTTATACCGTATGGGATATTTAATCACTTGGCCATCTCATATCTGATTGGTACCAAAATCATTCCAGTGTCTCTGTAGCTCTTTCCTTCCATTTTCAAACTCTAAAGAACCATTTTATGTTCATATATCTTCATCTTTGGTTTGAAGCTGTTGACATTTTGAGGCCAAATCAGTACTTTTGAAGAGCAGCAGTTCCCAACCTGTGAGTCAGGATCCTTTAATCCAGTTTCAAGAGGCTGTAGCTGGTTTGTGGGAAGATAAAATATGAAGACAAAACACATATCCAGTAAACTCCTCAACCACTGGGACTCCTCAACATCAGTTTGTTCCACTGGGATGTAAACTGAAGCAATAGAGGAATATTTCAACATCAATAGTCGGTCACATGTTCAACATGAGCACAGCTGGGACTAGATCCATATTTGTGGCTCCTCTAAATGATCGGTTGTGTCTTTGCAGCATAGAAATCTGTCAATACGAGTTGAGGAAATACACACACTGTGAAAATGCTGCAGTGTTTCTTTACAGCCGATTCACTGTCATTTAACACACATTTTTATATCCATACTTATATAGATGTCGACATAAAAACGTCTCTAAACTCAGGGCGTGTTCTCGGTCGTCAGCCAGATGTTTCCACAGACTGTAAAGCTGATGTGTTGACGTGCTCAGAGGTCACTTTCTCTCTAACTTTCCTGAACGGTTTCCACCTCGTCGCCTCGTTGCAGCTCAAATAAAGGAAGTCGGGGGGTGTGAAGAACAGCACATGTCCCAACGGGCAGCTACAACGTCTCACTTCCTCTTATTAGTCACTAAAGATTTTTACCAAACTGCCCCCTCGTGCACATCTTGTGTGTGTGTGGCCACAAATGTGTGTAGTGTAGTAATGTGTGGAGGCTGATAGGACTTTCCCCCTCAGATGGTTTTTCTATGTATGTTTGTGTGTTTGTGTGTCTCTATCAATGCAAATGAGAAAATAATGAAGGAAATTCAATGGTAATACGCTGCACGGCGAAATCTGATCAATACTTTTCACATGTTGAACAAATTTAATCAGCCAATCAGGTCAAATCAGACCTTAAGGGTTCTTCAATAACACTTATATCACATTAACTAGTTAATTTCAAAGCAATCACCAAACTAATTTTCCATTAGTTGATTGATATTTATGTATCTGTATGATATTGTCGTCGTTATCCCATAATCACATCCTAATGAACACAGCAGCAGCAGCAGCTCAGACTTTATTACATGATGAGCTGATGAACTTTCTATCTATTGACTCATTCATAACAGCTGGTTGTCGTGGTAACCGCATCTGGTCATCCTGCTGATGAGCTGCTGTTTAATATTAATATAAATGCTAATCATGTCAATGAAATAAACCTGGTTAACTGTGTGTGACAACATGAACCAGGTTTGTAGGTTTGTTCTGGTGGATAGTTTCTTGAAGAAGGAGTGAAACCTTCCTCCAGATTTATCGTCCTCTCCGTTGTTTTTGTTTTGTTTTTTATTTCCATTCATATTTTTATTGCCTCTCTTTTTCTCCCTCTCTCCTGCGTCCTCGTCTTCTTATTCGTCTGTCATTTTTTCCCCTCCACACCAGACAGCTGTTGACAGGAAGTCAAGGTTAAGCTAACGGAGGCCGACGGGGGCGAGGTGCCAACAGTTCAGTTAGTTTATTTATTTTTATATAGGCTGTAAATTTTACCTGAGTTTCTGATTAACACACACACACACACACACACACAAAAGTCTGGATTTGTGGTGTTGTAAAGGCGCTCAGGCTCTGTATATAACCTCTATATACAGAGGTTATAGTGAAGTTGCTGCTGTAACAAGCACCTGTTCAAATCCCCCTGGTGGCCCTCTGCTGTCTCTTTCTGACTAACCTATCAATTAAAAATGCTTTAAAAAATATTTAAAAAATACTTAAAAGAAGAGGAAGAAGTCTGGATTCGTCATTCAGATCAATATAATTTTTTTTAGTCCTGTTTACGTCCATTATTAAAGTCAAATATGATTTTAGATCTAATTTTTCTTAGTTTTGATTAAAAAAATTCATCACAAAAAGAAAAGAAAACATCTCATCTAATACTAAAACCCTCCGACAGACAACTATAAAAAAAATAACTATGAGAGTAATTGACCTCACAGTGATTACCTCATCAGTCATACGGCGTGACATCAGAGGCCGACCTCACCGGACACAGAGAATATCAATCCCATTTAGCAGCGAGCTCATAAATCTGATCCCTCAAACGTTACTCAGGGATCTTGGCATTGTGCGGAGCCACTTCCAGGATTCATCTCTCTCTCTCTCCACCACCGCCGCCGCCGCCACTGCCGCCAAGGACACGGCCGCACTTCAACATGGCCGCTGCCCTCAATCACTGGTAGACTCTCTGTGGAGGGTGAAGGCCTCGTGGACAAACTGCTCCTCTGCTGACGCCTTTTTTCTGAGGTTCTCGCTGCTCTTCCGTTGTATTTTCTGAATTTTCTACTTTTCTTTTTTAATATAACTTGGGATTTATTCACATTTCTCTCATAACGTCCACAGTTTTGAGGTCATGAGGCCTGATACCAGCACAACAACACTGACAACTTTGTGTTACTAAACCTCCAGTGCTACCAAAATAATATATTTTACCATGTTGTATCTTGAATCTGATGCATCACTTTGTCTTTATTACCCAGGATTCCTACATGACCTGAGGCAATAGTCAAAATGAGACAAATAAGACTTTTTCTTTTTTTAATCCCACTAATGGGAAATTCACTTGTAACTGTAGCAGAGAAGAAGAACAGGACAGGTAAAGAAAGTAAGGAATAAAATATAAAGACATTCACTATGTATCAATAAATTTGAACAGAAAATATGTACCGCTATGTAAATAGTCAAATTCTGAAAATAACATCAGAATGATCCTATTTTCACTGGATCATCAGGTTTAAATGATAGTTTATGATGTCATCAAAGGTGAATGATCCTGGACCTTCACTACAACTTCACAAAAACTCCTGTCTTCTTCCTCTCACCCTCTGTTTGTTTGTATTTTCATTTTTCTTGGGTTTCATAAGATCTGACGACACCGAGCAGCAGAATTTAATCACTTCTTGTTTCATAAACTGGTGTGAAGCTGAGCCGCACCCATCACTCACTCACTTCTCACTCCTCACCCTCTGTTCCACATCTGTTTCATCAGTCTTTTGGCAGCGGCCACCGGTAAATATTGCAAAAGCTGAACACAACTCCCAAATAATCTCAAAAAACACCGACGATGAATCCCATAACGAGTCACCTTTTAAAACGGAGACAGCAGTGGAGCTGTGTTTATGTAATCAAAACATTATTTCCCCTCCAGATTTCATTGGAAGTGTTTTTTGGTTTTTAATTCATGTCACTTCTGTCGTGCTGCAAGAAAACAGACAATAATCAGGTGGAACAGCAGATTTATAACTGAGACTTCGTTCTGAATCGTTTACATGTTTTTGAGTTTGAGTAAAGGAAATAACTTGGCGTCCATTTACAAGCTTCCCACTGCATGGTGGGTGGAGTCTACTCCCATATATTCAGCTGCGGTAACATTCAACTCTTATTTTGGCGGGGTCTCTATCATGACTGAGCCTGATGCAGTTATTTATGTTTCATATTTTCTCTTTAGACTATTTATGAGCATGTTGTTGGACCGGTGTTACAGACACAAGGCCGACGTGAGCTGAGTAAACACATGTCACACAACTGGTTTTTCATCGTAGTGAAGCGTGGAATGTGTGAACAGTGACTCAGCAAATGTAGGAACAGTTAATACAGTGAATAAAGGTGGAAATCCTTCGTTTGTGCTGCAGATTTAAATGATCAGAGGTCAGAGAGTTGGTGAAAATGAAGAATTTGTCTATTTAAAGAGGAACACTGGATTTTATTATATTAAATATTATAATATTGTATTTAAACTTCACTAAAGTCTGTCTAGCACACCTCTGTGGCCTGAGACCTGTACAGTTGAATGGCATTGTGGGTAATGTAGGCACCAGGTTGTGTGCAAGCAAGGAGACGGATCGGTTTGCTTCTGCTGCAACGATTCTCATGTTATTTTGTAAACTGTCTGTGCATCATGAATCTGACTCGGTAATATGAAGCAAATCTAAATCACGACTCAGCTCTTGTTCAGCTTTTCTTCTTCTTTGCTCAGTGACTTTGCAGTTTGAACAGATATCGCTGTGAGATGTCAACTTCCAGTTTTGGGCAAAGCACTAGAAGGTTTCAATGTCTCACTTGAGCCAGACTGCTCCCTGTGTGCGATGTAAGACAGTAAAACCCAACAAAGAATGGGTTGAGTTAAATTTAAAGGGGACGTATTATGGAAATATCATTTTTTGAAGGCGCTTTAACATATATTTAGGTGTTTGTCTTGCCTTGTGCCTTGCTAATGTGCAGACTTGCTAGGTTGAAATCCATGTGGTTTTACCAGCTGTTCCCTCAGTTGTCTTCTAGTGATGTAACTAGCTTTCAAATTTGCATAACTCCACCCCTACCTGGTACCAGTAGAAGGGGGCGGGGCAAGCAGTGGCTCATTTGCATTTAAAGGGACAGGCACTGAAACCAGCCGTTCTGAACAGGGCTGTTTTGAGAGGATGAAAAGAGCTGTGATGTTTGATCCTTGAGGTATTTTGACCAAAGCATGTCACAGACATGTCTTGAAGACACCTGGGAACTATTTTAATTTGTGGAAAAGGAGCAGAATATGTCTCCTTTAAGGTCCTGAAAATGGTGATAGGAAACCATCCACAGTGCTTTTTGGTACAATGTACTTCTACATTCCTAACTCTCCTGGTTTTGTCCCCTCCAGGTACCTGTACCTGCTCTTCTCCGACGACGACCACCTACCGTTCGAGCACTGGGTCTTCAACACCGAGGCTCACCCTCTGCCCATCATCAAGAAGGACAAAACAGACAGACCCAACGAGGTGGAGTAGTGGACCGTCCTGGGCCCACGACGTCCCAACCAAACCACCACCTCCACCACCCAAACCCCCTAAAACCCCACCCCTGAAAAAAAAACAAAAAACAAAACAAGTGCGAGAACCTCTGATCCTGTAGACCTGAGCCTCCAGCTGTCTGTCTGAAACAGTTTAGCCATGTGGAGTCCCCAGTGGTTTTACAGATGCCTCTTGATGATCGGATATTTTTCTTTCTTTTTTTTTTTTTACTTTTTATTTCCAGCGGGATCAGAACTGAACTGACGCCCTGTTGGAGGCGCTGTAGAGTCCAGCTCTGTTTTTGTTTTTTTGTTCTGTTGATGTTCATTCAGCTCTGGTTGAATCCAGACGCTGACGTGGACCGACGTGTTTGTTTGTTCGCTGCTGGATGATGATGATGATGATGATGATGATGTAATAACTCGTCAAAAGTGTCACAGACTGTCCCTCCACTGCGAGGGCAACGATAGATTAATATAGAAGTGGTACTTTCTGAAGTTGTTATTATTGTTATTATTATTACTAGAGGACAATCTGATGATGTTCTGGAGAACAACGATGGACCTGAACCAGTCGTCTCTTCCTGACGTCGGACATCGTTGACCACCCGGTCTTTGGGCGCAAAGAAAACAAAAAACAAAACAAAAAAAAAAACACCCCAGAAAACAACTCCGAGCTCTGGTCTGAGGATCAGGAGGTCGACTTGATCGAGCTGGAGGAGGCTCCGTTCACTTCACACGCATCGTCTTCTCCGTCTGCTGTACCGCTTTAATCTCCGAATGGGAACCGGTTGTTGTTTTTTTTTGTTCTTGTGCCAACACTGGTGCCGTCGCCGCTGCTGCTGCTGCTGCCGCCGCCGCCGCCGCCAGACGTGTGGTCGTCTCTGTGGGAGTTAAAGAAAAGACGCAGCACAACCCGAGCCTCGTTTTCTAGATCTTCTGCTTCTCCTCCGTCACCTGACTTCTTCTTCTTCTCCACCTTTCCTTCCTTCCTTTCACTTCCTCCCCAGGACGTTTACACAAAGCTCTTCTTCTCCTTCGTTGTGTATCTTTGTCTTTTTTTTTTGGATTCTCTCTTTATTTCTCTTTCTCACATTCCCACCAGTGTTTGACCGATACAGGTGTTTCAGAGGATTGTCTGTCTGTTTTTCGCCCACAATTCATTTTAAGTTTTTAATCAGCTGGAAAAATCCTGCAGTACTGTGCACTTTTCTGGAGCTTTCACCCACATCTTGCAGCCTTCCTCCATCGCTGAGGAGCACGCGGAGTGGTTGAAAGCTCTGGGAAGAAGCCTGGAAGTGTTTGTTTGGTTGGATTGTGGGTCAATGAAATGAAGAACGTTAGGTCTCAAAAGCCCAACAGGCTCCTAATGAACCTTGAAATCTGAAGATCCAGAGAAGCTAATCGATGGATCACATGAGAGGAACCTGATCGATCAGGTGACAGTAAATCATGGCTCAGTAAACCTCTGTATCGGTCAGACCGCATCATGTTGCTTCTTCTCGTCTCCATCGTCCAGACTGTAGGATCTTCTCTCCTCTGTGAGGAGACGCAGACTCACGACTTCGCTTTTGTGTTTCACCTTCACACACAAACACACACGCACACCGTCACAGGAAGCCATAGTGATTGAACACAGCTTTACCATCGTGTCATTAGGACCTCAGCTCCCTTCGCCCTGGTGGTTTGAAACTGACACAGACCATATAATGTTCCTGTTTTTGTTTTGTTTTTTTTGTTTTTATCCTACTGATCAGACTCTCTCTCACCTGATCCTTCAGTCGGGGTTTTAATCCAGATTAAAATCCCATGTAGCCAGATTAACTCCGGTTTAGTCTTCGATCTAGTGCCTTCGCTGTTGACGACAGGAGGAGTCGGAGGGAGAGACGCGCTCACGCAAACACAAGAAACCAGGAGAGATTTAAACGACTTTGTAGCTTTAAAGTTAAAAGTTCCCCCACGCCTGGTGATGATGAGGATTAAACCAAAACTAGACACGGATTAAAGGACAAAGTTTTACATTTTAATCACATCCAGTGAAACTCTGGCTGGAAAATTTACCCAAGAGTTGGTGAAAACGAGTGAGAGATCGCAAATAAAGAGATTAAAGACTTCAATAACAAGTCTAAAGAGCGCTCACACACGTTGGATCAACTCTTCACAGTCATTTCATGGTGTGAGACCAGTAAAAGTCCCAGTCACAGCTCAGAGAAGTGCTTGACGACACTGACATCTAGTGGTGAGAGCCTCCTATTACACAACCTGATGTAAATACATATAAATATAGACTCAGTGGATCATGACAGGTGTTGTTTGCAAAGAGAAAGTGTACAAACTCTTTCAGTGATTTAATTCATGTCTCTTGGGTTTAGATGTGTGACTCATCAACTTTGCAGTTGTTCATTAGTTTGAGTCGTTATCCGGGATCGTGACGAGGCTGCGTTCAAACCTCCTGCTCCTTTCAAATGAGCTTTAAGTAGACGAAAGTGTCACTGGGAGATCTGACAGATGGAGAGTCATTGAGAAGTTCAATCATCATCAACAATAACAACAACAACAACAGCAACGGCGTCGCTGCGGAAAATAAGTGGATTCATTTAACTCGGTCGTCTGACAAACGTTCAGTCACTTTACAGCAGCACATAAAAGAAAATTAACATTTTCTTTATATGTTGTTGGGTTTTTTTGTTTGTTTTTTCTTGTTTCAGCCTCTGTGTTTTTGTTTTTTATCAAAAATCACCAAAACAAATACATACAGTATATGAAACATATTCAAACACACTGACCACACAGTCAAGGAGTTGTAAAGCTAATGCTAATGCTAACGCTAATGCTAATGCTACACAGTCGTAACAAGCAGGTTAAGGTTTTTGGGTTGGATCCGGTGTTTTCTAATCCAATTAGATCCCAGATTTGATTAGAAATTTCAAAATAAAATGACCAAAACTGCTACGTTTCCTAAACTTATATGATTTCTTTTAAAAATATAAAGACCAAAAACAGTGAGAGCCTCCAACCGACGCGCACCTACCAGTCAGCAGACAGTGTTGATGTGTTGAGACGACGGCGGCGTCCTCGTGTTTGATCGGCTCTGATCCTTAGACTTTGCGTTCAGAGGCATTTATTCTGTTTTCCATGTGATGATGTGTTGTACTGAATGATTTCTTTCTTCTTCTTTTTTTTGCTGATTGTGTTAATTTATTCCGTAGTAGTGAACATAAAGGACTCGGGAGGTGTCGGGATCTGACCCCCAGGTGGCGCTTTGAGTATGAATCATGTTACCGACCAATAATTTACAGCATTTTTTATTTTTATTATTATTATTAAATGGTACCGGTGAAGAAATGACCACCTGGGAGTCAGAGGAGCCGTTAACGCCTCGCAGGAAGCCAGGAGCTGTATGAATGTACCATCCAATGTGAAGTGAAGATTATTTTTTATGCTCTATGTCTTTGTTTTGTTCACGTCTTGTTGTGTTTTTTTTTTTTTAATTTTTGTTTCCTTCTTTTCATCTCGTTAAAAAAAAAAAAAAAAAAGCACAAAGAGTCAAAGCAGCGTTTGCAGGTGGTTCACAAAGATCCAGATCTGAATCCTGGTCCAGGTTTTTATCACTTTAAGGATCTCGAACGTTAGAAACGGACGTTCAAGGCATTTAAGTGTTAACGTACAGTGTTGTGTTACAATGCTAATGCTGCTCCACAGGAACCTAAAGTTCTCCGTCTCCATGATTGATTGATTGATTGATTGATTGATTGATCGATCAATCTGGAGCTGTTTGGTTTAAACTCAACAGTTTCTGTATCTAACAAAGCAACATTTGTTTAGTTTTTATTTTTCACCTCATTGGCTCCTAACTTAACTTAATTCAGTGTCGACAGTAAAGACACTTTAATATTTAGATTTTTTTTCCCCCCTTTAAAGTTAATTTTAAGCCTAAAAAGTTTCAGTCCAACAGAGCTGCAGGTCAGTGTCGTCAATTATTGAGCTCGGACCAATAAACACGACTTAACTTTGATGAGGCAGACGCCAGATGTTGTCAGCTGCTTGGTTTTATGAACTGATCAAGGGACAGGAAGTGTCTGAGGCAGCGGTGCAACAATGTTTAAATGTTCGGTTTGCTCTGATATCAAACAGAGAGAAGAATTAGGATTAAATTATTGATTAAACAATGTCAGTTAATCAAATCAATCAATAGTGTCTTGTTAATTTTCTGTCAGTAAATGAATCAGTGGCTGCACCTTGAGGTTTAATGTCCAGCAGGAGAAACACACTCATTGGATTTAGCTGCATCCATCCATCCAATCATTCATTCATTCATTCATTCATTCATTCATTCATTCATTCATTCATTCATTTGTTTGTGTTTTCTCCATTGCAGACTCAAGGTGTCACATTCGTGGGGGGGTCACATGTTAGTATTTCGCTGCAGTAATTATGGTGGTATGAAGTGGTGTTGTTTTTCTGTTTTGTTTTGTTTTTGTTTTTAAATAAAGTTTATTAATGGGTATTTGGATGAACATCGTCTCGTGGTCGAGGGGGCGGGGCTAATAGTTTCACTGCCTCACTGCCCCTGTTGAGATCCATTAGATGTTCAATACACTGTGGTTTCGTCAAAGGACTTTTATTTTGAAAGGATGGAGTCTGGATTGTTGATTTAAAGGGCTGTTCCGCTGCATTTTCCCCCCGAGGAGGAAGTCAGAACTTCCAGCCTGCTGAATTTATAAATTATCCAACACTTTTAATTTTTAGTTTCTGTTGTTTTTTAGTTTTTTTTCCCCTCCATGTGACACTGATGTGGTCGTTTCTGATTCATTTTTGAGCCGTCAGTGTAAAATCAGCTTCAGCTTCACGTAGTGTGACGTCGTTTCTCTTTTTTTTTCTTTTTTCTTTTTTCTTTAAACCCTAAAAAGTTGAATTGTCTATTGGTGATTAGTTTTTTTCTGAATATTGTGTTGACGATCTGTTGTTCCAGCGCCGTTCTTCTTCTTATTGGTGAATTATTGATAAAGGGAAATGACGCCCATTTTAGGAAGTCACATCCTGTCTGAGCGACCCCGATGTGGACTTTTTTAAAATGTTCGTCGTCGCCCCTTTAAAAGGTTTAAATGTGTGAAACCAACCTCAGAAATGTATCTGTACAAAAATATTGCTGATAATCATTCCATTGCACATAGTTTACTTTGGTTTATATGCAATATTTTAATTTTGTGGGGAAATTTGTTTTATTGTGTTAATATTATTATTATTAAAAATGTAAATATTCCATTCTGGCAAATGAGCCGTTCTACATTTATATAAAAATCTTCTGAGCTTATGGATTAAAATGATATTAATGAGCAGCAGACTTTTTAATAAACTATATTTGTTACACTTCTATTGTGAATAAAAAAATCTTTTAATAAGTTTTGTCTTTGGTCTTTTTGTCCTTTTATAGCAGCAGAAAACCATATGTGTTAACATTTAATTTGCATTTGTTTTTCAAAATAAAGTTCCAGCCAGGTCCAGTTCAAAATCTAAGTTCAAGGCCTCTTTAAAAAATCACAGGAAGTGGTGAATTTAACCACTTAAAGACTCTTTTCTTTATTCTGCAATAAGTTTAATGTGAATAAATTCAATAAACAGTATAACGAAGGATCCGTGAATGAGTTTCAGACACAAAACTGAAAACACAAAAGTTCACAATTTAAAAAACTGGACTCATCTGAACAACACAAAACTATGTTTCACACTGAAAATGACATCATCCGTGAGATTTTGTTCCTCATGATCAGTGACGCACAAATGTTCACTTCTCTTGAACTCAGATAAAAATCCAGTTTTGTCCGTTTCACTGAGTGAAACTTGAGTTCTCTGTGACATTTTGTGTCGTTCTCAGTTTCATTTTGTAGTTGACACATAACAACACGTCAGAGAGGAGTTTTTCATACATTCACACAGAAACCTTTTGATATTTACTGTAAACAGCACTTTTCTTCTGAAGCTTGAACGTCCCTCCTTGACTTGTTTGGACACATGGACAGTTACAGCTCAGTGAAACTTTAATTTAGTGTCATCATGACTCATCCAGTCCTTTGTGAGACAAAGCAAAAATGAATACTGACAATATAAACTGACTCTAGATCAGTTCGGTGTCACGCTGCCTTGATAAATAATTCATCAGACATTATTTCTCTCTGCAGAGACATCGACGAGCTCGGTGACTTTTTGATCTTCTGAGAAAACACTGAGCTCAGGTGTTTTTTAAGTTAAGCGCTTGTCAACAGTTGTGATAAAAGCACAAAGAGCTCTCTCACATGTTCATGATCTCTGACTCTTCCTTTACAGGAGAAATAATGAAGACAGGCATCACAGACACCGAGGACTCAGAATAGTTCAGGCTCTTATCTTTTTTTCTCCTATGAACCGTTGCCTTGGGACACGAGCAGGAAGCAGCGAGGAGACAAGATAACCTGCTACATATAGTTGTTCATCTTCATCACGTCAGCTCGGCCTCACAGAGACCAAACCGAGCGGCTGCTGACATCATCGCTCAGTCGTCTCACAGCAATCTGCACAAAGGCTTTTATTTTGGTGAGGTGTCAGGAACAGGAAGTGCTGCAGCTAATATAACATTAATGGCCCAATAAAAACGTTGTTATCCCATGTTTTGTGTGTAGTTTTGTAGTAAATATCATTTGGGAGTGACTGTATTGATCTATATTGATCTATGTTTTGATTATTGACTACTGGTTTGATGATGCATGTTGTGGTCAGTCACCTTGTGAGAGATAAAGTCAAACATCAGACTAAACTGAAAAATTAATGAACTCATAACAAAGTAGATGCTTCACACTCATCACTGTGATGCATTTACTTCAGCTTGTAAATATCAACACATGCTCAACTTAATTTTTAACTATCAATACAACTTGTCTAGCATTCTGCATTTAAAATCAATACAAATGAACTTGTTTCTCGTTAAATTTACAGATCAATAACCTCAGGAGATCATTATCCTCTAGTTGATTTAACATGAAATAGCCTAATAAAACCATCAGACCTACAGTAAATCTGGGTGTGTAGAGACTCATGTATGATGAGATCCACCAGAGGGCAGCAGAGGACCAAACAAACAAACAGGGTCAGCGTCTGAGGCTCAGTCCACCACCGTCATCTTGGTTTTATACATTAAGATTTAAATGTTTTTGAATATTTGCACAATTTAAAACAAAAATCTTTTTTTCCTGCTCAGTTTTGTCTGAAACTCTTAAATCTTACATCACGGCTTCGTCACCACTTCAGCCTCATGACGTCTCAACAGCTCGTCTCCACTTCTTAAAGCTGTTTCATCTTCAGAGAGTAAAAACAGAAACCAGAGCTGTGAATAAAAAAAATAAAATAAAAACCTTTAGACATCAGTAATAATCAGTCTGGGCCTGTTGACGCTGAGCTCCGTGTTCGTGCTCTCGTCTCATTTCAAAGTGGCAGCCTGCTTCATTGTCTCAGACGAGTTTAATTGGCGGCACAGTGTTTGTTTGAAACGTGTCATTAATCCAGACGTCAGTGTCAACAGCTGCTGATGAGACAGAGGAGTCAGACGGATCCAGAGACGTGATGAACCACGTGTCGGCTGTGATCACACAGCTGTGGAGAGCAGTGCAGATCCACAGGTCTCCACACAACCAGAATGAAGCTGCAGCAGTCAGTATTCATCAGTGTAGGTGTGATCAGTATGACCGGATCAATCACAGCAAACAGATCAGAATTCAGCTTCACATAAACACTTGTTATTTAGTTTGACTTCGTCGTTGGGCGGGCATAACGCGATGACGACACAGGCTACTTGCGACGGTGAAAAACATGACAAGATAGCCTTAAAGGAATCGTTTGAATCGGCGTTGACATCAACTTTGAGAGAATTAAAGGGATAGTTCACCCAAAATTCAAATTTCACTCACTATCTACTCACCCTCATGTCGACTAAGAGCTGTGAGAATTTTCCGAGTCCTCCATTCCACCACACCAAAAAACATCCAAATCCAAATACTGCTCGTCGATAATGTCCCTCTTGTATTGAAGCCCTGACATGAGAAATTGTTCCAAAAAAATTTAAATAAGTCTATATTTTAAGCTTGTTTGACTCTGAAAATTCACCTCTCAGCTCTTAGTCGACATGAGGGTGAGTAGATAGTGAGTGAAATTTGAATTTTGGGTGAACTATTCCTTTAAACTTGTTGGATGGTGAATCCAGGATATTTTGGTTAAAAAAACAAATGTATCATTGGTGAATACTTCAACAGTATGATCAGTGCAGCCTCAGCTCCTCCCACAGATCAAAGACAGGCAGGTATCAGGTTAAAGGTTAACTGGCAGCAGCTCTAAATTGCCCGTAGGTGTGAAAGGCTGTCTGGACGCGTCAGCCCTGATTGACTGGAGACCTTTCAGTTTGCACTGCGTCAGCTGCTCCCCTGCAGCCCTGCTGAAGAGAAGCAGAAGATGAATGAGTTAATATTCACCTTTTTACCCTTATCTGCATCAGCTAACGCCACCACCACATGCTCCTTACAATACAAGTGTTTTAAGGTGAGTTTTTCAACTTCAGTTGTTCATAATGTTGGCTCACTTTCCTCCATCCTTCCTTCCTTCCTTCCTCCTTTCCTCCGTGTTCCCGTTTTACCTCCGTCTACCTGCAGAACAACAGATTAGACTCTGTTTAAACAAGGAGAACAGAGAGGGGCTTTAAATAGTAAATATCTTTCATTCAGCAGCTGCAGATTATAGAGGAGAGGAGGACACAACCCTGCATCTGTGTTCCTGAAAATTCCCTGATTCATGTGTGTGTGTGTGTGTGTGTGTGTGTCTGTGTGTGTGTGTGAGGGAGAGAGAGAGAGAGAGTAAATCTGCTGAGCCACAATAACCCTGAAGGAGGGACTGTTTTTTTCTCTGTGCTCATCTTTTATTGAACAACGGAGACAAGATAAACTTCAGGCTCTTTCTTGTATTGAGGCGTTTTTACTTCCTCGTTTAATTCTCTCACCACTGAAGTTCAACTTTCCTGTAAACAGTGTGCGTCTGTGTGTGTGTGTGTGTGTGTCTCAGTGTGCTTTATTCACAGACACAGAAACAGACTCGTGTCGTTATCAGAGCTCTTGTTCTCGTTTCTCTTCGTCCTCCACAACTTTAACTTTAAAACTCCGCTGCAGGTTTTAATCACGTCGTCTCGTCCCGACGACGTCAGACCGGAAGACAGAATCATGATCTTGAAGAAAGAAAGAGAGACAGAACAACAAAAGAAAGAACAAACAGGAAAAAGGGAGGATGATATAAAAAGGAAGACTGACAGACCAAAGAGAGACAGAAAGAAAAAGAAAGTAAGGGGAGATAAAAGACGGAGACAAAGGTAGACAACAAAGGAGAAAGAGATGTACAAAAACAAAGGAGAATGGAAATTTGAAGGAAGGAGAGACAGAAGAATAAAGGAAAACAAAGAAAGGACACATATAAAGAGGAAAGAAAGACTGAATGATGGACGGAAAAGTAAAAAGAGAAAGAAGAAAGTAGGCTAACCACTGATGTGAATGTGCTGCAGGTTAAACACTGACTCTGGATCAGCGCTTCACACAAACCTCACATCAAACAACCAGAATTGTCCCTTTAAGTCTCTGAGAGTTTGGGAGGTGAAGCTGCAGCTGCAGAGTTTTGCTTTCCAGAAACTGTAAAACTACTGTATGGCCTCCAGCTGTTTCTGACCCAATGTGCAAACTGAGCAGATTTTCTTTTTTTACATTACATTATTGCTCTTCCTATAGGCCTAAGTTATACCGCCGTTTACAGTGATCCAGGTTCAGAGCAGATAATCACAGTACAACACTGGACAAAACCTCATAATAAATATTTGGCTTCTATTTCTTGTTTTGTTTTATTTTATTTCCCATCATCCATATGGGCTCCGACCAGCACAGATGACACTAAAGATATGAACCATTTGGCTGCAACATATAGCTAGAGGAGAAATAAAAATGTCTTCATTCAGCATTAAATGAGCTTAATGTGCACCTGCTCTCCATCTGTCTGCACCGTAAATAACCACCCATAATATTCATGTTCTGAAATGAAGAGTCCTGAGTTGTAGGAAGTTGTGCTGCACTGTTATGGTTTTCCCCCATATTCATTGTGAACTACGGTGGCCCTGAGGGCTCAACACACTGCAACTTTAGAAAACACAAATACACTACAAATTCAGCAAATTACTTTATCAATTTGAATGCAATTCCATGCCCAACAGTTGGTGGCAGTAATGCGCCAGATAGGAAGCTCCACCACTTCAATAAAGCTGACAGAAGAAGACGACGACCGACAGGTGGCAGCGGCGGCCATGATGGCAGCTTCACCTTTCAAACAAATGAGGAGGAAGAAGAAGGAGTACAGATGACACTCAGCATGGAGGAAAAATGCCTCGCAATGCTCACATTTGGATTATTTGTTACAAAATGACGGCTCCTATCAGAAAACGACCCGGACCAACCGTGGACAGAGGACTTCCGGAACATGTGAGTGTTTATTTGTGTTTTTAGAGTAAATATTTCGGGGAATTAAGAGAGATTAAAACCGTTGTTGTCTCTGCAAAGTCTGTATTGGAGTCTATGGGCAGCAGGAGGGACAAGCTGCACGCACAGTTCAAATTCTGTGAGTGTTTCTGCTTGTTTGAGCACATTTTCTGCGGGAAGACAACTTGGTCAACATCTGTGGGGAAAATCACGCGTGTGGAGGGTAATTTGTAGCTGCGGTGGCGAGTTAAAGAGAAAAGTTTTTTTTTAAGACCCTTTCCCACTCAGTCACTGTGGCCCTGAACGTCTCATCCAATAAACACCCATTATAAATTCAAGCGATAATGCTGATACAGTAAAATAGCCGACAATAGGAATTTCTTTATTAATCCTCAAGGGAAATTCATTTGTCTCACAGCTCATTGGAATTGATTGAAAAATGCAGTCAGTCAGTTTCTTGTGGAGTAGTTGCCTGACAAATTGCACTGAGGAGTACAGGGGTGAGGAGACAAAATGCTAATAGCATTTGCAATAATATCTAAGTCATGTGATATCAATGGTTAGAATAACCAAACCAAACACCACTAACAGGTTAGGAACATTCAAAGTTGAATTGATCGAGTTGTTTCCAGGTTTTATAATGGCACATTTGCATATTTGTTTTCTTAAGCTGCAGAGCATTGAGCTCTCTGGGCCACTGTAGTAAACACCACAATGCTAATGCACATGCTAATCGCAGACAATTTGAATAACTTAAAATCCATCAACTCTAGGGGTGTGCATTGGCACTGCCCTCCCGATTCGATTCGATTACGATTCAGCAGGTAACGATTCGATTCGATTCGATTCTCCGATGCATTGCGATGCATTGCAATGCATCAAAATTTACTGCACACAACACGGCAAATTTTTCATCAGTCATGAGATATTGGACAACAGATTTTATCGACTGCTATGTTAGTATGATCACTCTATTGTATATTTGACATTAATGTCATTAAATAAAATAAAATTGAATGGTATAGGGTAGCTATTGGATATGGCATTTTCAAACCTGAAAAAGAAAACATAAATCACTTCTAGGGCTGCCCCCAAAAAATACTGCGGTCAAGTGAGCCGTCGTTCTTCTTCGCGGAGTCAAGCCAGCCGCACAAACATTTGAACTGCGCCCGTATCATAGAACTTACGGTAAATGCTCCGAGTCCACTGACGAAGCTAGCGCTAGTTCATAACCAAGCGAGATGACTTCCGGTTTTCAAAATAAGACGGGGTTAATACAAAGGCAAACGAGGTGTGCGTGTTCCGCGCGTGTGTGCGCGTGTGTGTGTGTGTGTGTGTGTGTGTGTGTGTGTGTGTGTGTGTGTGTGTGTGTGTGTGTGTGTGTGTGTGTACCTACCTACCAGGGCCTGATTAATTTTAAACAGGAAAAATGCCTTATACTCCATTTTTACTGTGCAGTAACATCACTTTGGTCCATAAGTTCTGGAAATACTTGCTACAGTTGACTTCTGGACTACCCTGGCTACTTCCTCAGTCATTATCAAACATTTTTACTGTATCATTTTGGAGAAATTAAGCCTCAAGAATGCATCTCTAGTTTTTTTAAACAGGAAAAATGCCTTATATTCCATTTTTACTGTACAGTAACATCACTTTGGCCCATAAGTTCTGGAAATACTTGCTACAGTTGACTTCTGGACCACCCTGGCTACTTCCTCAGTCATTATCAAACATTTTTACTGTATCATTTTGGAGAAATTAAGCCTCAAATTTGAATCTCTCGTTTTTTTTTAAACAGGAAAAATGCCTTATACTCCATTTTTACTGTACAGTATCATCACTTTGGCCCATAAGTTCTGGAAATACTTGCTACAGTTGACTTCTGGACCACCCTGGCTACTTCCTCAGTCATTATCAAACATTTTTACTGTATAATTTTGGAGAAATTAAACCTCAAATTTGCATCTCTTGTTTTTTTGTTGGTTTTTTTTTTTTTTTTTTACAGGAAAAGTGCCTCATACTCAATTTTTACTGTACAGTAACATCACTTTGGTCCATAAGTTCTGACAATACTTGCCACAGTTGACTTCTGGACCACCCTGGCTACTTCCTCAGTCATTCTCAGACATTTTTACTGTATCATTTTGGAGAAATTAAACCTCAAAGTTGAATCTCTCGTTTTTTTTAAACAGGAAAAATGCCTTATACTCCATTTTTACTGTACAATAACATGACTTTGGCCCATAAGTTCTGACAATACTTGCTACAGTTTACTTCTGGACTACCCTGGCTACTTCCTCAGTCATTATCAAACAATTTTACTGTATCATTTTGGAGAAATTAAGCCTCAAGAATGCATCTCTAGTTTTTTTAAACAGGAAAAATGCCTTATATTCCATTTTTACTGTACAGTAACATCACTTTGGTCCATAGGTTCTGACAATACTTGCTACAGTTGACTTCTGGACCACCCTGGCTACTTCCTCAGTCATTCTCAAACATTTTTACTGTATAATTTTGGAGAAATTAAACCTCAAAGTTGAATCTCTCGTTTTTTTTTAAACAGGAAAAATGCCTTATACTCCATTTTTACTGTACAATAACATGACTTTGGCCCATAAGTTCTGGCAATACTTGGTACAGGTGACTTCAGGACCACCCTGGCTACTTCCTCAGTCATTATCAAACAATTTTACTGTATCATTTTGGAGAAATTAAACCTCAAAGTTGCATCTCAGTTTTTTTTAAACAGGTAAAATGCCTTATACTCCATTTTTACTGTACAATAGCATGACTTTGGTCCATAAGTTCTGACAATACTTGGTACAGGTGACTTCTAGACCACCCTGGCTACTTCCTCAGTCATTATCAAACAATTTTACTGTATCATTTTGGAGAAATTAAACCTCAATGTTTAATCTCAGTTTTTTTTAAACAGGAAAAATGCCTTATACTCCATTTTTACTGTACAGTAACATCACTTTGGTCCATAAGTTCTGACAATACTTGCTACAGTTGACTTCTGGACTACCCTGGCTACTTCCTCAGTCATTATCAAACATTTTTACTGTATCATTTTGGAGAAATTAAGCCTCAAGAATGCATCTCTAGTTTTTTTAAACAGGAAAAATGCCTTATATTCCATTTTTACTGTACAGTAACATCACTTTGGCCCATAAGTTCTGGAAATACTTGCTACAGTTGACTTCTGGACCACCCTGGCTACTTCCTCAGTCATTATCAAACATTTTTACTGTATCATTTTGGAGAAATTAAGCCTCAAATTTGAATCTCTCGTTTTTTTTTAAACAGGAAAAATGCCTTATACTCCATTTTTATTGTACAGTATCATCACTTTGGCCCATAAGTTCTGGAAATACTTGCTACAGTTGACTTCTGGACCACCCTGGCTACTTCCTCAGTCATTATTAAACATTTTTACTGTATCATTTTGGAGAAATTAAACCTCAAAGTTTAATCTCTAGTTTTTTTTTAAACTGGAAAAATGCCTTATACTCCATTTTTACTGTACAATAACATCACTTTGGTCCATAAGTTCTGACAATACTTGCTACAGTTGACTTCTGGACCACCCTGGCTACTTCCTCAGTCATTATCAAACATTTTTACTGTATCATTTTGGAGAAATTAAGCCTCAAGAATGCATCTCTAGTTTTTTTAAACAGGAAAAATGCCTTATATTCCATTTTTACTGTACAGTAACATCACTTTGGTCCATAAGTTCTGACAATACTTGCTACAGTTGACTTCTGGACCACCCTGGCTACTTCCTCAGTCATTCTCAAACATTTTTACTGTATAATTTTGGAGAAATTAAACCTCAAAGTTGAATCTCTCGTTTTTTTTTAAACAGGAAAAATGCCTTATACTCCATTTTTACTGTACAATAACATGACTTTGGCCCATAAGTTCTGGCAATACTTGGGACAGGTGACTTCAGGACCACCCTGGCTACTTCCTCAGTCATTATCAAACAATTTTACTGTATCATTTTGGAGAAATTAAACCTCAAAGTTGCATCTCAGTTTTTTTTAAACAGGTAAAATGCCTTATACTCCATTTTTACTGTACAGTAACATGACTTTGGCCCATAAGTTCTGGCAATACTTGGTACAGGTGACTTCAGGAGCACACTGGCTACTTCCTCAGTCATTATCAGACATTTTTACTGTATCATTTTGGAGAAATGAAGCCTCAAAGTTGCATCTCTATTTTTTTTTGTTTTTTTCTTCATGGGAAAAGTGCCTCATACTCCATTTTTACTGTACAGTAACATGACTTTGGTCCATAAGTTCTGACAATACTTGCTACAGTTGACTTCAGGACCACCCTGGCTACTTCCTCAGTCATTATCAAACAATTTTACTGTACCATTTTGGGGAAATTAAACCTCAAATTTGCATCTCTGTTTTTTTTTAAACAGGAAAAATGTCTTAAAACATAAAATGGAGTATGAGGCACTTTTCCTGTAAAAAAAAAAACCAACAAAAAAACTAGAGATGCAACTTTGATGTTTAATTTCCCCAAAATGGTACAGTAAAATTGTTTGATAATTACTGTGGAAGTAGCCAGGGTAGTCCTGAAGTCAACTGTATCAACCCTTCACAGAACTTATGGGCCAAAGTCATGGTACTGTACAGTAAAAATGGAGTATGAGGCACTTTTCCTGTTTTTTTTTTTTTTTTTTTTTAAAACAGAGATGCAAATTTGAGGCTTAATTTCTCCAAAATGATACAGTAAAATTGTTTGATAATGACTGAGGAAGTAGCCAGGGTGGTCTTGAAGTCACCTGTATCAACCCTTCACAGAACTTATGGGCCAAAGTCATGGTACTGTACAGTAAAAATGGAGTATGAGGCACTTTTCCTGTTTGTTTTTTAAACAGAGATGCAACTTTGAGGCTTAATTTCTCCAAAATGATACAGTAAAAATGTTTGATAATGACTGAGGAAGTAGCCAGGGTAGTCCAGAAGTCAACTGTAGCAAGTATTGTCAGAACTTATGGACCAAAGTGATGTTACTGTACAGTAAAAATGGAGTATAAGGCATTTTTCCTGTTAAAAAAAAACTGAGATGAAATTTTGAGGCTTAATTTCTCCAAAATTATACAGTAAAATTGTTTGATAATAGACTGTGGAAGTAGCCAGGGTGGTCCAGAAGTCACCTGTACCAAGTATTGTCAGAACTTATGGACCAAAGTGATGTTACTGTACAGTAAAAATGGAGTATAAGGCATTTTTCCTGTTTAAAAAAAACTGAGATTAAACATTGAGGTTTAATTTCTCCAAAATGATACAGTAAAATTGTTTGATAATGACTGAGGAAGTAGCCAGGGTGGTCCAGAAGTCACCTGTACCAAGTATTGTCAGAACTTATGGACCAAAGTCATGCTATTGTACAGTAAAAATGGAGTATAAGGCATTTTACCTGTTTAAAAAAAACTGAGATGCAACTTTGAGGTTTAATTTCTCCAAAATGATACAGTAAAATTGTTTGATAATGACTGAGGAAGTAGCCAGGGTGGTCCTGAAGTCACCTGTACCAAGTATTGCCAGAACTTATGGGCCAAAGTCATGTTATTGTACAGTAAAAATGGAGTATAAGGCATTTTTCCTGTTTAAAAAAAAACGAGAGATTCAACTTTGAGGTTTAATTTCTCCAAAATTATACAGTAAAAATGTTTGAGAATGACTGAGGAAGTAGCCAGGGTGGTCCAGAAGTCAACTGTAGCAAGTATTGTCAGAACCTATGGACCAAAGTGATGTTACTGTACAGTAAAAATGGAATATAAGGCATTTTTCCTGTTTAAAAAAACTAGAGATGCATTCTTGAGGCTTAATTTCTCCAAAATGATACAGTAAAAATGTTTGATAATGACTGAGGAAGTAGCCAGGGTAGTCCAGAAGTCAACTGTAGCAAGTATTGTCAGAACTTATGGACCAAAGTGATGTTACTGTACAGTAAAAATGGAGTATAAGGCATTTTTCCTGTTTAAAAAAAAAAACTAGAGATTAAACTTTGAGGTTTAATTTCTCCAAAATGATACAGTAAAAATGTTTGATAATGACTGAGGAAGTAGCCAGGGTGGTCCAGAAGTCAACTGTAGCAAGTATTGTCAGAACTTATGGACCAAAGTGATGTTACTGTACAGTAAAAATGGAGTATAAGGCATTTTTCCTGTTTAAAAAAAAAACTACAGATTAAACTTTGAGGTTTAATTTCTCCAAAATGATACAGTAAAATTGTTTGATAATGACTGAGGAAGTAGCTAGGGTGGTCCTGAAGTCACCTGTACCAAGTATTGCCAGAACTTATGGGCCAAAGTCATGTTATTGTACAGTAAAAATAGAGTATAAGGCATTTTTCCTGTTTAAAAAAAACTGAGATGAAACTTTGAGGCTTAATTTCTCCAAAATTATACAGTAAAATTGTTTGATAATAGACTGTGGAAGTAGCCAGGGTGGTCCAGAAGTCAACTGTAGCAAGTATTGTCAGAACTTATGGACCAAAGTGATGTTACTGTACAGTAAAAATGGAGTATAAGGCATTTTTCCTGTTTAAAAAAAACTGAGATTAAACATTGAGGTTTAATTTCTCCAAAATGATACAGTAAAAATGTCTGAGAATGACTGAGGAAGTAGCCAGGGTGGTCCAGAAGTCAACTGTAGCAAGTATTGTCAGAACTTATGGACCAAAGTGATGTTACTGTACAGTAAAAATTGAGTATGAGGCACTTTTCCTGTAAAAAAAAAAAAAAAACCAACAAAAAAACAAGAGATGCAAATTTGAGGTTTAATTTCTCCAAAATTATACAGTAAAAATGTTTGATAATGACTGAGGAAGTAGCCAGGGTGGTCCAGAAGTCAACTGTAGCAAGTATTTCCAGAACTTATGGGCCAAAGTGATGATACTGTACAGTAAAAATGGAGTATAAGGCATTTTTCCTGTTTAAAAAAAAACGAGAGATTCAAATTTGAGGTTTAATTTCTCCAAAATGATACAGTAAAAATGTTTGATAATGACTGAGGAAGTAGCCAGGGTGGTCCAGAAGTCAACTGTAGCAAGTATTGTCAGAACTTATGGACCAAAGTGATGTTACTGTACAGTAAAAATGGAGTATAAGGCATTTTTCCTGTTTAAAAAAAAAACTACAGATTAAACTTTGAGGTTTAATTTCTCCAAAATGATACAGTAAAATTGTTTGATAATGACTGAGGAAGTAGCTAGGGTGGTCCTGAAGTCACCTGTACCAAGTATTGCCAGAACTTATGGGCCAAAGTCATGTTATTGTACAGTAAAAATAGAGTATAAGGCATTTTTCCTGTTTAAAAAAAACTGAGATGAAACTTTGAGGCTTAATTTCTCCAAAATTATACAGTAAAATTGTTTGATAATAGACTGTGGAAGTAGCCAGGGTGGTCCAGAAGTCAACTGTAGCAAGTATTGTCAGAACTTATGGACCAAAGTGATGTTACTGTACAGTAAAAATGGAGTATAAGGCATTTTTCCTGTTTAAAAAAAACTGAGATTAAACATTGAGGTTTAATTTCTCCAAAATGATACAGTAAAAATGTCTGAGAATGACTGAGGAAGTAGCCAGGGTGGTCCAGAAGTCAACTGTAGCAAGTATTGTCAGAACTTATGGACCAAAGTGATGTTACTGTACAGTAAAAATTGAGTATGAGGCACTTTTCCTGTAAAAAAAAAAAAAAAAACCAACAAAAAAACAAGAGATGCAAATTTGAGGTTTAATTTCTCCAAAATTATACAGTAAAAATGTTTGATAATGACTGAGGAAGTAGCCAGGGTGGTCCAGAAGTCAACTGTAGCAAGTATTTCCAGAACTTATGGGCCAAAGTGATGATACTGTACAGTAAAAATGGAGTATAAGGCATTTTTCCTGTTTAAAAAAAAACGAGAGATTCAAATTTGAGGTTTAATTTCTCCAAAATGATACAGTAAAAATGTTTGATAATGACTGAGGAAGTAGCCAGGGTGGTCCAGAAGTCAACTGTAGCAAGTATTTCCAGAACTTATGGGCCAAAGTGATGTTACTGTACAGTAAAAATGGAATATAAGGCATTTTTCCTGTTTAAAAAAACTAGAGATGCATTCTTGAGGCTTAATTTCTCCAAAATGATACAGTAAAAATGTTTGATAATGACTGAGGAAGTAGCCAGGGTAGTCCAGAAGTCAACTGTAGCAAGTATTGTCAGAACTTATGGACCAAAGTGATGTTACTGTACAGTAAAAATGGAGTATAAGGCATTTTTCCTGTTAAAAAAAAACTGAGATGAAATTTTGAGGCTTAATTTCTCCAAAATTATACAGTAAAATTGTTTGATAATAGACTGTGGAAGTAGCCAGGGTGGTCCAGAAGTCACCTGTACCAAGTATTGTCAGAACTTATGGACCAAAGTGATGTTACTGTACAGTAAAAATGGAGTATAAGGCATTTTTCCTGTTTAAAAAAAACTGAGATTAAACTTTGAGGTTTAATTTCTCCAAAATGATACAGTAAAATTGTTTGATAATGACTGAGGAAGTAGCCAGGGTGGTCCAGAAGTCAACTGTAGCAAGTATTGTCAGAACTTATGGGCCAAAGTCATGTTATTGTACAGTAAAAATGGAGTATGAGGCACTTTTCCTGTAAAAAAAAAAAAAAAACCAACAAAAAAACAAGAGATGCAAATTTGAGGCTTAATTTCTCCAAAATGATACAGTAAAAATGTCTGAGAATGACTGAGGAAGTAGCCAGGGTGGTCCAGAAGTCAACTGTAGCAAGTATTGTCAGAACTTATGGACCAAAGTGATGTTAGTGTACAGTAAAAATGGAGTATAAGGCATTTTTCCTGTTTAAAATTCATCAGGCCCTGGTAGGTACACACACACACACACACACACACACACACACACACACACACACACACACACACACACACACACACACACACACACACACACACACACACACGGGAACACGCGCGCGCGCGCACACGCACCTCGTTTGCCTTTGTATTAACCCCGTCTTATTTTGAAAACCGGAAGTCATCTCGCTTGGTTATGAACTAGCGCTAGCTTCGCCAGTGGACTCGGAGCATTTACCGTAAGTTCTATGATACGGGCGCAGTTCAAATGTTTGTGCGGCTGGCTTGACTCCGCGAAGAAGAACGACGGCTCACTTGACCGCAGTCAAAAAATCATTAGTTAATTGGTTGCAGGAAAAAACAAACAAACTTTGGAGCCCTGTCTTGTCAAAAACTCGAAATCAATGTGACTGAAAGTCTATGGGGCTTTTATTTTGAAGGGCCAGATACAGGAATTAGTGACACTTTTTTGTTTTGTTTACACGGTACGGCAAGTCTCTCTCTCTATTTTTTATTTTTTGTCAAAAGCGCTGTAGCGGGTGCTGCTCCTGCCGTGTCCACAGCGAGTGTCACGGAGCAGATCCATGATCGCGCCGCTGCATCACTGACCCCCCAGCCTGAGCTCAGTCACTCACCCTCCTCCTCTAGCCTGGGCTACTGTGTTTATAAGTGATAAACGGGCGTTCTGCCTGTAGTAACGGTAAAACCAGACCGGCTTGTTGAATCTCGGACCCAACACGGCCGGACTCATGAGCGTTAATTAATTAATTCTCAACCTGACCGCGGGTAAAAAAAGAAAAGAAAAAGAAAACCAGCAGCAACACTGTTACTGCTGGTGCTGCCGCTTAGCATGTAGCTACAGGCTGCGCATGTCGTTGCTCCGGAAATGCCCTCGGAGGTAATTGAAACTTCATAACTTTATTTGAGGCCAGAAAATAACGAGGGACATAATCGATTATGGCACGTCGCCGCATCGATGCTGAATCGCGCATGTCCCGCATTGCAATGCATCGCCGAATCGATTATTGTTGACACACAAGTTTTATATGAATTGTTGTTTTTGTTTTTTTGTAGTTTTTTAAACCTGAGGACCAGCAGTTTTCCCGCTCTTTAGCCGTATGTTAAATCACAGCAGGCGCCACCTCTGAGCTGTGAATAATGGATGAACGTTCACTCTCCTGCTCTTTAGCTAACAGAGAGGCTGCAGAGCCACAGAGAGGCTGGATGTGGATTTACTCTGCAGCCGCCTACATAAGCCGACAGGGGAGCAGAGGGATGACAGCGGTGACACACTGCCTTTGAATACATTTTACACGCACACACACACACACACACACACAGACAGATACACACACATGCACGCACAAACACACACACACACACCTGCTGAATTCATAAACAGACCATACATATGCATGCTTGTTTGGCATCCTCGGTTATCGTGGGAGCTGTCGGTGCAGCTCCTCCTGGGACGCCACTGGAGAGACGAGGAAGTAAAAGGTGAAGAGGAGAACAGCTGAGAAAACAAAGATCCCACTGTTCTCCTTTCATTAGAGAAAACTATTGTTATCATCCAGAAAAGTTTAGATTAGAGACGTGATTATACGATTTAACATTTTAACATGAACTGACTGTGACATAAGCTTAAAGGGATAGTTCAACATTATGGCAAACTGGCCCATTGCCAGACTATAGGCATTATGCCTATAGTCATAGCAGTAGGTTCGTTACCTTTAATTGTTGGTGCAAGCTATTTTTAGAATGGCGGAGCAGAGCCGTGAGCTGCTCAGAGCTACGCTACGGAGGCTCATGGGATTTCTTGGTTTCCCTCGAGAGCGTTTTGGAGTTGTTGGATTGTGTATTTGATAAGTTTGATGAGGGCAACCAAGAAATCCCAGTAGCTCTGAGCAGCTCACGGCTCTGCTCCGCCGCTCTAAAAAATAGCTTGCACTGACAATTAAAGGTAACGAACCTACTGCTATGAATATAGGGATTATGGCAATGGGCCAATTTGCCAAAATGTTGAACTGTCCCTTTAAAGAAACAGATAACATTGTATTCTCATGATGCATTCACTGACTCAACCGTGTTGTTGCAGTTACGCAGATTCAGTGCACAGATTCAGTATTAATACTGGGTGTCAGATGCTCCTGATATGAATGTTGTGACTGTTGTGTGATCTATTACCCACAATGCCCTTGTTGGGGGTAGTTTGTTTTGTTAGTGCCAACAAACCAGCTGTTATCATCATCATTATCATCATCATGTTGATGTTGTGAGTAATTTCACCTGGATAATGAGTGTCCATTGGTGGAGGTGTTTCTTCCTGGTTTTAAAGGGTCATGTGACTGGAAATTGTGTGTGTGTGTTAATGGTTTAGGAGATGGTATTGAGATAATGAGAAGCTAAAAAAAAAGAGAGAGATGATGATGATAATAATATTAATAATAAAAGATGATAAATGGGCCAGGACCATCAGAGGCTACAAAGGTCTGATATAGAAAATGAGCCTAACCCTCATTAATATTAATTAGATGAGATGAATCCTGCACACTCACTCACTGTGTTGTGTTATTACTGCTGTGTCACAGGTGTGTGAGTGAGTGAGTGTTTGCTGCAGCAGCGGTTTGTGATGCGCCTGACGAGCTCTGAACTGATCTAATGCTGTGTTTCCTCCGTAGACGCCGCTCACTCACTCTCTAACCTTCTGCCGAGTTATGCAATTATGTTTAAATATGATCGTTTGCCCCGCGGTGTTAACGCCGCCGCCGCCGCTGCTGCTGCTGCTGTATGCTGTATATTTCAGTTAGATTAGATTGTTGTGGTTATTATGTTGTCAACTTTATTACTTTTTCGGGTGAGCCGGCGGGCGCCCCTAATTGGATTGTGGGTCGTCTGTGTTCCCTCGGAGAGAGAGGAGGCTCAAACCTATAAAATATTCCAATTATTAAGCTTGAAGAAGTGAAGCAGAGTCAATTTGGTGTCCGCTAAAAATAGAAATGCAGATGGATGACAAACAAGTGCGTGTGTGAATGCGCAGTGTTTTCAATGCTCGACGCAGGACGACAATGCAACTTTTATTTGTTCTGCAACTTTCAGGCTTTATTGAAATAAATTCAGCTCTCGGTGCATTAGGAACTAAACCTCTCTGCCTGTGTGATAGGAGAGGTTTTATTAGGCGATGAATTTAGATTCTGTTTTGAAGTTTGTTTGGTTCAGAAGGAGAACAGAACAAGGATCTTTTTTTAATATTTCTAAAGCCTCCACACTTTGTGTTTTTAGATTTGTTTTCAACTTGATATTCCCTCATGTCGTCTCTGAGATTTTTTTTTTAGATTTGGTGCGAACATTCATTTGGACTGAATAGATTTGCTTTTTCAAACGTCACCATAAGAAACTTTTTTGCCAATTTATCTTAGTATTATCTTAGTTATTAATATTAGCATCTATCATTTTATAAAACAATATCCTGTCTGACATACTGCAGGACTACAAACCTAAAATAAGTAAAGTAAGATAACACTTTTATAATATAAGAACTACATACTATAAGTAATTAATTCAATTCATCTTTTATTAATTGTTCTTCCTACATTGATATTGATCAGCCTGTAATGTGCAGTTATAAATATCTAACTCTGGATCAATAAGCTCATCTATAATGTGTTAAATAACTGAATTTTCATATTTAATAAATAATGAATTCAACATTTATAAATCAAGTATTATATCAATAGGAGATGTCAGTGGTTCATGAGATCATTTATATAGTGTAAATGATTTAGACATGAACTAATGCTCAGTGAGGGAGTTAATAGATGTTTTTATTATAGGTGAGCTTATTAATCCAGAATTAATCATTTATAAAGTGCACACTAATGCTTTATAAATGATTAATTAAGTGTTTAATAATGTTTAAGTTATGCTTTAGAGTGTTATTATAACAGTTTTACCCAAAATAAATAAAAGAGGTTTGCTGCATGATGTTGTCAATTACAGAGGAATATTGTAATGTATGTAGAATAGCCAATATGCATTTTCAGTAGCAGTTAAAGTTACTCATAGTGAACAAAGCACTGACGGCTCGTGCTTATTTAAAAAAACAAAACAATGTTCACTATATCTCATTCGTGGGTCAGGCTGAGACTGAAGGTTCACTACAGCCTGTGATGTCATCCAAAGATGGACGCCCACCCTCCTCCTCCTCCTCTTCCTCCTTCAGAACTCATTACTATAAACAATAGAGAACAATAGAAAGCGCTCCATCATGTTGTTGCACCAGGGACCGTCCATACTCCCACAGCTCTCCTCATTTACACTCCTCCTCTGTTTTTCAACCGCCCTGGTCATCCTTAACGTCTGTCACAAATACACAAACACAATACACCCGGCGTGCATGCGCAGACGCACACGTCGTACATCTTCATTAGTCTCCTCTCCGCTGCTCCGTCATGTTGCGATTTGAAAAAAGCTGGTTTCCAGACTCAGTCGATGGAAGCTGGAGCCAGCTCTCGTCTCTCTTTATTATTCATTAAGAGCGAGTTAAACGAGGATGTGCCCTATTTACAAATCATCACAGTCAGTGATCACCCACATCCAGAGCTGATTGATAGGCCAAATGTGAAGCCATTAGCCCGAGCACCGTCCAGAGCTGAGCTGGACAAAACCATGTACACCAGCCTGCTGGTAGACATTTTATAAACTGTGGCTGTTTTTTTTTTAATATCTCTGGTTAAACAGTATTATGAGGCTGCTGCTGGGCAACTTATCACAGCGTTAACACACTTGTGATGACATAAAGTACATTGATTCTTTGGGGATTTAAAGGCCGTTCACACAATCAACCAAAGTCATTAAGAGTACTTGTGTGGATCCACAGGGCTTCGTAATTCACTATATTACCATTTGTGACTGTATTGATGAACATATTTTACACTGTAAAACATCTGACTAGAGTTTAGTAGATTTATCTGATCTTCTGTCATGAATTTGGCCGTGAAGTAAAAGTTAATGCAATAAAACACGATGGGCTGAGGACCAGTAGGGGGCAGAGTGGGTCGTCTGCTGATCTCAATGTATTTGTATTGACTGAGTTCACTCTCAGCTCATTGACTTTCGAAAGTACGGTGGCCCTGAGGGCTCAACACACTGCAACTTGATACATGCAATGATACAAATGAGCTGGAAATTCAGAAAACACATTTACAACGCATTGCTCATGACAGAAGTGACGGACCAGGCTAAAGACTAATGCTACGCTAATGGTACATATTTGCAGTAATATCTGAATCTAATGATATTATCATTATGATAAAGCCAGCAGACTCACCTTATTTTTTTAAGCACCGCTATCACTTATCCATCTTCATGCCTGAAGCATTGAACAAAAGTGATGTCCATCATTTTATTGTGTCCCTGGAAACACTTCTGTTTTGGGTTTTGCAGCGCACTTGTTGTCAAATCACAGGTGTTTATTGTCTGTGAATGTGTATTTGCAATTTCTGAAGTTCTGTATTGAGCAGCATACTGTAAAAGAAAAGAAAATGCAAATTCTAAACATACACTTTTTGAGACAGAAGGAGAACTTGATGTCCAGATGAGTCATGGCTGTTTGTTTTCATGATATTGATACGATACAGACCTGTGTCTGTCTTATATTCAACAGTCTGTGTGTGTGTTTGTAGCCTCGTGTTATTTTTTTGTCCTAACTGGTACAAAGTGGCTCCATCAGAAACCTGTAAATCTGTCACATTAGGTCTAAATGAAGAGCAAACATGACTGTGTGTGAGGTGTGAAGGTGCGACAGCTGTCGAGCCTCGTTACAAACAGAGAACTCGCGCTCTAACAAGAGACAAACTCCATTAGTGTTTTTAATCCCCAGTGCTGCTGCTTTACATACCAACTTTCTGTTTTCTTTGTTTAATTAAAGTGCTGGTGCTGGTGACCCGCCCACTCTTCCCTTTGGCTGCTCCGGTTCCCTCAAGTCTCAGCACAGGAAACCCCTGCACGCTGCATGCTGCTGTGTTTGCATCTTAATTATTTCAGGTGATGGAGCTTCACTTCAAGATAAAAAAAAAATCAAACCCTCGTCTGGCCCACGCAAAGTGAAGTATTATCAATTACAGTGAGTGTTTACACAACTGGCTTGAGCTCTCCTGTGGGAACTTGTTGAGTTCTATTTACCAGCGAACACGTTATGAGCTCTAATATTTCTCCATAAAAGATCGCTGTTTTACATCTGCTGTAATTACAACACCATGATCAGGCCAAATTCACCTCCTAATGAGATGAACGGGGCGTGTATGTATGTGTTGTAAGACCCCCACAGTCCGGCACATTTCTAAATGAGTGTTTTGTCAGATTTAGTGTAGTGGTCTCTGTTAGCAAAGGTTACACTCTCAGAAGTGATTAAAAGTTCTCACTGATCCTCTTTATCTTAATTGTAATGATCTTGACGATGTTGAGGAGCGCAGGGTCGAGGAAATCCTGTGGTACTGTTTTCTTTTGTTTTTAATTAAAGAACACAAATTAATATTTGGTTTTTAAGGCGTCTCAAAAAGCAAACTGAAGAAGAACAAATTACTGTAATCATAAATACACAGGGCCTCAAAACGTAGCAGGGTTTCATGCAGAATCCTTTTTATTGTTATAAAGGTTGACGAAACAGTTCAAATCAATCAATGCTCAATCAGATGGACAAACGGTGCCACTTATTGCTGTGATAATGCAACCTTACATTGACGAGGACATGTTATTGCACCCACCTTTAACTGCAGATACTGTACAGCTGTGTTGCAGAAAAATAAATATGGCAGATGCACCAAAAGACAAAAGCAAAGAGATCAAGAGCAAAAGCAATTACAAGCTAGTACTGTAAGCATACTCAACACAATGTACAAGCTGCAAATAGTCTAAGTTATGGTATGTGAATAAAGCTGAGTTTTTCCTCACAATAGTTTAAATTAAACATGAGGACAGATTTCCAGCATCTGCCATGAAGTTGGGACCGGCTCTCCTGGGGGGGTATGATGTGGCAGGTGATTTGAATCTGGGGGGTGGTAAGATATTATTATTTTACAAAATATTGAAAAGTTTCACAGCCATTGCATCACTTCACATCGTGTCCTACACATTGTATAAGGATGCAGAGGGCCAGTACAGGAGTACAATACAATATACAATGAAATAATTACCATGGAAACTCCTGCAGGATAATGTGAATATACAAATCCCTGTTCACCATTTAGAATGAAAAAGATAATACCCAATGAATAATAATACAATATTTTGTTGAATTTATAGAAAACCATTATTACAGTGTCCTTTAATCTGATTCCTGCCTCTTTAAATAAATAAAAAAAAAGTCTACATTGTTGGGACTGAATGAAAAACCTTTGTTATCAAGGTGTTTGTCAAACAGCGACTGACTGACCATTCAAACTGTAAAATATCTGATCCCTTACAAGCCATAAAAGCTATAATGAGACACTGTATATTTTAAGTGTGTGCAATTAAATCATAGCGTGTGCAGTACTTATCTCTCAGGAACTGTAAATGTACTGTATCCTACTGCTGGTGTTGGTCATAGTGTGATAGTCCAGGACGCTGCCATCTCGATGTACATGGTCAGTTACAGTAATTCGATTTTTTTTTTTTTTTTTGGTGTGTCCCCAAGACAGGATTTAATAAATGAAAGGACATAGGGCCGATGTTGTTCTGTTCCTGTCACTGCGATGTGACCGGATCTGTTGAAAAACAAAGAAAGAGAGCCAAGGATAGTGCTCCCTCCGAGTGTATTTTAAGTTTTTATTGATTTACCGATATGAGGAGGGAGGAATAAATGTCCCCTGGCAGTCCACCTCAATGACATACACATGATGCCAAGGGAAAGTGGCCTTCACTAAATAATGGTCCCTGCTCCCTCCAACAGCCTCGGTGCAGTGACAAATACAACAACAAGAGGTCCATGGGGTTTAATGGTTCATCAGCCAGGGGCAGGAGTGCTGTTAGATATGTGTCATGTTTAATGCTGTAGCCTCATGCTTCAGCTGACTGTTTATGGCTATAAGTATAGCCAAAATATAGCAGGCTAAATTAGGCTTTTTGTGTTTAATGATGCACCAAATCTGGCCAAAACACACAGAGCTGTTAGCAGGAGCTGGCTAAGTGGTGATAACCAAATCTGGAGCCCGTGTATAACAGCCAAGACTCACATTTGGTCCTTTGATGCCAGAACAAAGCCAAAGTGTTGTGTGATCGAGCCGACTAAGCTTGGCTGGTATAAAAATGGAAGACAATATTCAAGCAAAGTCATTATTTGTCTATTTAGAAGTTTCACCCTTTGTGAATAGGTCCATGCTTGATTTTTTGTTTTGTTTTGCTAAAAGTAAATATAAAGTATAAACTAACTTGCTAAAGAACTCAGTAATTGCCAAAATACCTTGAAGCTGCATTACATCTAATGACCACTAGGGGGTGATTCCACCGATAAGTCAGTATAGACTGTTTCATTACAGGAAAAATGTGGCACAAAATATTTTGTGGTCATTTTTAGTCATTAATTGTATGGTCCCATTATGAACTAGAAAATTTCCTCTTGGGAAATTTTGAAAGGGCACCGGGAGCTACTGCCGTTCTAACCATCTCTGTCAACATGGGAATCAAACCCACGATCTTAAGGTCAAGACAGAGCTGATCAGACACATGATCATCTTTCTATAAGCACTGATATGGAGGAGCTGTAATCACATGATTGTGCGCGCTTACGCGCGCATTTGAAAGTTACGTGTGTGTGTGTAACTGTCATCACATTACACTTGTGTGTGTTAGAGTGAGAGAGAAGTGCGCGCTTACGCGCGCATTTGAGCGTTACCTGTATGTTTTGATGTGTGTGTGTGTAACTGTAATGACATGAAGCTGGTTCTAGAGTCTGTGTGTGTGACTGAGCTGCATCCTGTATCAGTCTGATTTAGCTGTGTGTCTGTGTTTACAAACATCTTAACGAGCTCCAGGTGGATTATTCATGGAGTTAACGACCCTGGCCTGAGGATCAGAGGTTACCATGACAACTTGAGCTGGTTGCCAATGACGATAGGGGCCCCCCAGACTGAGGCAGACAGAAACGTAGAGAAAAAGACTGATTTTCTGCCTCTGCACTGGTCTCGCATTTAGGCTTATTCTGACAAAACGGTAGCTCCTATCAGAACAAAACACGGATCAACGGTGCCCTAAGGCCTTCCTGAAAATTTTGGTACGATTTGGTGTTTCTACAGTAAATATTTTGGCGACACGGGCAGTTTTAAAACATCGGTCCGTTCTGCTCCTCTCAGAAAATTTTTGTATTGGAGTCAATGAGGAGGAGAGACAGACATGGTCGCACTCAGAGGCTGCTAATTCAAATTCTGTAAGTCTCTCTGATATTTTGAACACATTGTGGGAGACAGAACAAGTTTGTCTACAAAACTGTGAAAAATTATGTGTGTACAGTGTAAATTGTGTCCAAGAGGAGTGTGGAAAGAGAAAGAATCAGGAGTTTTTCTGGGCTCTCTCCCCACTCTAGCTGATGACATCACGCACTCTAGCACGAACATTCCGTGCAATACACACCCATTATAATCTCATAATTTCTCCAAAAATGATCATGGTCATTGATCAGGGATTGATCAAAAACTATACAACCTATCAAAACGTGGAGTAATACACCAATACACAAGACTTGTGTCTACTATTTAAAGTTTAAATGGAGTCTCTAGGTGAAAATATGCCTGAGCAGTAGACGTTTGTTAAACTCCAATGTTTGGTCTTTTTTGCTCTTTTTTTTTCGCTCGTCCCATAGACTTCAATGCAAAATTTTGCGCAGTTTTTCGCGACTTACGTCGCGAAAAATTCGTAGACTGATGAAAAAAGTAATAGCACCCCAATCCCGATCAGGACGCACGTTTTGATATATAATATGTCCTGCAACTCTTCGAGTTGCAGGACTAGTAGCGAACCGAAAATCGTCCGGAAGATGAAAAATAACTAGAAAAAGCATTTCCATGAATGGAAATGGTGTGAATGCAGAAAGCAATGCCGAATGAGCTTAAGAAATTGTTGAAACAATGCTGAATGAGCTGAAGACATTGTTGAAAGATAGAAAGAAAGAAGAGAGAAAAAGAAAAGAACAGAAGGAAAGAAAGAAAATGGAAAGGGTAGAAAGAAAGAAAAGAATAGAGAATGAATGAGAGAGACAGGGGGTAGTAAGAAAGAAAGAAAGACATTGGGTAGATACATGGAAAGAGAGAGATATACAGAGCGCAGTAGAAATAAATAAATAAATAAATAAATAAATAAATAAATAAATAAATAAATAAATAAATAAATAAACAAAGAAGTAAAAAGACAGAAATGGGGTAGAAGACAGAACGAAGAAAAAGAGAGAGGGGGATGATAGATAGATAGATAGATAGATAGATAGATAGATAGATAGATAGATAGATAGATAGATAGATAGATAGATAGATAGATAGATAGATAGATAGAACACATGTTTAAAGCTGTGTACTATGTCCGAGGCTCCACCTCTAATTGTACTACTATTTATAGAGGGGGAAAGGTTAACCCTCCTGTTGTCCACCTGGGTCAAGGAATGAAGGAAGGGAAGTAGGAAGGAGGGAGGGAGGGAAGGAGAAATGGGAAGGAAGGACAAAAGAAAGGAAGGAAGGAGAAACAGGAAGGAAGGAAGGCTAAAATGTAAGCTGGAAGGAAGGATAAAGGAGAAGGAAGAAAGGGAGGAAGGATGGATAAAAGGTAACCTGGAAAGAAGCAAGGAAGGAAAGAAGGAGAAAGGGGAAGGAAGCAAGAAAGGACAGAAGGAAGGAAGGAAGGAAGGATAAAAGTTAAGCTGGAAGGAAGGAAGGAATGAAGGAAGGAAGGAAAAAAGGTAAGCTGGAAGGAAGGGAGGAGAAAGGGGAAGGAAGAAAGGAAGGAAGGAAGGAAGCATAAAAGGTAAGCTGGAAGGAAGGACAAAGGAAGGAAGGAGAAAGGGGAAGGAAGGACAGAAGAAAGGATACAAGGTAAGCTGGAAGGAAGGTATGAAGGAAGGAAGGGAGGAGAAGGGGGAAGGAAGGAAGGAGAAGGGGGAAGGAAGTAAGGAAGGAAGGGACAAAAGATTGTGGAAAGAAGGAAGAGAGAAAGGAAGGAAAGAAGAAATGGAGGAAACAGATTGGGTCAATTTGTCCCAGAAGGACAACAAGAGGGTTGGAAGGAAGGGAGGAGAAGGGGGAAGGATGGAAGCTTAAACGTATAACTTGTAGTATGAGAGAATGAGGAGGAAGAAGAGAGAGGGAGAGGAGAAGAAGAGGAGGACAAGAAAGGACAGACGAGGAAGAGGCGGAGAAGAAGGAGGAGGAGAGAGGTAGAGAAGGAGGAGAGACGAGGATAAAAGGAAGGAAGGAAGGAAGGAAGGAAGGAAGCTGAAACGTATAACTTGTAGTATGAGAGAATGAGTTGGAAGAAGAGAGAGGGAGAGGAGGAGAAGAGGAGGAGAGAGGTAGAAGAGGAAGGAAGGAAGGAAGGAAGGAAGGGAAAAATCAAATCTCTCCTCCTCCAGACAGACAGGCAGACAGAGAGACAGACAGAGAGAGACAGGCTGTGTGGAACAGTATTGTGTTTGTATATTTGTGTATTTCTGCGACATGTGTGACAATCTGTGTGTGTCTGTCTGTGAGCATCTGTGTGTGTCTGTCTGTCTGTCTGAGTGTTTAATTCATTTCCTGTAGACATCCTGTCAGTCTGTTTTATCATATGTCTGCATGAGGCTGTGTGCTAACGAGCGGGCAGGCAGCACCTGTACCTGTTCTATTTATAGACATTGATAACGAGCTGGCTGCTACAGCTGGCCACTGCACAGAGCAGAGCAGAGCAGAGTGGGATTTGAGGTCGGTGCAGCCTCCGCAAAACAGCCTATAAACAGAGAACCGTACCGCTTATCAGAGTGTGGACATGATTAATCCGGCAAGGAGACCTTCCTGAGCTGGCTGTGTGACTTGCATGTTCGTACGACAAATAGTTTTCTAACCGTGGCAGTTTAGAAAAGAGGGACATTTCTCCTGTTCTCAAAAAATCAGCTCCTACTTTTGTATTGGAGTCAATGAGCCAGTGGAGCAGGTCTAGCTGCACAAAGAGGCTCATGCAGACAATTCTGTAAATCTGTCTGCTGTTTTGATCACATCATCAGAGACACGACAAGTGTGGCTACAACCCTGGAAAAAATCAAGTGTCTAGAGTTTAATTTGTGGCCGTGAGGACAATTTATCCAGAAAAAATCCAGACTGATTTTTCACTCTCTCCCACTCTAGTGATGATGTCACCCACTCTAAGCTCTGCTCGTTAGACGCAATACACAACCATTATAAAGTTGGATTTTGTTGAAAATCTTAATGATTTAAAAACTGCCAAATATCTGAAACTGTTGAAGATATCAAGAAGATGAGTAATGTGGTAATAGATTAAAAGTTTGTCTACAGTTTAAAAGAAAAACGGAGTCTGTGGGACAAAGTATGTGAAAGCAGTAGAGGTTTAAAGTAGTATGAAGATTTTAAAGGTTTGAAGATGTTTTCAATGTATTCCTATGGGAAAAAATTTTCAGAAAAAGTTAAATAATTTAAAAAGTATAAATAGTTGAAAAGAGAAAAATAATAGCACACCTGTCCAGAAAAAGCTGAACGTTTTGATATTTGAATTGTTGAAATAGCGCAAAGTATGAAGGACTAGTTAGATGCAGAAAATGAGCGGAAGAAGTAAGAATAAGTATAAAGAAACAAAATGGCCGACCAGAAGAACAATAGTGTGAATGCATTCTGCATTCACACTAACTAGGAAAAAATCCACAGAATAACAATAGTGCCCGGCTTCGCCGGGCACTCGTCCCTACAGCTATTTCATAGCTGTTGGGTCGAGTGCCCTGGCGATGGCCGGTGCCCTAATAAAGTTGATGAGGTAGGCTACGCTTTAGGGTGTAGCTAGCTTACTGCATGACTCACGGGTTGTAGCCTAGCATACACAGCGAGGGACCTGCCTTTCAATTAGGATAGATAGACGATAAAGCTGAGTATTGGTGTAACAGCAATTACGTGTGGACCTATGGTGGTGCTATTGCGACAAAAAAAAAACTTTCGGTAAATCTTAGGTAAGTTTCTCATCTTTATGCTAAGCTAAGCTAAGATAAGCTAGGCTAGGCGCATTAGCATGAGCATTTCAGGTAGGACATAAACAAAGAGTCGGGAATTTCCTAAAAAGATTTGAATGCCTCCACTGGGAAACATAAATGTCATAATATTTTTCATATCGTAGCAATTCAACCAGCAGTAGTTGAACATTGTGGTCTAATGCATTGTCATCCCCAGAGCCACACTGCTGGAGTAGCCTCAAGAAAAGAAATCGGGAGGAAACACTCAGGAACCTGTATTGTCATTGTCACTGTCTCTCAGATGATTGTTTCCAGCAACACAACTAATCCCAGACCGAATAACATCCTGTCAGCCATCAGCTGTTGCTTCGCTCTGTCCCTGGGTGTTTGGTGCAAGTTGTAAGTTGAGGCTTTTGTAGCATTTGCTGTTAAACGATTGCAGATGTTGTGGGGGGGATTTGTTGGAGCTTATTGATGCCCCCTGCCCATGCCGTGGGTATCTACACTCTAAACCAACGACTGAGCCTGTTCGATAACCTTGTACGCTATAATGAATCATTTCAGCACCTGGGAGTAAATCCCTTTTTATTGATAAACCTCGAGGCTGATCTGATTTAACCTGATATTAAATGCACTCTGTGAATTCTTACCATTGCTTTTTCCCAATAATGAGATCCATCGGACCATGTGCATCTGTTCGTGTTGATCACTTTTAGCCGGAAACCTTCTGGACACATCTTCCTCAATCTTCGGACAGATGGAAAACTCTGTCATCATAGATCTGTCTGTCCCTGTTTTATTGGTTCTTTTAGGGTGTGTTGACCTGGCTCGTTTGGAGCAGTTGTTCTGAAACAGCAAGCGTTTAAAGGAATAGTTCACTCAAAAGTCAAATTTCACTCATTATCTACTCACCCTCATATCGACTAAGGGTTGGGAGAATTTTCAGAGTCCTCCGTTCCTTCTCTGAGTTACGAGGGGGTCCACGCAGCAGTATTTGTCCATATAATGGTTGTGAATGGGGCTCACTTTTCTTTGTCCAAAAAGACACACCAAAAAACATCCAAATACCTCCATACTGCTCGTCTGTAATGTCCCTCTTGTATTGAAGCCCCGACATGAGAAATTGTTCCGCCGGTGACACAGGAAGAGCAGTGAACTTAGACACTGGGAGCTTCCGCTACAAACAAACTTAAAATATAGACTTTCTCATGTTGGGGCTTCAATACAAGAGGGACATTACAGACGAGCAGTATGGAGGTATTTGGATGTTTTTTGGTGTGTCTTTTTGGATGAAGAAACCTGGTGGCCATTGACAACCATTATATGGACAAATACTGCTGCGTGGACCCCCCGTAACTCAGAGAAGGAACGGAGGACTCTGAAAATTCTCCCAGCTCTTAGTCGAGAAATTTGGCTTTTGGATGAACTATCCCTTTAAGACCTCTATTCCATGTTTTTTTGTTTTTCCCAGGTAACCTCCTCCTCCTTCCAGGTAAGGTTCCTGACAAATGAGAGAACAGTTGGTTTGCAGCCCCTGAAATGGAACAAAGCAAATGAGCCACATGTTTGATTCCCTTTTTGATTTGGTCTCTGTGGTCGAGATAGAAAATATAAAGTTTCAACTTTTATACAACTACCGATACGTTTTCATCATCCTTAAAGGTCTGAAAAGTTACTGACCCAAGGAAAGACAAAGACAAATACAGAAATTAATGCACTCATATTGGCTTCAGGCCTTGGTGAACAAGAGTGATTATAAACGGTGTGTGTGTGTACGTCTGTGTACTATATGTGTGTCTGTACTTGAACCTCTCACTTTGTGGATCTCAAAAATGATGTAACATTAGGAAAGTGATGTTTTTTTTTTGTTCTTTTGCCTCAGTTTGAGTTCAGGTTGTGGTTACGGTTTGTTGCCTTGAAGTTATCTAGATTTTGGGGAAATATGATTTATACATGACAGATTTTCAGTTGTATAAAAATGAAAAAAAGGAAGAAGAAATTTTGAGTTTGCTAAGCTTCATAATTCTTGTAACATTTGAATGTGTGAAACGACAACTACATCAGATTTTACTTCAGTTCAGCTCCATGAACTTGTTTAAAACGTGGTCTTCATCTGACTTTTTGATGTTTCCAGCCGACTCATTTTAAAATATATGATCATACTGTAGATTTAAGTTTCGAATATAAAGTACATTGGGTAGCCAGCATACTAATAGCTGCAGCTTGGAGCAGTTTTATCTCCTCCAAGCTGCAGTTATTGGCATGCTTAGCAGTCTTTACTTCCTTTTTTACACTCTTGTTCCTTTTGAGTTTGACTGAAATAGATAAAACTGTACAGTTGCATATTAATATCTCATGAGAAATGACACACAAGTCATAATACGTATAGAGGAAATTAAATGATATAGCCCGTAGTCACTCTCTGTTAGCAGATAAAAGGACATTTAATTAATGCTATTGTTCTTTTTTTTATTATCACAAATGCAGAAACAGTGTAGGAGGTTTGACGACGACGCTGTTGCACTGATTTCCTCGTCTGTTTGTGGGTTTTAATGCAAACTGATTGAACACCAGCACACTCATACACTGCATCCATTTTCAACATGCAGGAAACTGGAGCCTACTGGATGAATTATAACTCATCAGTGTGTATGTGTGTGTATATGAATGGACACACATGCAGTGAAAACCCACAGGGCTTAAAAAGAAAATCATGCGGAGCCATAAATAGAGACCATAAGACAAATTGTTTGCGTCGTCCTTATGATTATGAGTATGCGAGGGACCGCCTGCAGCTGCCTTTCCAGTCACTTTAAATTTTTTATTTCACTTCAGTTGAGCGTTGATAGATGACATGACGTCATTAAAATTCAACTTGGTGCATTTATGTACCATGGAAGAACAGTGTACTTCAGATGACCTCTCCTCTGGGAATAGATGTTCACATCCAAGACCAGAAAATAAGAAATTTGCAACAGATTTCACCATCTTGAAAGGTTTATTTCTTTAAAAAAAGAAAAAGAAATATATTCTACCATTTTTTTCCCCCCTTTCAAAACATGTGGTTGTCATGTTTTATGATCTGCATAGGGCCGAACAGGAGGTGGCATGGTGAGAGTTAACATCCATTTGTGGACCAGATGGTGGGCCAGGTTTTAATCTTTCTGAAAACATGCGATGCCATGCCAAGCCGAAGCAGAGAATAGCACCAGGTTGGAGGCTCGTGCACCATCTTTCCCATATAAAAACATGAAGAGGGGCCGGACTGCAGATTCACAGATTAAAATGTGGGAACAAGTCTAAGTTGATGCATTTATTATAGCGCCATGCTGATGGATGGTAATGGATGGTATTTCCAGCCCAGCCAGGAGACATCCAGCCAAGGCATGAATAGAAAAAAAAAGACCATGGAGCAGCAGTTTAACTGTCATCATGTGTCATTATGTGAAATTTATCACTATGGTGCATTTTGTCTATATAATATGGCACGTGTCATGTTACATGTGTATTCATAATGACTGCATGTGCATATAGGGCGATTCGTATAATATTAAATAGGGTCATAATAATTTGCTTTGTGATGCGTACATGTCATAACCAATATTGATTTTTTCTCTCTCTCTAATCATTACACCAATTTATATGCACTTGACTTAGTGAAAGTCTAGTGAGCAAGGAAATGGATTTCATTTTTATGTCTTACCTGTGATACTGGAGGGAACACTGTCAAATCAGGGTGGTAGTGGTCAAACATCACAGCAACAATTAAGTGTGAAAGCGTAACCTGACCCATCTCTGCACATTCTGAATATGTGTGAACTGCTTTGTCTCGACCGTGACACCATGAGAAAAGAGGGGTGAAGAATCTCAATTACTTTCTACATTATAATAAAATTCAATTTGAAAACAGAACACTTTCCTGATCGGTTATAAGAGCAGGGCTGGTTAATGATTTAGACTTTTTAACATCAAAAATGCTCATCAAAATGTCATTTTTTGCATTGCAACATTTTAAATGTCAATCTACCTTTATGACAGAGAAAAGCAGTAAGTCCTTTCATATAATTAAATGAGCATTTTAGTGCTTATATGAATGAAATGGTTTGAGCGATCGATTAGCCTAAGAAACTAATAATAGCAGCTATTTGATATGTTATCATTTTGTTTTTTATTGTAGGCTGTTTAATTTGTTTATATTCTCTTAACATTTTATTTTGTAAACGATTATAATGGCATGATGGATGGTCAATGTGATGAGAGCCTACACAGTTGATTAAAATTTAATTGGGAATTGCCAATTGCTGTGTGAAAATCCATCCGATTGAACCTAGTTAATTGACTTGAACCCTACTCCTGAATAATAGATTCGCGTAACGCCTTTCATCATCCCTATCCTCATGAACTCAGCTTTGACTGAGTCTTTTATTTTGAAAGAGACCCGAGGTCTTAGCCTAGCCTCAAACAACTCGGTACACGCCCATCAAAGGGAGGGGATTTAAATCTAAATCTAACTATCAACCAACCTGCCTTTGAACGTCTCATGTCACTTTCACCGCGCTTTCATGTGCTCCCACCTCTCGTCGCTAATTTATGTGTTTTTTTTCTCCTTCTTTCTTTTTTCCGACAGCACCTGAACGCGGCGCTGCTCCCATCCTACGTGAATGCAGCATAAACTGTTGAGGTGATCCATGGCAACAGAGGAGCAGCAACCAACCGCCGAGCCAGTGCTACACACACACACACACACACACACTCGCTCTCCCTCTCCAACACAACACACATACACACCTTTAAATCTCTACACACACTCTCCGTCAATGTAGCCGGAGGAATGTACCGAGGAGGAAACCACTCTTAACGGCTCCAGCTGAGACACAACATCGGTATCAAGGTGACCGACCGACCGGGGGGAGCCAGCCAGCCCAGCCTGTCAGCCTGCACCGACAGCCAGCACCGCCAGTCAGCTGCCCGAGAACGGCTCCACATCAGCGGCAGGTGACAGCAGACAGCACCCGCACCTCGGAGCGCTGAAAACGGACACATCTCTTGAACGGACACGATGTTCGGAACCGACATTTGTGGAGCTTAAAATTCATAAAATCCACCCTTGTTATTTTTTTTTTATTTGTGTTCTTTTAAAACGGACGGTAGCAAAAATGAATAGAATATTGATATTTTATATTTTTTGTTTTTGTTAAGGAAAAAAAAAAGAAGAAAAAACCGACGCTGTCCCACAGTCAGTCAGTTAGTCAGTCGCCCTCTCTCCACATTAGCAGCGTCCGGGTTTTATTCTAAGCTACAGCCCCCCAGCCCCGTATCTGTGTGAAGCATCTGAAGCATCATTGTGAAGATGGCGACTGGGTCGGGTTGGCAGCAGCAACAGCAGCAGCAGCAGCAGCAGCAGCAGCAGCAGTCGTCCTACTACTGCCCTGCCGCCGGTCAGGGGAAATTTCCCTCTCCCTCGGCGGCCAGCGTGGCATTTCAGACCGGCATCGCCATGGAATATACCCAGGACCTGCACCTGAAGATGAGCAAAAAGATCGCACAGCTAACCAAGGTAGGCATGTGTTTAGTTTGTTCCTTCCCCAGGGCCTGCTTGGTCCCTCATGCTCTGAACTGTGGTGCTTCAACCCCTGGGTTAGACCCCGTGTCAAGGGCGTAATTTATGGAGGAGGGTCAGGGGGGGTTATGCCCCCCCACCCCCACCCCCTCATTAAAAAAAAAAAATCAAATCCAGCCAATATAAACAGGCTATGTCCACATCTGATCTGTGATTCGTTCACATATTAGAGCTGGTAAATTAAAAGAAAAAAAGAAAATAAATGGCAAAAGATGAAGAAGAGAAAATGGTAGCCATCCATAAAGTTGCGTTTTCCATACGTTTTTCGCAATGTTGTTTTTCCGCCCGCGTATTTGTATGCAGAAGGACGCATTACTGTTAATACTTCTGTTCGATGTTGTCACAATGAGTCCCTGACCATCTTCGGATCAGATCGTAATCTGTCCTCAATGCGGTGTGTTTACATCTGTACTTTCATGTGGTCAAGCACTGTCCGATTGTAGCCCGATCCCTGAAAACGCATGTTAATGCCTGCTGTACATTTGATGATAATGAAAAGAGCCACAAGGCCAACAAATGATTTTAAATAGTTGTTTCATCATATAAAATGAGAAAAAACACTGAAAGAGATAGGCTAATTGTCATATCGATGAGTTAGCAAGTGAATTGTTGTCTGAAGTTAGCTGATTTGCTAATGGCTAGAGCCAGAAGCGTCCTGGTCTCAGAACGCATCGGCTTTTCTCTCTGAATCAAATTGAGGTTTTACATTGTATTAATGACAAGGTGTGGCGTGCTTTGTTCAGACGGCCTCTGCAGGCAGGCTAACTGTTAGCGTTGTCATAGCGTAGCATCCTACATCACAAATTGTCATCAGTTTATCTGCAAATCCAAACAACTTTGCACCCATTAGGACACACACACGGACTATTTTGCTTAAAAATGAAATCCCTATATTTACAGAGATCTTAACCCCTTCAATATTTAACCCAGAGTTACGCCCCTGCCCTGTATTATAACTGACTCCTAACCCATCAGCCCCATTTATTGACTACTTTAGCTTCATACAGGTAAAAAAAAAATCAAAGTTTTTAGTTTTTCCCACAATCTGTATGATCTCCATCTGCTTCCTGTGCCCCGACCACATCAGCCTCTCTGATGATGATGATGATGATGAGAGCATTAACTCTTTCAGTTAACCTCTCACCACAGCTGTAATTTAATGAATGGGGGGAAGTGGGAATAACATCGCACATTGCAATAAAAGGTGGATTCTTAATTGGCATGCACGCTGCTTGGTGTTTGGATGGCATGCCGAATGGAAAAAAAGCTCCCAGCCTTTCTTATAAACACCTTAAGATCCTATGATTCAAGCGAGTATTTAAGGTAAAACAGTGATCAGTCTTAAAGTGTTAAATGATTTAAGGCAGTTTGGCCATGGATTTCTTCTCTGCTCCAACTATAGCACACTTTTGAGTTTGGAGGCATCATGCAGCTTCCCTTTTCCGATCCTCCTGCATGGTTCTGGTTCGGATTCCTGCATCCAATCAATAAGGGATCATTACACCACCACGACGTTAATCAGGCCGGTCATTAATCAGCATCATAACAGCAGCAGCAACGACACAGACACAGACACGGAGCAGGCATTTTGTTTTACTCGCACATTATAATTTTGTTGCGGGGCCTCATTAATAACCATGCGAGCTAAATAAGACACTTCCTGCAAACTTTGATCATCCCTCTCTCTCTTGGTGACTTGAAAATGAGACACAGATTGAAACTGAGGCCTATAAGCATGATGGGTAAGTGTGTGCATTTGAATATCCTCTTACAGTCGTGCAATTCACTTCTCTTATATTCAGAATATTTTATCCCATGCCCTTGCGATTCCCCTGTTGTATGTGTGTTAAATTTGAATTATTTGCGTCCGTTAATGCATTTTCCCCTCAAATATTCATGCATACAACATGTTTATCTGTAGCTCTAGGAAAACATGTGTCCTTTTCTAATGCAGTGTATGTCAGATTTAAGGGCTTATTAGCAGGAATTAGTTCAGTTAAACGTTGTATTTGCTTTGCTCAGCTGACTATAAAGGATGTTGTGTCTCCACGCCGACCGCACCTATGGGCTTTCAAGGGCATTTCAAATGTGTGTGTGTGTGTTTTTTTTTTGCCCTGAGGATCAGTGCTTTCATCTTCCACTTGGCAAAATGACAGGGTTTCAACTTCTAACACAGAGCATCAACCTTCCCCACATCAGTCACTCAGGGGTCGGAGCATGTTTGTGGCTCCAGCAGCATGTCATTATTATGGAGCTGCCTCACATGTTTCCATGCAGGTGGCTCTTTTCTTTTTTTTTGGAGATGCCATACTCTCTTGACACCTCAAGTCCTCCTCCAAGGGTTGGCTACTACTGACTCTTAGCCATTAGATTTGCGCTTTCAGTATATATCCCTTTGTGCTGAGGAAGTGGAGGGTAGGAAAAAAAAAGAAAATCATAATTCAGCAGCCTTGGGCGAGGTGTGTGCCAAGCCTTAGTGCAGTGTGGGCTCTTTAGAGTCACATTGAAAAGGAAAAAAACAGGCTTTTCACCTTGTTAAGGCAGTCCTCCATATCATTACATGCACAATTCCTGACAGTAACTCCCACAAATATTGCACGCATTTTCATACAAGTGTGTTTTTACCGTCGTTTTTTGGTGGGCCCTTCTCTTCTATATTTCAGCGCTCCACGCGAAACGTTCATCAGATACATAAAGATGAAATATTTAGAGGAAAGCTGATAAAAGGAGGACTTTTTTTTTTGCAAGAAACACAATGTGCAATGGTTGTAAAAACTCCCAGTATTTGTGTAACTGAGCCAGTTTGTGCCAGTTTTTTTGTGTGTTGTTGTTGTTGCAGAATCTACATAAACCCAACAAGCAGTGATTTGGAGCATTTGCATGTCAAAGAGAGATCGGCCTGTGGATAGATGTCTGTCTGTCTGCGCTACAACTGGGTTAAACCTGATTATTTGAGCATTTGATACAGGATTAAATACTATTATATAAATATATATTTGTTTCAGCTGCCGATGTGTTGACATATTTTAACTGGCAGTCAAACAACAGGCGAAAAATGAAAAATGAAAAAGAAAAATTGTTAAAAAAAAGAGAAGATAATGCAGAAAACATTAAGGTAAGCTCCCTCGCCAGCTTAGAGCAACAGGCCACGGAGAGGACACTAATGCCTTTTGTAAACCTCTGCCAAGGATTTACTTGTGCACAGTGATATTTAAAACTCCAAAAATAATAATAACACCGAATGCAACTGGGCTGAGTAATTAGACGCCTGCATCCCACATCACTGCTCAGCAACAGGATGGAACAAGTTGACATTGCACACGTTTTTCGATTGGGTTTGTGCTGCCAGAATTAGATTTGATTGTAAATTTTGTTTGGTCATAATCACATATTTTTTCCTCCTCTTTCTCCCCACACACTCCTGACAGTAGTGTGATACATTTGGCTGTATTTAAAATCCAATAAAAAAGCAATCAAGAAGTTGGAAACGCTTATGAAAAGTGCCCGGTTTATTGGCTTTCTGTTTAAAAATAACACAACATAGTTTCACGAATACTGAACGTCGTTATGTGATGGATGTTGGCAGCAGTGGAAACTGAGCCGAACAGGGTTTTCTGTCAGATTTTACCGACTAAAACAACAGCGAATTGTATTTTTTTTTTCTTTTTTTAACGTATGTCAAGTTGCATGATTCCCACGTATTTCCCACAGGCGACACATCTGAGCCTCGCATCTCCTGTGCCTTGTTGCATTAGGGCCACAACAAAGCAGGGGAGGAGGAGGAGGAGGAGGAGGAGGAGGAGTAGGCGGCCGATGGCACTCTGGCCATCTGCTCACACTGACCGCTGCGCTGCGTTCAGGAACATATAGCAAAACCTGGAAACCTCGCTTGTCCTAGTCATTTCCACCTTTTTATTCCTTCACACTTGTAGAGACGATCAGACTCGTCATGTCGCTGCTCTTTAGCTGCGCATCAGTACAAAAGAGCAACGGGCGCTTCCATAAGCTTCCTGCTGCGTTCATGCACAGTCAGTAAAGTCAGACATTGATTGCATTTCCCTCGTGTCATTGCATTTCATGACTTGTGATGCACGACTTGTTATTTAAGACTTCTTGCGGTAATTTTTAATCCCACAAAGCTGCTTTCCGAGCCCCTTTGTGTACTTCAGGCTCTGCGCGGATTTCACTGTCATGATTTTTTTTTTTTTTTTTTTGGACGTTAGTTATACTCTCTGATGATTTTGCCTTTTATTGTAATGCTTCTGTCAGAAAGAAGGCGGTGCAGGGTTTTGCTGCTATGGCAACAAGTTTTTTTTTTTTTTTTTTTAATATATATATATATAAATTATAATTCAGGGCATAGTGTATTGTAAGTGGGCCGAGGATTTTATAATATAAAGGAATAAGCCTGATTTTGGTCGGTCCGCAGTGAGTCAGGGCTGAAGTTCTGGTTGTTGTCAGAGCAGCGCGGAAACAGAGAGGGCAGCATGTCATTTTGCATCGTCAGGAGAATGCTTTATAACAAATGTATTACCTAGCCTAGGGTGTGTGTGTGTGTGTGTGTGGATGTATGTGTGTTTCATCAGCAATGCCTGACTGACTTTAGTGTTGAAGTGAGTCAGAAATAGACCTCTGAGCTCTCCATGTATTTCTGGGCGAAGGGATTGAAAGAGACAGAGATAGTGAAATACTGTAGTGTAAGTATGTGTGTTACAGTGTGCGTGCGTGCCCTGTTTGCAAGCCATATCCTATAGTGCTGCAGCTACAGCTTCATCATGAAGATGGCAGGATTCATATTTTTAAAAGATAAAATAACATGTCTATATTTTTAACTCTGACCTGGAATTCTCAGCTGATCTCCTCCTGCCGCCTGTTTCCACGTTTCTGAAGCTTTTGCCAAATCTCTGCTCCGTCAGTACCTCATGGTGTAGTACAGCTGACACGGCCCAATCAGCTGTAGCTGTGTACTGTATGTGGGTGTGTAGATACAGCAACACATCTGATATTGACGTATTTTAAACTGAATATTTCTGATGTAATGCTGTCATTTTCCATTTCAGTTTCAACGTGACTGCGTATAGAAACAGTGCAGACTACAATAAGAGGATTTAGTGTCTTACTCTTGAGTTAAGTGCTGCTCTGACATAAGACATCATCAGTTGTCATCGGCCCTTTTGTCCACTGTGTCATTTGTTATTTCCAGCAAAACTGTCAAGTGCAGCTCCGCGCTTCGCTTTCTGCTTCTCATCAAAGACCACAAATAAGACGAATAAGAACAGGACTGTTGGACGCAGCTGATGCCGTATGAATGAAATATGTGGAAATATTGGTAGGTTTGTCCAGGATAATGTGGAGGAATGTGCCCGCACCGATCTCTGTCCTGGCACAAACACATGTACACAAACACAGTGTCATCACTTGGCAGCAAACACGAGAAGCCAAGATGAGTGCATGCATGTGTGTGTGTGTGTATGAGAGATTGTGGGCGTGTGCGCATGTTGATGCCATAATCCAGGGGTGGTAGCGCAGTGATGTGTGTAGCCTGGGCCGGGTTAGGGAGCAGATGGTCAGAGCAACACGAGTCCAGGCTTGGGGATTGAGCACGAGCGCTGAGAAGGATTTTAAAGTCCGATACTGCTCATTCAAAAACCCAAAGCCGCAGTTTGTCTCGTGGTTGCATTTTTGCGCCAGTATTTATGATTCAACACATTTTTAAAATGAAAATCCATCTATCCCCTGCCAGGACTAGCAAAGAAAAACAAATGTTAAGAGTATCAAAAAAAAATCTGTGATTCTTGGCAGAGTGAAAATCCCCCTGCTGCAACAACTGCTCCACCTGCTACTGTTGCTACGATATTGTTAGTCTAAACATTGGCAATAAAGGTTATTGAAACAAAAACCTGTTGATTAGATGTAACTATAGACTGAATCTCCTTGTTGTTTCCAACTACCTCTGGGTAGAAAACCAGCACGTCATTTGAATGAGAATAGTACGAGAGTTTAGCTATCATGTTTTTGACGCCCTATCATTGTATATACATTGTAAATACCAGACATAGCAACACAAAACATACACAGAAATAGTAATGTTTCTTCAATCATATCAGATTTGTCTAGTTTTGGGGAATCACAGTGTCTAGAAAACATCAGTGGCTGCAGCTGACAAGGACAGCTAAGGGCGGTAGCTAAGCTAACGGTGGCAGCTAAGCTAAGGGCGGCAGCTAAGCTAATGACAGCAGCTAAGCTAACAGCAGTAGCAGGACGTCAGCTGTTAAAACCCTCCTGTTGTCGGACACGACATGAAACTACCCCAGTTAGCTCAGTCATGTTGTAACTAAGATATCCGCTGGAGAAAATATTTTTTCATGGACCGTTTATTGAGTCACTGAGTTATTAAAGTTAAACAGCTAACCGTTAACGCGGCTAATCTATGATAACTATGACTAATTACCAAAATGTGCACACATAAATAGTATTAGAACATCAGATTAGTCTAAATGGTGATATTATGACATGAAAAATGAGATGGTGAAACTCTCGTCAGTCATTATTGTTCTCATGCTGGTTTTCTACCCGGAAGTATGAGTGAACAACAAGGCGATTCGTTCTATAAATTAGCATTTCAGATATTAATTGAGTTTTAGAGAGCAAGCATCACTACTTCCTTTCAAAGTGGTCTCAGACCCCACAGAGAGTCACTGTGAGCGGTGGAAGTGAAGCGGGGCGGGCAGAGATGACAGACCGAGGTGAATGACATCTTATTATGGGCTGTTGTTTTTATCACAGAAAACAGGAAGTGTGAGAGAACGGGCGATGTCGCCGCCGCTTCGGTCCCGAGAGTCTTTTCTGGAGGTGACAAACTGGAAAGATTGCTCCTCTCCTCCTCGGCGCGCTGATGGAACCGGCCTCCTGAATGTAGAGTTCACAATCTCTAAATATAATTTTAGGTGAATGAAAAGACCCAGGAGATTGGTGTGTGCGTGTGTGTGCACGGCGGCCTGCTGCTGCTGTGAGGAGTACAGCTTATTAACCTCTGCAGGATGCTCCTTCGCTGATTGTCACAATTCTCTGTCAGATTTCATTAAGATACGCCCACACACTCACACTGACACACACTCACACACATTCACACTTGCACTGACACACAAATACAGATAGATAGGGAATGAGAGAGAGAGAGAGGAGCATATTGGCCTCAAGCACTATCCACTACAAATAAAGCACTGCCGACATGCCTGTTGACATGACACACAAACACACACATACTTGGACACACAGTGGCTCATGGATATCCAAGGTGTGTAAGGGAGGATGTTTTGATGAGTCATGCTAAATGTTTGACCTTGAATGTCTCCTCTGCCTCCGGGGCGGACACGAGCCACATTCATAACCACGACTAGTCCTCTCCAGCCGCGTTCCCATTGGCCGTCGCCGCCGCCAGTCGCGTCCCAGACAGGCCAGACATATATACGGCTGATATACGAGACTGATATCCGGCCGTCTCCGTGCAGATTTATGTATTTTTCTTCTCCTGCAAACACAGCCGTTGTGTTTTTATAATAAGTGTTTATGGGATGTTTGACCTGAGAGCTCGTTGTGGTGCGGCGGTCCGACCGAAGTCAACCGACTGTAAAAGCTGCAATGAAACCCGCCTCACTGATTCACCCAATGACTAATGTTAATGTGGGTTTTTGGGGGAATTTTTAGTGCTTGAAATTACATTTATTGTATCGCAATATTGAATACCAGTGGCTTTAATCCAGTCACCTAATAATACTGGCTTTCATCAAATCCATTACCCTGTGTAATGGTATTGCTGGTTTGTGACTCAACTCAACCTTTCTCTTTTGTGTGCTTCCGTCTTTTACGGACTTATTGTATTTCCCAAATTCAATCAAAAAATGTTAGTGCTGATATTTGAAAAGAGATCCCATAAAAGCCCCTCTGGTCACCTGATGGAGTGAGAATATATAGGAACAGACAAAAGGAGAAGGAGAGAGAGAAAGAGAGGGCACGAGGGGAAGAAGGTGATCTTGTCATTAGTTTTCCCTCCAGAAGGAGCCCTCAGGTGCTTTACACCTGTCTGCTCCTGTCTCCTCTCCCTCCTTTCTTTGTTATTACCGACCTCCCTGTGTTCATGGTTGTCCAGCAGAGGAGGAGGAATCCGTCTCAGCTCGCCGAGGCTTTAGCTTCAAGCAAAGATTTATCAAGGAAACAGGGGGGGAACAGGCTGCAGGTTTTTCAAAAACATCAGGAGTGCGAGCCATTAACGGGCCGGCCCAGCGGTACGTAGCCCATTACTGCTTCACCACAGACCGCCCCTGGAACAAGCCTATAGGCCTGTATGGGACTGTTTAACAGCAAGGGCTTTCAGGTGACGTAACCGTCCCTCTGATGGCCGTAGTGAAAGGAAGCAGCTTGTGGGCATCGCCAGCTGTGCAGAGTAGATGCTGAACTTAACCACTAAGTGATCATCGGAATAGAAACATTTGATTGTTTGGCCAAAAAATGATGATGTCATTGTGGTCGTTACTTATTTTCAGCTGAAATAATGTTACGTTTAGCAGTCTATCAAATGCAGAAGTCTCTGACTGACTGACTGACTGACTGACTGAGTGATGAAGTTCCAGCGTTGGTCTTTTGAATGAGCTCTGATAAAGTTGCATCGATTCCCTGGTTAATAGTTGGATTTTCGTCACTGGTTGCTCTTTCAAAATAATTTGGCAGGAAACGAGCAGTGTTGCTAACTCGGTGCCTCTGTTGTCAGGTTTACCAACTTTTCAGACGCCTTTTAAAGAAAATCAAAATAAACAACAGATGATAAACAGGAGATTTTTCTTTTTGCGTTATCATTTTAGCAGCGATAACATAACAGCTCGTCTTCAGCTTCATCTTTTGTCAGACAACATCGCGGCTGTGAAATCAGGATTTTAGCAGAAGCTTGCACATGTCTTCATTCACCGTTTTCATATTTGTTCTAATGTCTGACAGCAAACACAGAAAATCATGTAAATCAGACTGGCTTTAAAACAACACTACATGTGAGCGTAGTAGCAGGAGAGAAGACAGATCAAGGGCTGAGACTGGTTGACGCTATAGGCTGAATGCAAATAGCACAATAGCCGACAACACAGTCCAGCCATATGTCATATTTTGACCTTGTCAGGTTCATTATCTTCTCTCAACTTGCTGGCATGTTGTTACACGCACACACACATTATCTGCAGAACTTGCTTTGATTTGCCGCGTCTCTGAACCCACGGTCCTGCATATTTTACAGTTGCTGCTTGCTCAGCTGTTATTCGCTGACTTTTTCCTCCAACATGTAATTCCAAATAAAACGCTACAGCATTCAGAAATCAACATAAGCACGGTAAATAGGGGGGAGAATCAGAGGTAGGCACCTGTATAAATAGCAGCCTTAATGTGGAAAAAAAAGCAGTTGCATAAATTTGCATATGGGCGCATTTGCTTGGGCTGGAAAATCCATGTACAATCCATCATTAATGACAAGTGTGGGCCAGGTTTCCCCCCTGCTTGCCCATTTCATTTTACATCAAACCATCTTCCTTTCCTGTTTGTATCAGCCTGGATGTAGAAGGGGATGGTCTGAACGCATTAGATGTTTTGCTCCCATAAATACTGTACAATGTATATAAATATTAACTGTCTCATCTTAAATAGGTGAATATTAGAATCAGCCTTCAAATCCAGTATAACCTGAAAGCCACTATAAAGCGTGGACCTCCAGCCTTGACACCAGCCCACACATTTAACTAGAAAAGGAAGCTTTTTGGCAGACGTTGTCAGCAGCGAGTAAGCATCTGGATTTTAGAGGCGCTCGTCTGCTTCGACTTTCTCCTCTTCTTTTCTTGGCAGCAGTGCGAGTCTGCACGGCCACCAGGGACCTGTCTTTACTCACTGGGTTCTATTTCTCCCTCCTGATGGGAGAGACAGACAAAGACCTAGCGCACACTCGCTGGTAACCCTCATTTCATTATCAAGAGGATCACTCAGATGGGTTTTTAAGACTCGACGCTGTAGCTGCAGGCTGTGGCTTCCCCATTAGGCATCTGCCGACAAAGGTGGAACGCTGTCATTCATCAGCAGGGGTAACTGAACTGATTCACAACTTCCAGCTGCTAACAAAATGTTTAACATCTATATTCTGACATGCTGTAGTAAGTTCATGGCCTGTTATTATACTATTTTTTTAGTCGGGTAGTGCACAACAAATGATAAAGCAGTGAGTTTTGTTGGAAAAATACAGCCCTATGTGTATCAGTCTGCAATCAAATACTTTCCCAAATGTGTTATAAAATTGTTCATGGTATTTAATTACAATGCATGATACTGCTAGCTAATTATGCACCTGAGGACCAAAATATTAGTCAAAAACAGAACTTTAGGACACTTCAGGATCTGTGACTGGAAACAATTGGTGCTTTTCGACTAGTACTACTCAACTTGACTCAACTCGACTTGTTTTTTTGTTTTGTTTGTTTTTCCACCAAGGATAGTACAGTTGTAATGGAGTGGAGATGAGTGGAGTAGAGCTGCAGTGGAAAAGGGCCAAAAGATTGTTGGACATGTAAAGAAGTGAATCGTCTGCATATGGTGAAACTTTATGATAATGATCTGATGAACCTCGTGTGATGATTTATTAACATATCCATAATGAAATGAACCAAATGGATTGAATCAATTAAATCAGCCTTTCTTTTAGTCCTCCCTTCGGTTTTCACTTGCCCTTTTTGTTTTTCATCTTTTCCCATTTTCCTTAAGACTGTGCCGTCTTGGCTCTTTCTAAAATTGGCAGGCCTGTTTACTCTCCTCTCCTTCACGTCCCCGCTCCATGCTTCTGTTTATCAGTCTGTCCTTCCCTCTAGCCAAAGGACATTCAAACAACAGCGAGGCTTGCCATGACTTCACCCAGCCCTCGGTCTGTCTTCCTATTAAGATAAGATGAAACCGATCCCTGAGGGGATATTTGAGCCATTATAAGAGCAAACAGCGAGAGCACGAAGGAAATAAAGTGACGATAAGCTGACACCTAAATAATATTTGTAAAAAACGAAAAAAAGTTTATTGTAACTTGAATATTATTATGTTAGACTTTGGAAGCAAGCAAATGACAAGAAGGGAAGAGTCATACCCTCTCCACTTTATCTCCTGTTGCCATGGCGACACAATAGTTTTTGCAATTCATTAGTTCAAGCTATGTGTCTGCAGAAGCCAGCAGTTTGTGGAAAGTATATTCTAAGATAGGAAAGAAAAAAAATACATTTCCACCATCCATGTCAGTTTAATACAACTTTTTTCTTATTTTTTTCTTTCTTTTATTTTTCTATATGAGAAATCCCTGACCCCAAATTGACTCCATCACAGGGATGATGGTGGTGAAGGAGGAAAAAAAAAGTAGGAAACGCTGATAAAAACTCAATCTGCGGGAAAACGAACGAGCGCAAATCTTCCAAAGAGCTTGTTAAAATGCAGCGGGGGTATTGCCGCCGATTACCCCACACGTCTGTTTATCCCCACAGCCCTCTGACCTGTTTTTACCCTGGGTGGTTGACTGCTTGACAACCCCATGACTCAGCATTCCTCCTCTTAAACCAATCAGCTCTCTGAGTGGTGGTTTATGTCCAATCAATACAGCTCATTCTCCACAAATGCCAACCTTGCTTCTCTTTGCCTCTTTGAGCCTAATTCATTTTTGTTCCTTGTCATTTGTCCCCCTCCCACACACACATGCACCCTTTTCTTCAACTTTATAGTTGAGGATGTGATTTTTAAGACAGTTCAGACAAACTGGGTGTATAGTATACCATAAAGTATTAAACATAAATGCAAGTCATAATTTTTAACGGTGGTGAGGCCGACACAGCTATCTCTCTAAAGGAATATTCCTGCCCAGTTTAGTAGATTCAGTTTTGAAGTTTAGCCCATGGGCAACCCCAGGCAAGAGTCGCTCAGTCTAATCAGCCTCATCAAAAAGTTGGGTAGTGACAGAGGAAAGCATCGCTGCCTCAGTAACCAGGGAGCTGTAGATTCTCCCTATTTGTCCAAATTAAATTCTATTGTTGATACGGGCACCTCGCTGCCCAAAGCAGCTGACAAACCAGAAACCTGAAACACACTGGGGAGAAAGAATTCAGCTGCTTCGCTGCTCACAAAGCAAACATACACTTTTTACAGCCCAATCAGTGATGCAGCTGCAGCCAGCCATACCGCCCATTGATTATCCTGATGTCCGTGAGTGGGAAAAGAAGTATCCTGCTGCAAAGTTTTGGACATTGAAAGGAATTTTCCATCGATTTAGGTTGCTTACTTAACATTTTATACGATCCAGGGGAAAAACTAAAGTAAAAGTCGTATAGCTCACCCATACTTTGAAGGGAAACTAGGCAAGTCTGGTCGCTTTTTCTCTGTTTTGCTAAACAAGGCAATCCATATAAGATGTTGCAGTGTGTATATTTGTGCAGTCTTATCTGTCATAAATAGAAGATTACAGATTACGCGGCATGTTTGTGTCGTAGTGCCGCTGAGACACTGATAATATATAAGGTACTGATCTTGCAAGGTTAGTTTCTCAGCTAAGAGACACTAGGTTACATTCAGTTTCGTTTTTTTTGCCAGTGGATCAATGTTTGTGGTCTTTGAAATTTTTGTAACAATATTTTAAAAATCCCAACGAGCAGCATTTGGCCTGTGGGCCTTAGTTTGCCTTTGCCTCGTCTAAAGAAATGAGGTTGTGTAAGTCAAATGCTTGCTTTCTTTTTTATTATGTTTGAGAAAATGAAAATAGCCTTGATAGAGTGAGACTTAATATACTTACACCATATCTTTTGTACATAACAATAAAAGTGAATTTAGTGTATTGGATTATTGAACTCAGGTTTCTTTCCTTTATCTGTGCATCTGCCCCGTCTGGATTACTTCTTTGTGAGAGCCGGCGTGCTCTGGGTGACATGGCCTGAAGGGCTTTGTGCTGCATTGTGTGTAATGAAAGGTGTTGTGTAAGTGAAGTTTATCATCATTATTGTTATTTCCTCCATGTACCTGATACCTCCTGAAATAATAGGATTTGCTTCTTGTTCTAACTTTAAAGGAATTCACAGCCGGCGTAGATAAGTAAAATCGTGAAGAATGAAATTGTCCTCAGTTTGAAAGATAACGTATCGCAGTTTGTATTTTAGACATGAAAGGTCAGGCGTGTTCTGCCATGTAATCAGATGGTGATCCTGAGAAATGAAAGATAAATAGCTTCGCACAGCTCCCAAAGCTCGAGTGATGAATGTTCAATAATGTTAAATCCAAAAGCAAACTATCTGCATCACACAGCTGCAGCAGAGGATAACTTTTTTTAATTTCCCCTTTCCGTGCGGAAATTGTTGCTGGGAGTGGTTATTATACAGTATACTCCTGGCAGCTGCCGACTGAAAATTAAATTTAATGACAAGTAGGTACGCATCACAGTGGAATGGCTCTTGTTCTTTTGCAAAGGTTAGTTGTACATGGAAGGTAATGAAATGAGGTCGACTTCAAAAATCATTACACACAGTGGCTTTCCTGTGGGCTCAAAGCAGCAGGTGAAATAGGTGTAGATAAACTAGCTATACATACCGAAGCTGTTTTTATTGTTTCTTCTACTAGAGAGGGGACTGTGATCTTCACCAAGCAGAGGACTATATATTTAAAAAACAACATTATGATACTTTTACATCCAGGAAATTAAAAAAAGAAAAAGAAATATGAATTATGTAAAAGAAATCAAACATGCAGAGTCTGAACTAGTCTGTAGTCTGACCTCTATTAACATTTTTCTTATTATTTCACTTTCCCTGTCCATAATTGACTGAACAACAGAAAATAGATAATAGTCGCCGCAATATTTGTCCTTTGGGAACATTTTTCAAGCATAATGTCAAACATTCACCTCACTCCAGCCTCTCAGAGTGATGAGGCTTTGCTTTTTTGTCTTATGTGTTAGAAAATTAAACAATTAAATTGGGTTTTAAAAAAGGCTCCTGGGAAAAAATAAACAAATTGAAGATGTTGCCATGGGATCCAGGAAACGATTTGCAGACCAGCAGATAATGGAAATATCCTTTGGTTGCAACTCTTTCTTTACTTAGATCCTGATCCCAAATCCCAAGGAAACATGGTTTTAGTCCATTGTTATTAAATAAAAAAAAAAGTTAAATCAAGGGCAGCAGGGGTTCGTGGTAGATACTTGGAGACGTTTCAGTTCTCAGAGGAGGTCAGAACGAGCGAGAGGTAAAAATATCTTCAAGTAGCTATAACCGAGTCCAGTTTCCCTTGATTCAACTTTCCTTGAACCCCTGCAGATATCTACTGATGCAGCCAGCATCACAAAAACCTGACACACTTCACAGTAGCTCAGAGTTGGAGGAAAGTTTCTCCAAACTTTATGAAAATCAGCCAGAATTCAACACTGATTTGCTTAAAATTCAGATCGATGTGTGTGTATGTGTGCATTGATGCTGTTGCAGCCTCTCCAGTCAACACACCATGTGGACAGTCGGCCGTGGATTCGCAGCTTATTACCACTTCAGCAGGAAGCTGGACTGACTCGTGTCAACAGCACTGTGCTGCTTTCCTCCAGCCCTCCCTCGCTTTATTTTTTTTCTATATATATCTGTGTACTTGTTTATATGACAGCTCTGCAGGTGAGCTATACATCCTGACCTTGTCTTTGCTATAACCCCATTAAACACACACATGCAGCATCTTGGCCCTGCTGCTGCTGCTGCTGCTGTTTCTTTTCCTCCTCTATGTCTTAATGGAGTGATTACGAGCACATGTTGCAGAGCGGACCAGTTTCCTCTGCAGCCTGACGTCTTTCCGCGCCATTTAAATAGGGTTCACTTGTTCCCATCGCGTCTCAAATGCAACAAATGATGAGATCACACAGACACACACAAACATACACACACATGCCCGCGCACACACATAAGAAACCGAGAGGCTGCAGGCTACAAGTGCTATAGACACTGATGCCACTGCTAATGGAATTCAGTGTGCTGTGACAGAGGGTGAGCAAAACAGAGAGAGCGAGCAAGCTCCCACAGGGAACCGGTGCTGTGCTATTCCTGACTCTCCCTCCATAACGATCCTCCCATTCATACATCACGTTCTTGTGCGACTCGGGCGGCTCGTAGCGCGCCCTCCTGCCTGCCATGATCGCTGTAACCGGACTGCGGTTCAGACTCACAGCGGCGGCGGTGACGGAGCTGTGATTTATGATGAGGGTGTTTCATATGATGACGGATCAGACGGTATAGACCCCTATAGCTGCGGAGAATGACCTTTGTGATCTACAGCATGACTCGACAGAAAGTGATCACACCCCCTTAAATGATTTTTCACACTCCAGCGGCCGACCTGGTGCCGGCAAAGGACAAGCAGGAGTTAGACACAGTGTGCGACTGATTACCTAGAGCGCCAGTTCATTCTGAGTTTATTTTTATTTTCATTCTAAATCTCCATGGCCTGTGGTAATGTGGTGACCTCTATCTATACTCTGCACAAGGGTTGGATGGCTGGATGATGAATTAGGTGTTTGCAACTGGCTGAATTGATTTTAAAGCCATGGTTGTGAGTGTATTTTTGCTTTGTTCAAGGTCTATCTAATCTGTTAGAGCATCTTTTGATACCATTGACCACTGTGCCCTCATCGATAGGCTCAGGGAATGGGTCGAGTCTGCTGCTTTTATCCTGTGGTGTGCCTCAGGGTTCAATGTTGGGTCCAATTCTATTTTCCATCTATTTAGTTCCTTTAGGAAATATTATTGGTAGGTTTAAAGGGATATCACTCCACTGCTATGCTGATGACATTCAGTTATATTTGTCTTTTAAATACGTCATATAAAGCCCGTGCTAATCAGAGCTGGTGTTGGAGTTTCTTGTCTTTATTGTGAGGAAAGTGATTGAATGACCGTTGAAGTTTGCTCTAAAGTCATGCAACCTGATCATTTAATGCCATATGTGATCAGTTGGCAACACTTTGTTCACTTGTAAAGCTGCCAGCAGAGGCGTCCTTCATCCGACCGACGCCATTAGACAGGGATGGCGTTGGACATCTGTTCAAGCCTGTCTTTACAGCTTATTGCCTATCAGATGTCTCAGGGTGGTTTTATTTTGTTTGATTAAACAACAGTAGCACAGAGCTGGTGATGTTTCAGTCCAATTAGATTTTCAAATTAGAGTCCCCAGATAACAGAGAGTACGTTGAAGGGAAAGCTTTAACAGAATAGCACCTGATTAAGTCAAATAAAATGTGAAACAAATTAGCAAATTTTATCTTCATTAGCCCGGTCGATTGTCATTAGCCCAGATAATGTAGTGATAATCATTTTACAATATGTCGCAATTGTGATCCATTGGAAAGTGATTTAGAAATAGCTGGAGGATAAATAACCATCAGCCAATGCAGCAAACTTAATCCCAGAGAATGTCAGATACTTCCTGTTGATATTACAACAGTCGGTTTGCAAACAGATAAAATCCTGTGATGTTCACCGTAGTAGATAAATTCCTTTAAATCCTTCAAGCATTTACTAAGGTCTGTATACCAAATCAAAATTAAAAAGTGTCAATAGCCGCCAATAATATATTCACTTTACACTTAATCATCTGTGGCTGGAATAATTCCCAAACTCTCCAAACAGAGCTGGCATCCAGATTTTACAATACTATCAAGGGACTGTGAAACACCCACCAAGACAACACAAAGAAAGGAGGCATCAGCATTTGATAATTCATAATTCAGTATTCTGCTTCAATCTAATCAATGTTTGTTAAAACAGAGTAAATGTGGTCATTTAAATCTGAAAGATAGTTTTGGATTTGCCTACAGTTTGCACTAGATGTACCTGTCTAAGCCCGAGTAATACAGAGTTAAATGTTCCACTGAGACAAGGGGACGACATTACCAAGACAAAGGAGGACAGGGAGTGAAAGATTAAGACAGGATACAGACAGGAAGACACTGAGGCACGAGGAAGCAGCACAATCCAGACATTTTGTGAGTGTGTGCGCATGTGTTTGTGTGTCTGGTTTCAGGGGACAGTCATCCTCTATTTCACAGGAGGCTGACTGGCAAGCAGGTGATGGAGTAGACCTCATCATTCAACAGCTGCAGACACACATCCACACACACATCCACACAATACCTAAAACCGTGCAGGCATCCGAGGCTGAGGTCAGATTAGATCAAGCTGTCGTTGCCACAACCAAGCATTGTGTGTCTGTTTTTGTGTGTGCATTTGTGTGAGTGTGTGCGTATATGGAGTTGAATATATTTGAAACTGCTGTGTTGTGTTTAGCCTGTGGGCAGGGTCGGTGTCAGTCAGGGTTAGCCCATGCAGCGAGGGAGACAGCTGGAGAGAGATGGTCGACTGGACAAACCGGCCACCACCTGGACGGACACACACACTCACACTCACACACATACACATACATACATACACACCAATGCACCAAGCTAGAAAAACAAGAATAAAGAACAAAGAGTCATTCACAGTGAGTGTCACTGGACGATTTGCCAGCAACAGACGATGCTATTATTCATCCGAAATTTAAATATTACATTGTAGGAGGTGAGGACCCGGAGAGTGTGAGGATCGAGCTCAGAATGAAATGAGATCATCGTGTTTTAGTGTACTTTAGAAAACTACTGTGGGTGGAGGAATTGGCGGTGAAAAGCTGGGCCAGCGTCCCCAGGAATCACATTCATTATAGAGCTCTGTTCACAGTTTGTGTCTAATGTGGGAAAAAAAAAAAACAGGTAGGAGTGATGCCTTCACGTAGCGAGGCTATAAGTCCAGTCTTCAAGTGGAAGATCGTTTCATAATGTTAGACTTAAAAAGACACCTTCTAATGCATTTGACAATTGACTTCAAATGATATTGTTCTCTTAAAAGCTTTTATGTCACTGAACTCTCCCACGTAGTCAAACTGAATAGCTACTCTGAATATCACAAGTGTTTTAGGCTGCGTTGGTTCACTCTCCAGTTTGCAACAAGCACAACTTGTAGCTTGTTTGAAGATCTCTGCTGCTGAGGCTAAAAGCAATTTACTGGACGTATAGAGGTGGGGGGAAAAATTGCTGGAATCGTAATATTTTGCATAGCAATTTTGTATCAGTTTAGGGATGCCAGAAGATTATCTTGTTATTAAAAAAAAACAGATGCTTGCAAAGTTTTTGTTCATTAGCGGTTGAAAAAAGTTAATAAACTGCATTATATCGCTGCATATTGCAACATTTTTAATATAGCAATAATATTATATCACAAGTATTGTGATAATATTGTATCACAGGGCGTCTGGTGATTCCCATAGGCATGTGTGTATATATTTAGAATAAATGAACTGTTTTGCAAAAGTTTTACCGTCTTGGACATCAGCACTGATGTGATTTCCTCTATTTTCATAGAAATTCATTTAAATTGCGGGAGGATCAACAGCGCTATGTAAGACCAGACTCAGCTGGAGTCCATCTGCACCGAAACCAAAGTTTAATTTAATTTATTTGACCAGACAGTTTGTGTTCTTGTTCAAAAAGAGACCCCTGGTGTGAACATACTTCCTGCTTTTAGCCGCAAAACAGTCGAAGTTAGTCACCCTGAACTCTGGGTAATGACGGCTTCAAGTCCCCGCAGTGACGACAACCTCCGGAAAAAGGCATCAGTCAAACCTCTAACTCAAACAGATGACCACGGACCAGTAGACAAACACAGAAAACTGTGAGACATTAGCCGTCAACAGAAGAGCAAGCTGAATGAGATCACATTATCACATCAGGCTGAGAGTGGATTAGAGAGCGGGAGATTGTGGCTGTGGGCTTGTGCTGCCGGTGACTCATCTGACCTGATTCTGAGCAGCCGCAGCAGCAGAGGCAGAGAAAAACGCAACCAAACACACATCTATCACCTACCTGTTAACATATGTGGGATGTTATACTGTCGCACATGCTCTATTGTTAACACTGTTACATAATGAGTGTTTTGCCTGAGTGCAGCATTGTTAAATTTAGCTCTGATTGTGTTTTTTTTGCCTGCGTAGTAAATGTATGGAAAACTTTTAAGTGAGTAAGCCTGCTAGCTTTCTCTACTAGCCTCCCCTCTGCTAGCATAAATGGTTTATTCTACTGTATTGTTCAATGAAATCTCTTGATTGACAGTGAGTGTGCATGGTGAACAGCAGACTGATGATACCACAGTTGCTTTCCCATTGCGGTGGCGAGCTAGCTGGTCAGAAAGGCAGTTAGCTGTTAGCTGTTCTTGTTGTTAGCATTGTTAGCTAATACTAGCCAGTAACAACACATTATGAGATAGTTTGCGCATGAAAGCAATGGTGCAACTCATGAATAGTGGACAGACTAAGTGGCTGATAAACAGTGTAATGTAGGCTACAGCTTTTACTCACTTACTTACAAGGGCAGCCATTTTGGATTCTGGCCTCAGGGTTATGGAAGTCCCTCTGAGTTTCTGAGTTGAAATACTGACTTCTGGGGTCAGCGTTTCTGATGATGGAGCCGACTGGGAACTTGGAAAATCCTACTTCTGAATTCCAATGGAAGTCACCATAACTCCTGACTGTTTATAATCAAGGCTGCGTCGATGCATCCATTACAATTAGCTTGAACGGTGGACAAGACAGGGACATCATAACTCTGATATTTATTTATTCATGAACAGACCGAGGGTTTGTGAGCTGACCCATCATGTTTTAGGAGGTGACGGCTTCATCATTACTATTTTAAAGGCAGCAGAAATTACAAACATGTTGTTGTGAAGTCTCACCTTTTGAAGCTGCCAAAAAAATGTTGTTTTAGTGTTAGGTTGTCCTTCTCGACGGCATGTTAAAGCTAAAAACCCATGTTTCCTTGGACTTTTAAGTGCCTCTAAGGTTTGATTTATTCTCTTGTTGTGTTCGCTTCCTTTAGGCTGTCACATGTTTCTTTGTGCTTCATTTTACAGCACATTGATCAACCCTGGTTGATTATAAACACGCTTTACACATAAACTGAAGTTGTTGTAGAATGAGGTGGTGGCTTTTTACAAAGTTGGAAAACTTGTTTATACGCTAATTGTTGGTAAATTTGCCAATTACAGCAAATCGCCCAATATCTCTGCAGCTTTGTGATTATCCAATTAACACTGCCTTGCTAATCAATTTACATTAAGTACCTTGGTCAATAGTGTCTCAATAAAGTGGACTAAAATCCTCCACCAGCTCCATCCATCCTGCCAAACACCACAGGTTGTCTTTGTCCAGCTTCTTTAATCTCTACAGTACGACCAGCTGTGTCTTTAGAGAGCATGTAAATCAATATGACACACTCAGTCAGTACAAGTTTAATGAACCAGTATCAGAGACATTGTTTACTGGCCAAAACTTTGAAGATGATGTCGCGCCCAGCCAGGTTTTTCTTCCCCCCGCAGCTGGTAAGGAGGTTTATAAATCAGTGCAATTAGCTCCTGTATTGTTTTCCCTCTGTGTGATTTCTGTGGGTGTCAAGGTCAGAGTGAGACGAGGCAGAGGAACGTAGTTAATCATATAGCGTAGATGACTCTGGTGGCAGATTTAAGTGCTGTGGCCGTTACTGCAGTGTCGCATTTCCACGTACTAGAGAAAGCACAGATGTTTTGGTTTCATCGCAGTCGCCGAAAACAGAAAGAGGTCATCTCTATTAGTCTGGAAGGAACTCAGTGGAACATTGGCTCATAGCAGACCAGGTCAGAAAAGACTTCTACTTTTGTACATAACCTTAATTTATTTTCAACAATTTGCAGGTCAATGACCGTAATGGCTCGTATGCTTGAACCAGATTGGTTTCTACACTATGGATGGCAACAAACATGTGTGTTCATTTAGCTGCTGTCATGTTTCATTGACATAGCTGTTGAAATGGAGGGTGCAGCAGGTGCAAAGTCTAAAAGTTCTTTCAGTCAGTCGTATCTGCAACAAATACAGACCTATATCCACCAAACTTCTAGCAAAATTGTCTCATTTTCACTTAAAACTTTTAGGACGTGACTATAAGATTATGATATTTAATGTAAAACTATATCTGTCTGTTCCAGCACAGTACTTTTACAACCATATATGAGTCTGCTTTATGTCTCAACCAAGGTCTAATAGCCTTTTCCATTTACCTCGGAAGCCAGGAGCTGGTGTTGAAGTCACATTCAAGTCGACCATGTTGCAGAAAAGTCAGAAAAGCTTCTTTTGTTAGCTATTCATTGTTGTTAGCTAAGTTTGCCAATAACAACGCATTATGTGATAGTTTGTGCATCAAAGCAACATATTGTGTCTGCAGGTTAAAGTTGCACAACTCTGTCAGTACAACTAATAAATAGCACAAAGGCTAAGTGGCTATTAAACAGTGAAATGTGCACATTTTCTCACTGTTGATGCAGGGCAGCCATCTTGGATTGTGACCTCAGGGTTATGGAAGTCCCTCTCAGTCTCTGAGTTGAAATAGTGACTTCAGGAAGCTCTGTCAGAACTTGGAAAATCCAACTTCCAAGTTGTAATGGAAGTCAGTCCTGAACTACTCACACACCAAACAGGAACACTCCTTATAAAACCAGGAAAACATAACTCTGATATTTCTTTATGCATCAACCGACTGAGAGTTTGCAAGGTGACACATCGTACTTTCTGAAGTGACAGCTTCATCATTACTATTTTAAAAGCAGCAGAAATGACAAACGAATATAGGAACGTGTCCTCGATGTTTACCTGGAGTCTGTCCTGTCTGTCTCCTCGCTCTGTGACAGCCGTCCAGCCAAGAAGGACAGAAGTTCACCGCACAATTATTTTTAATCAGTGGGAGACTTAATTGGTCATAATCGCTCCCATTAGTTCAGCCATCATCCGTCTACAGAGAGTTGTGTTCCCGCCGCCCGCTAGTTAGATAGCACCTGAATGGCAGCTGGGCCGCCTCGCTCCCATAACTCAATCACTGCTTTTAGTACGTGCGTCACCGGCTCAGGCAAAATTACAGGCTTTGAATTAGAAATACGTTCTTCCACTTACCTCTCTTGGTCTTTTTTTTTTTTTTGGTCCATCCTCATCTCGTCTCCTCTCCTGTCTGTCCTCCCCTCTCGTCCTCTCCTCCCTCCTCACTCACTCACATCACCTTTCTCAACCTCCTCCCTGGTTTTTTTCCCCCCTCATAGAAGCAGCTGTGTCTTGTTACCATGGCAACCCTTGCGATAAGCCTTGCCAATCAGACACATGTGTGTGTGCATGTGCGAGTATGTGTGTAAAAGAGAGTTTTAGTGTTTAAACCCCCCTCTTCTCACCTGTCTATGCAGTACGTAATTACACTTCTACCCACTCGGTTCTAAATATATTTCAACCTTCAACAGGCACCTGTGGAAACCTGAGCCTCCGCTGCTGCTGCTGCTGCTGCTGCAGCGGTGTGAGGGTGAAGTGAAAATACAGACTTCCACCTTGCAGCCAAAACACTGCCTATAACTTTCTCCACACTTGCTTGTTAGCCAGTCGCTGCAGGGAGTAGACACTGCTTGATTTCTAACGTCGTACAGTATATATAAAGACAAAAATAAAAGAAATAAAAACACCCACAACACACAAACACATCCGACATGGAGCTGGAGGAAGTTGCAGCTCTTTTTTTCCCACATTGGCTACAACAAGCTCCAATGATATGCAAATTAAAATGTAATGTGATTATTTGGAATACAGTTTTTCAATTTGTTTGCTCTAAATAAAATGAAATATACAGTATATAATATGGAATAAATAACGACATTTAGTAACCAATAAATCATATAAACCTAAAGTTGCGTTTTTTCTAATGTTTCCGACAAAGTTGAAGCGGAAGCCCAACATTTTACTCTTCAACAGTATATAACTTTTACAATTTGAATAAAAATGGCAATAAACTGTTGGAAACTGTAAATGAAATAAATAAAAGTAACTATGATGAATTAGCCTATTACGCACATTCTCTTCACATGCCCCCATCGGTCCTGGCAAACTAGGATATAATTAAGCGACCACAAACTGACTGCTTGTTCAGTTCTGTTTGACCGACAGGCCAATTTAACGTCAAGCCAAATTTTAAATCCTAAAAATCAGCTGTTTGCTGTAATTCCCCCCAAAACAGGCTGTGACATTTAAGCCCCAGTATTAATGTGACGTATGACTGACCTGCCTGGAGAACGATGCGAGCACTCAGCTGACTCATCAGCTGTTGATCGATAACAGACGACGCTCCCTTCCTTTTAGCGAACCAGTATGAACTGGTTTTTTACAGTGGTGATTACTGCTCTGGATAAAAACCCTGGTGATGGTTTTTCTCCTCAGAAAAACATTGATGTACGGAACTGATGCCAAATATTTTAACTTACATTGGTCCAGCTGCTTTTTAACCATGTTAGTTGGAGAAAAAACTTTTTTAAAAATTGATTTTTTTTCTTTAGATGGAGCATCAACAGATCTCTGGTTGCTCTTTAACGACCAGTTGCAGCTTCAGTCTAACATTGTCTGGGGATGAGATGGAAGAATATGTTTAATGTCTTTTTGCACATCATTAATTTTTAATCCACACATTCCTGTTTAGATAAACAACGTCCCCTGCCTGCGCCGCTCCAGTGTTAACATTACATTACAGATACGCTGGTCCTCCAGTAGCTGGGAGGGCTGCAGCACTCGCCCTCAAGCTATGAAAAAAACAAACAAAAAAAAACACTGCAGCTCCGTGTTTGGATGGCACGCATTACCAAAAATATGTACAAGCATATTTGTGATTCTGCCTCTGTTGCTCATAATCAAAGTTCTGCAAACACTGCATCTTGCCCTTCGTGGATAAGAAGCGCCCACATGCAGCTTTTCTCTCTCCTCTCGTCTCCGTGGCGCCGGTCCCACGTGTGATTCAGATTCAGAGATGATGATGATGACGATGACGATGATGATGGAGCCACGTTCAGGCTGTTTGAGGACGATCTGCTCTCTGGGGCAGTTGGTCAGCCTCGGTCTGTCTGCTCTCATCCCACATCACACACACACTCGCCTGCCTCGTGGTGACAGGTGAAGGATTGGACAGTAGTGACCACAAAGCACTCAGTGTCTGTCACTGTGCACACACTCTCTCACACATACACACATGCATCTTTTATTAGAGACAGCTGCAAAAATAAACAACTGTAAGTCAACATCAATCAATCAGTCAATCAATCAGCAAGTAATTTACATAATAAAACAATAGACAACAAAGAACATTCCCCTAAAAACATTAAGGATTAAAAAAATATTCATAATGTAGATGTCTCATGTGAGTTATAGTGGAATAACACAATAAAAAATGAATTTGTAACTTATAATAATAACTTATTATTATCATTCATGTAACATTTTACCAAAAGCAGATACAAAGTTATGTTTTTTATTTAACCTTTATTTACCCAGGCCAGCAAATTAAGAACCAAATTCTTATTTACAAAGAAAAATATGCAGAAAAATATGCAGGTTTAAAAGGTAGAATCACAAATATGAAATAAAACAATAAAATCAACATAGTGACTGAAATCAAGACTTAAAAGCTGCTTCGTTGTCGAGCCTCCTGACTTTGGAGTGACCTGCCTGTGGAGATAACGGCTGAGTCGCTGCTGAACCGTTGGCCCAGTCACCTTGGTCTAAAGCTGAGACTTTGGGACCGATAAGGAGGAAGGAGCAGCTCCGAGATAGAAGAAGGTGACACATGATGAGACAGAGCCTTAAAACAGATTAAAAGTATTTTAAATTCAATCCTAAAAAAAGACACTGAGGCAACAATAACAATGGATCCACGTCACATCGAACACATCATCACTCTTCCTTCTGCTGCAGCACAGTTTGCATCTTCCGTTCCTGAGATTCTGTGCAATAATTACTTGTTATTTATTTTATTTATCATGAAACCCCAGACTGTGTTTTTACATGCATGTGATTAAGTCATTAGCAGAAAATGGTGAAAAGAAAAACGGCTCGTGTTTGGCAAATACAAATATATTCAGAAAGCAGCAATGCATTCGGCTCATTAATCATGACGCATCCCATTTACCCCCCCATACATGATTTATTTTCTATTTATACTTTATTTAATCAAAAAGTCACATTGGGATCGAGAGCTCATTTACATGTCAAACCTGAGTACGGAAAATTAAAATAACTAACAAAGAGGCATTAAAGGAATAGTTCAACATTTTTGGCAAATTGGCCCATTGTCATAATATTGCATTAAAATGATAGAATACATGACATTGCACTGGCTGTTTATTGATTAAAATATGTTGTTTAATATCATTTAAAGTCTGATTTAAAAAAAAAAAAAATCAGTTTCAGGTGTAGTTAGTTGTGAATCAATCTCCTCTCTGCAGAGCCGTCCTTGTGATGTATTGATTTTTGGATCTGATGATCCAGCTCCTGTCTTGAGTGCGAACGCATTATTATTTTCAATCTGAATCGTGGCCAAGAACGCAGCGCCGGGACACACGGCAGCAAAAACACAATCACCAGTCTGTTGTTGTGTTTAAGCGCCGGGGGCCACACATTCAGCGGCTCCATGGGATGGCGGTGTCAACTTCTTATTACTGCGACCGTATCAGCATCTTTCATTCATAACTCAGCACCGACAACAACGAGGAACGACAGGCCGATCCAGATTTAATACGTTTCGTGTCGCTTTCCAGACACAAGGAGTCAAGGTTATGAGCCGTCACTTCCCACACGGTAATGATGTACGCACAAAGCCCTCAATCAAGAGAGTTAATTTCACTTTTTAGGCCAAACATTGTTCCCGTAACGCTTCGACCGTCCCTGTCCAACCAACCGTTGTGTCTCGCAGGAGTGAGGAGGAGGAGGAGGAGGAGGAGGAGGAGGGAGGGAAAGACGAGGATGCGCTCGGCTCAGTGGAACAAAGATAATGCCTTCTCATCAGTTTTATCTGGGCCCGGCTGTGGCACCTGTCATCTGTTTCCAGGAGCCGTGGCATTTTTATCTGCCTGCCTGTAGAGGAGGTGGGACAAACCCCCGAGATTAGGAGCGAGGCGAATCGGTAGTCGCAGTGGTCCGAGGTGTGCTGCCTATCGACTGTGTTCCTCCTCTGATTACGACCTTAAGGCTGCGATTACACGGACTGTTCTTTTCCTCAAATAGAGACTGGGGCTCTTATTGGAGGCAGGCTTTTATCACCTCTGTTTTATAAGTGTATTTTAGTATGAAGCCTCCTTAGTTTCTATTTTCCTTCCAATTTGTTCTGTTAATTTATTTTACACAACCATTCGCAACAACGAGCTGATTGTTCAGGAGCTCGTCTTCGTCTCCCTCTGCTCAGCACCTGTTCTCTCTGCGCTGTCGGAGCTGGGTCACCACAAGTCTCCACGCACTCGGTCTCCGCTCCGTTTCATCTCCATTGTGTGCGTCGTACCAATTTACATCCAGTTAAAGAGGAGCTATGCAGGATTTGTAGCTTAACTATGCTACATTTTTACCTTAATTAAACCGCTTTGAAATAATTGTAATGGTTTAATGAATGGCTGAACTTGTTACGAGGGAAAATGGAGGCTCTGTGCCTTCCACGTTGTGTCACTTATTGCGTCTCATGGCTGAAAAACAAACTTGTAAGATCAGAGCCTCTGACCCGGTGTCATTATATATGATATATAAAGTTATCTACCACTCTATTGATTGATTTCTTGCTGCCTGCGTTGTAAACAAATGCACGTGGTCGGGAGGAGGGTTTGCAAAAAAGAGGAAAAGCAGACTTGCATACAGCAGTTCCTCTTAAAGTCAATACCACAGCGTGCACCGTGATTCGTCTCCTGCCGCCCAGCTGTGCAAGGCTGTCCCTCCTCCCAAGCAGAGGATGAGGTTGTCCTTACTCCCATCAGTCTTCACAGACAGTCCACGAACTTTGAAAGACTTTCTGATCATGTCCTTGTCCAGTTTGTCCCAGGTGGCGGATTTTTAGTTTGCTCCGCCCTTTTTTGGGGGCCGGCCTTTATTTTTGTTTGTGTAAACAACGGCCGTTTTAAGAGACCCAGTTCTTGAATCTGGGCTTATAAAGGAAATACAGCAAATAGAAAATGCACCATGGAGTGTTGAAAGTATGGAGGAACCACCATGTTTGCTTTTTATTGAATTGCCGTTTTCTCATAACAACTAATTATTATTTTGTGATCTTGATAAGACGAAGTCAGTTTTTCCTCATTATAATGCATTCATTTATTTCATTATATTGATAACAGAAGACGGTAAACTAACGTTAATTCCTGTGTCTTACCAGTAAGTTTTTGACTGCTCAGTGCAGCAGAACACACAATGAACCAGCTCGCAATCAACTGAGTTCTGGGTAATTATCCCACGCAAAGTCTTCTGTTATATCGAGATAACAAAATAAATGAATTCATTATCATGAGAAAACAGACTTTGTTGTATTGAGATAACAAAATAATAACTAGTTATTACGAGAAAATGGCAGTAAATTAAAAAATGAACATGTCTAAATGAGCAATACTTCATCTCACTCTAAGTCTTTAATAATTATGCACCAACAGATCCTTTTCTACAGGTGACAGCACAGCAGAGAAGGAAAACTATCTTTACACGATGGGGTTGATATTATTATTCTATGTTTTCATGTTGTCAAGGAAACTGATGAAAAGACTAAAACAAACCAAAGTTTTGTCAGTGCATCCGGAGCCTCATCCAGCTCGTTTCTCTGTGTCGTCGTCTGCAGCTGTTCAAAACACATCAGCGCGCCGCAGCGTTGCGCCGGCTGACATGTTCCCTCATTATAATAAACACGGGCGCCGTTGGTTTATTTTGAGTCGACACCGTCTGGCTGCCGAAAGTACTCACCAAGGCACCCAATGTGATTAATCCACGGCTAAAAATAGTCCCCATCAGAGCCTGCTATTAACTCCCATTTGAGTAAAGTTTGCAAAAACAAAACAAAAAAAAACAACAGCACCCAGATTTTGTTTTTTTTTTAAGGACATGACTTAGCCTTTTTCTAAAAGATTAAAATATTTGTGACCCACTTTTGTGCCACAGATAACAGCTAGACGAGTCACACACAACACAAGACAACACAGCTTGGTTCAGACTTCAAATGGATTTTCTTACCAGTAACAGCCTCAGTCTTTAAATATTATATTATGATTTATCAGCAACAAACACAGAAATCTATACAATGAAATAAATGAATGTTGTTGTTTTTTTAAAACCTTGTTTGTTAAACTCGACAAATGCAGTGCTTTGAGCTCTGCAGTTCTTCTTCCAACATGTAATAGGCTTTATGCACAGCTCCACTACTTCCTGAAATAAGGCAGCTCCTTTATTTCCTGTTTCACATTATTGGACCAACTGATTAATCCAGGTGTGTTTGACCATTGTTGTGAGGTCAGACACACCTGGATTAATCAGTTGGTCCAATAATGTAAGACAGGAAATGAAGAAGCTGGCTTATTTCAGGAAGTAGTGGAGCTGTGCATGAAGCCTATTGGCAAATCAAAATATATTCAGATAGAACATGTCACTGTACTGAATCAGGACTGTCTGCAGAGTTTTATTCTCTGCTTTTCTCTTGCTCCATCATCTCTAAAGCTAGATGGACAGATGAAGCATCATTTGCTGAAACTATTGCATGTAAACACACACATATATACATTTACATTCAGCTCATCTCTCCATGTGTTTTCATGTATGCTTTGTTGCGTTGTCCTCAATCTCCACTGATCACAGTCAAATGTTCAAGCCTGTGAAGTGAACGCACAATGCAGCTGCAATTAGCACAAAACCCAGTCCACCATCACACACTCGTATATCTCACTCTCTAACCCCCTCAATGGATAAATAAATGAAGGCTGCAGCAGTGATCATTTGCCGTACGGTGCAGCTTATTAAACCGGGTTTTTGTGCCGTGTGGCCTGAGCGATCGTCCAGTCATTTCTTTGAATACTATAGAATAATAATAAAAAAAAGCACAAAGGGATTTTAAAAAAAAGTTGCTTGCAGCCGAGTTCTGGATTCCTTCATTCAGGCGGGCTAATTAGATGTCCCTGAGGTTCAAGGAAGAGTGTTGGAGCAATACAAGGCTGGACAGACGGAGGCATTGTTGATATATTGGGTTGATGGTCTTGTCAGTTTGGCCTCCATCTGTATTTAAAGCTGCAGTAATTGATTTTCTTTGTGCTCGTGAAGGGTAAAGAAGTCCAAAACAAGCTGGAAAATGTACATCCCTGACACCTCATCACCTTACTGTTAATGTTCCTATGGTTACTTATGTATTCAGCAGGCACGGCGGAGCATTAGCATTCATTTGAAGTCCTGTTCATGTCCAGTATATTAACTCTCCTGGCTGTTTCAGTCTCTTATAAACTCCTGAGCTCTTTGGCTGCTGGTTTGTTCAACTTTTCTTTGGCAGCGAGTCGCTAACTTTTGTCTGTCTGGTTTTTAGTTATTGGCCGTGTAGCGTGGGATACCTTTATCGGAGCTGAAGTGAGATGAAAGTAGCCGCGGACAAAAACCCAGATCGATTCCAACAGATTTTGTGGACCATGAAAGATGGAGAAACTTTGGAAAACTCCCACCACAGCATCCGTTTCTCTCACCTCTGTCTTCCCACATCTTCCTTTGCAAACCACCAAAGACCAGGAACAACGTATTGGTAGTGAATGTTAAATAAATGCTCTTAGCCAGAGTTGGTCGGTGTTAAAATAACTGTAATGTGGAAGGACAGATGAACTGGGGATTACCACCAACTCTGCGGTTCCTCTGCTTTCATAGATGGTTAACAACACCAAGCTCTTTAAACTGCAGTGATCCATATTATTTGTTTTTTGTTTTTTTTACAACCAATGGATGAAATGATGCACAAAGCGGTCGTTGTAGTTAAAAACCCACTCACAGCTTCCTTCACTTTGCATTTCAGTGTTGGTTATACACACAACAGCTTCTCCATGTGATTAGTGTTACTTCTAGCAACAGCAGGAAACACTTTTGAGCCAAACAGCCAAACGGAGGACATGTTAGCGAGAAGCACAGCGACACACTTAGTTTTAATAAATAAAAAAGAAAGAAACCTATCAGAAGAGTTGGTGGAGACCAAAACCAGAGCAACAAGTAGAGCTCTCACAATCATGAAATTGTAGTTGACAATCAACTGTCATACAAATAATTGGAATTAATGATTTTATTGTCTTTTTCTCATCATTTTATACCACTATTGTAGTATAAGCTGTAAGCATTTTATAAGCATTTAGTATAAGCTATAAGCATTTTATACCACTATTATAAGCTGAAGAAGAAGAAGAGAGATGATGTCATTCAAAGAGGACCATTCAAACCTAAAACGGTGGATAACAGTGATTGAAATACAACATTTCTGTTTGCTTCATCCATCTGTTTTTATACAGATGAATAGAACTGATTTTAATGATCATGCAGAATAATTGCGCTCAAATGATTGCGGTGAGGTGATGAATGATGTCATTATTGTGACAGGCCTGGCCACGAGAGAGTGAATACTGGACTTGTGTTCATCAGTGTGAAATGTGACTTCAGATCAAATCAGTGTTTTCTGAGTCACATAAACATAAACAGGCAACATTTGTGTTCACAGACTATTTTATTTGCTTGTAAGACGTGAATGCTGTGTTTTTACATGTTGTGCTGCACCGCAAGTGGCAGAGAAAATAAAAAAAACAAAAAAACAATCAGCGCAGTTAGTTGTAATGACTTTAAGATGCACACATAGCTCGCTGAGAGACGTTGCATTCGCCACGAGGCTTAATTCATATGCATGAACTTCACCTGTAGCCGAGGCAACAACAAAATGAGCAGATTGATGAGGCTTTTTTTTTTCTTTTTCTACTGTAATTCTTCCAATCCTCCGTGAAGCAGCACATGGCCGACTGCAGCACGCTGGGAGGACTGTGGGGGGAAACATGAAAGATCCACGAGCAGACCAAAGAGATTACAGGCTAACCGTGTGTGTGTGTGTGTGTAGGCACTGGCAGGCCTGTATGATGGGAATCAGATACCGACAAAGAATAAGAAACTGAGGGAAAAAGTGAGATGTGTCAACCCGAGTCTCCACAGGCTCCCCGTTCTCCTTCTTCCTACTCCTCCAGCCCGTTGCATTACAGTATACCCTGTCGGCGTGCGATGCGGACCTCCTGAGAGCGTCACACTTTTTCTCTTCAAAACGCAAAAAAAAAAAGTCGTCTTCCCCTCTGCTCGGCTCTGATATCTGCTGAGGCAGGAGGAACGGTGGGAAGGGATGAGAGCAGGGGAGAAGAGAGAGGAGAAATTACTTTCTAGTTATTCTCAGTTGGCGTTATCTGAAACACTTCAGGGTAATGAGAGCATATAGTGTGTGTGTGTGGAAAGGCATTAAAAAAAAGAGGAGGGTGGTTTCTCCGTTTGAGAAAGAGCCATTTAAAGGTTTTAAATTTTAAGGTTCCAGATCGGCGTGAGAGTTTAAAGTCGTGGTTTTAGTTCCTGAAGTCATCAGACAAGAGTCGTTGAAATTCTTCATGCATCCTTAAGTCCGAATGAGATGCACTTAAACACATTTTGCTGTTAAACGTGTGGCATATTTGATTCCTACAGTGCGAGACGGCTCTGTTTTCCAGCACCGCTGCGCCACACGAGCAACAGTTTCATCACATTCCCTCTCAGGGCCTCTGTGTTTGATGTCCTGTGCGCTGCAGGTGTTCAATGGTGCACTGAATGTGGCGATGCATGGCGTTCACGCTACGGTGTATCATCTATATACGACAAAAAAACAACAACATATATGGTGTGATTACAGGACTGAGCGTCTCCAGTCATGCTAACAGCTGTGTGAGCCTGGAACTGAGGCCCAGCGGTGCCGTGAGCTAAATGCTAATGTCAGCATGTCGACATTGCTCACTGTGACAAAACATGCTGTTGTTCAGCAGGTATAATCGGGTTAGCCTTAACTCGTTAGCCTCTGTTAATTAGATAGCGCCAAATGCTAAGTACCACTGAGGCCCATTAGCAGCAGAGGTGCTAGGTCATGGCTTGAAATCAATTAAAAATCCTGACCTGATATTGGTGTAAGTGGAAAAACTGGTCACCAAAGGGGAATGTGGGTTTATGGAATACATTTTGCACAGATTTATGTTTATTTGTTCAAAATGAAGCTGGTTGTGTTGCAAGAGCAGAAGAAAGAGGAGTCAAAACGTCAATGCACCATGAATGCCCAATGGATTTTCAGGATAATTCAGTCAGATACCAACGCTAGCTGTAGGGCTGACCCAAAAAAATTGAAGCTTCGAAGCTTCGTTCATTGCCATGGTAATTGATCATGAAGTCCATGATTGATTTTTTTCCTTTTTGACACCAGTTCTCATCGGCAATTGTTACACTGAAATAGGCAGCTTGGCAACTGGAAACCTGCCTGATTTTGGAGACATGCAGTGTTTGTTGCCATTACTTTCATTATTTCCGATACGATCGCGCATCCCCCCGGCCGTCGAAGCTTTGATTTTGATCGATTTTATGTCCGCGAATATTTGATAAGCAAAATATGATAATCGGGACAGCCCTAGCTAGCTGTAACTCCAAACTGCCAGTAGCGGTTTAAAAAAAACAAAACCAGGTTTCACTCTCATGACAGCGGTCAACGCCACCGCCCAGAACCCTGGATGTCGAAACTGCACAATTGTACAAGACCTCTGCAACAACTGAGCCAGCAGGAAAACCCAGGTCGCAGCTTTTTATCTTTTATCCGGGAGCTGGTCGCTCTCACCACTCACCACTCACCTGCCTGGAATCAATACTTCAGCTGTAAAACTTGGCATCTACAGAGCAGATGTACTGCCAAGCAGCAGACCAGCTGTGAACTCCACTCTGCTTGACAATGTGTCTCTGTAAAAAGCCCTAAATCATACAAAAGGCTCACATGGCCTTGGATTCATGCATGGTATACACTGTATAGCGTATGCTTTCCATTCCCTCTGCCCACTAAGTTTCAAGGTAGAGCTATTAAAGCAAAGCTACGGCCTCAACAATGAAACGTCTACGTGATGTATAAGGACCCTATGCAGCATCAGTACCAGTGAGCTCTCGCTTGACGGGCTGTTACATTCATTTCAACCATCTAAAGACAATTTCTAGAAGCGTACTGTATCGATCTCGTCTCTGCAGCTTGTTATTCATTTTTGCATTCTGTAGCCATCTGTGGGATTACACCTCCAGCGCGAAGCAGCGCAGTCAGCAGCAGCACGACTGGTGCAAAATAATATGAAGAACACTTCTCGGTAAACGCCCGCCCCTCCGCCACAAGGCCGGCGAGAAATTTCGTCCTCTTACTCTTTGAAAGGTGCTTTGAAAAAATCACAGAGGAATAAAAAGCCATATTTCTGCCAGCTGGTGAGCAATGAGCAGGCAGCTCGGTGCCTCCATGTAAAACAAACGCCTTGCTGAGCTCAGAGAACCCCCCCCCGCAAAAAAAACCAAGGGCCGCATATTTAGAAGCCTGGCACGGGTTCAATCAAGATAATAACGCCATTGTCCTCTTTTAATTTGTAGCTTGGCTGTACTACTACCTCTAATATGCTTAAAGGCCGGGTAGGCAGCTTTTTTTTGACAGTATTAGGCAAAAACTTACACAATAACCTTGAGGATAATGTAAATGAAGTGATGTGAAAAAAGATCAGACGTCTCCCCTAGGCTCTGTTTTCAGCCTGCAAAGAAATCTACCCGTGACGGTAGATTTTGACCAATCACAGAGCAGCAGCTCTTATTCGTATTATTTTACAGAAATATAAATACTATGTTATCCAGTTCAAAAAGGTTTTTCCAGGTCGGACATTATGGAGGATAACATTGAAAAAAGGAAAAGAAAAACAAGTTGGTTGGTTAGGGAGGAGGACAGAGAACTTAAATATCCCCGGCTGCAAAGGTCGACAGTGTACAGACGTTATTAGGAAAAATGACCACAGATTGGGAAAGCCGTCACTTTCTCGCATGAAAAAATATTAAAACTGAGGGGATGAGAACCGTGTGGACTCAACTCAAGGCTTTTTTCTAGATTTCTGCCTACCGAGCCTTTAAAGCTGCACTAAAACGGAACAGTTTTATCACCCAGGTAGAGAACATACTGTACCATCAGCACTAATAGAGCGGCCACATCCAGCTCCAGGTGAAGTCAGAACTTTGCACTTAAGCATTAAAGGTCCAGTGTGTAAAATAAGGGGAAATCTATAGCATCCTGATTCTGTTATTTCTATTAAATAATTCTAGTATGAATGTGCAACTCTTGCAAGATGGCGACACTCTCTAAGATATGCACGAGTTTCCGAACGTCAAAACCGGAAGTTTTGCACTTCCGGTGGAATTGTATGTTTCCATGGTTTCTACTAACGCTGGCTTTTAACATGGAGGTCCATTTGTGTGATGTCCATTGTTTTATTTATTTAAAGATTTTCATTGATTTAAAAATCATGGGATTACTGAAACCATGGAAACGTAAACATACAGTTCCACCGGAAGAGCAAAACCGGCTTACGTTTTTGTCGTTCGGAAAAAGGTGGATATACAAAAGAAGAATTATAAGGCCATGAAAACCAAACAGATTTTATTTTATAGTGATTATACACTTATACAAACATATTCATTAGTATTCAGATTTTGCCAATACACCTTGACAAATATTACACACTGGACCTTTAAAAGTGCATTCACAACAGAAGCCAGCTATTCTTTTACTCTCCTATTCTTTTGTAGTGAGGCTCAAAACCCCAAATCCAAACACAACCTGTATTTTTCTCTATTTTATTTTATTTTTTTTACCATTTCAAAAGCCAGTACTCTACTATAGAGCCAGCACTTTGGAACCCATAGGGCCTCCCGTTGACAATTTCACTGAACACAAGACAGCCTGGATCCCTTTAAAATAAGTCCAAGCTTTCATGTCGGCAGTGGGTACGACAGCAGCACTGTTATTTCCTCCCTAAAATGGCACCGAGAGAGAGTGAAGAAATCTTCTCGCTGTCGTTCTCAGTGTGAGCTGGAGGTTGTTGCTTTTTCTTTTCATGTGGCTGCGAAGGACTCGGAGGTCAAGAAGAAGGAGGAGGACGGCGTTAAAGTCGTCGGTACGCTTCAAAGGAAGTGCGTGTGTGAGTCGGATTGTCAAACAGTTTGAAGCCATTGCGATGTCAGGTTTCGGGGCTGACCTGTGTCTAGACCATTTCGGCAACTTTCTGAAAGCGCCAATCCAACAAGTTTGCCCTACTCACACTGTGATAGGTCAACTGTGCAAAGGTGAGGAAGTAAACAGGGTTTGAACTTTCAAAAGCTTTTTTCTTTTCTGTTGTTGTTCACAAAACTACTCTTGACGTATATTCTGTCAACAAATGAACTCCTCAAAGACGGGTTTCCATAAAGTGTTCCTCTTTGTCCTGAGTGAATTATTCTTGCGTCTCTCATTTTGATCTGGAAGTAGTTTATTCAATGTCAAAGTTAGCATTTACCACAGGACGGGAAGTTTTAAGATGAGTGACTCGGTATCGGAAAGTGATGGGATGGAGGATGTCCGATTGGGAAGGGGTTAATCGGTTAGCAATGTAACTACAGATGTGAAAGCTTAGTGAGTAAAGGACTGAACTTTAATGCTAAACTCTCAGCGTTTATTCTAGATTGATAAATAAACTTCCATTTATGTTAACGCGTGGTTGTTGTCAAGACCATCTAACCTGAGACGGAGTCAAAACCAAGACTTTTAGGGGGTTGAGACCGAGACTAAGACCAAACCAATGTGAGACCATTTTCAAGACCATTACTGTTCAGTACCAGTACTCATATTCATGTGGCTTGATATTTCTCTGTTAAAAAGAAAAGAGGATTTTATATAAAATCTATTCTATATTTAATTGAAAGGACGTTTGGATTGAACATTAGAACGGCACAGAACCTGCTGAAGTCTTTCCCACTTTTCACATTGGTGCAACCAAGTTTTTCAGATGGTTACGCAAAGATAAACTGTTGTAGAACAATTTAAAGTCATTGAATTACATTACATAAAGCAAACCGATTAAATGACATAAAGTTATTTGCAGTAAAACAACAAAAAAGTCCTTGAAAATGTGGTCTCTAGCCTGGTCTCGAGTACCACAATGTTAATGCTATCGCTAGCTATGTAGCAACCGCAAAAGTTACAAAATGCTCCTTTAAAATGTCATTCTGTCACCATGCCTGACAACTTGTGAACATTTACATGACATACTTCGTTGGTACTTGGATAAATACTTCATCAATCCTCTTGGGGTAACGTGCTGTACTGTATGTTGTGTCCCATTGAATCAACATCCACATCACGCCGTCTTCACTGTCTCTCTGTCTTTGACTGTGCAGACTGGCACTTGGCAGCGCCGCCACGCCTCGCGCTGCTGCTGCCGTGGTGGGAGTTTTCATCATGACAACATGTTTACAACCATGACAGCACGACAACAACTGTACATGCATAAAACAGTACGCTGTCAGTAAACCGCTCGCGCTGTCGTCTTATCACAACGTACAGCTTTAGCGCCATCGGCTCTTTGCTGTGGAGATTTGGAAGAGTTTGTTTTGGAAGAGAACTTTAGTATCTCGCCGGTAAAGGTGAGGCTCGTATCTTTTTTATTTCTCCGACTTTAATTGCTTGTTACTTTATTTTTATTGGTGACTCCTCTTCTGTTATTCTTAAACGTAAAATACCTCAATCCCTGCAACAGATCTAAGCCAGCTATCCACAACTTTCCCTCCATCTCTCTCTGTTTTTCTCTCTGCTGTGGTCTGCTGAGGTTAAATTGGCATTTGCTTGGCTTAGAGACATCATCAGCAGATGTAGATCAAATTTACTTTGCAGGCATCTGGCTCAGCCTTTTAATGAATCAGGGCCGCAAACCAAACACAGCACTCCGAAAACAGAAAAAAAAAAAGCACTGCACTGCTTCTTATTGTCATTATCTAAAGCGAGGCCCGTAGTTTGCTGATTGCTCCGAGTCCCAGCTGCCAGATGTAGCCTACAGTAAAAAGCATCCACGGCTTTGCTTTAAGTTGATGCACAAATGTCATTACATAAGTCAGAGAGCGGCAGAAACAAATCATTGGTAAGAATCAGTAGTGATTACTGCGGCCTCCGGCGCGGGCAGATAATCTAACCTCTACTTAGAAATCAAGGAAATAACCTGCAGTGATGCGTTCAGGTGCAGGATTATGGGAATTGTTAAGAACATGACGGCATGTTCGCGGAAAAGCGTTTCTTTTCCCTGTAATTGTAATCAAACATCGCCTTTGCATTGTGTTTGAACACAACATGATGTTCCTTCAGTTTTGTCAGTGTTTAAGTTACTAGATTCTGAAACACGGAGGAAAATCTGGCCGAGAAAGCCCCAAAAATCCTCAGGACTAATCTGCAGTTGATCTTCAGGCTGAATATGTAGCGTTTTACACGCCGCGTTGGCGAGAGCGGCGTAATCGCACGGAGACCGATGAGGCCCCTTCCATCTGCTTTTTGGCAGCTCCAAAAATCCAGTCAAGGTGTTTTTTTCAGGCAGCTTTTTTAGCCAAATAATCAACAAAACATGAAAGTGGTGGAGGTTTTTTTTTTCCCCAACGGACGACGTCACCGTACACTTGAAGCGCGACGTAGGCGGTTCTCTCCGTCTTTGATACGACGGCGGTGAAGAGAGGGCAGCAGCGGTCCATAAATCAGGCCTAAGTGGTCCAGACCCTCTCATCTCTTTGTCGTCTCATCTGCTCAGAGTCCTGCAGATTTGCCAGGCTGCTCACCCACACACACACAACACCACACACACCACACTCACACATGCGGAAAAACACACACTTTTTTTTTCTGTAGGTTCAACTAATGACAGAGACAGAAGAGCTCAGACTGAAAAACCTTTCTTCCTGCGTCTGTTTCTGTGGCTCTCAACTCACTGCACTGACATTTTCTGAGATCAAGGTGGTGATAGAACACATGCACACACACACGCACACATGTGCACACACTTGCACACTCACACACAAGCTGCATGTCATAGACAGATTAGTTCTACCGCACCCCCTCTTCTTCCTCCTCTCCTCTGTCTCTTCAGTGATTAAACCACACACAGAAGAGTGGATGTACTTCTTTTTTCTTTCTTTTTTTTTGTAAAACACCTGAGAATGAACATGAAAGAGGTGACACAGAGAAAAGACATCAAACACAGACCTTAAAGATTCAAAACCACTGGGAAAAATGAAGCCGGTTGATTCGTGAATACCATATTTTAAAGAATAACGGCTGCAAACATGTTTCCAAAGTGGGTTTTTCTTGCACAACTGCGACAAAGTCGAGCATCAGAGGCTAGGGGTCGGCAAAAATAACGATACGGCAATATATCGCGATATCAATTAAATATCGATATTCAAAATTTGAACAACGATATTTTTTAAAATAAAAAATCATGTTTCAGATGTAAATCCAGTATGACATCTGCACCTTTTCTCCGCGAGGTGTCACTGTACTGCTACCTCATGTTGTTCATGCAAATATGTTGTTGTAACTTGCGTTTGTATAGTTGTAATAAAATGGCATGGATAATTTGAATTATATTGTTTTGACTCAGTTTGCCCCATTAATTATCATTATCACCTGATGCACATACAACTTGGACTTTAAGATGCTTAATGCCTTTTACATTTTTCAGTGAACTATGTAGAATATCGCAATATATCGCAAAATTTGGATATCGCAATATCATATCGTATCGTGACTAAAGTATCGTGATGCGTATCGTATTGTGAGGTCCTTGGCGATGCCCACCCCTATCAGAGACATAATAAAACATGTTTTGTTTCTGTAGGTGATTGTTCTCGGTTTTAAAATGTCCTTTTTTTTTTTTATCGAGCAGCACGGCGCTGCTGCTCTTTATCTTTGTGCGACAGTCCACCGGTCTGCTGGGAGATTACTGACCACAGGACAAGCTGCCTGAGCCGAGTCCATGTGCCTTTGCCACGACCACAGAGAGACACCGCCGCTGCAATTCGTGGCCAGAGTCGAAAAAAAGATATTAAAAGAGAAGAAATAAAATTGGAACTGCTCCTTAAGCGGCAACGTGGTCTATCAAAACCTGAGTGCAGCTCCAAAAAGCCACATTTCAGCAAGTCGGTCACGCTGCCTTTGTGAGGGATTTAAGCTTCCACTACACTCAGTCTGTCCAGCACAGGGTTGTGTTGTCTGTAATTCAAATGCACACATCTCTCTGAAAAACCCTGCGTACACACACGCACTCACACACACATTCACAAACGTAATCAGATCAGCGTGTTTTGCTCAGAGCCGGTGGGTGACTGAGGAGACAGGGAGAGAGGGAGGGAGGGCTAGGTTGGATGGAAGGATGAATGATAAACTCTCTCCTCTTATTTAATCCTCTGCTCCCACCCGTCCCCCACGGCGTCTCTGTCTCTCGGGCAGAATGGGACGGGACGGGAGAGAGTCAGTTATGAAACCTCGAAGAAAAGATGAGATGAATGGGAGCGGGAGTTAAAGAAAAGAGAGAGGGAGGAGGGTTGGGTTCATAAGGATGTTTGTGTCTGTGTTTGTTCCTCCTCCCTGTACATTAATAAGACCCGATGAAGGTCGCCAGCTCCCTGCTGACTTGGAGATTCGTGGTTGTCGTCTGGTGTTTCGGTCATTCCTCGATCGCTATAAAACGAAACTGCGGAATTCCATTTCAGTTTAACAGTCATTGACAATGTGTTAAAGGGATAGTTCACCCAAAATTCAAATTTCACTCATTATCTACTCACTCTCATGTCGACTAAGAGCTGTGAGTCCTCCGTTCCTTCTCTGAGTTACGGGGGGTCCACGCAGCAGTATTTGCCCATACAATGGTTGTCAATGGACACCAACTTTCTTCGTCCAAAAACACACACCAAAAAACATCCAAATACCTCCATACTGCTCGTCTGTAATGTCCCTCTTGTATTGAAGCCCTGACATGAGAACTTGTTCCGAAAAAATTTAAATAAGTCTATATTTTAAGCTTGTTTGTAGCGGAAGCTCCCAGTGTCTTGGTTCACTGCTGTTCCTGTGTCAGTGAAATTCTCACGTGATTGGTACTGACCGGCGAAACAATTTCTCATGTCGGGGCTTCAATACAAGAGGGACATTACAGACGAGCAGTATGGAGGTATTTGGATGTTTTTTGGTGCGTCTTTTTGGACAAAGAAACCTGGTGTCCATAGACAACCATTATATGGACAAATACTGGTGCAAGGACCCCCCGTAACTCAGAGAAGGAACGGAGGCCTCTGAAAATTCTCCCAGCGCTTCAGTCGACATCAGGGTGAGAAGATAATGACTGAAATTTGAATTTTGGGTGAACTATCCCTTTAACAACAGCACGACTGGTGATGAACTGCTTCCTGCTATAATGGGAGCCCCCTTTTTTGGGGGGGGCTTTTTCAAGTTGTAAATTGGACCCCCCCAGTCAATTGTGGTGCGACTGGTCAGAGGAGGCGTGAGGGGGAAGCCAGCCAGCAGATCAGATAACAGGATAACTGGGTGGGAAATAAAAAGCAGAAATAATCAAGCTGCCCTGAGTCGATATGTTTCTGGCTGCCGGCCAGCGGCTCAGCGGGTCGTCTGTTTGATGCTGCAGCAGCAACGCGCTTGGTTTGGGGTTCTTGGTTTTTAATGACAGTAATGCCGATGTTAAAAATTTGAAGAATAGTTGTTTTCGAGGCAAAGCCGGTGTTGTGTCCTGATGGGAGCTTTGCATTTACCCATGAATTTCCCTCTAAAACAACTCTGTGTGGTAACGTTGTGTTATTATCTCATAGCGTGGTGAATGTGCAGGTCACAACTTGTCCACCAGAGCGTTTTGGAGTTGTTGGATGATCCCCCAAGACATGAGATCCCACAGAAACTCAAATGTCACCTTAAAAGGAAAAACATTGCCAGTGCCTGCTTCTTCCAGCGGCTGCTCTTCTCTTAGTATTCTCTGTGGGGCTCAGTTAGCAGCCACGTTTGTGAGCTGTAAAAGAAACAACATCTAGTTGCAGCCTGATCTGGGCCCAACATCAGACCAGATATCACTTCAGCCTTTGTAACAGAGTCAGTGCAGAAACAGCAGATTGTTTGGTTGAATATTTAAGGTAGGGCTGCAACTGACAATTATTTAATCTGTTGATTATTCAAACGATTGACTGATTAGTTGTGTGGTCAATATAATGTTGAAAAATATCAGTCAGTGTTTCCCAAACCACAAGACGACGTCCTCAAATGTCTTATTTTGTCCACAAACAGAGATATTCAGTTTATTGTCCTGAAGGAAAACAGAAATATTCACATTTAAAAAGCTGAAATCAGAGAATTTTGACCTTTTTTTCTTAAAAAAAACTACTCAAACCGATTATTCGATTATCAAAATAGGTTTAAGGATGGTCTGGACCCTTTATCCAACAAACCAGACTCTCCCTGAGGTCCTATCAGTGCCCTGACTGTGCAGTGTGGTGGTGAGTCCATGGCGCTGTCCGTGGTGCTGAAGCAGAAACTGAGTCCCTTCCCTCTCTTCTGTCTGTTTCATTTTGGATCTGCTATATCCCCATAACTATATAGGCCACTATAAATACTGAGCTCTCTATAGGAGCTTATATCCCCCAGAGAGCAGTGTCACGTTCATGATCAAAGTGACAAGCAGTGATGTGTCTCTGCTGATCACCGGGGTAGAGTCAGTGCAGCGAATAAGACAGTTGTAGAAAAGAGAGGAGGAAGGAAGATAAGTGGATGACAGTGAATTGTAGAATTAGAAACGTCAGGTATTTGATGACGTAGTGAAACACTGTCGTCACGGCCGTCGTCCTCCATGTTGAAAAACACAAATGACAAATCGCCCACGAGTCGGAACAAAGTTGTGTAACGGCTGCAGACGGAGGTGAGAACAAAGATAAGATACGTGACACATTAATGCGTCGGTGTCCGTCTCCACTCCATTACCCTGATGTTCACTCAAGGTAAAGAGGGGATTCATTGTTATTCTCACACAAAGAAACCAAAGGAAAGATTCTAGTTATTCTTCTGTCTCATCTCAACAGCTTTGGTTTTATTGTATGAAGCTGATGCAGGTTTATACCGTGTGTTATTGATGCTGCACGAGCGCAAAGCAAAGAAAAGATGGACTCACCCACCTGGACACTTGTTCTTTTTTTTCCAATACGTTGCTGTGAGCTGTTAATTTTCAGCAATTATTTTATCAGTTTTAACACTGAAACTTTGTCTCAGATTTCATCTTTGAATCCTTATCCAACCAAGGTTTACATCAGCATAGAGGGGTGGGATACTGGCGTTTCCCCGTTGTTGCTTTAACGCTTTGTTTTTTGTCTTTTGGATGATGCATGTGACAAAGTGACAATGTGGTGGCTGGTGTTGCCAGATTGGGTGGTTTTCCCACTGCGTTAAGGCCTGTTTATGGTGTGTTTTAGCTGGGTTTTCACCTGGAAGGCTCTATGGAAACCTGGCACACTCTTGAGAAGAATGAATAACGTTCATCAAGCGGGAATACAGTACGTTCAGTTCACGTTCCCCCAAAAATGAACGAGTTCATCACAGATCACAACTGGATGGTGGTGCTATTGAACCTTGCAGGGTTTGTTTATCTGTTTTATCATTAATTCAGACTTAGAGGCTCCATCTTGGCTCAATGTGCCCTCTCAGCTGTGGTGACAACATAAAGATTGAAGCTAAATCCGACCGTAGAGTAAATCACTGAGTGTGCCGTGAACCCTCTCCAGTCCACCTTAACAAAAACCCGGCCAAAGAGCTCGTTGTAGCAGCCTGACACTGGCAGGACCCGGGCAGAGATGAAAAGAAACAGAAAGGGCTGTAATCAACTCAGGGTCTCCACAGCTCACCAGCAAACACAAACAAACACAGGGCCAGTGAAGGCAGCACGACGGCTGCATCCAAATACTATCAGAGATCTGAAAGCTCCAGAGGAGAGGAGGACATTGTTCCTCACAGGGCTCCGAGACTCCTCTCCGACAGCTAATCTCTGCTCCTATAGATGACCGGGATTGTGTCACTGTGGCTTTCAGCTCTGAGAAGTCCAGTTTTATAGGACCAATACCTGCCTTTGGTTCAAAACCGCATCAAATGCCTGACATTTCCTCAGGTTAATTGAATTTTTAGTACATTTTCCAGCATATAAAAGATAAATTGGTGAGAAAAAGACTCTGACCTTTAAGGGGATTTCAAAATAAAAGCAATGCTTGACAGCCAGCTAATCAAGGATGTGCACTGACTCATGATCAAGTATTGTGGCATCCCCCCCCTTTTTCAACTTTTCAACCTTTTAAAAGCTGAATTAGTTCCCGATGACAAAGGGATAATGTGGCACAAAGCTGCAGCCACAGACGACCAGCATAGTAAACAAAGACATTATCGTGATTAATTCTGTGACACACGCATGAGTCAGTGCATCTGTCACAGACAAACCAGCCGCACTGCAAAATGTATAAAAGCCCCCGTGTTGTCATTTATTTATCCATCCAGCCGTCAGACATGAAAGAAGAAGTGTGATTGTGTAAATTAACCAACACTGAGGCTCTTTGAAATCATGTACCAACATAATGGCGGCGGAGCTGTTTGGTCTGGGTTTCCTAGTCCCATAAAATAGTTAAGATCCTCTCCAGTATTATGCAACATAAAAACACTTTTTTCTTCATATGTGTGTGTGTGAACAAAAGAGACGAACAACAAAATGCACTCAACTTACAGCGTCCTAATGGCTCCAGATGGTGCTTATTATTCAATTAGAGAGAATCTCCACTGTTTAGATTACATAATGCAGTAATAAAACACACATGTGGACTGTAGCAGACATATGTTTCTACTGTATTGTCACGAGTATCAGCACAGGCCTGAACAACTGGTTTAACATCTAGTGTTAGTGCAGAATTTTATATTTTATATTAGGGATGCTCTGATCAGGGTTTTTGAGGCCGATTACTGATCTTAAATCTCTATGAAAAGGAGGCTGAAAATCACAGGACATGTCTGTTCTGATGATGCAAGTCAGCGGTCCTGAAATACGTGTTTCTCTTCTACATCTCAGAGGCGACATCATTCAAAATACGGTTTTCCTTCTGATTTCAAATGGGGCAGAGCTCTGTGGGAAACAGTGGGAGAGACACGGACCGAGTGGGAACTGGGATGGCAACACCAGAGGCAGAAGAACAAGTGCGTAACACCGAATGCAAACCAAAGATTATCTTGGTCGACCAATAGTCGTCAGCGATCAGCCGATTAATCGACGGCAGCAGCGGCTGATCTCTGAGAACAGCAGTGATACGTGCTTTCACGTCGGAGTCTCCAAACCATGACGTCTGTAACAACATCGGAAAATGACGCTTTTGACGAAAAAAGGAACAAAAAACAGCGAGTGAATGTCGCGACTTTATGTATCTTGCCCTTCAACTTAAAAGCCCTATAGCCTTTCAGTTCAGTCATATTGATTTTGACTTAATTTTGACAAGTCACGGCTCCAACTGTTTGTTTTTTTATGCAACCAATCGACCAATGAAATTTCTGCAGACACAGTCACCACCACACATGAGTAGAAGCCTATCTACTGTATATTTAGTTTTTAGCAAAATCCGACAGACTGTACCTTTAAAATCCTCCCCTGGTGAAACAACATGTAAGATTTTGCTTTAGATTTAGATTTTCTCTTAACTTATGTTTCACCACCTGTGTCTCCGTGACATTTCCTCACGTAGAAGCGTTTTCTTTTCCCTGCACAGGACTTCTTTTATAAACCTGTGCAGATTTTTTTCCCCCCCTTGAGAAGCCACAAAGGATTTATCAGCAGTGGTGGATGTGTATTTACTACCATTTTCCCCTCAATTCTTTCTTAAACGCATAAACTTCAAGTACAAAAGGTGCATATCAGTGTTTACTGTTTACCTCTGAGCCTGTTTGTGGTGAATAACGCGTTTGTCTTTGAGCTCTGAGGACGACTCAGGCTGGATCCAGGAGTCTGTTGAATCCTTTACAAGTGGAATTTGAAAGCTGATGACTCGTATTTAGTCTTTTAACGCTATAACGTTTAACATCTGAATGGATGTCGAGCCACTCTGGTCCCTGCCAGACACTGAGGCAGAGGGGAAGACAAAACACGGCGGCAAGTTAAATAAATCAGAATTAAAATAAGTGGAACAAATGCAATATTTAAGGGCAAAAAAAAAGAAAGAAACCATATTTAAATGAGTTAAATAGGACTCTGTGTTTGTTTGGATGGGATATTCTGCTTGATCTGTGACGGGTCTTTTCATTTTCACGGCGGTGGGTAAACCGTGTGACAGAAACACTTTGGGCTGCTAAACCTTTTCAGTAATAACTTTTACCAGACGTCTCACTTTAAATTGAGAAACATTTGCGTACCAGATGTTGCAATCTCAATGCAAGTGGAGTTGTCAAAACACTTTTTTGGAGGTAGGAAGCACTTACAAAGATTTTATCTGAGAGTGTATGAAGTTTTTAAATTATGTCGCAAGTCTAGGGGAAACTGGCAAACAACATTATTTACAGCCTCCTCGCTCTTCCCAATACCCCAAAAATCGGTCACGTCCAGATTGAGATTCTCAAAGTAGCGCCGTCGAAGCGAGAACATGAGCCCAAAACAACAAATATAAAAGCTAGAACCACCCAGATCAAACGAAAAAGAGAAACATAAAACAGGATCTACCCTAAAAACAGGAGAAAAAGGTTTGCAAAAGAAAACGGCTTCTCCTTCCTTCCATCTGCTACGTTAAAGGGATAGTTCAACATTTTGGCAAATTGGCCCCATTGCTATAATCCCTATAGTCATAGCAGTAGGTTCGTTACCTTTAATTGTCGGTGCAACCTGCAGAGTGTCAGAGTGCAAGCTCATGGGATTTCTTTTTTAGAACAGGCTCTGGTGGAGTTGGAGCACGTGAGATGATAACTCGAAATGGAGCCGTTTTCGGGGTGAATACAGGGTAAAATACAGAGTCTGCTTGCTGAAAAACTTTCCTTGAACGCAACTCGCATCAGCGGTTTTGCATGAATTTACCTCTAAAACAACTCTGTCTGGTAACGTTGTGTTATTATCTCATAGCGTGGTGAATGTGCAGGTCACAACTTGTCCACCAGAGCGTTGTGGAGTTGTTGGATTGTGTATTTGATGAGTTTGATGAGGGAAACCAAGAAATCCCATGAGCCTCCATAGCGTAGCTCTGAGCAGCTCACGGCTCTGCTCCGCTGTTCTAAAAATAGCTTGCACCAACAAGGTAACGAACAACAAGGTAACGAACAACAAGGTAACGAACCTACTGCTTTGACAATAGGGATTATGGCAATGGGGCCAATTTGCCTAAATGTTGAACTATCCCTTTAAACATTTACATTATTTACATTGGACACAGGTTATGTGCAAACACAATACACATCAGAAACATACTGCACACCAGCAACGCTGTTGTTGGGGATGGGAAGTGACCACACAACAAATTCACAAAACCATGACCTAAAACAAGACGTCGTAACAACTTGGACTCCTTCGTTTTTATCTGTTCTTGTATTTTCAGACCTGAGCATCGGAGCGTCGGTGTTTAACTCCAATCACAACTTACACATTTCTTATTCTATTGAAAAACGGACCTTTGAAATATAGTTAAAGACCTAATTCTGTTTCTGCTTTATATCTGAGCCGTTCAAACGTTATCGTCTCAAAAACAGCGCTGAGTGGCCTTTTGATTTATTCAGCAGTGTTCAAGAGCTCTGTTGGCCATTTGCATTAAAAGCTTTTTCCCCCCAAAAAAACAGAGCAGGAAACATGTACAGTTTCCAGCGAGCGTCGCTTCGTTTGGTTTTCCCTCCTCCTCCTCCTCCTCACTCCACCGAACAGATTCTAACAAGCAAGTCACGACTCCTTCGTTTCAAAATCAGACGCTGATGCTGTTGTTATTTGCCGGGATACTAAAGGATCTAATCCAGTGATCAGAACAGATTCAGCGTTTAATTAAGGCCAAACTTTGCAGGTTTTTTTTGTTTTGTATTGGGGTTTTTTTTTTTACTCGCCAGCTCAGCTCCATCTCAACGGCCAAACGCTGCTCACACCGAGCGCAGAACGTCCCATAATTAGCTGGCGGATTAAGGTGCACCTTACAGTTTAGCAGATCACAGCTACACATTATAATTAAAGTAATTAGGTTTCCTATCTCCTCTCTCTCTTTCTTTCTCTCTCTGCTTCGTTAAATTCACTCCCAGCAAACGCATAATGTCGAGGCTGTGGAAACGAAATGGCGTCGCCTCTGTGAACGTTTTTTTTTTTGGAGTATTTTTTTGAATATGCAGCACAGGTAGCCGATCGGGTTTTCACTGCAAAGAGAGCTGATGTTTCAGTTCTTGTTTGGAAATTTGGAAAAGGATTGAGACAAATCATCAGATACAAATCACATGCAACATACAACATAAAACATACATTCCCATCCCACCAACCCTCTACTCCGCCATCATAAGAATAAACACTTGTAGATATCAGTGATAACAAACAGATCCTAAAGAGATGTATAGAAGCTACTGATCTAACAGAGGATGGTAAGTTGATCCAGTCAGAAGGAGTTTTGTATTTGAAGGCACGTTGTCTACACATTTCTTTAGAAAATCTAGGCACAAAGAAAGACAGTTGATGTGAGCGTCTGACGGAGTGTGATGATCTGTATGAGACAATATATCGTTTTAAGTCAGAAGGATAATTAAAGTGAACACATTGAGTGGCAGCCAGTTGAGTTATAGTACAGTGATGGGTTTGATATGGGCATCTAAATGCTAAATCTACAGATGCTGTTGCAAGCAACGTTCAGAGAATGGAGATATCAGTTATTCTTGTGATGACACTATCATAACAAATAATCGTACACATCGTGCTCAGAGATTTGTTGTCTTCTTAGTCTGATGTTATAGTAAATCTTTATTTTCCATTTCCGTTTTAGATCCGGCCCATTGGTTTTAATAAACGTGAGATTATGACAGCATTATTCAACATTTGCTCCAAATCCCGCGGATCCTCCACTCCAGTCTCTCTCTCTGTTTCAAAAGAGATCTGGATCTCAGTGAGACTACCTGATGAAATACAGGTTAAATCAATTATTCATCCATTCAGGAAGAAAATAATCGGCAGACTAATTGAAACTGGAAATTATTTTTAACTCAACACACACACTCACTCACAGTCCTCTGTACAGACACACCATGGGGGTTAACAACTGGTTAATTGGATAAGAGCTGGCTTTAGGCACCATGTTAACTTTAATGACCTCATCTGCTTCATGGCACGAGTGCGCACACGCCAGATAAAGCGAAGAATTACGCAACCAGAGCGCGATACGGCCGCGGCCTCGCGCTCAAAATTAGAAATTAAATTTCCAATTACACAATGATTAAAAGATAATGACTGTAAGGAGATAATGATAATTACCTTTTAATGTACTTCACCGCAGCTCAGGAGGCTTTCGAATTCACGTCTCATCACGATGTGCAGATGAGTTATATTCCAAACCATTACAGCCATCCATCCAGCGTCCACACGGCTGGGCAGACCTGCTCAATATGAAGGCTATTACTGTACCTCTAGTTGATGCTGATTGGCTGATAGGGCCATAATTAGCTACATTTCAATTCATTTAAAGGGATAGTTCACCCAAAATTCAAATTTCACTCATTATCTACTCATGTCGACTAAGAGCTGTGAGAATTTTCAGAGTTCTCCGTGCCGTCTCTGAGTTACGAGGGGGTCCACGCAGCAGTATTTGTCCATATAATGGTTGTCAATGGACACCACTTTTCTTCGCCCAAAAAGACACACCAAAAAACATCCAAATACCTCCATACTGCTCGTCTGTAATGTCCCTCTTGTATTGAAGCCCCGACATGAGAAATTGTTCCAAAAAAAATTAAATAAGTCCATATGTTTCTATATTTGGATGTTTTTTGGTGCGTCTTTTTGGACGAAGAAACCTGGTGTCCATTCACAACCATTATATGGCCAAATACTGCTGCGCGGACCCCCTCGTAACTCAGAGACGGCATGAAGGACTCTGAAAATTCTCACAGCTCTTAGTCGACATGAGGGTGAGTAAATAATGAGTGAAATTTGAATTTTGGGTGAACTATCCCTTTAAGAAGACATCTAGCAAAAAAAAAAAGCATTGACTACAAACTGTGTGGCACAATAATCCAAACTCAAGGTCATGGTAGGAGCTTTCAGCAGCAGCTCCCAGTCTTCATCTGTGAGGTGAGGAAGAAAAAAACACTTCCATTTTCTGATTAAAACCACAAAGTGCAACAGAACAAGAAAAAAAAAACAGATTTCGTCACACAAATTGATTCCAAGGTCATGAATAAACTTCAAAAAAACAGAATTTAACATTTTTAATCAACCGCCGAGTAATTAGGGTGAAAGAAAATATGAGAATTATTCATGAAGCGAAGATTATTTTCCACTCAAGGACGAGTACCACTAGAGGAGGAGACTGTATTTTTGCTCCAGTGAATGTATTAAGGGTTATGTCGTGAGATGGAGAGGAGAATAAAAAAAGAAAGCGAGGCCTCTTCTCCGCCAACAGAACAATATGGTTTTGGTATGCAGCAGTAATGATGAAGTTAATTGCTTGCTAAACCAGTTTTCCGCTAAACTGACTGGCCCTGTGCAGCAGCAGCCGCCGCCACCGCCGCTCTGAGAGGGCTCTGCCAGCCAAATGACACATCAATAGTTGTTGCAGCAATTAAACGCCGCTTATCCCCGTTGCCCTTCTTCCACACAGTTAACGATTTTATCCACAAGTGTGCAAAATCAATACGCCGCCACCAGTCGCTCATATTTGCAGGTTGTTTTTTTTTTTAAACTTTTGAATCACCTGTGACTGAGCAGAAACGACAGGCCGGGGTCGGGAGGACGTGATTCTAGATTATCTATAATGTATAAACCCACCACAGCACGGGCTGAATGTGTGTGAGGTGGAATAATTCAACATAGTGTTTGACATTTTTTCCTTTATCAAAGTCTTTCTGGCCTGGTCTGGTGGAAAGAACATTGATCTTCAAGGGAATAACGTGGCATTTTGGGCGGGAGGGGAGAGGGGGGGGATGCTACTGTGCAAGAGCAAGACACGATACGATCAATAGCACTCTCAAATCTGTCAATTAAACAAAAGGCTGCATCCTCTCTGTTGTTAGCTTAGCGTTGCACGAGGACTGGAGGGAGACGATGAGGAGGAGGAGGAGGAGGAGGAGGAGAGGAGCCCGGGCTTAGTCTGACTAATACAACCCCATCAGCACCAGGACCTTTTTAAAAGCTCGCTAATGCAGCGGAGGTTATTATGAATGGGCCGACAAATCATTTGCAAAACAGCTTTATCTTGGCGAAATTTAATTTTAAAAACACAAAGCATGTTTTGAAATGTTTTAAAAATTCAATTTCTTTCTTGTTCTTCTCACAAAGGCCCATCACTCTGGAGCTTCCTGTTTCCTTCAGTTCAGTTCAGTCCTGAATGTTCAATCATTATGGCTAAAACAAGTGCTGAATGTATAATATGCTTGTTTTATACTGTATGTTTTGACATGGGGTTAAATGGCGGACAGGAAACCACTGCACCGATGAAAAAGATCTATTTGTACTTTTTTTTTTCGATTGCTACACAGCATTATATTGTTTCTTAACTCGTTTTTATTGGCCTTTACTCTGTTATAACATTATTGGCCCTTTTATTGGCATTTACCATGCTAATCAGCTAGCCCTAGCCTGATTGGCCTATCATTTTCCGATACCGAGTCAGTAGCGCTGCTCGGAGGACGTGTTATGCCTTTACCTTGGCTGAAGCTCTTGGAGACACTTTTAATGCTAACGCTGGCTGTATATCAGTACCACAACTTGCTGGTAGCTCTTTGAATCCATGCAAAAACTGAAGTGTAAAAACAGCTTTTGGCAGATTTATGTGACAGGACCGGCAACTCGTCAAACTGCTCCTTTTGGCAAGAATATTTAATCTATGAATTTAGAATGAAAAATAATTTTTAATATATTTCTACATAGTTAGACGGCACTGCAGCCGCCCAGCTCTCCCATCCACACCGAGCTGCTCCGGTCCTCAGTACAGTACATCCTTCATCGCGCTGCATCGCTCTCACACACCTACTGCACTCAGAAGACAAAGCGGCGCTGCCACAGGGTGGAAAACGACTCCCAGCTAGTGTTAAGGTAGTGAAATGGTCATCATTAGACATCGTCATTATCATCAAAGTCTCATCAGCTGACGGAGAGACTGGAGCTCAGAGACGAGGATCGAATCTGAGTATGTGTGTGTGTGTGTGTGATCAGGCCTGTGAGAGTGAAATAAAAGGAAAGTGCTGCCAGTCAAAGTTTGTTTGGAGTCATTAGATCCTTTGAACCATGTTTTTGTCACCGAGCCAGCGTCTTCACATCTTTTATTTCTCTTTTTTTTTTTGTAGCTTTTATAAAGCCGACGACACCCGACCAGAGAAACAACATGGAACCGCCTGGTGTCATGTTTGCGTTCACACTCGATTTATAACTGACCTACAGTTTGTTTCTTTGCTCTGTGGATCAGGTTTGCTGTGCAGCAGACTCACATTTTGCTGAGCTTTGGCAGCTTTCATCCTGACTGTGGCGGCACAGTGGAGTCCATTTCACTCTGCATAACCTTCAGCAAAGCTTGATGAACCTTTACCCCCCACACGCAATACTTCCTCTGCTGGGGGTCTTAGTGCATGAAGAAACAGATGAGTATACACACTGTTTGCACACAGAGCTGCACTGTTTCCTCTTGGCTTTAAAACAAAGTTAATAAATCGGCAAAATATGTAATTACAAACAAAAAAAACAAACATTTGGCATATTGTTCTGTCCTGAGGGAAGCGAGTGACCGACTAGGTAACGCTGGCATCGGGATAAAGCCAAAAAAAAAAGTCTAAAAATCGTGCTCATAAGCAATTTAGAGTGACAAATTTTCAGATTTGAGAGTGCTGGAGAAGTGAAGATGAAACGGCATATTCTGCTTTGATCACACCAAAGAATCTTGTGTTTTATTACCTAATTAAAAAGCTGTGACTTACCTCCCCTGTCAGACCCACTCACCCCCTCCCTCGCTCTCTGGGCTATTGTTGAAACGCTCTGCAGGGATTTCGTTTCAGTTCTGATTAGACTTTTGTCGTTTTTATTTTTTCTGCTGGTGATGAAGTGTTGTATAGATAAGACATAAAGGGAGGGGTGTTGTGCGAGGACCTTTCTGGTGATTAATTAGATTCAAATAAGTGAGGATAATCAGCCATTGTAGGCAGAATATTTTAATGTTTTTAAAGTATTTAATCGTTTTTATTTATTTTTTACTTTCTCCAACATACATACTTCTAGAAAACTGGGCTGTATACAATCATTTGTGGTACAAAAATATTTGTTTTTTTGTACTAGATTTAAGAGAACATGATCATTTTGCATCTGATTCAGTGGTAGGTATGTCACGATTACTTGTTTTCACAATTAATCGTGGTATTAAATGCCACAATTATTTAATCGTAAAGGTTCTTAAAAGATTACGTATGTTGAAACCATGTCGGCAGATCGGCACAATGGGATGTAAACAAAGTTACGCAAATTATGAACGATGTCAATCATCACCTGCAGGATAACCACCTTGCTTTGTACCCCAGAGTAAAGGTAAATACACAGTAACTGGGTTAAATTACGTTCATGTCAATTCACCCAACGTAACACTGAACTGGTAGGAATTGAAATGTTATTTCTTCAATTGTTATTAAAAAAAAAGTTTAACATTTCCTCTGAAGGATTAATAATTGGTCCTATATTAATAGATACTTTAAATAATTTGTTTATATAATTGGTAATGCAATTATACTTTGATGATATTTCATTTTGCACATTAATAGTGTTGTTAATCGTAGTAATTGTGATTATTTCTCTGAAATAATCGTACCAAGAATATCTATAACGGTGACATCCCTAGTGTAGTGTTTATTTCCCAGATGCAGAGCCATTGTATTGGGGAGAAAGGTGCTGATCATTTTTGGATGTCTGAATTATTCTACTTAGACTCTGACTAATACTCATAGTAAAGCTGCATTAGCATATAGCAAAGCAAAGTAGGCTAAATAAAAAAAAAAAGATAATACATAAGTAGTCTAAGAAAAAAAGTGGAAAAGTAAGGGGCCCACTTTCTTTCAGGGGCCCCAGAATTCCTAGCAACGGCCCTGTCCAGATGGACTGACTCGTATACAGTGTAGCTGCCAGCCAGCGTTTGCTCACATTCATAGAAATGAACGCTCATTTGATGTGTTTTGACACAGTTACAGTTTGCGTGTTGAACCTGGTTTTCTGAAGTTTATTTTGACAAGCAAGCGTCAAGAATCCCATGCAGAATATTCACAAGTTGACGTTCTCCCTCACTGTGTCAAAACAGAAAAACAGTGGGTAAAGTTAAAAGCAGCGGGAGAAAAACTAAAAAGTTTACATCGGCGGGGATTCTTTGGGTTGTGTGGTTGCTCTGTTTTGTATGGAGGGAATAACATGAAACCAAGAAAGCACAACAACAACAGCAGCAGAGGTTAAAGCCAGAGCAAGCAGAGGCAAGTTTTTATTTTTATTTCTTTTTTTTTTTTACCCTTTTAGTTTTTACAGTGTTTGACAGCGGAGTCGTGTTTCATCGAGCAGCTAGCAGGGACTCAGCTGCATGCGGCGCACGCCTGCTGAAAGTCTCAGTGAGTTTCTCAGCTGTGACTTTCCTTCAGACCCGAAGGCTCAAAAAATTTGTGGCATTTCGCCGTCACCTTATCGATCCGCCTGGTATCACTGTCATTTATGCAAACCCCCTCCAAGGACACGGGCCGATCGACCGGGGCGGATGAGAAACCATCACTCGCCCGGTCGCCACCAGGCTCACACTCTTCTCTCACTCTTTTTCTCACAGCGGTCGCACCTCCTCCACACACACAGACACACTCTGACATGCCTACAAGCAGACCGCTACTGTATTAGATAAAAGGAAGCTCGCCTGACGATTCAAAATCAATCCCTTGTGCAGTGACATTTGCTTTTTTTTCTATAATGAGATTTAAGTTTAGTCCCAACAGAATGAAACTGCACTTAGACTCCATTGTGCAGCGCAATAACAAACTGCAACACAAAGCACTAAGGTTACTTACTGTAAGTGCATGCAAACAATGAATAATTGAAATATGTACAGTAACCTATAAACAGCGGATGCAGAAACAATAGCAAAACCAAACCACAACCAAAACTGTACCTTTCTTTAATCTGTATAATAACACTGTGTTCCTGATCTGTTCCTACCAACCAAGCTTCTTTTTTTTTGCTCCCAGACTTGAGGCTATTAAAGCTGCACTAATCCACTCTTTTACGAACAGTGGATGATGACTGTGTGTGTAATGTGAAACAATTACACCCAATGCTAAAGTCCCCTTCAGTTTAGAGGAACTTCAGCACTGCATTGTTGTGAGGGAATGTTTTTTCTCTTGGACACACAGTGGCTGCTATAAACAATATGGTATAGTGCATGCATATAATGAATGGGAAAATATGAAATTGTTATGTTCCAATGCTCCATCTCACTTACAAATATACAATGTATACACAATAATAAATCATAATTAATATAGGCTAGATCAGTGGTTCCCAACCTTTTTTGGCTTGTGACCCCAATTTCTGGTGACCCCACGATCACGGCTGTCAATCAAAGAGATATTTTTATATGCTGCATTTTATTTGAACTCTATTTATATTTAAGAAAGTGAAAGTTATGAAAAATAACAGTTGTGACTTCACAGGAAGGATTGTGCATGAGTTCGCAGCCCCGCCCTCGTCAGGCATCTATTGGTCCTTTACGTACATTCACACGCACCCCTTGGCTGCACACACAGCCCTTCAATCATTGGATAACACTTGTAATGAAACACTCCATGTAAGTGATTGCTGACGGAAAATAGGAATTTAGGACTTAATATTCCACTGATATCTGCTTTTAGTTAAAATACAGTTGTTTAAGATTACATTTTTATCAGTAATTTTTTTTACTAGACATTTCAGACGACCCCATTTCAATTCCAGACGACCCCACGTGGGGTCCCGACCCCAAGGTTGAGAAACACTGGGCTAGATAGATAATAAAAATATAATAAAAATGATTACATAACCCCAAATATTCAAAGTATAACAAATATTTCCTGTGCATTGTTAATATTTACATGCATTTACTGTGAATTTCATGTACACAACTGTTATTGTTACTCCTGATTATTACTCACATGCACCACCATCAACAAATTGCACACTGCCCTTTGTACTGATCACATTCCTTCATCATGTCAAGGATAAGTATAAAAATTAGCACCCTCGGTTAGCTGTTCATTTCCGTGACGGCCTTTAGCGTTTGGCTCAATTAGCTCATTGTTTTGGTTTGTTGAGCAGCAACGTGAATGTTTCTGTTCCCCGTCGTTGGCGTCCTCTGGCAGCAAAGGGTCTGGACGAACCCACTGTGAACAACCTGCTCCACGTCAGACGAAGTTAGGGGACCGGCTGGAGAAACGAGTGAAGCGTTTATCAGCTGAAAAACCAGATATCTCTCTCCGCAGAGCTAAAAAGGAGAATGAATATTGGGCTTTACATTCATCACCTGGGCTGAAACACACTTCTAAGTGAGTGTTCCAGTTGCTTTATTATTTACATTACTCACAGTCTCATAAAGTGCCAACGCTTGTGTACTTCTTTATCTGTTGGCCAGAAGCCGTACTAATGCAGCTTTAAAGCAGAATTATGTTTCTCCATTGAAGTCGTGTTGTTCCACACAGAAGTGCTCCTGGCTCCTGCTCAAACATGGAGCTACACATCAGACCTACATAGGAGAGCTGTAATTGATCTCTTTGATCTTTGTTTTTATTATCTTTTTCGAACCAGTACTGTTAATTGACAGCAAAAAAGAAAAAGGATAATCTTGTGTTTTGATTTCACAGATTCAGGATTTGTCCTTGTTGTGATTGTTGCACTAAATCACAGCACAGTTAGAGGTGTATATAATGAATGGCTGTACCAGTATAGTTGGCACAGTATCATGTGTTGATGTGGCGATTGAAGGGGTTAAATCATAAACCCTTACTCCGCCTCGACTGAGAATCATAATTCCACCTTAAGGCAGGACTTTTCTTTGAAGCTGTGCGCCGCCTTATAACAAGACCACCGTCTGGGAGAAAGCGCTGCCTGAGAGGATCAGTTAAGGGGGAAGAAAGTCTCCTAAATCTTGTGTATGATACAACTCACAAAGCCCCGAAAGTCAGGAGGACGGGTGCATTGTTAACGCTGAGTATACGTGCCCAGCATGTTGGATCATACTTGATATATATACTGTATATGACACTTAAACTGCACATAATGGTGAGTCAAATATTGTGAATAGAGCCATAATATTGGCTGATGTCTGCAGCCAAAACAATATCAGCTTCTGGTTTGTTTACTGCCTTCCAAGGCTCAATATCGTCCGACCCCTTGTGATGACAGTGATGGCAGCATTTGCAGCCTTTTGTCTCTGAGGCTAACACAATCGAGAAGCGCACACATTTACACACAATTGTCTCTTCCTCCTCGTCTCTCTGACCATTTAGCAGGCAAATTACACTGATGAGTTTGGACACGGGTGAGGATCTTCACAGGCTCTGCTGGTTTGTGTGTGTGCGCATGATGTGTGTATGCTTGTGTTTGTTATGTTGCAGTGTGTGTATGTGTGTGTGTGAGGAGACCCAGCAGCAGAATGATTACAGCATTTCATCTGCAGCAGTGTGCTGATGACTCTCGGGATGTGATGGAGATTTTAGCTGCTCTCTAACTGTTACGTCGGCTCCATTCACTTCCTGAGCTGATGAGAGACTGAGCTCAGCTGAATAATTCAGACTTATGAGGGAAAAGATGTTCTTTTTAAATGTTATTTTGGATAACAATTCGAATTTTCTCAGCTTTGTTTGGCTCCTTGTGGTTCGTCTCTGATCTCGGACATTTCATTCCTCATTTGTGCACATGAAAGAAGAAAGAAAAGAGTGAAAGATATGACAGAGTGTAGCCTATGTTACAGCCTTAAGTGGAGAACTTAGCAGGGTCTGACTCCGCCCAGTTTCTGGCTTGTCCAAAAGTGGGCGGGGCATGTAAGGAACCAGGACTTGTGTGTGCTGGTTTGCAGCAAGCACACACTCACTCAAAGCCTCACTCCCACATTTGTGTACAACTTTAACACGTATTATACATAAATGGTGAGCTTTATAAACATCCACCTCCCCCTACAATGTTATGAAGCAGGAAAGTAGCCATAGAGACCAAAACTGTTTTGGTACCAAGCTATAAAGTTGGATATTTTAACATGGGAGTCTATGAGGATTTACTCACAGTTAGAGCCTCAAGTGGCCATTAGAGGTACTGCATTTTTGAAATGTGTTTATTAAACATGGCTGCTTTGGCCCAGAATGAAATATATCAAGATTGGCTGATGGATTGCTGTAAGATCATGGTCCCCATAGGATGAAATGTGCTGATTTTCATAATGCCCGTGACTCTTTTTTACAGCGTTCTCATGAGTTTTATATGCGTGATTTTGAGTAAAATGTCTGAAGAGCTGAACCATGTGTACAATCCTCTGGTTTACGACTAAATACCTGCCAAATCCAGTCATCAGGAAATAGCTTAGTGGGTTTCTTTAGCGTATTAGCATGCCAACACGCAAAATTAAGATGGTTAGCATGGGGAACATCATACCTGCCTAATCCAAAAATAAATGACACTGATCTTAGTCGCATTAGCAGGGCCAACACAATCGGGCGAGGGGGTGACTCCCGTGGCTGAGAACCTCCTGATTATAATGTGTCTTAGTTTCTCTCACTGAGCTCTGCCGCTGTCAGCGAAAAACAAAGTGTGTGTGGGGAATAAACAAACAGGAATTTGAGAAACACCACCACTTGTCAAGCTAAATCCTTTCATCTCTCACTAAGGCATGGCAAGCCATAAAAAAGTGTATGTCATTGTTTCAAAGGGAAAGCTTTTTGCCATCGTTTTTCTCGCCTCTCCTCCCTGCTCCCCGTCTTCTAATACAGTTGACGGACTTTGGTCCAAAGTAAACAAAGGCTGTTTAGCACCATGGCACAGTTCAATGTGCTGAATTATTGACTGGGGGAGTGGGGGGGGGGGGGGGGTTTCAAAGAGGCAACACAGAGCTTTGTTTCTCACGGCAGAGAGAGGGAGAAGCATGGGGAAGAGTCTCTCATGGTTCTTCATGTGGAAATGTAAAAGCCATTTCTCCCTCTCTCTGCCTGTGAGCAGGGGATCGCTGTGCTGTCAGATTACAGCTCTCTGGATGGCTGCATGTATTTTTGGGACGGATTTAAAAGGTCAACCTCATGCACAACAGTTTGCTTGTGTTATTTTTATCCCAAGCAATACACGGCACCAACCGATTTCTAATTTATGACTGTGGGGCATCACTGACGCTTCTCGGCTAATACTAGAAACATCAAGGCCCCGGACTGGAATACGCGGCCGTACACAGTAATACAGTCATTTGCATTTCTGTGCCCGCCTCACGTCTTCATTATAGCTGATCTGTAAGCTGATTTGAGGGAAATATATAATGTAATAAAAGATTAATGTAAGCTTTGACAAGGGTTTGCCTGCATACCGGGTAGATGATGGTCTCTTGGTAGAGATTGCATTGCCCACAGCAACGCTGAAACGGAAAGCTGCAGTGAAATGTTATTTTCTCTGGTCACATTCAGACATATATTAAATTTCACTGCTATTAGTTTTCTATAACTTGATCACAAAGACATCCTATGATGGAAATAAACCGTTTAACCTCAACATGTTCATGTTTCATTTGGATATTACAACAAATATGAATGAAATAAGTTTTCAGCACCATGGGTGCACATTTCCATACCAGATAAAAACAGCTTCATATGTTGTACATACACTTTAATGGGTCTATTATTGTGTGACGGGACTTCTTGAGTCAAGTAACAGCACATTTTATTATCAGTAATGGTAACGGAGTTTTTGAATACTCCATCATTACTCCCATGATCACTGCTGACCACACTGACCACTGCTTCTTCACAAACAGCATTACTAGCACAACCACAATCAAAGAACTGATGCTAACTCTTCTCACACGTGTTTTTGTCGCCAATTTTGGTCCCAACAAACTCTTCAAAACTCTTCAGTCTGGTCTGACTGAGGTTCAGACATGTGGCTGGGTCTCCAAAGCTAATATTGATGCTAACGCTGCTAACCCTATCTTCATAGGCTCCATTGTTTTCCTTGTTTTGAACAATAGTCAATGCATAAGGCCTGAACCAGGTTTTTCAATCAGTACCCAAGTATAGACATTATAGCCCCACTGTTCTTCACTTTTTATGTTGGACAACCATGTTAAACTAAATATTAAACTCAGCAGAGGATTTTTATATAGTTTAAAACGTGTCTGGGGAAGAACTTCAAGTACCAGAAAGTATGAGATAACTTTGTGTTTACGATGCTATAAACTCGGTGTGAAAAGCTTTTCGTTTTTCCTTTTGTTGGCAGCTCGTCTCAAAAGAAAAAAAAATCACATCAACGCCAGCGCCGCCCTTTTATCTTCCTGTTTTTCTCACTTTACCTGCACATTATAATGTTTTACAGTTTCATTTCACTGCTAGTGTCCGTTTTAATGTCTGAATCAGTCCTACCCAGCGCTGCCCACAGGTTTTCATACCGTGCATTCTCCTCCTCCTCTGTCGCAGGTTATCTATGCACTCAACACGAAAAACGACGAACACGAGGCGGCCATCGCCACCCTGAAGGAGGCCCACGAAGAGGAGGTGCAGCAGATCCTCTCCGAGACCCGGGAGAAGATATTACAGGTTCATGTGTTTTATTTTTTCTTCGGTTATCCTCTCTCTGCATTTATTTTTTATCGCTACGACCCTGCCGTCTCACTTTTGATATTCAAAGCCGATGCTCTGTGAGCAAGAGCGTTCCCTCCACTTTGATGAGGAGGAAAAGTCAGGAAAGTTTACTTCTCTTCTCCTTCGGTGCAGCTGTCCGGGTGGAAGGAAGGGGAGCTGACTTGACAGACATTTGAAGTGAGCAGAGAAAGCAGTTTTGTGGGTGTAAATGAATATTAATTTAAATATGTAATGCAATCAATTTCTGCTTCCTGGGGAGAATTAGTGCAGCGCATTATCACCTCTGGAGTGACTGACAGATCAGGAGTTATAAATAACATTTTGTGGTTAAAACGTTGAATCTGCACAGCACTTTTTGGCACAGGTGTGATTATTTAAAGCAGTGGTTCCCAACATGGGGTCCAGGGACCCCAAGGGGTCCTTGAGAGATTTGAAGGGGGTCCCTGATTTTTTTTTTTTTTTTTGAAATTTTACCACTTTTTTGTAGAAGTTTTTCTGTTTTTCAAATTTTTATTTTGAAATTTTTTTATTTTTTTTAAATGTTAAAAAGAAATTGGACCACTTTTTTCCAGAAACTGAAGAACATTACTTTTTTATACATTTAAATTAGGGCTAATGGCGTTATATAATATAATATTAAAAATTCATGCCATTAGCCCTAATTTGAATGTACTGTATAAAAATGTAATGTCTAATGGCTAATGGCATGATTTTTTGGAAATATTTAGAGAGATCTAATATTTCCAAAAATTCACGCCATTAGCCCTAATTTAAATGTATAAAAAAGTAATGTTCTTCAATCTCAGAACAAATATTTGTGTATTTCTGGTGTTTATTTCTAAATTCGGTCCAATGGAGGTCTTAATTTGTGTCAACCACTGATTTAAAGCGTATATATCTACTGTATATCTATATCATACACTCTATAGCTAACACACACTAATTCCTCTGTGAGTAACAGCAGCTGATGCACGACTGTAGATAGCTACAAAGCTGAAAGACAAACTCGTCAATATTTAAACAGATGAATATTAATAATTTAGATCTATATGTCATCACTGCTAATGAGAATGACTTGTTTCCCTGACAGCCTCGCCGCTAACCTTTAACAGTCGGCTTCATATATACTGACATTTCCATGCTACGCTCCTTCCTAACGTCGTCTACCAGGGGAAGGTTTACCGCTGTGCTTTGAATGCAATGTGGTGAATTCAGCTGAATTTAATGTACCCATTTAATCTTTTAATTTGCTTTCCATAATGAGCTAAATCACGGCCACATCTGAAGTCTGAGCACGTCAGCCAGTCCATCAAAAATACAGCTTTAATTAAAGCTGAAATCACCAAGGACACTTTTGTACCTTTATTTCCCTTTTTGTTATATATTGCCTATTCTCTCTGTGGGGTTTTTTGTTAAAATATCTAAATGTGTGAATCAAGATTGGTTTGACATTGAAGGATTATTTTAAAAAAATTGTGGCATAAGGTAATTATGTACAGTACATCTCTTCAGACATTACTTCAGCTTCAGTGTGGCTCATTAATTCTAAGGTTGCAGATGCAGATTAAATATTATTCCAAACACACGCATAAAATAAATAAATCCTGACACCTATGTTGCAGTACAAGAGCAAGATCAGCGATGAGATGGACCTGAAGAGGCGGATCCAGTCTCTGGAGGAGTCCATGGAGCTGCACGAGAGGATGAAGAGGCAGGCGCTGGCCGAGTTCGAGAGCTACCGTCAGCGGGTGGAGGACATGCAGCTCTGCACCGAGGCTCAGGTAGACAGACAGACAGACAGACAGACAGACAGACGGTCGGCGCCGTGCCGTGCCGTGTGGTGTGTGACGTGATGCGCTGTCTCTGTGTGTGTCTCTGGTAATCGACAGATGTGCCCTGCAGGATGCTGCAGTCACAGCTGCAGGTAATCGCTACTAATGTCTGTTTGTCCGTCCTGCTGCGAGGATGGAGAGACGCTCTGTCAACAACACCTCTCTCATTTGGTCATGTGACTTGTCGTGTAGTAGTAGTAGTAGTAGTAGTAGTGGTAGTAGTGGTGATCGAGGCTCCTCCAGGGCCCATGATCTGGATTAACAAACCCTGTGTACTGAAAATAATCAAAGAAGAGCTTGTTTGTCTCAATAGTTAAAGGGATAGTTCAACATTTTGGCAAATTGGTCCATTGCCATAATCCCTATAGTCATAGCAGTAAGTTTGTTACCTTTAATTGACGATGCAAGCTATTTTTAGAGATTTTCGAGATAAATTAAGTGCCTTGAGATAAACAGTTTGCAAAAAATAGTGATGGAAACACGACATTTCTGTTTGTTTCATCCAGCTGTTTTTATACAGATGAATGGAAACAGTTTTAATGATTATGCAAAATAATTGCGATCAGACATTTATGTAATAATTGTGACATGCATAGGTAAATGTAATACTTTCTCATTTACCTAGTGTCACATGCAGGGCTTCTTCTTCATCTACTTTGCTGTTTGTCTTGTGCTTCAGCTGTCGCATGAATTTGAAAAGCTTAGAAAAGGTGGCAGAGCATCTGTCTCTTTAAAGCCTGTAGGTACAGTAATGGTGTATTTGCGTCTGCCCTGTAACTGCGTCAGTCAACAACCTGGAGGTAGCCACTTACATGGCCGACCCGCTGTGATGATGGCTGTTGAAGCCGCTGTGAAATTGCACTGAAGGTGTCAGTTGTTTTGTTCTGTTTCATGAACCCAAAGCAACAGGAGGACAAAAGAAAAGAAAGAAAAAGCAGCAGCAGCCAATCTGAACACATGAGGTCATGCAGAAAGCTGCAACCAGCTGCAGCAGCTCATCTGTTGCTGATGTAACTTAAAGGGATAGTTCAACATTTTGGAAAATAGTTTTAGAGAAGGTTTGCTACCTTTATTTGTCGGTGCAAGCTATTTTTAGAACGGTGGAGCAGAGCCGTGAGCTGCTCAGAGCTACGGAGGCTCATGGGATTTCTCGGTTTCCCTCATCAAACTCATCAAATACACAATCCAACAACTCCAAAACGCTCTGGTGGAGGCTCATGATTATGGCAATGGGTCAATTTGCCAAAATCTTGAACTATCCCTTTAAATTATTTAACTCAACAGGTCTGTGTGCGTATGCATTTTGTTTATTATAGCATTTGCACTGTAAAAATACAGCATGTCTGATTGGCTGGTATGTGCCCATTGATGCACAGCCTCCAGCTTATTATCCATATGAGGTGGACAGTGTGCTAACTGTGCTAACAATAGCTACAGTGCGTCGTCTTGTCACACTGATGGAGACGTGGCCACAAAGTTTCAGAAATAGCCCTAATGTGATTCAGAGAAGTCTATTATTCATCAGGACAACACACAGTACAGTATGTGCACTTACAGTGTGTTAGGCGGCCAGTGTGTGACCTTTTCCCGTGATGTGAGTGTGGACAGCGGTGAGTGGTGTTAGAGATCGATGCAGCAGATGACAGATGAGACCGTTGGATGACATTATATCTAGATTGATTCATACAGTACAGAAGGTGGAGGATGTGCAGCTCTGCTGTGAGGTGCAAGGGAAGTGACAGGAACAACAACTCTATGGATGATTGTGAGTGACACTGATGGGAATAAAGTGTTGTCATAGAGATTCAGTAACTGATGCGGCTGACCTTGATATCAATCTGTCCGTCAATCAACATGTGTTTATATTCTATCACCTCACAACATGTAAAATGGTGACCTGTGGGATAGAAGAAAATAAAACAACAGAAATAAAGCAGGAGCAGAAGACAGGTGTTAAAGGGATAGTTCAACATTTTGACAAATTGGCCCATTGCCATAACCTCTATAGTCATAGCAGTGGGTTTATTACCTTTAATTGTCGGTGCAAGCTGTTTTTTGAACAGCAGAGCAGAGCCGTGAGCTGCTCAGAGCTACGCTACGGAGGCTCATGGGATTTCTTGGTTTCCCTCCTCAGTCTCATCAAATACACAACGCTCTGGTGAACAAGTTGTGACCTGCGCATTCACCACGCTATGAGATAATAACACAATGTTACCACACAGAGTTGTTTTAGAGGGAAATACAGAGACTGCTTGATGAAAAACTGTCCCTGAAGGCAACGTGCATCAGCGGTTTTGCATGAATGAGCAGCTCTGAGCAGCTCACAGCTCTGCTCCACCGTTCTAAAAGTAGCTTGCACCGACAATTAAAGGTAAGAAACCTACTGCTATGACTACAGGGGTTATGGTGATGGGACTATTTGACAAAATGTTGAACTATCCCTTTAAAAGTTCAATAAATTAGTCTTGACTTGATAAATAACCTGTAAATCAACCCTAAAGTTTAGGAGCAGCCGCCCGACTGCGTGTCGACGACTGCAGAGCTCCGTGATGCTGATGGAAATTTACCGTCTCATATCAGGGCAAAGCCGTTAATGGCTTTAAAAACAAACATTAAAAGCTTAATATCTGTACTCTGACTAGAGGACTGGGGAAAATGAGTTTGTATCTCGGCGTGTTAGTTGGAGGGCGAGCAGCAGCAGCGGTTTGAAGGGGACGACTGCTTGACTCCAACATAAAGAGCATTACAATAATCAAGCTTCTAAAAGCCTCGAGTGCCTTTTTGAGATAAATTCTGAGTGAAGGAGAGATTAACGTTAGCCGAAAGATAAAGCTCGGGTCGATCTGTTTGTCAAAACCGAAACGTTACCCTGAGATTCCCTCACAGCAGGTCTGGAATAAGAGGCTGAAGCTCCCGCAGGTTTGATGCGGTGACGTGGAGTTTAGTGAGAACGGAGGGGGACGGACCCCGACAGGAAGTGGATCATCTGGGAATAAAGAAACTTCCTCCAGAGCGCTGGAAACCCGGCGGCGGATAAAGTTTTGACAGCTCGCACACGTGACGAGAAGGAGCCGCAGGAGCTCGGAGACAGGAAGTCCTCCTACCTGAACTCCAGCTGAGGTTCACGTCCGTAACTTCATCTCTGAATAGTTTAATTACAACGTTGGAGAGAGTTTCATGACGCACAAAATTCCCCATTCAGACGAAACCTTTGAGCTTGTGTTCGGGCACAAATTGCACCAAGTAGTGAATGTGTAATTATCTGCTGCCGTACTTAATCAAATGCTAATTACAAAACCGCGCAGGCAAATTAAATGAGAGATGTGAGTTTGTATGTAAATCTGGAGATGATTATTATTTGCCCCGCAGACCACCTGATGAGTCAGCGCTGAATATTTGGTGCCAATAGGCTCTGATTTGTCCCAACATGCTGCATCAGTGTGATACATAACGGTCGCAGTTGTTGTCATGTTTGGCCGCTAGATAGATAGATAGATAAGATAGATAAAAACTTTATTGATCTCTTGGGGAAGTCGCCTCAGGAAATTCTGGTTCCAGTTCCAGGTGCAGCGTTGTTGTGATACAGGAGGAGAAAAGGAGAGAATACGCACAAACAAAGAAAACACAACGCAATTCGGACTAAAAATAGCACCAAATGTCAAATATCGGTATCAATATGGTCCAGCAGCAAAAAAATAAAATATGAAAATAACATATGAATGGTTAAAACATATGCAAGGTAGCAGTAGTTGCATTGTCCGATAAGTGACTTATTAATTAAACGACCAGAAAATAAAGAAAGAATGATAATAAATAACAAATAGTGATATAGAATCTGTGCGTCATTCATTCTTTCTATTTTCAATTGGCAATCAAAACGTTACAGATTATTTAGGTTTTTGTTTTTTAATCTAACACAAAAACGAAAAAAATGTCTGGTTTTCATATTTCAATTTTAGGCTGAGATCAAAAATATGAACACAAAGACGTAAACCCGACCAATAAAATAGTAAAATCAAATTCATACCATCTTGTGGCCTGTTTTTCCATTTTGTATTTTTGATCTAAGCCTAAAATTTAAATATGAAAAAAAAACAACCAAATAATCTGTCACTTTTTCATTTTTTGATTTTTGATATCGAGAAATAGAAAGAACAAATGGTACACAAATCATATAGTGTTGTGTGTGTGTGCTTTCTGTTTATTCTGGTATTCAGGGCTAATGCAGCGCCGACAGGTTTGCAGCCAGAAGGTCAGATTCCCTCGAGCCAGGACATCACCACCTGGCTCGGAGCGTTTAAAAAGTCCACCCTCTGTTTAAGAAGCCGACAAACCCATAAATCAATCCTCCTCCTCTTAGCTCGGGCCTTTTATCCCCCTCCTCCTCCTCCTCCTCCTCCCCCCACCTCCACCCACCTCCTTGTCTTCTCTGGCAGCACACGCAGCGAGTGGTGTCCATGTCCAGGGAGGTGGAGGAGATGCGGCGGTCCTTCGAGGAGAAGCTGCGCACCTTCAGCCAGGCCCAGTCCCAGTTCGAGCAGGAGAAGCGGGCGGCGCTGGAGGAGCTGAAGGCCCAGCACCGGCAGGAGATCCAGGAGCTCCTGCGCAGCCACCAGAGCCAAAACGCCAACTACAGTAAAGACCAGGAGAAACTGGGACAGCTCCACAAGGCTGAGGTAACGCACCAGAGAGAGAGAGAGAGAGAGAAAAAAAAAAAAAAGTAGAGCAGTTCCTGAAAGCCAGAGCAACAACAAGAAGGAGCAAAGTGGGCCAGCTGTGATTACTGAGTTATTAACCCTTTGTGCAGCAGGGAAGAGAATTAACCTGCTGCTGCCGCGGTGTCACATGAGACCGCCTCGCTTCACGTGTCACGCTGATTTATCACAGGTGGACTCTCTGTCGGAGCGGGTGGAGGAGCTCAAACAGGACAAGAAGAGGCTGGTGGAGGAGTACGAGGCCAAACTCAGCAAGGTAACCACAGTGATGTCATAGGTGATGTTTCATTGTTAAACGTAGCACCACGTCAGGTTTCATGTGACTGTGTTGGGTTTGGAGTACAAGGATCTATTTACATCTAATCTATGAATCTAAGTATGAAGTTAACTGATGCATGATGATAGTGTGAGTCCTTTCTGTAAATATATTCTCTGCTGCACCGAAGACAGCATGGTCATTATTTACCCATGAGCCTCAAGTGAAAACAATACAATATACCCCTGTTTGGTTGTAAATGGTTACCAGTATTGGACACGTTACTTTTATAAAGCAAGTAGATATAGTTACTCGTTACATTCCCCCAAAAGTAACTGAGTTACTACGTTATAAAAGTTAGTAATTACCTGACAATGCTCAAATATGTCAAATTACTTGGAGCCCCCAGAGGAACTTTTCATTAAATTAAACTATATGTAAACTCAACATTGAACATGTTAAATGAATGAAATTGACACTTGATAGAATAAATCATTATTATTACCATTGTACCCATTTATACTACATTGCATTGTTGTGTGGGACCATGCAACAGACACTTATCAAATTCAGTATCATAGATAAGATACTTTACCGTCCTCATCAAAGAAAAAACACATAAGAGCTCCCGTCGTTGAGACAAGGCCTGCTTGAGTGAAAGCTGTATAAAAGTACAGTATAATAATGACGATGAGTAACGGTAATGGCGTTGTAACAGGGAAACAGTAACTTTTTGTGGCTGAAAAAAGTAGCGTGGTTAATTTAAATCTCTGTTACTCCCGTCACTGATGGTTACTCATGCTCGTGTTCACTGATTCAGAAGGTGCGCATGTGTTTTCAGACCATGTTAAACACACAGTGTCTCACCTGGAGTTAACTCTACTCCAAGGTGCTGCCGTCGCTCTGCTAAACATCCTTGAATAAGGATGTAAAAAAAGAAAACGAGGAGCAGAGAATTACGTGCAGCTGTTCTGTCGACCTTGCAGAAAGCGAGGCTGTGATCTGCAGACTCGTGCGCGGCCAAAGCAGAAGGGCACGATTTAAATACCACACTTTGGTTTTCAGCAGACAGTGAAGACCGTCAGCCAACTGCTTTTGGCTCCGGCTTTGATTTGCATCGATTGTTTTGAAGCATGAGATGAGAAAGCTTTTCAAATTGCAATTCAGATTTCCATTAAGAAGCAGCAGAGGAGAGCGTAGAACAAAGCGCCGCGCTGCCTCCAGACCTTATTACTCTTTGTTTCATACTTGAATTAAACACCCTGGGTTTAGTTTCACACCAGGTTTTTCCTTCTCTTCCCGCCCGCAGGCTCAGGCCTTCTACGAGCGCGAGCTGGAGGCCATGAAGAGGACCCAGCAGCTGACCGCCGACAACCTGCTGGCGTGGAAACGCACCGAGGCCGAGCTGCGGCGGGAGTTTCAGACTCAGGAGGCGGCGCTTCAGAAGACGCTCGGCAAGCTGCGGGCCGAGCTGGCCAGGGTCACGGACGAAGCCCGGGAAAACCGGGAGAAGTCCCACAAGCTCCAGGCGTCGCTCACCACCTCCGAGAGCACCATCAAGGTGAGACATGCTCTCATCTCCACTTTAGTTTAGATCATGTGCATATGTAGTACAATCAGGAATTCATTCATTCATTCATTCATAACATCAGATCAAAACGTAGTATGCTGAAGCTATTAAGCTTGAATATTCCTAAATTTAGTTCTTATTTCTTCCCATTAGCTCCACATTTAAAGCTATTTATAATTTCAGTGATGCCAAAAAGTGTTTCCAAAAAATAGCATAAACTCAAAGCACAAATTTTGTGAATAAATATAAATATTAACCCAATTAAAAAACAAAAAAAACAAAAACAAAGACCCTATAATTGAGTGAAACCAAATATAAAATCAGCAGATGTTGCATACTCAAAACTGAAAAGTCACTCTCCAGACTCAGATGTGCAAAAGTAAATACATCACTTAATGATCTGAAACCTGATTGGCCGATTCAGATGCATTTTGTCTTGACAGCCCAGAAAATCTGTCCTTTAACAGATAAAATGGAGATATACAGTAAGTACAAGGATACAAAAAAAAAAAGAAGCGTGAGAAAATATAAAGCGTGGTTTTCCCTGCGTTGATACTTTACTCCTCACAGATTAAATTGCCTGAAGCACATTCATCTGTCACTCGTCCGGCGCCCGAGTCCGACTCTATTTCAGAATAAAAACCACCATCCGAACATTAAACATCCAGACAGGGATCACTTGAAACTCAGCAAACGTGTGGGTTTAAGAGACGGACGAGTGCTGCTCTAGTGCGTCGGAGTGGGATTATTATTCTTTTCTTTTTTTTTCTCTCCAGAACTGCAAAGTCTAGACGTTCATTTCATTGAGTGAAAAGATACAAATCAATCAGTGTCACTTTATATATCCAAGGAAATACACTAGTAACTTTCACAAATGTTCAAACCAGCTTCTTATTCCACTTTAAATTTACACATAAACTTTTCATTTTACTGTCTGTAGAGTTGGATCTTATCGTACAGGAAGTTATCTTTTAACCTCTGGAGCAGCTGTGCAGGACGTTCAATAGCCTCAAACAACCAGCGCTCAAACTGTAGCGATAAGATAGTTAGCAACAGACACACCAACTGTTACTGTGTGTGTGTGTGTGTGTGTGTGTGTCAGCTCAGCCTCTGCATGAACTCAGAGCTCAGCCACCGGAGACTCAGATTCTCCTGCTGAAACGTTTTGAAATCTCGTCGTCCCGGGCGAATTCACATCATCTTCATCTTCTTCCTCTTCTTCTTCTTCTAATGAATCAGCGAACAGAAGCAGGTCTCCCCCGCTGCGAGGCATAATGCTGCCCCTCCACACTCACACACTTCCTATTCATCTTATATTTCCACGTACCGTACAGGGCCAGCCGAGTGTAGTCGCTTTTAAAAAAACTGCCTTTCCAGTAAGTTGATGGGAGAAAAAAAAAAAAGACTTGAAAGAAAGAGAAGAAAGTCCCATATCCCCCGAATAGCATCGTCTGTGTTCATCACAGAGGAAAACGACATGGTGGACGACTGGCTCTAAATTGCCACGCTGACAGACTCTGTCGAGATGTTTGCCTTTATCTCTCCAGCAGCTGCTCAGGCCACGAAAGTCCATGTTTTCATCCCGGTTAAGAGTCCTCGCTAACAACCTTTTCTAAGAATTCACATGAAATCATTTTTGGTCCATGCAATCGCAGTCTTACATTGCATGGACTCACATTCAGTATTGCACCACCACATTTGCCCGAGGAGCGATTGTCTGAAGCTCTGTCCACAAACACACCAGTGACGGCGTCTCTTTGCCTTTAAGACACTTCAGACACTTTGTGTGAGCAGTTTTCAGATCTGTTGGGAGTTTTTTACAGAGTTTTTTTTTTTTTTTTAAGACAAATCAGATATATTAAAGGTCCCATGTTATAAAAAGACAGATGTCCATGAGTGATGTGATTAAAAAGTGGCTGTAGGTTCTATATCAATATTGAAAAAGTATGAAAATTTACACACCAGAAACTGAGCCTTTAAAACGAGTCGTCAGGACTTCCTGTGACTTTGTGATGTCACAACATAGCAGCCACAAAAGCCCCGCCCACCTGGACCCATTACCATCCAACACTTTGCAGGATTTTGGTTTCTCTGAGTGTTTTATTCTGAAATCTTCTCGATTTTTATTAGATCACTCAGGAAACAGCCAATCAGAGGAGAGGCATTCAGAGCCTCCTCCTGTCTTCTGATTGGCTGACACCGACCTGTTGTTACTAGAGCTCCAGAGAGCAGCTAAGAGAGGAGAAGATGTTGTTTTTTGGACACTAAAAGCCTGAAACTGATTTTCTCATGCAACAACAGGAGAAGTGTGGAAAAATGGGAGGCTTTATCAGTGTCAGTGAGGTCATGGTCTATCAAAAAAACCTTCCTATAAGAGCTTACTGAGGAAGTCGTGTGCATTTTACAGTATGTGATAGGGAAAAAAACAGCTTTTTTTTCTTCTTCCATCCTTAGCACTTGTTTTGAAACGGTACTCTCTGAGTTGTGTAATGTCTTTGGAGTAGACTCACATGATTAATCCACCGTTGAAAATAAAGCTGACATGTGCTCTAGGGGAATCGGTTAAGTGGGTCTGTTGTGTTGTTGTGATACACTCTGCAGTTTCTGTGAAATTACCACTGATTACACAGATGACAGAAGCCCCCTCCCTACCCCCCCTACCCCTACCCCTACCTCCATCCCATCCCATCCTCTATTCTCTTTTTACTGCGAATACGATCAAGGTCAGCGGTGGCTGTGGTGTGCCTAGAGTTAATATTTTCATTAGTTATCAGAGCAATTAAGCGTAACCCAGATAAAGAAAACGACAACAGAGGAGAGGAGAGAGGAGGTTGGCTGGAAACAGACCTGACCTGACAGCTTCCTCCTCTAAGATTCTCTCGTTTGATTACGAAGACGAAGACACGAGAAGAAGAAGGCAAACGATCTGATCTTTGACAGTTTTCATCTGTCAAGCTACACAGAGCTTGATGCATTACACTGTCAGCGTAATATCACAGTAATCTCCTAATGGCAGCCCCCCCGGCCCACCAACATATCTCTTAATCCTTCATCCTCCTGTTGAGAGATAATAGATTTTTAATTTAACCCTAATTTAACAAGCTCGCAGCAGATGCTTTAATGTTTGCTCCGTGACAGCTTTTGTGCTATAAGTTAGTGAATCGTTTGGTTTCCAATACGGGTTCAAGTTTTGCCTGTGATATTTTTAGCCTGGCTTTTCTTTTTCTTTTTCTTTTTCACACTGGGAAATTAAAATGTTAAACCAAATCAAAACGTCCCCTGGTCTCAGAAGGCGTAATTACTCTACTGGCACATTTCATGGGTAGAAATAGCAACATCAAATATCAACTTAACACCAGTGTAAAGCACTTGTGGAAGGTGTCATCAGGATGCCGCCGCGTCCTGTTCCAGTCTTCTCTGTTTAGCTTTATGATTTTTTTTTTTCTATGTGAAAATCCTCCAAAGAGAAACGGCAAAAAAAGCAAAACGATCACTCAGAAAAAAGGCAAAAAACGAGGCAGAGACGTAAATTAATGGCCGACTCTTCGCAGGCTTTCTGTGGGAATGTGCCATGCCAAAAAAATTACAAATAATCCCCCAAGTGAGATACTTACTTTCAGTGAAGCGATGTTGAATTGCTGCCGTCACCGTCTTTGGACTAAATACTTCACTCTCAGGTAAAAAAAAAAAAAACCTATCTGGACCTCGGTGGCAGAAGCTTTTAGTGAGATAAAACAATAAATCATCCAAAGCACAGTTTTCAGGAGGCTTTTTATATTTAAATGGCAGCGCTGGACTCAGCCACGTCCAATAAGGATGATTGACAGGAGCGAGGCAGTGAGAGTACGAGTGAGTGAGAGTGTGTGTGTTTGAGGTAATGACTAAATGTCAACTGGAGTGGCGTTCTTCTGTTAGTAGAGATAATTTAAAACACAGTTTATTACTGTAAGCTGTTTTTACCCATCTTCTCTCTCTCTCACACACACAAAAGTTTCAGGAAAACCCAAAGACACAAAGTATTTTACATCCCCAAACCTTAGCAACTGCACGTCTGACACCAGCTCTAAAGATAAACTCAACATAAATACAACATTATTTGATCCAACTGAGACTGATGCATATAATTCTGCAGCAGAATTATCAATATATGCTGATATGTGTATTAATCCGCAGCTGAAAATAGTCCCTGCTTAAAGGGGAACTCCACTCACTTTTCTGCTGTTTTGCTAACCCTCCTCCTGGTCATGTGCATTTGTTTACAACAAGTGGTGGATAACATTATATTTCATATACGATGTTATGACGTGTACATTTGTTAAGTTTAATCTGTCATAATCAAGAAATTATGGGTCACACGGTGCATTTGTGAGACGAGAGCTGGGACACCGGGGTGACGGAGCTGATCTTGCAAAGCTGTTTTTCAGCCAAGAGACTAAATCATCACAATAACTCTGAAGCTGGTTAACGAAGGTAAAAATGTTGCATAATTAAGCTAAAAAATCCTGCATAGTTTGTCTTTATAGCACCATTCTCTCCTCTTTGTGTGATATTTGCTCAAATGCATCAGTAAAAGTAAAATACATACGTTTTAAAAGAGTAACATGAAGGTTGAGGTTAATTTAAATGGTTGTGCAGTCGGCGACAGCCAAACAAATCCCCAAACAGCAGCACAATGCTTCACACGCTCACAGAAACAGAGCATCAGATTGATTTTAAACAAACAGTACAGAAGAAATCAGCTACAACAAACACTTACATCCAGAGAGAAATACAAACTCCCTGAACAAAGGGCGGATCGTTTTCTGGGCCTCGTCCAGAGCCCTTATCTTAACTTAAGGGAAGGTCATTAAGGTTCATCCCCGAAATCTCAGTGCAAACTTTAAAAACACTTTGTAATCCTGTTTTTTTTTTTGTAAAAGCGAAGCCAAACCAGCTGATAAAAGAAAACTCAGGGACCGATTCAATAAAACACTTTGACAGAACTATTGTCCACATTAAAACCCCACAGGAAGTTCACCAAGAACTCGACTTGGCTCAGAACAACGCGACACTTTCTCTTTAACAAGCTCATGAAAAAGCGATAATTACAAAATATACTTGCTTTCCTAAAATACTCTCCGCTCAGCTCCCTGTCTGTCCTCACTTCACCTGTAACTGTCCTCATAAAGACGAAGCCCAATGGACACTTTAACCATCATCACCGTGTCGTAGCTTCTTATCCGGACCCAGCGGTCGCCGCGTGCGTGCAGCTGCCGACCTGCCACCGCCGGCCAATCATCATCAGCCGTCAAATACACACCGTGACACACATATACACACACATCAAGTCTAATTTGTGTGTGACTCCTCGGTGGTTATTATCATACTGAGATTTCATTGTCTTAGCCGTAGCAGCAGTAATTAAGTTTGAGGCAGACCGTTTGATGGGATTGAAAGATGTGAAATTGCCTCTCATGAGTACTTCCAGTGTGTGTGTGTGTGTGTGTGTGTGTGTGTGCGTGTGTGTGTCCTATCCCTCCCTGCAGACCAGCTCTTATTAACAGAGCAGCAGTCAGCATTTACATACTTGATCATTATTAGTAGTCTTGATACCGATATGCCTCACGCCGGTCGTCTGAGACGCTGTTGCCTTCAGTGTTTACAGCTACGTAAACATATAGCAGCGGTTTGATTTCTTTAAATCTCAAATTAAATATATCAATATTTAAATATGAATTATCAGGAGCATGCGGATGTTTATACTGTGTGTTTTCATATGCACATCTCAACGCCTTTTCATAACGTTAACCCTTTCTGTCTCCGTCCAGTCATGCAGAGCCTCTTAAATTCTCAAGTTCTTGCTTTGTTGTGCATTATAATTTGAATATTTGAATCAAAATGCAATTTACAAAGGTGGAAAATATGATAGATCAGTAATATCTGTGTTTATTGCAACTAAAATCCATGTTTTTTCTCCTCACTCAAACCATTTCAATAGCTTAAAAAATTAATTTAAAACCCAGAATATGAATCCTGCAATTTACAAAAAGTAGCATGACCAGTGAATGCAACACGCAGCGATTTCATCCTGTTATTTTGGACACTTGGGGGCTGGAATATGTACTTTTCTTTATTGCTAGAGCAATCTGCTCAGCAAACAGATGATGATTTATAGTTCCAGGAAGTATGGGGCAAAATTATCCTTTATTTGCAGCAGTCATATTTCCGGCCAAACGGAAAATGCAAATCCAATATTTTCTTTTCTCTTAGCTCTGTTTTTTTTAGAATCCACCAAATCCTGAGGGAAATATATGCATGCATATATACTATATATAACTCTTGAGCTGTTAAATGCTCCTCTATGTTCAGCAGCTCGTCTCTAACAGTGTGTGTCTGCTGTTTGCTGCTGTGCAGGTAGAGTCGAGTCTAGTGGGTTGTTTTCCCCCCAGTGCTGCCTGCTGAGGCTGAACAGTGAAGTCGTGAGGCTGACAGCTAAACAATGAGCTGAAACTCCCCGTAAAAGCTCCATGAAGCCGAGGCCATGCAGCTGCAGATCCGGGCGATAACTCCCTGTGGGTTTCAAAAAGAGGAGGAACCTCTTTTCACATTGTCTCATTGTTTAGGTACAAAAATATTGATTAAAAGAGACAATAACGGCACTTAACGAGAGGTCGGTTTCAGCTCTGAAGGATCGCAGCTATTGACAGTTTGAGTGACAGCGAAATGCATCACTCTGTTCAGCGTGCGTGACTCACACTTAAACACTGAGTAAATTATACGTGTTATTACTTTCCTTTGGCTTTAGTTGTTGGAGTCAGATGTGGCTGCCTGCTTCTCATCTCCTCCTCGGCTCTGCGGTGTCTGTGCTGACTTGATTCTCTCCTCCAGGACTTGACAAAGCAGCTGGACGAGGTGACCCAGAACTCGGAGATCGTGGAGATCCGTCAGAAGGAAGCCGAGTGCGAACTGGAGGCGGCCCGCGACCGGGTTCAGCAGCAGGCGACGGAAATCCTGCTCAAAGCCAGTAAGACCCTCGCCTCGCACGCTTCCTCCCTTGTAGTTAAACATCCCTACTTGTGTTGCACCGGTCGCCGCTGCCTTCCTGAGTTTGTCGTGCAAACACATCAAACAGATCCACTAACAGCTCGTCTGAGGCATCGTGGTCCGTGGCTCTCTAATGGCATATCGCTGTACTGCGCCGTCTAATGGGATCTGAGGCCCAAGAAGCTCTTCTCACATCAATTATGCTCAGTTTAAGGTGTGTGTGGCTGCATGTGTGTGCGTTGCATGTTACTGTCTCTCTGTCAGTACCTCCACACCACAACAACAACAACACTGCATAAACATTACAGCCCCGAGTGTGTGAGCGGCGGCAGCGACTCTAGTGCAGAATTAGGGCTCGGCCCATTAGCTCCCATGAGCTCCTCCAGCCCGACGACGAGGACGCTTCATCTCTCTCCGCCGGAGCTGCTCGCGTGTCAGAGAGAGGGAGAAGAGGGTGAACGCAGCTACAACAGAGGCCGTTACCAAGAGCACAGATCACTGGTTTCCTGTTTCATTCAGCCTCAGACGGAGCAAAGGTTGTTTTGTGTTGCAGTGCAGGCGTTATTTTTGCACTTTGCACACTGTAGGTATTGGACAATTTCATAATTTCTAACCCTAACCCTAACCCATCTGTTTCATTTTGACCCCTCTCTGGGGTATAAGGGGCAAAAATGAGCAACAATATTTTAGCATTGTCAGAAATTTTGTAGAAAACTACAAAATATATGACTGGACAAACAGGCTTTTTTATTTAACTGAGTCACAAAACAATGCAGATGCATTTTGAAATGTTTTATAACTTTGAATGCATTAGTTTTTAACTGTTCATCTTTCCACAAATTGAAACTAAATCTAAAAATTATAAAAGTTAAAATAGAATAAGTAAAATTAAATATTTTTGTTTTGTTTTCGGGGTAAATGCACTGCTTGCCGAAAAACTGCCCCCTGACGGAAACATGCATCAGCGGTTTTGCATGAATTTCCCTCTAAAACAACTCTGTGTGGTAACGTTGTGTTATTATCTCATAGCGTGGTGAATGTGCAGGTCACAACTTGTCCACCAGAGCGTTGTGGAGTTGTTGGATTGTGTATTTGATAAGTTTGATGAGGAAACCAAGAAATCCCATGAGCCTCCGTAGCGTAGCTATGAGCAGCTCACGGCTCTGCTCCGCCGTTCTAAAAATAGCTTGCACCGACAAATAAAGGTAACGAACCTACTGCTATGACTATAGAGATTATGGCAACGGGCCAATTTGCCAAAATGTTGAACTATCCCTTTAAACAAACAAGAAAAGGTTGAAATCTGATGGCTGTTTCCATTGGCTGGAGAGGCAATCAACCAATCTCAGCCTTTAAAAATGCCAATATCATCTCACTGCTTAGATACCTAACTCCATAGCAACAGAAAACTGGCCATAAAATGTAAGTACAGACGTGATTGACGCAGCTGAAGTAACAGAACTCAGATACTAAACCGTCTCTGATTGTTCTGAAATATTAAGTTAACTTTTCCAAACAACTTCTGCTGCAGCCTCCGTATCGGTGCAAATCACATCAAGGTGATGGATATGTCACTTACTAGTGATTAGTTACTGCAAAACAAATCAACCTATACCCCTCCCCTCCCCTCTCCCTGCAGGAAGCGCTTTAACACAACACCAGTTTCTCATTGTGAATCCAGGAGCCGAGTTATGAATAGAGATTTGCTGACAACACTTCAGTGTGTTGAGCGACAGTAGTATTATTCAGATGGGACCCGTTCCTCTTGTTTAAAACGCTCCTCACGCTCCGTCCTGTCTCGTCCTGTCTCGTCCCGCCATAGGTCAGATCAGCAGCCTGCAGGCCACCCAGATGACTCAGGAGGCGGCCATCAGGGACCTGGACAACGAGCGCAGCCGGCTGAAGGACAAGGTGCTGCGGATGGAGGAGGAGCGGGAGGCGCTGCACGGCCAGAGCCAGGCGCTGGACGAGAGGCAGAAGCAACACATCCAGTCCCTCGAGAAGGTGTGTGTGTCTCTGTGTGTGTGTGTGTGTGTGTGTGTAGTTTCGTATTCACACACAGACTGGAATAGGTGTTTTGAATAGTTAATACCTGGAGATGGAGTGACTTGACTTTTTCTTTCTGCTTTGCTCTTGACCTGTTTACCATCTCTAAAGCACCAGAACCAGCAGGACGTTCTCTGCTCATATTTAAAGGTGCACGTCCTTGAAAAATACAATCAAAACAAAGCCAAGTAATTAGGATTTAACTTTTAGATGCACTAAAGTTGCCATATTTTACACTTGTGGATCCATAAGAGCATAAAAAAAAAACATCTAAGTGTAGTTTTTTATTGCCTCTTTCAGACTTTTTATGCAGCTTTAGTCGTTTCTGAATACAGGCTGTGTGCATTTCTCTGTGGACTGAGGCTTTGATTCTTCCACAGCATGATTTATAATCACACTACACATGGACATCTACCTTTTTGTAAATGTGTCCTATATGTGCCCATAATTTTACCAGCGAGAGAAGCTAAATTCTCACATTAAAGAGAGAAAGTAGGAAGTTTGTATTCTTCCGTCTCCTGTGCGACATGAAATGGGGCAGTAGTTCATCTCGGTCATCGCTCACCGCTGTCGTCGTGTCCCACTGTAATCCCTGCAATTCAGCCTGTTGGAGAGAAAAGCCCAAAAGTATATAAAAAAAAACATTTGTTTTCTGGGCTGTGAAGCAATCCTCATATACTTTCTTGTCCAAAACTGAGAGGGAAAAATGAGTTATTACTTCACCTCTGTTTGGTATTTCCTTTTTTCTTCTTCGTCTTCTTCTTCTTATTTATTTTAGTTCCGCAACGCTGAGTTTCCTGTGACTTCCCGGAGCCAGTAATCCCTCTGTGCAGCCTTGTGAGGTTTCGCCTACAGCCAGTCTTTATAGATGTAAAAGAGTTTTTGACATGAATTAGTGAGATACTGGAGTCGTTTAGGTGGCTCCGCCTTATCTCTCTCTGTGTTTCTTTACTTTTCTTCACCTCAATTTTACTTTCATTCCTCTTCTGCATTAAAGGAAAAAAAGTTCCTCCAGGTTAGGAATGAAAATATATTTTATGTATGCAGCGAAAAGTTTTAAACGTCTCAGAGAGCGGAGCCGGACCTGTAGTCTTTAAAGAGTCAAACTTGTCGATCTCCTGCATTTACAAGCTGCTGAAAGAAAAGAGATAAATAAATACATTTTTTAAAAAACGGGAGCCGCTCCTCTTTTTAAAAACCAAGAAGCTTAAAGGTCAGATGGTTTTAAAGAACAGTGTAGTCAGCAGAGCGACCGCAGCGCCACGGTAAATGTCAAGTGTTGCTGCTTCATGTGTGTTTTCTCATCCATCTCTGACATTTGTGCACTGTAATCCTGTGGGAGGAGGAGGAGGAGGAGGAGGAGGAGGAGGAGGAGGAGGAGGAGGAGGAGGAAGAGGAGGAAGAGGAGGAGGAGGAGGAGGCAGCTGCCGTGAATCTAAATGTCTTCCTGAGGATTAACAGACAGATCTTTGCACCGTTTAAACGTCGCCTTTTTGTTACAGCGTCTGTCATTTCTGCTTTAAACCGACTGGGCTTCATTCACGAACCGTTCTCAAAAACAAATTTGTTCTTAAGTCCTACTGGCGCAGTTTCTACCAAGATTGTGTGTTCTTGGCTAAGAACAAAATCTACACACACTCAAGAGCTCACTTACACATATTTGAGATCAAACACTTGTGCAGAACAATTTATTTTTGTTTGTTTTCTTCTGTTTTGCACTTGTATATTACATGATTTTAATGAGAATCATTTTCTTATCATTTATGATGTTTTTAATATATTTATCTTTATTTACAATAAAAGACAATAAAGCTTGAAAAATAAAAATGACATGAAATTACTATAAATAAATACTATTAATTACTATAACGCTAAAGAGACAACTGTAACACTAAAAACTACATTCACATCAATTATGTTTATTGGGAGCCACACCATCCTAAAGCACTGGTCATATATGACAATATGATGATATTTATGGTTCACGCTGGCACACGATCTCAATTTAAGAAGACAGCTGCGAACATTTCTGCAGTCTAACAACACCTTCATGAATCTGATGTAGAGCTTTCTTAAAAAACAACAGAAGGAAAGGATTAAAGAAAGAAGATATTGGTGAATGAGGCCCATTGTTCACAGTAACCAGGCTCCGAGAGGGAAAGAGAGATGTGGATCGGGAATTTAGAAAAAACAAAAATGGTTGATTGTAAAAAGCTAATTTGGTGAAGTTAAACTGGTTTTAAACTTCTTCTTTTTTTGCACTTTGTTGTGATTTTTCGATCAATTCTGCCTGAAAACAAACAAACTGGGGGAACAGAGCAAACACTTCACATAATGTTAGTGGTCTGACTTAATTACAAAAGGTTGTGGGCAAGTCGTTACACTAATGGGATGCTCTGTCTTTTTCTCTTTTTCCCCTTTCCCCATAGTTGTTGTTGTTGTTTTTCCTGTTTCACTTTTTTTAAATTGTGTTTTCCGTGGGCCTTTGCTCCTTGCCTAGTTATTTTGTTTTTGTACTGTGGAGATGTTTTTCCCGCCTCAGGGTCTTGCTCGGTTTGACCAGTTTGGTGGACAGTTCCTGGGGGATTTCCAAAAACAATCCTCAGTTTTGTAGCAGTTATTGCATAACAATTTGATTTCATCCCTGCTGGCATATTACTTTTTTTCTCCTTCCTTTGCTGCTGTCAGTGTCTGATAATCTGCCACATGCCCTCTGGCTTTAATGTGACTGGTAAAGGCTAAAGAAAATATGAATTATTATGTTTTTTTTCTTTTTTGTTCCTGCCAGATAGATGACCCCGGTGTACAGATCTCTGGATGTGTCTCATTTTGAATTAGTGAATTTTATTCCTTGTTTTCTTGCATCTATTTGTTCCCGCGACATTTATCGTGAATGTCAAATAGGAACAAATAAAAAAAGACTTGAAGCAAAAACTTGAAACTTTCAGACAGTGAACAAAAATATCTACAAGTGATGTGAATCTCACCTCATCAGTAGTCAGATCGTCCTGCTACACACTTCAACAGGAATTATCCTCACAGAGAGTCAGTTGGCTGCTTCAGGAGCCTCTTCGCTGTCAGCTCCACTAACAGATATAACTACTCCCATGTGGCGTTTCTGGCGAGATTTTGGCTAATTAATTTTTTTTTTGGTTAAACCCATGCAATGAGGAAACAGCTGCTCCCCACCCGATTAAACCTAAAGTTAAATGAGCTGCAGATTAGTCTTGGTTATTCAATATCCCGAGAAAAATCGCTGTTTTCCGTGACCTTTGCCTGGATTGATGCAGTAGCAGCAGCAGCGCTAGCCACCTAATGACAAACCCTGTGTACTTCTCTGTCCACTTGTCCTCTTGTTACACATTTATATGGAGCTTCGCAACAACTTAATCAGCAGGACCTCATCCCTCTTCCTCTGAGCCTCCTCCTTCATTTAACCACCTTTCTAATCGTTAGACCGAATCGCTTTGTTGTTTACATTCTACTTCCGGGTAGCAAACGTGCACGTAATTTGAATGGGAACAGTAGTAACGAACAAGAGTTTAGCTATATAAATCATATTTTTCACGCCCTATCACCGTTTAGACAAATCTGAAATCATTGAAGAGACATTACTATTTGTCTGTGTGTGTGTTTCGTGTTGCTATGTGTTGTATTTATTCCGTTTGGGGGAATCACAGTATCTAGAAAGCCTCGGTGGCTGCAGCTGACAGGGACAGCTAACGGCGACAGCTAAGCTAACCACGGTAGCAAAGCTAACATCAGGACGTCAGCTGTTAAAACCCTCACGTTGTCGGACACGACATGAAACTACGCCAGTTAGCTCAGTCATGTTGTAACTCAGATATCCGCTGGCGATTTTTTTATGGACCGTTTATAGACTTTACAAACATCAGATTACTCTAAACGGCGAATGCTGGTTTTCTACCCGGAAGTAGTTGTAAACAACAAGGCGATTAGCATCAGAACCGGTCTACGACAATATTAGAATTTCTCTGTTGTGGCTCATCACAGCCTATCAAGTCACTCTCTGAACTGCCACTACCAAAAAAGTATTTTAATAAACACTGACTGTTGTTTATCAGACCTGTTTGTCAAGCTGTGTTCAGGCTGCAAACGATAGCATCCTCAGCTAACTAGCTTAATGCTACAGTAGAAAGTGCTGCAAATGTCCGAGCAGCTAACTTAATATCTGCAGTAGAAATAGGCTTGTCTGTTTTTTAGACTGCAAACATTAGCACACTTAGCTAACTATATGCTGCATTCGAGACAACTTGGAACTTGGAGTCTGCCGGATTTCCAACTTCAAAGAAACACACCACGCCAGAATAACCAAAATCATGGCCGACCGAGACAAAGAGTCTCACGCAACTACGACATTAAAACATTACAAAGGGCAGAAAAACAAGTTAAAAAAAAGAATCGTTTTTAAAATAGGGAAACAGATCATTCAAAATCCATCCAAGATAAATAAAAACATGAATTTTTAATTACTCCAATAACATCAAAATTGCATGTTCATCGATTATTGTACAGTACCATTGACGGGTGCAGATTGTTGTGTGACGTCAGAAAACTGATTCTCGGAGGCAAAATGTGGCATTATTCCCAAGGTCAAGAGTTAGTTTATCATTAATATTTAAATTAGTTTTCTTATAACACTTCACTGAGGACTGACTCTGTTTGAAGCTAGTGTACCAGAGGTCAGGCCAGTGTTTGTAGCCTTTTATCCTACTTTTGTTTTGTTTTGTTTTTTAATCAGAATGTGGAAAGTTAAAGCCAAGGTTATCTTATAGCACTTGGTATGAAAAATAAAGGACAGCTTTTGAAACCTTTGTCAGGACCTACATTTCATATTAATTGAACAAAACTCTGCAGTAATGCAGTTTGTCTTTGTTGCATATTTTAGCATCGTGTAGCTACTGGTTTCTGTCTGTGTGAAATCAAAGACCCGTTGTTTAAGAAATTGAGAATAATTTCCAGAGCTAAATCTGCAGCGTGGTCCATCATCTTGACTGACATAGCAACAGTAACTAAGAGGGTCGGAGCCGAGCTAAAGGTCACTTCGCTGTCTGCATCTGTCTCCGCTGATGCCGAAGACAGAAACGGACAAACACCAGCTCCTCTCTAGAATCATAATGACGATCAGTTTATGTTGCTAACTGATCACAGGCCTTCATAGCACCGTGATCAATAATAACCCCATTATCAATAACGCCCAGATGGATCATGCACTGGGTCGTTAGTGCAGCAGGAAAAACAAATTGAGTCTCAAGTGTTGGAGGACGAGAGACAGAGAGCAGTGTAAACTCTGGCTGAAATAATACAGCATATGGTGCGAGTGCTCTGTGTGTCTATTTAAACTGATTGTGTTTATTGTGTTGATCAGACGCTGCATGACGAGAAGGTTTCCCACGAGAAGGACATGAACACCATCCGAGCTCGGTACGAGGAGGAGACCAGCCAGATGAAGGAGAACCAGGCCCGCGCTCTGGACGAGGTCGCCAAGAAGCACAGAGTGACCCTGGAAAACGCCCTCAACAGCGCCGAGAAGGACAAGAACCGCATGCTGGCTGTGAGTACACACACACACACACACAAGATGATGAGATGAGAGTTCACTCTGCACAACGAGCAGAAAAACACAAGATTCATTTTCAGATCGCTGCGTCTTGTGTAATCAGCGTTTATTGCTCAGAGCCAGAGAAAAAACGAACAGCTGTATGTTTTAATTGATACTGCATCGTCAGGCTCAGGGGCTCATCTGAAGCCATAAAGACGGCGTCCTTGGGACGTTTGTTTTCTGCAGCTCGGTGGATGAGATCACTCTCTGTACAGACGCCGCAGATCAGAGTGAATCTAGTACATTTTTGTCCTTTGAATTTCCATTTTGTCCAATTTTACTCTTTGAATCTATAGAAATGCAGTCGTTTTTTGTATTGACGACACGTTTTCCCCCACTTCTTTCACTTTTCCCTCGCTGCAAATCTGCAGGTCGTTGTAATGAATCCCGATATCAACTAATATAAAATCTATCAGTGTGATATTCGGTGTTGACTCAGTTGAAATCCAAGCTGCCGTCTCTGTCAGTCTCTCTCTGCCTGCCAAAAGATTTGGACCTGTCACAGTGTGTTGATGTAATATTTGTCAATAAAGGAGCGGTGAGTATGAGTGACAGGCGTCCCGTGTCGTCCACATATGCTCTGGTTTCACACTCAGCCTCACACTGGCGTTAAAGGGATAGTTCAACTATGGTAAATTGGCCCATTGCCATAATCCCTATAGTCATAGCAGTAGGTTCGTTACATTTAATTGTCAGTGCAAGCTGTTTTTAGAATGGTGGAGCAGAGCCGTGAGCTGCTCAGAGCTACGCTACGGAGGCTCATGGGATTTCTTGGTTTCCCTCATCAAACTCATCAAATACACAATCCAACAACTCCACAACGCTCTGGTGGACAAGTTGTGACCTGCACATTCACCACGCTATGAGATAATAACACAACATTATGAGACAGAGTTGTTTTAGAGGGAAATTCATGCAAAACTGCTGATGCACATTCCAGTCAGGGACAGGGAATCCCATTAGCCTCCGTAGCGTCGCTCTGAGCAACTCGCCGCTCTGCTCCACCATTCTAAAAATAGCTTGCACCAACAATTAAAGGTAACAAACCTACTGCTATGACTACAGGGATTATGGCAATGGACCAATTTGCCAAAATGTTGAACTATCCCTTTAAGAATATCAGCTACTTACTCTACCACTGTTTTTAAGACAACAGCTCTCGTTTACTTCCCCAAAGACAAACTATGAGCTGGTCGAGGGATTTCAACAAGTAATCAGTCAGACGCCTGCCTCTCTAACCTCCGAGCTAATTCTACATTGTTCGCTGATTGCACCATCTGCTACGAGAGCCGCAGCCTCCCTCACTACTCACTATACTTACTCACTCCGTTTGCCTCCAGACTCTTGAACTGTGAATTTGTTGTGTCTCACAAAGTTCGAAGCTCTGTTTCCAAAAAGCTTTTTTCTTTCTTGACACGAACGGAATTATGGAAGGAGGCACAGGATACCGAGTTTGGCAGCCAATTAATTTGGCATTGGAATACAGGCGATTTCCTGCTCCGTCTTACCTCTGTAACACATTTTTCTCTCTCTGTCTATAAAAAAAATACCTTCCTACCAACAGCCTTGGCTGTAAAAGTTGGTACAACAACAAAGTTTAGACTCAACACTTTTGTGCCTCTCCCATGAAGGATAAACTAGATTTTTATGCAGATTTTAGATGGCGGTATTAGAGCAAAGCTGTACTTGTATTCCCTTTATTATAGACAACATACTGTAGAGCTTCTTTCTCTAAGATAAGATGCAACAATTAGCTTTAAAACAGATATTGGGTTTGATCAGGTTTAGTCCCAGCATCGTCTTTAGATGTTTTATTACAGCCATGACACAAAGAGTCAAACTTTCTGTCATTGTTTTTGCTATAGTGAGATTTGAAATCCACTGATATCGACAATGTGCCGGTTTGATATATGAATAATAGTTAGTTCGGTGCAGTTTGTTCAAGTGTCACAAGGATAGATCTGAGAGTCTTCAGATGATTAATGTGGCCAAAGCCGCAATAAACTTTTAATAAAAGCCTCAAGCAGTTATGCAACAATGTGAGCAGTTCAGAAGAATCTGCAGTGGTGCAACACAACCACTGGTTTAATATTTAATAACGTTATATTGTGTAATGTTTAGTTTTTTATGTATAAACTTAATTTCACAACTAGTTGCTTGTTATTTTAGTAGCATAAAGTGCAATATTTCCCTCTCCAGGTAGTTGAATATTAGTGTAATGTAGGATAAAATGGCAAAAACATCCACCGTAGTGTTGCACTTTAATGTACTTGGTTATTTCCACTGTTTGTTATTAAATCCATGGCAGAGCATCAGGTTAATTTCCTTGTATCCAGAGAAACAGAGAGATAATATGAGACTGGCAGCAGTTCTAACCTAGAAGGATTTAACAGCAGGATATGAGACTCCAAAAAAACAAAAAACAACAAGATTAAAATGTTTTTTTGAAGATGGAGGCAGTTTTTTTTTTTCTTTTTTTTTCTTTTCTCGGGGATCAACATGTGCCCACGTCCTTTATCAACGTCAACAGGTGCAAATCCAGAGGCGACGTCCAGGTCTGATGTGTCTAATCAGTGAACAAGCAGCTCCTTTAACACACTGCAGACGGGTTTATGATCTCATATAAAAGACCACACATTGACACTGCAGCACAAAACCTGCACAACATTGTACGTAGGCCTGACAGGTGACACAAGATAACTGCAAGAACACACACACAGTAGCAGTATGCAGAGGTTGTCTTCAGACTAAAATACATCAGAAGCGGCTGGAAGAGTGACTAAGACTCTGGCAACCTCAAAAGGAGGAAAACGCAACCTACTGACGTGGGAGCAGCACATTTATATTTGTCACCTATAAATGTCATCTAGGACACCACTGAGCTCACGCTGCCACAAAAAAAAAGAGATCAGAAACCAGACAAATAAAAATAAATTGTCAATGAAGAGAAAGTTTCAACATGTGGCAGCTGGTGAGTCACACACACACACTCGCCCACGTTCAACACAGTCAAACCCACTCATGGCAGCTTTAGTGCAGCATTGCACAGGAGACAATAAAGAACTAATTAGATTAAAGGGATAGTTCAACATTTTTGTCATATTGGTCCATTGCCATAATCCCTATAGTCTTAGCAGTAGGTTCGTTATCTTTAATTGTCGGTGCAAGCTGTTTTTAGAACGGCGGAGCAGAGCCGTGAGCTGCTCAGAGCTACGCTACGGAGGCTCATGGGATTTCTTGGTTTCCCAAACACATCAAATACACAATCCAACAACTCCAAAACGCTCCGGTGGACAAGTTGTGACCTGCACATTCACCACGCTATGAGATGATAACACAACGTTACCACACAGAGTTGTTTTCAAAGGAAAAATTCATGCAAACTGCAGATGCACAGTTTTTCGGCAAGCAGTCTCTGCGTTAGCCTCGAAAACAACTCAGTCTCTGCTCCGCCGTTCTAAAAACAGCTTGCACCGACAATTAAAGGTAACGAACCTACTGCTATGACTACAGGGATTATGGCAATTTGCCAACATGTTGAACTATCCCTTTAACACGCTACCTACATGTGAGGAAAGTGTGGAAACACACTGAATGTGCAGCAAATATTTTAGATGTTAGAGTTCGAACCCATCTGTGGGTTTTAAAACATTTTTTATTTGACGTTTATCTCCCCAAAATCTGGAAATTAAATCTGGAGGAAGGTGTGGAGTTTCTGACATTTAAAAGCGAGTGCAGGACCTTTTAATGTTTTAAACTCGCCGTCCAGCTCGTAAACGCTCACGACATTTATTATGACATAAAACTGCAACCGGGGAGAATCAAGTGGAGGGAAGTAATCAAAATTAGGACAAAATGATGCGATGGAGGAGGAGGAGGAGGAGGAGGATGTGAGCGCTGGCCGGTGTACGTGACTCCCGCAGCAGCCTGTGTGTGTGTGTGTGTGTGTGTGTTTCTAAAACTTCCAGCATAAATATTTCACTGCTACTTACTTAGCACAGAGTGTGTCGGCTCTAACGGGCCTTAAGCTCATACATACAGTAGACAGCCACTTCTTCGATGACGCTTTTACGCTGCTTGTCCACTGCATATTCTATGGTCTACATATATATTTTTACTTTTTTTATTTAATTTTTTTTTTAGCTCTTTGGAGGAACATAAGAGTTTAAGTGTTCGGGAGCTTTATCCTCCATCCTACAGCTGAAATCAGATCAATTTAGGAGCAACTGTGAGTTAGTGATTCATATCATCATCATCATCATCATCAGGATGTTTTGACCTAGAAATTCAAAAAGGCCTTAATGATTTCATAAAGAGACGCGTCCTAGAGGCAGAAACCCTTGTATTTTTAATAATCAATGGGCCAGTATAGAAGTTATATAATCATGTAATATTTATTTCAAAGTAATCTCCCAGTGTCCTGAATTAAAGTTGTTAACTTTAACTTTAAGCTTATATGATGTCGATCTAATGATGATATTAACTGAGAGTCTTGCTCTGTGTTTATTATAAATGATCTATATCATTTTTATTTTGAGGCTGCAGTCTTTTGTGGTTGAGTCAGATAATATTGTGAGGTTTAAGTGAAATATGGTATTATAGAGACATTTATATTGAGAGAAGAGAAGCAAAATAAACAAAGGTAAAAACATAAGAAAGATGCCGTTACAATCAAAATCATGCACATAATATCACATCTACATGATTTTTGTGTTCCTGTACCAGTGCACGATGTTGACTTTTTGGCACAGGACTCCCTCGTTTGTTGTTTTTTTAAATGGTGATGGTAAAAAGAAAACATCAGTCATGTCAAAATCTCTCATCGGGTGTTCAACTCGGTTTAGAAATGGTGAGAGTGAAGCCTGTGATGGCGGTGGTTCGATTCCCAGCTCCTCTAGTGTTGAACTTTCCTTGGCAAGATACTGAATCCCTGATGTACAATGGTATATTATATGTATGTAGAAATAATTGGTGTGTGAGTGGTTGATAATGTTACAGAAGTGCTGTTGCAGTGCATGCATTTCCACTTATCTTTCAGGTTTCCCCTTTAAATTTGTCATCCATCAGTTTATACTGTAATGAACTGGGATGAGATAAACTAAATTAAATCAGAAGTAATACTAAAAGAAGATATCCCTGCTGCTAAACCAGATGTGCTGACAGGATAGTGTAGTATAACATAATAAAAGCTCCAACAGAATCCACTCCTCTGCCTGACATCGAGACCCAAACACCCAGATATTCATGTCAGGGCGACTCTGCATCCGATACCAGACTCTGAAATCGCCCCCTAGAATTACAACCCGGGCCCTGGGACCCGGTTTAATGAGCCCGAGGTCTGGCTGTTTCCGAGCCGCAGCCTCCCTCCTCCTCCACCACTAATTTGAGTGCAGGCGAGTGCAGGCGGTACAGTGCCACCAGCCCGAAATAGCCTTGTGATGATGATGATGATGCCTAATCTCTGCAGAGTCCCTTTATTCTCAGTCACACGCCGCCATGTGAAGTGATCAAGTATTCTCTTGCATCAAAGTTGCATAATGAGGACTTGTTTTTAAACCGAGCCGATCAGAGCTGACAGCTACATTAAGAAAAGAGCGTCGTGCATTTCCATAGTTATTAGATATGTGCTGCTCCATACGCAGGATTTCTTCCTCCTCGACGACCCTGTGCGATTTCCGCGGCCTTGTATTTCCTCATCTGCACCGTGATTTACCATTGTCATATGGTTAGGCCGCCGTCAGTGTCGGCGCATGGTTTTATATCTTTTTCTGCTAAATCACAATGAGGAAAAAATCCGATCCCACTTTTATAACGTGGAGTTAATCATCTTTTTCTCTCGTCACCTCCATTCTTTCATCACTTTAAATTATAATGAGTTGTCTGTGAGAAGGGCCGGCTCTGGAATTTAAATGAACAGGTCGACTCTCTCCCTCGGTCTCGCCCTCTAAATGGAGCCGCGCCGGTGTGACATGAATCCCGATGCGCGTCGTATTAGATCACTGCCCTGTCTGACTTTGTCTCCCCCCCCCCCTCCACACCCACACCCCCACCCACAGCTCCACCACTGACCGCTGGCCAGATGATTTCCCTCTATATTGAGATTGATTTTCATGATTGCCTGTATTTCACAGATGGGGTTTAAGTGTCTGGTCTGGTGCGCTTGTGAATTACTTCTTTTTTTTTTTATTACAGTGTGATAGATAGAAGAAGGTGCCACTAAAGTTGGGAACTTGCTAAATTCACCTTTTCTGAATGAACACTGATAAAAAAAAAGAAATGATAAAATCACCTAGCAAATGGAAATTTTAAAAATCATAATGCACATTTCAGTGAGACGTCTCAACTTATTTATGGTTAAAGGTCCATATTTACGCATTTGTCTCAGTGTAGTTTCCCATCTCCTCTCTCTGGAGCTCTAGTAACAACTAGTCGGTGTCAGCCAATCAGAAGAGAGAAGGCTTTGAGCTGCTTTTCTGATTGGCTGACTGTTTTCTGAGAGATCCAATAAAAAATAGAGCAGATTTCAGGTAAAACATTCAGTGAACCTAAATTCTGCGAGTGTTGGATGGTGGGTTCAGGTGGTGAGGGGGCGGGGCTTGGTGACTGCTTGGTTGTGACATCACAAAGTCACAGGAAGCCCTAACAGCTGGTTTTAGGGCTCAGTTTCATGAGTTCAGGCTGTTTGTATTTCTCTGTGATAAATTCACAGTATTAATCAAAGAGGACAATGGAACTGTCACATTTTACAATATGGTACCTTTAAAACAAACTCGATACCGTCAGTAGTTTCTTTGCTTTAAGGACAAAGTGTTCAGAGTTGGATTAATCAACCTTTGTTCGTTGACTTTGTTTTAGAAGACGGTGTTTAAAGTGAAAGCTGCTGTCCATACTGATAAACCCACAGAGATTCATCACCCACCCAGACAGCTCCTCTCAGCTCTGTCTGCTCATTGTTTCCGCTTTTTTTTTCTTCTTTTTTTTTTTACGGGGGCCACAACTGTTTTGGCCGACTCTCCTCACTCTCATTAGTCTTGTTTCCAGTGGCAGCAGGCAGCTGTTTCCAGCATAATGTACCTTGAGTATACGCTACCTGCCAAACGCCCCAACAGAAACAGGAACACAAAGTCAGTGAGAGGCATTTAGCAGAGAAACAGACAGGTACTTCACTCTCTCTGGAGTTAATGGAGACCAAATCAGAGCTAAAAAGGAGACACTATTAATCTCTCGTTAGTCAACTGGACACGAGCTGGGCTGCAGATGAATGCTAATGTTCCTCTGGTGTCTGGGCCCGGAAGTGTGTGAACAGTAGGCCTTATGTTAAATATTCAAATTATATTCGAATTTTTGACGGGTTTTTTTTTTTTTTTAGCTCATTATATCCACCTTTACCAGCTTATTATTACATCCCGTGTCCGCCCAAGGGCATTCCAACCAAATCTGTTATGTAACATTTGCAACACGCTTACACATAAGTTTTACCAACTCAATATAAAACTTCAAGAAGGGAAATCGAAATATTTTAAGTAGTGGGATCGCAGTTGACTGTCATCGACACATAAGTGATCCATGGATTGATCAATAAAAAGAAAAAAAGAATGTGTACAGTACGTGAAGTGTGGGAACACGTCGGCCACCACCCTAGCCAAATAAACGGGCAATTAAAAAAACTCTGCTCATAAATTTAAAGCTGCAGCTCTACAAAATTGTTTGTTTTATCAACATGTCTACTACCCAAACATCGCAACACATGACGTTAATTTGCGTTACCGGGGAAGGCATACATTCGAACGGCAGTTTTCACCTTCGAATGCTCTCATTTTGAAAATAATTTGAATTCTGTTTGAAGGAAAACATCAGGAAACATCAGGAAACACAACAACACTTCGCAAGTGATGCTGCATTAACTGTCGTCTCTACAGTTTGGGAAGTAGGGGTTGCATCCACACAGTAAAAGTTAACACAGCAGGTAGAACAAAGCACAGAGTTGGTGATTTCCCTCCGGAACAGCATGTGTGAATAGCAGACAGTTGCTTGAAGACAGTTAGCGTCCGTATTTTCTGCCCCAAAATCCCAATTTAACCATTCGATTTTACGAGCCAGCGGCGTATAGTCCTGAGAAAAAGACTTTGCAGGTTCCTGTGGGAGACGGAGGCTCCAGGCGAACAGTGGATGGGAGAGATCCCTGCTGCAGCGATGGGGTTATTTTGTGCAGAATCTGCAGGCTCAGGCCCAGTCTTGGCTTTTTTTTTTTTTTATATAGGGTTGCATCAGGACGTCGAGCCTGATGCAAGCAACCGAGGAGGGAGAAAGGGAGACAGTAGGGGAGGGAAAGCGCTGAGGAGTGAGTGTTCGAGCAGTTTCAAGTCCCTTTTTAGTGCAATTTGGTCCAAAGAATCACAGATTGTCACGTCAGTAGTCATTTGTTTTTTTTAGCGATGAAAGCTACAGGAACAGTTCTCCCAGTCCTCAGAGAAACTTTCCTCGCTCTTTGACCTCCGAGGCAGCGGCTGAATTACAGCGTGTCATGAAGCATCACACATGAATTACTATGATTTCCAACCTCTCTTTCTTCTTCCTCCATTCAGATCAATCCCTTTGTAGCCCCCATTCATTTTTATAGAACTGTGTCACACCAGTCAATACACTGAATGTTTTTTTTTTACAGCATTACAAACTCCATCCTCCTGTGTAATGAATAACAGTGGCAAATTTTATTTGACATTACAGCAATTTCCTTCAGCTCTAATTGTCCTTGGGAAGCAGCAATCATCGCACTCTGCAACAGAAATCGTTCCCCATTCATCAGAAGCCATAATAAGCATTATTAAGCTCACAATGCGAGAGCTCTTTCTCTTCTTCTTCTGTCAAGGACTATGAAATTGTTGGAAGTTTTTTTTATTTTTTTTATTTTAGAAATGTGTACAGATGAATGCAGTGGATGTAATGTCAAACAAAGAGGAGAGAGAATCTGGATCTGCAGCAAAATACGGCGTAGAGGGGGGGTTTGAGTTGTGTTTGGACAAGTGCGGTGCTGCTGTCAGAGTCGATGTCCATCTTTACTGCTTCACCGCTTGGCTGTCGACTCTTGGTATTGACCGTGTGTTGAATTGAAATGATGGAAAAAGCGATATTTAAACCATTTGCTTTTATTGTGAATACCATAAAATGTATTGATTGACACGTTTAACAAGATTACAACCCGCCCCTTTCAGCAGCTACTTCTTCCCGACACTACAGTGACTCGGTATCGGAAAATGTCAAATTATGGCTAGCTGGTTAGCATGCTAACTTCAGTAGAAGGAAAAAAAAGTGGTAGAAAATAAAAGTTATCAATGATGTTGGTTATTGAATAAAGGGTTAAGTTAAGTTTGATGCTGAACTTGAACAAACAGGTGTTGAGGAATCTGGTATTAGAAACTAATGACTAAAAACAAATGACATCATTGAACAACAACTGAGAGAACAGCTCATAAAACCACGTGGATTTCCACATGGAGAGCCTGAAAATTACAGATTTTTTTTGTCAGTTCTCACATTTTGAAGGCCGGAAGACAAGACAAACCCCCAAATATATGTTAAAGAGTCTTTAAAAAGTGATATTTTCACAATATGTCCCCCGTAATGCTAACATTAGCAATGTAGCAATATCAAAAACTTAGAAAAAGTTCTTCATGAAGTCATTAATTGTTCTTTAAAATGCTGCTCTTGATGTTTTGCCACATCGGTTCACATCAGTTTCACACCTCTGTCTCTGTCAGATATTCTATTACCTGGATGACTGAGAATCTTTGCAGATGTAAAAACACAGTGAACATTAATGAACCCCCCCCCCCCCCATGGCCCCTCCTCCGAGCTTCCAATAAAACATGCGCAGCTCTACAGCTTTACCGACCTAGAAAACATTTTTACTTCTATGAGAAACCAGCGATCCGGGGCAAAGAAGCTCTTTGTTTACCGCTCGCTCAGTATTGGCATTGATCAGTGTTTGTGTGATCGGTTCCCGCAGGAGCTGGAGCAGCAGTTTGAGAGGGAGAGGCTCGCGCTGGAGGAGCACAAGACGCTCCTCAGGCAGCAGCTGGACGAGCTGAGGGAGGAGCTGACCTCCAAACTCAACGCAGCCGACGAGGAGGTAGGAGAGACACAACTTCATACACATCTGGGACTGACTCCTGTTGCATTCAAGTGCAGTCAGTAAAAAAGGTTACAAACTGTTGCACATTTAAAGACTGTCTTTGGTTGTTTTGCTTCCTTAAATGTTTATTATCTAAGCCATAGTCAATTAAATTCATTCATGACGAAGAGGATGAAGTGCACATGCATCTAAAAAAGAAAAAAAAACACTTATCCTGATACCGGATCAAAAAAAACAACAACTGAACGAACTCAGGAGACAGACAAAGGATCCACACGCTGCTCTGATGTCCTCCAGCGAGTTTAATCCAACAGAGAAACGTTTCGATCAAACAGACTCGTCGTCAAATAGAGTCAGTCAGGATCGTGTTGTATTTGTCTGACAACGATCGAAAACATCGCTCTGTTAGATTCAATTTGCCGCGAGCTGACGGCACGAAAAGTTCAGCCTTCAGTGAGGAAAGGAATAGTTTGACAAGGTCAAGAATGAAAACCCATGGGTCCATTTAGTCCTTACCTATCAACAGATTTTAAATTTTATATAATTATAGTTTCTTCAACACTTTGAGAACTTGTTTTCAGTGTTATTGTCAGTTTGTCCTTGAATTTCGATGATGTGCTGATGAAGATCATGTTATTTGACTAAAAGTCTCCAGGCTCTGTGGTGCTTCTTAACTTCCCGTTGTTAATGTCACCTCCAAAAAATCTTCCTTAATAACACGTCTGACTTGAATAATGAGCAGTATTTAGCATTTGAAAGATGAAGTAAACAGCGAATTCCAGCCATAATAGAGGATGAAAAATGAGGCCAGGGTCAAAGGAGTCTGCAGCTCCCGTCTCGCTGGAAGGACGCACACTGAAAAATACAAAAAATACAAAATTACCTGCAGTGTATGGAAATAAACTAAACCCAGACTGAGCCCAGGAGTTATAGGGGTTTAACAGCCTGGATGTGGCAGAGGAGCTAATTGGCTCATAGGCCTCTAATTATGTTACTGATAACAGAAAGACTCTTATTATTTTTTGACTCTGGAGAGAAGTGTGTGTATCTGTGTGTGTGTGAAGATCCCCAATTCTCTAAGTGATGAGGAGATGATTTTAAAAGTGATTTAGAGGAATTGAAAATGCAGTGGTTGGCTGCTTATTTATTCATTAGCAATGTTGGTGCAGCAGCATTAACCTGGAAACATACAGTGTCAGACTGAGCTGCAGGGTCTTTAAAAGTTGGGTCTGGAGTTTTTTGCCCAAGAATAAACATTAGACTTTCTCTCCAGCCAGTGACGGAGCTCAGGTGAAGCTACAGAGTAGGAGGGCTCAGAGCTGCTAGCCGCGCTAGCTGTCTCTGATGCTAACGAGCGCTAGCACGTCTCTCTCTCAGCAGCAGCAGGCAGAACCGTAAAGAAATAGAGTCTGAGTGAAGCGCGACAATTAAAAAGCCTCGACTGGTAACAAGTATGAGGGCCGTTGTGGTGAGCTAGCTCGATGCTAACTTCAGCTAGCAGTAGCGGTTAGCATCCGCCGCTCACATCCGCTTCCCAAAAACTCAAAAAACAAAGACAAAACTCCAGACTCTGCCTTTAAAAACACTAAGAACTGAATTGTAGGGAACAAGAAAAACAGAGAAAGAAAAGAAACTTTTTTCAGTTCAGGTCCCGGTTGGAGAGTTTGTATAATCCGTCTCCAACAGTGTGTTTGTTGTTGATGCTGCTGTTTTCACCTCCATGTTAACATTTTGTAAGTCATGCTGAGCTTTTAACACTGACGTGAATGAACTATGATGCCACGTTGGCAAAAAAAAAAAAAAAGGGAAAAAAAGCTAGGCCTGGCTCCACCAGTGTTAACGGTTATTGAAAGCAGCTCCACCTTGCTGAGTTTAAAATGCTGATGCAGTTTCAAGGTTCCTGCTGCCACGCTGAGATACAGCCTCCAGTGCAACAGAGGAGAGGCTGTGGATGCAGTTTACTACTCCCTGTGTCTGACTCTGTCCACATGTCTCCGTCCGTCCGTCCGTCCTCCCTGCAGGTGTCCCGGCTGCAGCAGGAGGTGCAGCAGGGGGAGCAGGACATGGGGACAGCTGAGGGTCAGATCTCCACGCTGAAGGAGGCGCAGGACAAACTGCTGGAGGAGCTGGACGCCACCAGAGCCCGGCTGAGAGAGACCAGCAACCTGCTGACTGCACTGCAGGTCTGCACACACAAACACACACAACCTGCACTGATTCCTTCACCTCAACCACCACAGAAACACAATCACAGCTGTAGCCTTCATTTAAGGGGTGTTCACATCTGGTTTGTTTGGGGCAGTTGTCCTAGAACAATTTCACCCCAAAGATTAGTTCATTTGCGAATCTGCTTGGATTATTCCACATCAAATAAGGTCGCTTTTCCTGGGATAGTCCGCTTCGTTTGTTCAGGTGTGAAAGCTCATCCCAACTCTGGAGCAGACGAACTAGAGAAAAGCAGCAAATTCTTGTGTTTGACTCGATGGAACCTACAGTATATTAACCTGAGCAACTTCCTGTTAACAGGTGACACAATAAACCACAGTCTGTGGGTTTGACTTGTAGCACAAGATGCTGGTGAATCCACAGCAGCACGACTTCAGCCTCAGGCCGGTTGAAATCAATAAATCAGGCTCTAAAATCAATCCAATTATTTTCAGTTTATCTTTATCTCCAACTGATCATCTCATCATTTCAGTGCCAAATCTTTTCTGGGCTTCTGTGTCACCGCCCCCCGCCCCCCCAACAGGACTGACATTGCTGTTAGCACAACGTTTGAGCTGGCTAATAGCAATGTCACTCCATAAACACGTTTAGCTGTGGCTTTTTTTTTTTCACGCTACTAAAGATCCAAAAAAAAGAAAAAAAGTTTTCCAAGTTGCCTCCAGAGCTGGATTCTTGTCAGGACGGAAAAAACCCTCGGAGACACATTTAGACTGTGATGTCTCACTAATACTTGACTCTGTCTGTCTGTCTGTCTCCCTCACTGTCTGTCCCCCTGTCTCTGTCTGTCCGTCTGTCTGTCTCTCTGTCTGTCTGTCCAGGGGGAGCTGGAGACCCAGAAGCGTCAGCATGAAGCTAAACTCATCACCACCAAAGAAGAAGAGAAGATGAAGATGGACAAGATGGCTTTAGAGCTGGAGCTCAAGTGGACCGAGACACTCAGGTGTGTGTGTGACTTGTGTGTGTGTCCATGTCTGTCTATGGCTCTGTGTGTGTGTGAGAGAGCATTTGAGTGCTGAGTATCACGCTCCGTCTTTGTCTCGTCTTTCAGCAGAGACAGAGCATGAAATTAAGAATGGATGGGAAATTGAAGTCTTTCTGTTTCTCTATTTTCATTTCCACACATTTACTGAAACACACACACACACACACACACACACACGCTCAGGTCAACCAGCTCACAGTATTGACCGTGACAGAGGCAGATTATCCTCGGAGCGCTGTGCAACTTCTCAGTTGAAGCCAGTGTTAAAGCCGGCGGCTCCTAAGTCTCTGGTAACGTCGTTCACACAACTTTGAAGTGTTTTTACTCACAAACCTCACTGTGTCACACAACCCAGAGTTAAACAGCATCTTAATGCTCTGTGACAGATTTCCTCCCTTTTTTTACACAATTTATTTTGTAATAATGGATTTTCTAGTGGACGACAAAACTCCTACATTTACCAGAATGCCTTTCAGTGCAGCATGCAGAAGAGTCTGAATACCGGGGCGTCAAAGCATTCACAGTCTGTGCATAAAGAACAATTGTAGCAGCTTCACAATTTACATTATATATACTGTATATACACTATTTAAAAAAATAACATGTTTTGTCACAGCAAGCGTCCCAGTTATTCTTGATAAATCACAAAAACGCACTGTCAACACTTTTCACAGGAGTTTTCTTTCTTTTTTTCTTCTTCTTCTTCTTCTTTATTGCTGTGGATAATCCACAGAAAGAGGACAGCGTTTCTAAAAAGAGAATTTGCTATTAAATGGGTTTTTAAAGCTGCTGTGAGCAACACAACTCAAACTATGGAGAAATCAGAACAACACACTGTACACAAACACAAACACACACATGTTCCGATGGCATTTCCCAGATGAACCGTGAGTGTGAAGGTGAAAACGTCAAACGTCGTTCCGATCGACATTGACAGTGACTTTCTTCAAATATCACAAATTCAGAATATTAAAGAGACATCATTTAAAATATTCTAGCTTCAAGGGAACCTGAGATGCAGGTAATTTTCCTTTTTTTTTTTTTTTTTAAGTAGCTCTGCTCTGCTGCTGCCAAACTTCTCCTCAGTCATTTTAATGTGAACCTGCTGGAGTCTAAAATTAACCGTCACATCTGATCCGACCTTAAGGTAGTGAAGATAATCAGTTTTAATCCCGGTCATATTTCTGAGCGAGCTCTTTGAAGAGCACTTCACACAACGGCTCGGACTCCTCCTCGGACCCCATGGGATTCTGGGATACTGGCTTCGCTCAGCCCGACTCGAACTGTCTCCAGCTCTGGACAGAAAACAACAACAGGAAACTGAAGCCACCAGAGGAAGAGCTGTGTGTTTATTTATTTTAATCATTTGAGCCGACGGGTCCTAAAAAGGATTTATCAGAGGACGTCAGGACGGACAGTCTCGACCACATCAAACACACGTTTACTGTGTAACTGAGGACTATTGGCTCCACATGTTTGTGCAGCAGTGGATTATAGTTTTAAAGGTGAACTATGCAAGTCTGGTCGCTTTTCCTCTGTGTTGCTAACCCTCCTCTCGGCCATGTGCAAGGTGCAATTAACAATTAACAATATATGTAAAATATAAAGTTACACACAATGAAATCCTCCTAAATTCACAATTACACCACAGCCATTTAAAGGGATATTTCACCCAAAATTCAAATTTCACTCATTATCTCCTCACCCTCATGTCCCGACATGAGAAATTGTTCCGCCGGTCAGTACAAATCACGTGACAATTGCACTGACACAGGGAGAGCAGTGAACTGAGACACTGGGAGCTTCCGCTACAAACAAGCTTAAAATATAGACTTATAATAATAATTAATTATAATAATTTTTTTCTGGACAATTTCCCATGTTGAGGCTTCAATGCAAGAGGGACATTACAGACGAGCAGTATGGAGGTATTTGGATGTTTTTTGGTCTGTCTTTTTCGACAAAGAATCCTGGTGTCCATTGACAACCATTATATGGACAAATACTGCTGCGCGGACCCCCCCGTAACTCAGAGAAGGAACAGAGGACTGAAAATTCTCACAGCTCTTAATCGACATGAGGGTGAGTAGATAATGAGTGAAATTTGAATTTTGGGTGAACTATCCCTTTAATTAAGGTAAAAATGTAGCATAGTTAAGCTACAAATCCTGCATAGTTCCTCTTTAAATGTTTCTTGTTAGTGGCAAGTGGAAAGAGAGATAAACTAGTCTGAAGCTGTTGATCTGTTGCTATTGGCTTATTGCTGGTATGTTTTGCTACTGCTGATATTGGTGCATGTCAGAGATAATCAGTCAAAACAGTCTCCAAGTTCATTTGACATAACATTCAACAAATATCCTGATCAAATCTATTTATTAAAATAACTGGACAATTAGCTATTAAACATTTTGAAATATTAAGACATATTCCTTTAACTTTATCCATGTGTTTTTACACTTATTTTCTGGTTTTGTAAAAGTGATAACCTTTGAAGGGTGAAGAACCAGAGCTGAGTAACTTTAAGGTTCAAAGTTACTTCAGTTGTACCCTCAGGTAAAATCGGTTCACAGTGAGTCAGCCTCCTTTAACACAAACACGTACAACCAGAACAGGACAAGGACACTTCACTAACCTTGATTTTGGCAGGGGAAAAAAAAGTATGTTAAGTTTTTAAAAAAAAGAAGAAAAAGAAACTCAAATAATGGTCCAGGATTTAAATTTAAAATGCTTAATCTCTTTGTAAAGACCACACTGATATTACATTTTATTATATCATATTTTAAGCCTTTTCCTTTTTTACTTTCTTTTAAGATAATCCGATATCAGTCCCTGACATTGATCTCATACACTAAATGGTATCAAGTTATTCCAACGTGCACCAAAAGGGTTATTTAAAATGAAAGACTAAAGTGGATAATATCTGTTCTAGGAGCCGTCTGCAGTCTCGACTCCTCTTGTAAAGTGTGACTGGTGTAATTGCAGCCTGCGTGGAGTCGGACCCACCACGGTTTACAGCCTGTGCTGTCGTGACACGTTCAGATATCAGGCTGACGTGTTGCCAAGTCAAACAGAGCAGATGAATTAGTCTCTGTCCTGATCACATCTGTACTCGGGCTCAAACATCTGCCACCGACACTTCACTTACTGTAGCTTCTAAAGCAATCTCCGTAACTATGACAGACGTGTGCGTGCTGCGGGTTTTTGTTGTTTTTCCTCCTCAACAGGCCCAGAAAATAGAAAATACAGATGTATTGTTTGTCTGTGTTTGCCGAGGGAAATAACACAGATTTATACCCAGGGAGTGTGTTTACTCTTTACCCTCTAATGTGCACTTCACACACTTTACTTTTATATTCAAGGGAACAACGGTGTTGCTCTCCTGTTGGATCAACAATAAACGTAAGTTGTTCCCAGGGATAAATGCTGAGAAGTGCTTTATGCAACGTCGCCGTTTATCGGACCTAACCGAATCACAGAGAATCAAATTGAGTTGAATTGCATCAAATCAAGGTAAATTGATTCTGTGTGTTTTGAGGATTGAAGTCGACCTGGTGTTGATGTGCAGCTCTGCTACCGCAACATCTTCTCATCACTGCACTTAGCTCCACGTATTACTCCACTTTAAACCTGCAGACTCCTGCTGTGGAGGTTTAGCAACATCAAACCCACATTTACTAACCTTAAACTGGTCTGTTACTGCTTTCTATTTCCACTTGTTTCCAGTACAAAAAGTCCAGAAATATGTCTGAGAGTTCATTTTTCAACTCGTCAATACACATATAGATCTTAGCTCTTTAAAGGTACATTGTGTAACTTCTCCTTTTATCTATTCACGAAAATTGATTATTCCGAAACCACGGGACCTCACTGGAGATGCCGGAGCTGTCGGCTCAGGTCGAGGTGGCGTCTGTGAAAAGTCACCGCGGTAATGCAGTGAGGACTGTGAGGACTGCACGTGAATGCTGCATTCAAGTGCAGTCGGAAAGACGGCTCATTGCCTCGTGCTGACAGACCACTTGTTTACATAGAGGCTTGTTTATGCGTTTCGTGCAGAGGCTGTTGTCCGTCTGCCTTAAGGCTGATTTCACATGACTGTAGCATGAAAAATACGACTGAGTCGCTTGCGATCTACAACCGCACCGCTAGATGGGAGTAATTCCTACACAATATACCTTTAATAACCGATAATTTGCTCATCAGTTTGATCGATTTCTTGTCTTACTCCATTATGAACCTGGAATCTCCCTGATGCTCCTGCTGGGGAAGTTGAGCAGCTTATCAGATATTGGTTCAGTCATGTTTCTTAAATTCACTTAAATTAATTGAGAAAAGGATAAATACAATGTGGTTTAAGATGTCATTCAAGAGGTCAATCAAACCTGCAAACCTTCACATTCACATGACATGACCATGATCCTGGTCAAGTATCAGCCCAGACCAAGCAAACTTTATTCATAGGACTCATTAAAAAGCAATGTTACAAATTCTGCACAGAACAAAAGAAAAACAGAGTAAAAAAAAACAATAAATGTACAAGCAATAAAAGAATAATAAGTTCTCAGAGGGCCATTTCTAAAACTACTGTATCTATGGACTTTTATAAGTGATGGTGGGAGCCACGATTGTCACTTTAAGTGGACTCAGAATAGAGGACATAATGGGACTGATGATCCTCTCTCTTAAGGACAGAGTTATAAAAAGGGTGACAAAAATAGAGAATTAATAAGTGTCAGCTCATGCATCAAATTATGAAGAAAAAAAAAACAGGAAGCTGTTTAGGAACGGCAAGCATCCCTCTCTTATCTGAGGCCTCATCACAACCTAAATCTGTCTGCTGCCTATCTCCACTGTTAGACTTTATTTTTATACCTCCCTTAGAAGTACGGAGAGTTTTCCTTCTTCGAGAGTCGAGTCTCTCCAGTAATGTGAATTTGGCTGATGCTTAGTATTTCTGCGAAAGGAAATATGGCTTCAACACCCAGTGTTTTTTAACAGTGTGTGAATATTTAAAGTAATAAAAAGTGACAAAAGCAGAACACAAAAGGAAGCAGTATGATATGCAGCAGCAGCAGTGAGGCTGTGACGTTAATGAGTAAAATTGGCTGCTTCACAGACAGATTAGGAAACGTCTCTGTTAATTTTCTGTCTGCCGTGCTGACAAACCGACTGTAGCCTGCTCTGTTAAATACCTAATAAATCTCTGACTCACAATGGTAATGGATCTTTAAAAGTAAAAAAAAAGTCCACACACTGGAGAAATGACTGAAAAAACACACACACAAAAAAGTACAGAAATAAATAAATAAGTAAGCGTGCTCATACTGAGCTCCTGTCTTCATGTCACCCTCCTTCTCCTCTCACTTTCTTCTTCATTAGCTTTCATTCACCTTCCTTTGTCTTTATGCACAGAGCTCCTTATTCTCTGGAGAACGTCTTTTCATTTGGCAGTAGGGGTGAGTACACTGTGGTTAGTGAGCCGGCTGAATGAAGCGGGGTGGAGGTGGGGGGTAGAAGGCTTTAATCCCCGTTTCACAGTGGAAACAGGCGGTGTCTCTGTGATATATAGTATAATCATGGAGGGAGGGAGCTCTCAGGATTACCCAACGAACAGAGGAGAAGAGCTCAGGCAGAACCAGCCCCGCTTCGACCCGGTCCTGCAGAAAACCCTAGAACACGAGCCTCTTGGTCCAATCACCTAATGGATGTTGGTGTTTCTCCATGGATGTATCAGATCCATGTGTTTCTCTAGGAATGGAGGTGATGGTCACTTTGCTCCAGACTGAAATATCTCAACATTTATTTGATGGATTATCCTGAAATTTCACTTCACTGACCACCTTGCAGTTCAAAGCTTCAGAAATGGCGCCATGTCATAATTCCAACATCCCAATGGTCTGAAAATTACCCATTATTCAATGTTTCGACATCCCATTGTTATTAAACCCATTGTTCTGACATCCTGTTGTTCCGAAATCTCAATATTTCTAACCCTAATCATCAATAACTGATACGAGTGCCTGTTGTAGCCTACATTAGACAACCATAACCTACATCCCATAACTGGTCGGAGGGCTGGTCAGCACCGTGGAGAGTTCGCCAAACAACCTGGACCCAAGTGCGCCAAAGTTTATAACAGGAGGTTGTGGTGTTTCATTCTCTCCTCTCCGTGGCGCCCAGTGTAATCACGGGATGTGTGAACAATGGGTTTAATATATTTGGAACAATGGGATGTCGAAACATTGAGATTTTGGAACAATGGGACAGAATATTGGGACCTCTGAATTATGAGCTGACCCCTCAGAAATATCTCAACATTACTGAGATCGGTTTGAAAGCTTGTACAGCTTCTCCTCGGACAAGTTTTACTACTTCGACTAGCGCCATCTTCAGGTCGGACTTGTCTGACACTGTGGTTTATTCATGCTGAAATAATGACACCGTTAGCCTCAGCTAAAACGATTTTGTGTTTAAGATAGTATAGGCTAGCCTGCTGACATGCTAAATTAACATAATAAACATACAACTATTTCCTGCTAAAGGTTAGTATATTGACTGTTAGTAGGCCTATTGTGAGGATTTATGTTGAGTATGGTATGTTAATGTTAGCATGTAGTTCGAAGAACCAGCGAGGTTTACGGAGTTGCTAGCATGACTAGTAGCCTCTAATATCTATTTAACTGTGTGTTTTGCAACACTAAACATTGTTTTAAAGTTTTTAAAAACACTTTTTTCTACTTAGCAAAAAACGAATAAGCATTTTCCAGGCTTAATTTGAGGTGTTTAAAGTATGAGAGCTGTATAGTTGTGGTTCTTCTTACTTTAGTTTGTTAGCATGTTAGCATAACATCAAAAGCAGCATTTGAATGTTAGCATTTAGCTCAAAAACACCAATACTTATATGCACACTCCTATAAACATATAAGATCATGTTTTGATGTTGTTCCTGTTGCATCTCATCTGGAGAGACGTTAATCTGACATCAAAGCTCACAGTTGGCTTCAGATGACACAAGACTGACAAATTCTGTAATTATGGTGCGACATGAGATGTAAAACAATGTAAACACACATCACATAGGATTCGTCTTTAATGGGCTCCTATAGACTGTGTAGGCTTTAAGAGTGGGAGACGACAGACACGGTTCTTCCTAATGGATGCTGAGATCCGTGTCCTTTCGGAGCGCTGCCGTTCTGCAGCTCCTGCGACGGTGGTGGAGGCTTTTTTAGTTTCCCACCTGGTGCACGCCTGCTTCAGGCGGTTTGAATTCCACAGCAGCGTTTGTGTAAGACGCCTCGAGCAGGTTTTACATGCTGCAATGTTTGCGCAGAGAAAACTGTGACTTAAGTGTGAACTTCCATCTGCGATCCGACGCCGACGTGTGCAAAGAGCAGAAGGACATCCATTATTTAATTAGTCTCATTACCACATACAGTAGCTCGGTCTCAGGACACTCAGTTTCTACTGGAGATAATCTAACTCTAACTCTAATCTCCCTCGCACCTGAACGCTGAGTGATTCTCTTATAGAAGCACAGATGCCGTCAGTGAGAGTTAAAAAGCTGAGGTTCGCAGTAAGAGTTCAAGTCCTTGGTCTGAATATTCCTTTTTTTTTGTTGTTATTGAAATGTTTCACCATGAAAAAATTAATAATAACGTTGCACTCGAAGGTTCATCATTGACCCCAGAAATAGGTGGTTAAATATGTTAAATATTCAGCGCAGAACTGAGAAAAATAGCAGATAGAGGTGTTAACAGATATAAAATATGTATGTAAACTATATAATTTAGGTTCAGTGATGGCTCCAGATGGTGAGGAGGCTTAATGACGATTAAAAAGATGCACAGTCCCACTCCTGAGTCCTGAGATGTGGCTGGTAGCAGAGACACCAGCAGCAGCAGCAGCAGCAGCATCCAGCCAATTATCCCACATTTTATCAGGATATTTCCTCCTTCTTCTGACGGTCGCTTCATCGTTTCAACTCCCATCCCTCCGTTTCTTCTTCTCTTCGTTCCTTCACCTGCCTCCATCTGCCCTCCTCGTCTCTCTCTTCCTGCCCGGCAGATGCTATAGAACGACGCTTATTAGGACGAGACCAGAGCTCTTTGAAGCCCAAGGCCTCTGTGTGTGTGTGAGAGTGTGAGAGAGAGCGTGCATGTGCATTGACGTCTTTTATGCTTTCTACTGAACGAGGACATGAATGATGACACGTGTCAAGCGTGCTGCATGATGAACGTGACTGTCTGGTGTGTGTGAGACCACCTTCAGTCTGACACCTCGTGGCTCTCAAAGTGACAAAAAAAAAGGTGTGTTTGCCTGGATACTTCATTTAACAGCTGCCATTTCAACTCCCACGCAGCCATTTACACACACAGACACACACACCATGCAAAAAGCTGTTAGCAGCAGCGTTTAAGAGTGATGGCGAGAGATGTCGGGTGATGGAGCCTCAATAAAAGGCCATTTATTGTTCCCGTAAACCTTTTACCTTTCTCAGTCTCTTCTGTCTGATTCCTCATCAGATCCTGAGTCAGTTTCACCTCAAGTCGCTGAGAACAAAGATAAAAACTGATTAATACAAGATTAGGTTGTAGGTTAGGTTGCATTAAAACAGGCTGACACTGTTACATCCCTCTGTTTATTGGTTACTGCTTATCCGTGCAGGGTCGTGAGAGCCAATCAAAGGGCTGATACAACCTCACACAGCCACAGCCACAGTCACACCTATGGATGTCATTTATGTAACTGTGAGTGTGTTGAGGAAGCTGGAGAACCAGGAGACGACCCACACAACCGCCCTGACACGGCTCAAAATAACTTTATTTACATGGTGCTTTACACAACAGACAAAGGAAATAGAACCAAAAGTAATAGAAACTGAAGGAGAATCTCCTCTGGTAGATCATTATTAAGTGAAAACTGTAAAAATGAAAGACAAAAAGTCTTTCTTTTTTTTAAAGTTCAGTGGAAACTGCTTATAGGATCACGGATATAATAATCAACTGCTTATATGGATCAAAGGGTTTGGGACAGAATCATTTCTATACAAATGCTGTTTAAATAATGTGCTTATAGTAATCAAGAAATCCACTTATAGTGTTCATTTTTGGTCATTTTATGAATGAAAACATGCGGAAAAACAAAAAAAAAGTCATGGCCAAGGGTTGCCGATCTGCACTAGGACAGACAGTAGGCCGGCTGTGTTTTACTTAACTGCACAACAACATTAAAGGCAATTGCCTATTTATAATTTTAACCATCGTAAGCTACATTGCTGTGCTGTATTGTGTACAGTATTTGAGTTACGTCTGCACAGTAATTAAACCTGCACGATGCCTCTGGAAAAGCATTTGAAACGACTGCACCATGGTTGAAACATTATATAAAGTTCTCATTGAAAAACTATACAAACGGCATTTACATGATGTTCTGCACAAAAACACGTCTTAGGACTGTTTTAATACCTGCAATCACTTTACACTTATATGTCTCTTACTTTGGTTTGTGTTGCTCACAAATCAACTCTTTACTTTGATTTTAACAAACTGATGCTGCTTTTATTGCCTGCTTATTGACACTGGGTTGTGTTGTTGTTGTGTTGTTGTTGTTGTGTTGCAGGCAGGAGTGCAAGAAGCTGCGTGAGGAGCTGAAGGAGGAGCACGAGGAGGACAAGGCCGCGGCTCTGTCTCAGCTGGCACAGAGCAAGGAGCAGGAGCTGGGCAGCGCCAGGGAGAGCTGGCAGAGGAAAGTGGAGGACCTGCTGGAACAGGTACGACCACGGCCAACGGGTGTGTGTGTGTGTGTGTGTGTGTGTGTGTGTGTGTGTGTGTGTGTGCTGAACATATGGTTCCTCTCCAGCCTTCCTTTCCGTGTCTTGGTTTCTAAGTGTTACTTGTGCATTTTGGAAGTTAAAAGGCTTTAGAGAGTCCTGGAAAGAGGATGAGTGGAGCACAATTTAGCAGTTAAAGATGGTTGTAATCTTCATCCTGCTGCCGAAGGCTTCTGGGTAAAAAACCTTTAATTGTAGCAGTGGTAAAAATAAAAAAAAAATTTAAAAGTGGGGAAGAGGAGGAAGACACACAGACCTGCACACTCATTGTGCAGCAAGCCTGTGTTGTTAAAGGGATAGTTCAACATTCTGGCATATTGGCCCATTGCTATAATCCCTATAGTCATAGCAGTAGGTTCGTTACCTGTCGTTGCAAGCTATATTTGGAACGGCGGAGCAGAGCCGTGAGCTGCTCAGAGCCATGCTGTGGAGGCTCATGGGATTTCTTGGTTTCCCTCATCAAACTCATCAAATACACAATCCAACAACTCTGGTGGACAAGTTGTGACCTGCACATTCACCACGCTATGAGATAATAACAGAATGTTACCAGAGTTGTTTTTGAGGTGAATGCAGAGACTGTTTGCTGAAAATCTGTTCCCGACGGGGGGCTCTGGGTTAAAATCCATGTGGTTTTACCAGCTGTTCCCTCAGTTGTCTTCCAGTGATGTATCTAGGTTGTGAATTTGCATATTACCACCCCTACCTGGGACTGGTAGAAGGGGTGGGGCAAGCAGGGGCTCATTTGCATTTAAAGGGACAGGCACTGAAACCAGCCGTTCTGAACAGGGCTGTTTAGAGAGGATGAAAAGGGATATTTTGACCAAAGCATCTCCCAGACATGTCTTTAAGACACCTGGGAATTATTTACATTTTTTGGAAAACAGGCATAATATGTCTCCTTTAATGTTAGTGTTTGTTGCCCCGTCCCGTCCCATCCTGTCCTGCTCCATCAGCCTCCGAGCTCTGTTCATGGACCATGTTCGTGTCTCTGGTCAGTGTTTTCAGACGGATACACACCGACAGAGAGCGACTCCTCTGCACCAGCCTGTGTTTTAACAGACATCGGTGCCAGTGATGCTTCGTTACGTGGGCTGATATGACTCAAAAGAATATGCTTTCACTTTTTCTGCTCACCCACGAGATGCGGCGCAAGATGTTCAAACAGTAAATTACAGTATCAAATGTGTGTGTTTGTGTGTGTGTGTGTGTGTACGAGCACTAACATTACTGCGACCGTTGCGGTTGGAGAGGAGCTGGTGAAGTTAGCGGAGCGTTTAGCAGCTAAATGCTCAGATATATTTCCCTCCAGAGTTAAGCTGAAATAAAATTAGAGCGGAGGGGACGGCGGGCGTTGGACATTTATCTGCAGGACGTAAATATACCTCTGCTCCATGTTTAACAGCAAATTAGCTTGTTGTGTTGTGTTTACAGCTTATTGCAATGCTGCTGAGTGGGCGAAGCAAACTTTAATGCAGTTTTAAGGCATCGCAGAAGGAACACACACACACTGAAAGAGACCATAGGGAGCTACATTACAACAAAACCTCCTCAAAGACTAGAACCGTGATCGTATTCAGATCAGAGTTCAATATATAACTGTACAGTCTGTGACTCATGTCTTAGTCATTATGTTAATTTGGAAAGTTTTTGTTACAAACTGCATATATATGGCAGTCTGGATGGGTCAAAAAAATCCACATTAATACATCTGTGACGTCTGTAGAATCCAACGAATTTACTGTCAATAGATTATCAATAAGTGACTCAGCTGTTCTCACCTGTGAGTCAAATGATTCACTTCCTGCTGACAGGTGAGAACCGGTTCCAACTGGTTCAACAAACAACAACATACTTTGCTTTTATGCTCCTTTTTTGGGGGGATAATAGGCTTTATGCAGAGCTCCACTACTTCCTGAACTCAAACAAGCTCCTTTATTTCCTGAATTAATCAGTTTGTCCAATAATGCAAGACAGGAAATAAAGGAGCTTGATTAAGTTGAGGAAGTAGTGGAGCTGTGCATAAAGCCTATTGACGACAAAGGAGTTCTGTGGCACTAGATTTAAAGCAGGACTCGAACCTCTGGTTGGTTTCTCGCTGCTCTGTTCACTAAAGCAGCTACACTGCTTTAATTTTGTAGAAGGAGAGGATCGGATGCACTCGTCAATGACTCTAAATATTCCCAACATGACATCAGGTGTGTGCAAATGACACGGGAGAAATAAGACGACTGTCACGGTGCAGAAACAGAGCTGGTTGTGAAAGTGTTTCAGAAAAAGTTTTGGGCTGACCTTTGGTAGATCACCACCACCACTGCTCTCTCAGATAATGAACATCATCATCCTCTCTTATCTGACGTCCTCTCCTCAGCTTCCTCATCGTTTCTGACTCAATTTACAAAAACGAGCTGCAGTTAATTACAGCGTTGCCAAAACAGGTCGTTCAGGGTCGTTCTTGTTTTGTTTTCTCACAAACTTGCCCCCCCAAAAAATCACAATCTAAAACAGTCTAGACACCGATGGACTTAATTTGGTGCGTCACAGCTTCCTCCTGATAACGTTAGTATTCACTGCAGCACGGCCTTAGCCACACTTATTATGAACCGCGGTGAAGTGCAAACAATCTATTTGCAAAAAAATGCTAAAAACTGTTTTGCTGGAGGCTTAAAGAGTTATAAACATCTTAATATGGGAATATTTGTCTAACCCTAATTGATTGCCTCTCCTCTTTGCCCTCCTCTGTTATTCTGCTGCATAAAGACGCTGCTCCCTGGAGGAACGCCGCTCTTCCCTACACTCCTCTCTCCTCCTGCACTCCTGCTAGCGAGCAAAGGTGTAGAGACGTCGTGTTTTATCCAGCTGTTCCACTAACGTTTGTTGTTCTCTGGTCCCAGATCTCCCTGTTGAAGCAGAGTCTGGAGATGCAGCTGTCCCAGTCGCAGTCGTCGCTGCAGCAGCTGCAGCACCAGTTCAGCCAGGAGAGGGAGCACCTGAGGATGCAGCTGGACGAGCTGCAGACGGAGCACCAGAGGAGGCAGCACCGCCTGCAGGAGGCGCACCGCTGCGCCATGCAGGACCTGGAGCACGCCAGGCAACGGGACCTCAAGGTGGGTGGGGGTTCATGTTTGTATTCACTTACCAAAAAAACTCCCTTAAATGATGCATTCACTCCTTAAAAAACATACGCAATGTGCTCTTTCCTCTTTTCTTTCACCTTTATTTATTCAGGGAAGGTCAGTGGAGAGTGAACTCTCTTTTCCAATGACAAAACAAGACAAATATACACAATACAATCAAAATCATAGTCCACAACTATATATAGACTGCAGAACATTTGATAGTAAATTCTTAAAGCTATCTAGAGAAATAAGGTGATAAGTTTCAGACAGTTCTGTAAGTTATTCCACTTTTAAGTGGCAGAGAATTGAAAGGCAAGTGAGATTAGAGTTTAATTAGTTCACATCCATGTTTGCTCGTTTTCTTCTGCTCTGCCTATTTCCTGCACAGTGCTGTCGTTTTCAAGTGGTACAATAGTGTGAAGGCGTCACCATGACATTTGTGTTGGTGACTATTTCAAGCTTGTGAGTTCATAGTGAGAGAAAAACCCACTCTGTAACATACAATATGTCTCCCTGCCACCACTAGTGTTTAAAAATACAAGCCAATCAAAACTGGATCATCAAGGCCAAAACTAACAATGATACTCAAGAGTAGTAAAAATACATATATTTTAAAATTAGCTTTCCTTAAATTTGTTTGACCAAGAGATGCATGATGCAAGTTTATGTTAAAGGGATAGTTCAACATTTTTCACAAATTGACCCATCACTATAATCCCTATAGTCATAGCAGTAGGTCTGTTACCTTTAATTGTCGGTGCAAGCTATTTTTAGAACGGCGGAGCAGAGCTGCGAGCTGCTCAGAGCTAGAAATCCAATTAGCCTCCGTAGCGTAGCTCTGAGCAGCTCCCGGCTCTGCTTCGCAAACAGTTTGCACCAACTATTAAAGGTAACAAACCTACTCCTAAAACTATAGGGATTGTGGCAATGGGCCAATTTGCCACAATGTTGAACTACCCCTTTAAACTACATAACCCTGACACTTTTTACCAAATCGTCTCCAGTATCTTTTGGTTTTCTGTGCAGAAAATCTCCGTCATTATCTGCAATAATCAGACAACACATCAGCCTGAGCAGCTGGAGCAGATGTTTGTCAGGAAGACCTGGTATTTCTGGAAACATCCACTCACAATGAAATGTGTGTGCGTGTGTGTGGATCAAATCAGAGTCAGATTGTGGTGCAGAGTCAGACTCTGGGGCTAAATCAGATTTATAGACCGTGATCTGATGCAAAACAATCCCAATATTTACCCTGGAGCTGCGTGCAGATTAATACATACAGCATGTTCTTGTTTTTGAAACGGCAACGAAGCAAACAGAAACTCTAACACACATTCTCACACACTCCAGAGAACTGAACACTGATTACGCTGTAATTACATGCAAATACATCTTTAAAGTGCACATGAACCAGTCGTCGTCGTCTTCTTCTCCTCCAGCAGCTGCAGAGAAGCTGAGGAGAAGTCATCCATGACATTTTAATCCAATAGAGTCTTGTCAGAGTCAAGGTTAGAGCGGCACTGACTCATCGCCGTCATCACTCACTCTCACTGACGCCGCACAGCTTCCACATCAAGCAGCCGCGCTGACAGCTCCGTGTGTTTGCTCTTTATAATGTCAAAATATGCACACATAAACACAACACACACTAACACACTAACACTAACACACACTCCTCAAGGTGCCAAGAAAATGTTCTTCAACGTTAATCCTTCCATTTCACAGTCAAGGTCGATTTGGTTCAGCTATACATCACAATCCCAAATCCATTCCTCAACCCGGATGTTGTAATTGTATTAATGCTTCAGGCAAGAATGAAGGTCAGGAAGCGGCGTCCTCCTGATGCATTCTGGGAAGTGGAAGAACTCACAAGTACAAAACGATGAGCGTGCGGGGGAAAGAAACTCACCTCTGCTTCACTGTTGAAATCAGCTTATTCGTTGTTTTCCTGTAAAATAAAGTGACTGCACTGCAAAAACTCACCATCTTACCACTTATTTCTTGTCAAAATGTCTAATTTATAGTCAAAACAAATCTCTTTCCACTTAAAACAAGACTCATCACCTAAAATTAACTTGTTTTTAGATCATTTTCACTTGTTTCAAACTAATTTTCACTTGAAATAAGTCGAAAAATCTGCCAGTGAAAGGAGGTTTTTTGTGAAAAGAAAGAAAAATTTTATCCAATATCAGATTTTTCGACTTATTTCAAGTGAAAATCTGCTTGAAAGGAGTAAAAAAGTCTAAAAAGCAGCTACTTTTTTATGTGATTAGTCTTATTTTAAGTATAATGAGATTTGTTTTGACTAGAAATGACATTCTGACTAGAAATAAGACAAATATTCTTGTAAGATGGTGAGTTTTTGCAGTTTGCTACGATTCACACGCGATCTTCCCCTCATCACAGACAGAAATGACCGCCTTCTTCTTCTCTGTCACGGTTTTTTAGTTTTTAAAGCAGGAGAATAAAGTGTTAAAAAAGCTTCGACGACGGCCGCCGTGCTTTTATTGCAGCGGGGTGTTTATATTCCTGTCTGCAGTGCAGGGAGGGAGAAACTCAATTATCCAGAGTGGAGGCATTAGAGGGATGATTTGTGTGTGTGTGTGTGTATGTGTGTGTGCGCTTTATGTGTTTGTGTGGATGGGAGCTACATTCGGATTCAATGGTGTTATCTGTTCACACTTCACAGGCAGTTATATCCAGGCAGTAATAAAGTTGTTACAAATTCCTGGCCCACACACACACACACACTGCACACACGCACTTTCACATAACCTAAATTAGCTCCCGGATTTGCTGCTACCAAAAAAAAAAGCTGCAAATAGAAGCGGTTTGTGTGTCTGTGTGTGTGTGCATGTGGAGCAATTGACAGACTATTGATTAGCCGATCATCTCTGGTTCTTCTTCTCTCGCTGCTCTGATGCCTCTTTACTCCGAACAGCAGCAACTCTCCTTAAACTGATAAACTGCACAGAAACAGACTTTTACTGAGACGAACCATTCATTCAAAAAAATCCGTCCATTTTTGACCCTTAAATTGTTTTCCTGATGGTCACCCAGCGCAGGGATCCACACTGCCCCTAAATGGGAGCATTTTGCCTCTAAAATTTGAGACGGTGCAAGTAAATTTTTAAGCTACTTGCATACTGTACTGCATGTGCAACCAGTAATTGGCTAAGTGAACAATGGCTGCATACTTCCTCCCTGCTAACCCTCGTGTACCAGAGGCAAATCCTGATTTAGAGGATCATGAGGATCATCATACAGATGCAAATTATCTTAAAGCTATAATCTGGTACAGTGCATCAAATGGCAACATTTATGTTTGAACTGTACACTGACCCTTTTAAATAAATTAAAATTGAAATTGAATCATCAAAGTATTTATCAGTAACAAGGCAAAAATGTGCAAAAATATTTGCTTTGCAAGTCAAATTAAAGTGTGCACCTCTAACTTTTCCACTTGCACCCCTAAAATTTTAAATTATTGGACACTTTGCTCCTAGTAAGTTAGTCTGGACCCCTGCAGTGCGACCAGTAAACAGTCTGAGATATTATGGACATTTCCTCTTCTTCGTGGGTCATATTGACCAATATCGAGCATGTAGCATAGAATTATCGTTCCTCCCACTTCCTGGTCGGTGGAGACTCTGTTGAAGTCTAAAACATATTGGATCTGCCGTCAGCCAATCGCTAACGTTTGGTCGTGACGTGATGTCATAACAGCAGAAACATCAACCGTCCCGTCGTTGCAGAGAGCAAAGCAAAGTGAGTGTGTGCTAGACGACAACACAACATCCATTACTGAGCTACAGTAGGTAGACCCTCTGCAGGAGACGCAGAGGACTGGAGGGAAGTGAAGATTGATGTGAGTCCACCTCCCACTCTGACATATTTTTAGCCCGATTTATTCCTTCTGTTTACATCTGCAGCATCTGCTCTGAGTGACATCACCTGCTAACAGTCCAGATGTGAGCTTCATGGTAAAACCCAGTCAGCTTCAGCTCAGTGACTGTGTCAGTGTGAACCCTGCAGGTCCAGAGCCTTTTCAACTCTGAGTGGGAGGAAATGTGAGGGATTTTTTTCCTTTTTTTTTAATGTTTTAAAAATGAATTTTTTTACATGTAGCAGTTTCATAAACTCAGGTCCTGGCCATGAATTTTAAAGCCTACATTAAAAGTATTATGAAAACTCCCTCTGCTACATCTGGGGAGCTGCCAGCGGGCGGCCATGTCTCACGGTCAGATGTTTGAAAAGGTTACACAGTGTTCGCCTTTTATCTCTAACGAGCTCCACGAGTCCAACGCTTTTTTTTTTTCTGCTCACGAAAGCTCTGAACAAACTCCGACATCATCATCATAATGCAGCAGCAGCAGCAGCAGCAGCAGCAGCAGCTGGAGAGCTGCTGACTCAGACCTGGGACCAGCCAGCCTCCACCTGTGTGGACGGTGGAGCCTCCAGCTCTCTGAGACGTCCTGCAGGATTAAAGCCCTCGTGTTTATTCATCAATATCACTGCTTTGACTCGGTTCCATTGTTCACCCACAGGCTGAATAACAAAGAGCGACTGTCCAGTGGTGTAATGAGAATTGAACGACCTCACGCAAACAGTAGAGACGAGAGGAGGAGGAGGAGGGGGAGGAGGTGAATGTAGTAACGCTACAGTCAATTTGTAATTATAGGATTCTCTGCTATTAGGACTAATTAATGTGCTCCATTTAATTAAATGAATAAAAGGTATGTGTGTGTTTTTTACATACTGACCCACAGAACAAAAGGAGCAGTGATCAATACCAATGAACCAGACAGATTAGCAGCTTTAAAACAGTCACGAGACCAGAAACCTGCAGCTGCTCTCCCTCTCTACCTGCCGAGGGCTGTGGGCGAGCGATGACACAGGAAGTGAAGCGTCGTTAAACGCGTGGTCGTTCCTCAGAGAACCGGTTTCCATACGTCAGCCGAGACACGTAAAATGTATTATTTAACTCTCTAGGGAGCACTTGTAAAAATATGGTTTTAAATTGTGTGAAAATTTTTATTTCATATATTAAAGGGATAGTTCAAAAATTTGGCAAATTGGCCCATTGGCGAGCAGCTTGACAACTTGTCCACCAGAGCGTTTTGGAGTTGTTGGATTGTGTATTTGATGAGTTTGATGAGGGAAACCAAGAAATCCCATGAGCCTCCGTAGCGTAGCTCTGAGCAGCTCACGGCTCTGCTCCGCCGTTCTAAAAATAGCTTGCACCGACAATTAAACCTACTCCTAAAACTATAGGGATTATGGCAATGGGTAAATTTGCCAAATTGTTAAACTATCCCTTTAATATTGGGTGTCCAATCTGATTCATCAGGTTTTGCCTTTAGTCAACTAATTGTCAAATCATGTGCGTTTTTTTTTTCCATCATTCAGAAGTGAACACTCCTACATATAAATCAAAGTCTCTAACTTCATGTGATGTCATTAATGAACTGTAACACTTTTAGTTTTGTGTTTGAAGTGTTGCGACGGCTCATTTGAATATCCAGCCCCCTCCCTTTTGTTCCATGAATCATTTCCCCACGGCGTCACATATCACAGAACTAAAACGCCGTGCCACAGACGTCGCCGTCGTCCTTCTGGGTGATATCGTTTTTTGTTTTTTTTCCCCCGATGCTGCTTGTTGATGAGTTCTAGTTATGATTCACACAAACGGCTTCCTAATGTTGCAGCGACAAAGAGAAGAGATTTAAACTCAGTGTGAGCTGCAGCTTTTAGAGCCGGGTGTAATCATGGAAATGAGATCAGGGGGAGAGCAGCTGTGTTTTCCTCTTTAATATTAAACATTTAACTCTTTGAATGCGTCGGTCTGAGAAGGTTTGTGTTCGCTGTTACTGCCCTGCGTCTGATTAAATCACAAATTAACCAATCAGAGACTGTGCTTAATGTCGAAACTGAAACTTATGTCTGTTCTTTAATTGCAAATACACTATAACTTCATAGTATATGGATATATGTTTATTAATTTCCAACTTTTTTCATTCATTTCGCTTAAGTTTAATATTTTGAACTTGCAAGAACAGGCGAATTTCGTGTGTTTGCTTCATTCGCTTCGTTCCATTTGCGGCATTCGCGCCGCCGGCACAAATTCACATCTATTTGCGCCTTTACATTGACTTTGTGTGTAATCTTATCGCGTGAAAAATTTGTGAATGCACTGTAAACCTTGAGGCCGCCGCCTATTGCAGAAATGTGGAATAAACTTAGGTAATCTTTTTCTGCCTTGTGTTACTAAATCACAACATTTAAGTAAGCACAACTCGTGCACTGTATGAAATTGCAGGAAATTGAAGACTTTTTCAACAAAAAATATATAAATTAGATTATTTTCTGCATTTAATTGTCAAGGTGTCTCTTATTTACAGTGTTAAAATGCATAAAATACACAGTATTAATCCCTCAGAAGAGGAAAACTGGTGTGAGATCATTTTGATTTGTGAGTGTGTTCATCCTGACGACATGTTGTAGATAATTAACGATGGATCAGGTCACTATGGTGTTAGTGAAGGAAGCAGCTCAGACTGTGATTCCTCATGATTTGATTTTTCTCTTTGCGTGGAACAATGAGACGTCGTCCTCAGGGAGAGAGAAACCAAATCACTCCGATCAAAGCGGCTGCAGTGATTGGTCGGGACAGGAGCTGCAAGAGATCTGTCACTTCACTGGAGGTAGCTATAGAAACCGTCCAGCTGAACGGACGGCGTGCGGCTCCAGGTCCGTTGTCATGTTGTCATGGCGTCTGAAAGATGGATGGAAAGTCGAACGTCTCTGAAAATGTAGGAATAAAACCATATTTCCAGAAAGACTCAGGCAGGAAAATGTGGATCCTCACACATCGACAACAGCTTTTTACTGCCAGAGTAAACGTTTGGCTGCCAGCAGAGTGTGTGTGTGTGTTTGTGTGTTTGTGTGTGGCAGCCCTCCAGTCAGCAGTGCTAATGCCTGATACTAATTCAGTGTGTTTGTCAGTTTTCTTTCATTTCTGAATACGTTTCTCTGCTTCTTTCGTCGTTAAATGTTAAACAGCAGCAGCATCTGGATGAAACTGACTGAACACAATTTAATTAATGAAACTTCATTAAGGAAAAAATCAGACGCTATCATTAACAAAATGGTGGAAACACATGGTTTTATTTGATTCATTGATTAGTTTGGACTCTTTTGTTCGTGGACAGCTGTCGTCGCAGGAAACTTGAGATTATTAGTGTTGGATGAAGTTCTGACCGTCTGGACTCTGTTGTTCTTCTCACTCCTAGTGCATCATGGGAAATCATCGGATCAATACCAATCCGTCTCCTGCCCCGTTGACAACATTCCCAGAAATCTGTTGCGATAACACTCATTTAAAAGTTTAATTTAATGAATTTAATGAAGTGAAAAGCTCAATACTGGAAGAAAAAAAAGGTTGAATCGAAGAAAGAATTATGAACATAATGTTAAAGATATTGACTCAAATATCTGTCTCTGGAAGAGAGAGATATTTGAGTCTATTATCTACATACAAACACAGTTTATGTGCTCAAAGTAAAAGTCAGTGAGTTGAACTGAATCTTTCAAATCTGACTCTTTGTGTTTTTTGAAGCGACAGCAGCTGAAAACTGTGCAGAGCAAAATGTAAAGGATGGTTTTATTACTGTTCATTTTTTGTATTTAACAACATATTGACCTGAAGGAGGATTTATTGAAGAGAAGTTTAAAGGGATAGTTCAACATTTTGGCAAATTGGCCCATTGCCATGCACAGCAGTAGGTTTGTTACCTTTAATTGTCAGTGCAAGCTACTTTTAGAACGGCGGAGCAGAGCCGTGAGCTGCTCAGAGCTACACTACGGAGGCAAAGGGATGAGGGAAACCAAGAAATCCCATGAGCCTCCGTAGCGTAGCTCTGAGCAGCTCACAACTCTGCTCTGCCGTTCTAAAAATAGCTTGCACCGACAATTAAAGATAACGAACCTACTGCTATGACTATAGGGATTATGGCAATTGGCTAATTTTCCAAAATGTTGAACTATCCCTTTAACTGTCAGGACGTGACCTCTGGTTCTCACAGAGTAGAAATAATTAAAAAGTGAAGATAAAACGACAAACTAACCTCATACTGGATTTAAAAGCTTTCTAAAACTCCCTTTCTCTCTCTTCCTGTCCCCCTGTACCTCCCATCCCTCCTCCTCCTCCTCCTCCTCCTGCTCTCCATCCCTCCGTCAGGACCTGGAGGAGCGCCTGCGCCACCACCACCATGCAGAGCTGCAGTCGCTCCGAGAGGCTCACCGCCAGAGCATCGAGACGCTGAAGCAGCAGTCGGAGCAGGAGCTGCAGACGCTGCGCTTCGAGCTGGAGGACGAGGGCAAAGCCATGCTGGGTGAGACGGAGCAAACCTTCACCCTGACGTGACCTTTCAGCTCATTTCACACCGATAAAGAGTTTCAGTCACAGTCCGCTCTGAAAGCAAACACTGGAAAATAAAGGATGAAAACCTTTTATGTAGAAAAGTGAGAAGAAAAAATAAACTCTTTATAAATGATAAGGTTCAACAAGAGGCAGCGATGGTCTCATACAGGTGAGAATGTGACTCAACTCACTTATATAGACCATAATAATCCATAATAAACAACTCAAAATGATAAAATCAAAACATATTTTTCAAAATTTAGTGAATTTACTAAAAATTAAAATCTAAAATGTCTTATTTTGTTCACACTTTCTATTATTTTAATGGTTCGACAGTCTGGTTGTTTTGGAGTCAATACAACAGAAAAATGTACTTTAAAATACTTAAAATCTTGTTTATGGACCAGAAATATTCGTCTCAGTTCTTCGCCTTTATGTCTGAACACAGCGGCTCTGATCCGTGGCCACTGCTCTTCCATTAACCTTCATGTCGGAGCTGCTGCGTCCATCGCTCCCCTCCCACATCCACACCGTCTCCTCCATCCTCCTCTTTATCTGGAACCTCCTTTCATCACTTTAATGTTGTTATTCTGAAGTTGCGTTCGAGTACACAAACACAGCGACCATTAGACTGTGTTCACCTGAGTCAGGACTAAAGGCCACATGGGTAAAAACAGAGCAGACGCTTTTCTTTATGTGTTTAAAAGGTTAAAAGAAAAGATTTTATTTATTATTTTATTTACTTATGTAATAAAATGCCTTCACAGCTAATGAGCTTGCAGACGAGCTTTGTCTCCACATGTGTACTGTTGCCTGTATTTATCTTCCTTCTTTCCTTCCTCCCCACCAGCCTCCCTGCGATCAGAGCTGAACCACATCCACGCGTCGGCCATCGAACACCTGAGACAAACCCACCAACAGGAGTTGTCTGCCGCCAAAGCCGAGCTGGAGAAGACGCTGGAGAACAACCGGATACAGGTACGACGCACATGCACTGATACATATAAGAACGACGATGTAGACGAGTGTGAACAGACTCCGTCTCTTTTCACGCTATTAAACACCCACGGTCTCCGAGGACGTCGCTCGGTGACAGAGACAGAGACAGAGACGCCACTGGCTTCACCTCTGTATTAATCTCACAGTTTTACGACAAATTGCCAAAAGATTTCTATGATTGTGAGTGAAATATCTTTGGGTTTAGTTGTGAATCAGACAATTTAAAGCATCGTCTTTCAGTCTGGGAGCAGTTTCCACTATTTTTTTTCTAAATGACAGAATTAATAGCAGAGAAGCGTTTTGCTCCCACTTTGTTTGCCGAGACACTCGACACACAAAAGACTTTTACATTATTAATAGTGATGATAATAATGTCGACCCTGAGCCACCTGCGTTTCAATGTATTTTTAATTTTAACATTTAAAAAGAACAAGTGGGAATATGAAATATGAATAAACTTGAGCTCAGGTGGATCAGTGTGACAAAGTTCAGCTGACGATGAATCATTACGGTCATGAAGCATCTGGCTGACACGTCACCAAGGAGACGAGAAGAGGCGGGAGATGATGAGGTCATAATGTTGATCAGTGTTCATTAATGTCCATGTTTTCTTCTTCTTCTTCTTCTTCTTCTTCTTCTTCTTCTTCTTCTTCTTCTTCTTCTTCTTCTTCTTCTTCTTCTTCTTCTTCTTCTTCTTCTTCTTCTTCTTCTTCTTCTTCTTCTTCTTCTTCTTCTTCTTCAAAACACTGAAACAGCACATAACACCTGCCACACACACACTGTTGTAAATCTTCCTAATTACCCAGAACACCACGGGTTCCTCTCTCGTCACTTTGTGGTACAGATGTTTTGGCGGAGACGCACAGCTGGTTGGTTTTAATACCCCACCTTGTCTCCCCACAACACACACAGACACACACATTTCACCATCAGTCCGTCTCATCTGTCGTTGCCAAGGTGACAGGGAGTCAATACAGGCTAACAGCGTAGTTGAACTGTCTGTCAGGTGTGTGGCAGTCTGGTTCCGTCCCGATCGCTGCCTATCGACCCACGTCGCGTCGACCGACCTCGGAAATGATTCCCACAATTCCCTCTGACCCGGACGCGAGGTCACGGTGAGGTAACGCCGTCCCTCGCGTTGCTGAGTCATTGAACTTCTCACCAGAGCGTTCAATCACCACACGTCTGACTCTTCATCGTAAATCAACCAATTTAACCGTTTAACTTGATGATGTCACCGTTTTGGATTTTTCAGTGAAAGCTGAAAAAGAAAATGCTGAAATATAAAGGATAAAACCCTTTTATGTAGAAAAATGAGATAAAGAAAAATTATAAAAGTGAAATGATAAGGTCCAACAAGAGGCAGCGATGGTCTAATACAGGTTAGAACGTGACTCAACCCTGTTATATACTATAATAATCCCATTAGTCGGGTGCATTTATGACTTTATCGTAAAAAAATTCTAACAAAAGGTTTCTCAGTTGTTTTTTATAGTATTAGATGTCCTTAATAACATACTAAAAGTTTACCAAAGTTTGACCACTGGAAAGGTATTATTTTCAGGATGGCGTCCTAATGTAAATGTAATGGGTTGAAAGCCTGGAGAGACGCTCCAGGTGAATAGGGTAAAAATTTTAACTAACAGGTATCACCATGAAACTTCCCAAGTTTATCACTTACATTAAGACAAATATTTTTTGTATTACAAGTTTTGTCAAATGTTATGTTTAAATATGTAAATGAGGCAATAACTAATTAAATATGCGCTAAATTGCATACTTTTCCAGATCCAAAAATTTAATGGATAAAGCCACTTTCAAAAGTCTTGTTTTATTTTGTTGACACATTAGAACACATAAGAGTCAGAAGGTCTTACTGAGGAGATTTTGGATATCTCTTTTTATCACTTTGTGAATGAGAAAATACTGTCACCAGCCCTAAATAAATCAAATTTCGCCATGTTTTCAGGACTCAAATATTGTATAAATGAGGCTGTGAATGATATATCAACAATCCCCTCTGTAAAAACCTTCAGAATATGGAAAATGATCAAACTGGAAGGTTTGGTGTGTGTAAGTGCTGCTGAAGTGGATCTGGAAAAGTTCTGGAAAAGTATGCAATTTAGCGCATATTTAATTAGTTATTGTCTCATTTACATATTTAAACATAAAATATGACAAAACTTGTAATACAAAAAATATTTGTCTTAATGTAAGTGATAAACTTGTGAAGTTTCATGGTGATACCTGTTAGTTAAAATTTTTACCCTATTCACCTGGGGCGTCTCTCTGGGCTTCAACCCATTACATTTACATTAGGACGCCATCCTGAAAATGACACCTTTCTAGTGGTCAAACTTTGGTAAACTTTTAGTATGTTATTAAGGACACCTAATACTACAAAAAACAGTTGAGAAACCTTTTGTTAGAATTTTTTTACGATAAGGTGCTTTTTTTGCATAAATGCACCCGACTACATAATTAACAACCTAAAATGATAAAATCGAAAGATATTTTTCAAAATTGAGTGAATTTACAAAAAATTGAAATCTAAAATCAGTTATTTCATTCAGTCAGAGTCAAAACAACAGAAAAATGTACTTTAAAATACTTCAATACTTTAGATTTGATGATGTCACAGTTTTGGATACTTTCTGTCCATTGTTGCCGCGGCTACAGAGTCGGAGGGAACAGTGTGGCTGTTGTTGTTGTGCGTCTTAAGCAGAAGGATGGATCACTATTTGGCAGCTGTGATGTGGAGGTAACGCCGTCCTCTGTGTCCTTTCTCCATCTGTCTCACCGTGATGCGTTCACTGGCGTCTGAAATAATCTGTGCATCTGAATCGTGTGGAACAACAAAGTATAGAATAGAGAATCACTGAGAAACTTTTAATATGGATCAAAGTTTTAAAAAGCTGCACGAGGACTTTGTGGAGGAGTTTGCAGAGTTTGTGTTGACGTCTAGTCTTTGTTTACGTCTGCGGAGCCGCTAACAGCAGATAAAGTGAAACTTCCTGAGCCGAGCAGCTCGGCAGCCGATAGTCGTCACGCTGCGTTGACTAATGTTTTTATAAATGCAATTAGTTAACGGACGGGGAGGAGGAGACTGATGAAGCAGCAGAGGGTTGTGTGTGTTTGTGTGTCTGTGTGTGTGTGTGTGTCCCTGGGGAGACGCTGTTTGATCCAGCAGAGCCGTCTGATCCCTCGCCTCCTCCTCGTCGGCGTCCGGCGTTTTTGTCTGTTCTCTCTCCGTCCGTTTCCTCACGATGCGTTCGCTTGTTTGTCGTTCGGTCCAGCGTTTCGCTTTGTACCTGAAATATCTTCATTTATTTGTCCCAGAGGAGCTGTCGTTTGATTTAATTCAGCTTTTTACTCACACCACGTTTTCTCTTCTTTGTTCTCATCAGTCTCTCAATCAATTACTGAATAAATGAACATGGTATTAGTTTTACTAAATGGTTCTTAAATGTGAAGGTTTCCTGACGATGCGTTCAATGTAAAAAAAAATCTCTTTCAAAGGATTAAGTGAGAAAATAATCCAACATGCTCCCGTCCAGATGTTCAAATGGGTTTTAGAAGTCTGATAAATATTTGTAAATGAGTGGGATTAGAGGCTGTAAGACAAGAAAGTAAAGAAAAACACAGCAGAGAAAGAAAATATATGATAAAAAACAGATAAAGGAAGAAAGTTTTAAACTAAACTTCACTTCCTGAACAATAGCATTATTATAAAAAACTAAAAAATCATTCAAGTTAATGACATTTGGATCATTTATACCCTGTCAATCACAGAGGAGGGGTGACACTGACCCGACTGTCACATCCATCCATCATCCTCTAATAAAAGAATAAGAGTCCAACCCGACCTCCTCCGGCCCAGAGACTCCAGCAGCAGCTAATGCCTCCACATGATAAATATTTAAAAAAAAATAGACCTTATTTATTTTTCTTTTTTTTTTTTTTTGTAATTTATTCTTTTTATTGACATTCAGACACAGACATTCATAGCATATACATCATATGAGCGTACTTCTCACATCTGTTGCCTGCCCTAAATGCCAAGTTAATATAGTGGCTTTTATACAAGTTATGAGGAAAAAAGAACTTACCACCATAACAACAATTAAAGCAAAAAAATAAATAAAAAAATATAAAAGAACTATGAACTGGTAGGGAGTGATCTTTACCGTACATCTTATTACTTGTTTGTGAAAATAAAGTCTGGCCTATGGGGCGTGACATATTTGACCCAGTTTTCCCAGTATGCTGTAAATTTCTCCATTTTGTAATTAACAAAAGCTGTTATCTTTTCCATTTTATAAATGTCCATTGTGATATCCATCCATGTATTTATGGTTGGGCTCTCTGGTGATAGCCATTTCCTGGTGATATTCTTTTTGCAGGCCACCAGCAATATATTCATTAAGTGTTTGTCTCTTTTCGGCCATTCCTTAGGTATGAGTCCAAAAAACATAGTCTTACTCTCAAAGGGTATTTGACATTTGAAGATGTCCTGTAGGGCGTTGCGTATTTCTCTCCAGTAGTCCCTTAAGACAGAGCAGTCCCAGAAAATATGGTAGTGCTTTGCACTTTGATCTCCACAGTTCCTCCAGCAGACAGGAGAATTGTTATCATAGTGAGACTTCTGGGATGGTGTTATAAAGTACCTGATTAAGCTTTTCCAGCCGAATTCCCTCCACTTTTGTGAGCTGGTACACGTCCATTGATACTTCCATATTGCCGTCCATTCTTCTTCAGATATATTTATCCCTCCTTCATTCTCCCATTTTATTTTGATATATGAAGTTGAATGTGGTTTCAAATCCATTAGACTCTTATACAGGCATGAGATAATTCCATCAATAGTTTCTGAGTTATAGCTTTTTATAAACAGTTCAATCAAGCGTGTGCTTGTCTTTGTTACATTTTTCATTTTTGTATCAACATAATGCCGTAACTGCAGATATCGAAAGAAATCTTGTTTTTCTAATAAATATGTCCTTTTAAGGGTTTCAAAACTGAGCAGTTTTCCATCTTTCATTATACTACATAGGACTGTTATACCCTTAGCTATCCAGTCCTTGAATCTAGAGTCCAATTTATTAGGTGTAAACTCTGCATCATAAGCACACCATTTAAGAGCTGTGATTTTGGTCTCGAGTTTATGTTCCTTTATAATGGTTTTCCACGTTTTAAGGGTCCATTTCACCCATGGGTTATCAGTATTATTTATGTGGATTTGTAAATTATTATCAGCTAAAGTTGCCTGAATGGGAATGGACAGCACTTTTTCCTCAATGTTTTTCCATTGGGCAATGTATAACGGGTTACACCAGTATATTACTGCTCTCATTTGCGCTGCAAAATAATAATATCTGAGGTACGGCAAGGCCCATCCACCCTTCTGCTTAGCCAGCTGTAAAGTTTTGAGGCGAACCCTTGGTCTTTTACTTTGCCATATATATCTAGATAGCATCTTATCCCACTCGTTGAATTGATTTAGGTTAACCTCTATTGGCAGGGTCTGAAATAGATATAGAAATCTTGGCAATATATTCATTTTGATAGAGTCAATTCTTGAACTGAGGCTAAAGAAAGGAATTAAGTTCCATCTTGCTATGTCATCTTTTATTTTTTTATGTATGGGTAGATAATTCTGTTCAAATAATTTTGTAAGGTCTTTTGGTAGGTTGATGCCTAGGTATTTAAAGGACTCTGTTTCCCATGCCAGGGGGTAATTACTTTTTATTTCTTTTGGTGGGCTATAATTATATGAAAGTAGCTGGGTTTTACCTATATTGATTTTATACCCTGATAATTGGCTGTATTGTTCAATTGATTGCATCAATTTAGGTAAAGAGTATGTTGGGTGTCCAAGATAGATCAAAATGTCGTCCGCGTAACAGGCCAATTTATACTCCACCCCTTTAATAGTGATTCCCTTAATGTCTTTGTTTTGTCTAATGTGTTGAGCTAGTGGTTCCAAATATAGTGCAAAGAGTAATGGTGACCATGCACAGCCCTGTCTGGTACCCCTTTCTAGCGTAAAACTGTTTGATAAATATCCATTGATTTTAATCCTAGCGGTAGGTTTGTCATATAGTGCCTGTATAGTTTTAATAGTTGTATCATGGAAGCCGAATTTATATAATACCCTGTAGAGAAAATTCCAATTAACCGAATCAAAGGCTTTTTCAGCGTCTACGCTTATCACAATGGCTTTGATTTTATTTTTTTGTATATAGTCCATAATATGTAGTGTCTTTCGTATATTGTCTTGGGTTTGGCGTTTATGTATGAAACCTGTCTGATCGTTATGTATTAATATTGGTAGAAACTCTTCTAATCGTTTAGCCATGATGGACGTAAATAGTTTATAGTCAACATTAAGAACAGAAATTGGCCTAAAAGATCCACACTCTAATATATCCTTGCCTTCTTTTGGTATGGCTGAGATTATTGCCTCCTTCCAGCTAGGTGGCGTTTGTGCCTTTTTCAAAGCCCAATTCAATGTGGGAAGTAGAATGGGTATTAGTTCTTTTTTAAATTCTTTATACCACTCTGATGTGTAACCATCAGATCCTGGTGACTTGCTTAATTTAAGCCTACTAATTGCAGCTTTTAGTTCTTCTTCAGTTATGTCCGCTGTGATTGTTTGGTTTTGTTCCTCATCTAGAGTGGGTAGGTCTAGGGAGTTCAGGAAGCTGTCAATCTGAGTTATAGTCCCACCAGGGACTTCCGAGTATAAGGTTTTATAGAATATTTCAAAAGCTTCCTGAATTTCATTTAATTTATTTCTAATAACTTTTGTTCTTGGGTCCCTAATTTTATGAATTGTATTTTCGGCTATCTTTTTTTTCAGTTTCCACGCCAATATTTTTGTAGACTTAGAGCCGCTTTCATAGTGTCTCTGTTTCAGAAACATTAGATTTTTCTGGATTTCTTGTGTGGCCAGACTATTAATTTCGTTCCTAATGTTTTTAATTTCTCTTAATGTATCCTGTGCTGAATCAATTTTATGTTTTCTTTCTAGTTCCTTTAATTTGTTTTTTAAGTCCTCTACTTTTCTATTCCTATTTTTTTTCTTGAATGATGATATTGCTATAATTTTTCCTCTTAGAACAGCCTTCAAAGTATCCCATAATATGGGGGGTGAGACCTCTCCAGTATCGTTGAGCTCTAAGAAGAGACTAATTTCTGATTTGATTTGTGTCTTGAAGGATGGATCATTTAACAGGCTTGAGTTCAATTTCCATGTGTTATTTTTCAATCGTAGGTTAAAATCAATGGATAAGTATATTGGTGCATGGTCACTTAGATCTATCGTCCCGATTCCACAAGTATGTATTTTATCTTTATCCTTGCCAAATGTTATGAAATAATCTATCCTTGTATAGAGAGAGTGAGGAGCAGAATAGTGGGTGTAATCTCTTCTGTTAGGGAAAAGGTCTCGCCATATGTCGATTAGGCCTACCTCCTCAAAGAGTGTATTTACTTTCTTATATAGGGATTTCATAACATGAGTTTTCCTACTAGAGGAATCTAACTTTGGCTGTAAGTGTATATTCAAATCCCCTCCACAAATCAAAAGGCCTTCAGTTTCTGTTACCATAATATTAGTGATTTTTTGAAAGAAACTAATATCACTCCCTGGGGGGGCGTAAACATTCAGAAGGGTGATTGGATTCCCTTCTATCTTTCCCTTTACTAAAATAAATCTGCCCTCTTTATCACCCAATTCAGATACTTTTTCAAAATTTAGTTTGCTTGAAATGAGAGTTGCAACTCCTCTCCTATGTCCTGATTTGTATGAAGAAAAAAACAATTTAGTAAAGCCCATTCTCTTTAGTTTCAGGTGTTCCTTATCTGTCATATGGGTCTCCTGTAAGTAGACTATATGGGCTTGTTCTGCCCTCACTTTAGATAGGATTTTGCTGCGTTTAATTGGGTTTAACAGCCCATTGACATTAAACGAGATAAATTTTACTTTGTCACTAGCCATGCGTATTCATTGTGTGTCAACAAGATAAACAAAGTAGTATTTAGTAGGTCTACTCCCTGAACAATCAAGAACTTCAAACATGAGTAACAGGTAAAGAAACACAACTGTGGTTCCAAGGCTGGGGTCTCTAGTAGATGACCCTGAACTGAGCTAGAAAAAACGTCTAGCTGTGGGGGAAAGCCTCTCCCAACTGTGGGCTGAGGGCCCCCACCATGGCACTTGGAGAAAAGAGGAAAAGTGTCTCTAGTCATTACACAAAAAGTGTGTGTGCATCCCTCGTTTATATACTCTCACCCAACTGGGGAATATAGGCTATATGCAATTTTTTTTTAGGTAAATGTAGCACCGCATATTTTAAATTCTGTTTAGCTTTATCTCACTTTAGATTTCAGTCAGTACAAACTCCTATGAAGAGGGTGTGGTTTGTCTTCTGAAGGCTCGCAGTCTCTCTCTGATGTTTTTCTCTCGCTCCTCACCTCTCCCCCGCCGACTCGGTCCCCCCGCTGTTTCCCACGCGGTGCGGAACAGCTGCTCAGCCAGGGTCTCCTTCGGTGTAATCACGCTGACTGGTAGCCCTCGATCCTTCATGTCTGTGGTCGCCTCCTCCGCTGTCTCATACAGACGTGTTCCATCCTCGTAAAACACTCGTAGTTTAGCCGGGAACGGAGTGTGGAAGCGGATGTTTTTCTGCTTTAACACCCGCTTCGCCTCTGCATATTCCTTCCTCTTCTGTAGTACTGCTGGAGGATAATCCTGGTCAAAGTATATTTGCCTCCCGTTCAGAAAAACCTTCTTCTTTTCCCAAGCTCTGCGTAGAATCTCTTCTTTAGCCCTATAGCGGAGGAATTTGACTATTATTGACCGCGGTTTGTCTTGTCTGTCTCCGGTGGGTCTTGGAGCCAGCGCCCGGTGCGCCCTCTCGATGTCGAGCGCCGCGCCTGGGTTTATCTCCAGCGTATCCCGTAGTAGTTTTTCCACAAAGTCTATCATAGTCGATCCCTCGGCTCCTTCAGGCACATTGTAGATCCTTAAGTTATCTCGTCGGGATCTTCCTTCTTGGTCCAGTAGCTTGTTTTCTTGCTGGTGCATAACTTTTATCACCTTGTTCAGGACCTCCTCCATGTTTTGGGCACGGTCCTCCACTTTTTCAATTCGTGTCTCTGCCTCCGCTATTTTTTGGTTAACGCTGGTAATCTCTGATTTAATATCGTTCAGTTGTTCTTTTGTGTCTTTTCGGAAGTCCCGAATCTCCTCCAGAACTTTTGCCAGACTTGCGGCGTCACCTGAGAGAGCTGGGTTAGCATTAGCTTCGCCATCTTGTGTCTTTGTAGGAGAGCCGTTCCCCGGATTTTCTGCATTTGCAGTTTCTGCGGCGTTGTTTTCTCTATTCGAGCGCGACTTCCCCATTTTTGCCCCTTTTGTCTGTTCGAGCAATATCTGTAAATCTGGTATTTGCCGGTCTAAAGGGGCAAAATAACTATTTTTGCGAGGGAGCTGTTACTTCAGGCTGCCATTCGGGATGGTGACGTCACCGGAACTCTGACCTTATTTATTTTTCAAAGACTTAAAAATGAGAATAGAGAGGGGGAGATAGCACTTCCTCATCTCCACGATTCCTCTCCCGCTTATTTTAGACGGTTTGAAGCGAAGGAGAAAGTGAGATGGTTGGGGGGAAAAAAAGAGAGGGAATAAATAAAAAAGTGATGACGGAGCAGAAATAAATCTCAGTGTGAACATCCAGCTGGGATTAAAGACACAAATAGCACCACACACACTGTTTTTTTTGTTTTGTTTTTTTTTTTCAAATAGGCCTGAGTTTCCTGAAATGAACCAGTTTTTGGTCAATTTCCTGTTTTCTCTTGTTTTGCTTCTCCCTCTTCTCCTCGGTGAAAAACCATGAGTTTGACGCGACGGAGAGTAAAATGAGTAAAAGCGTCTTTAAAGATTAATCTGCCCCGACCCCCCACTCCCCTCCCATTCAGCTTAATTGCGCCTCAACATTTATGGACAGCCAGAATCGGCCAATTACATTAAATTAAGAGTCAGATGAAGACGGATAGCGAGGCAGGAGTTTTTGAATATGAGGCTTATTATACAAAATGATGGTTATTATTGGATGTGTGGACTTGCAGCCGCTGGCACACGCTGGAGACTTATCGAGACGAGTGGACGGTGGCTTTCACGGTTCAGCGACCTTTCTGCTGTGAAGCTTGGTATTATCTCTCTGCTGTTCTTCGCCTCGTCGCTCAACTCTCTAATCGTTACGATCAATTACGCCAAATAAGGCTGGTGGTGGTGTATATTATCAACGTCTGTTAACGACCATAAGATGTCGACACAGGTCAGACTCACTCGTTTCCAAAGTTTTTAACAGGTCATGTGATAAATTGACTCAAAATCAGTGTGGGATCATAGTACTACACTGGCTGCATGAGACACACCTCTTGTTTTTACATTTTAAATCTGTTATTTTATTAATTTTTATATGTAAGCATTAGCATTTTAGCTCTATAGCTTCCAGGTCATGTGATCAATTGAGTCAAAATCAGAGTGGGATCATAGTACTACACTGGCTACATGAGATACACATCTGGTTTTTACATTTTATATGTATTTAGATATTTTTTTAATTAATTTCTGTATGTAAATATTAGCATTTTAGCTCAATAGCTTCCAGGTCATGCGATCAATTGACTCAAAATCAGTGTGGGGTCATAGTACTACACTGGCTGCATGAGACACACCTCTTGTTTTTACATTTCAAATCTATTTATAATTTATTTTTATTAATTTCTATATGTAAATATTAGCATTTTAGCTCTATAGCTTCCAGGTCATGTGATCAATTGACTCAACATCAGTGTGGGATCATGTTACTCCATTATTTATTACTAATTACATATGTATATACTAGCATTGTAGCTCAATAGCTTCTCAATAGCTTTAAACACAGTATTTTATTTTGAAAACAGGAAGTCGGTACACGCTGTAGCCGTCTTCTGCGTGTGTTCCCTGTAATTCCATCGACTCTTGATTGTTGCTTCAGCAGAGTGAACGTGACTCACTTGTTGAACATGAGTCACGTTCACTCTGTTAATTACAGGCTGAAGAAGAACAGAACGCCTTCACATCCAGTTGTTACAGTACATCCCATAATACTAAATGGGACAAAGGCCAAAAATGAGACCACTATACTGATATATCATTCAGTGTAATCGATGCAAAACCACTTTACTGATGCTTATTGTTTTCAGATTTGTTAAAACTCTTTCAAAAAAAAGTGTTCAACAGTGAAACCCAGCTGTTAATGAATTTAATTTAATTGAATCCACCCACATTAAAATAAAAATGGTTTATTGAGTTACTCCAAAACACTGCATGATGTTGTGCAAAGACAGGATGTGCAATAATAATAATCATTTGTAGAGCACTTTTATTTGCTTTATATCAACAGAAATGTCAAATTAATAAAAAAAACAACAACATATTTCTATGAAATTAGAACTGAAAGTAAAAGCAGGATAAAAACCTTTATGAGACATTTTAAGAGAAATAAGGAGGTAAAAACCAAATAAAAGCTCTTCCTCAGGCAGGTTGTTCCTCAGCTTTATAACTTAAGCTATTATAATTAAAATTAAAGTTAAAATTATTCATAGTTTCGTCCTCATGGTGGTTTTACCTCATTAACACTGTTTCTAGAAATTGGCCAAATCACCAGAAATGACTCACAAAGTTGTGGTGGGTTTGTTCAAGGACGACCAACACTGTGGGACATCCACTCCTCAAAATGTAAAAATAAATAAATAAATAAATAATACAGTTTTTAAATGTGTCTTTCCAGGAGCGTGAGCTGCTGGGCCGGATCACGGAGCTGCAGGAGGAAGTGTCCAGGAGGAAGAACCACATCGCGCAGCTGGACCACCAGATCCACACGCTCAACGAGAACATCAGCACTCTGACCAAAGAGCTGGAGCTCAAGGGCAAAGAGGTGCTCAAGATCCGCAGCGAAGCCAACCAGCAGATCAGGTAGGAAACGACCGGCCGAGGCGTTGAGTTCAAAGTGAACAGAGGGTTTTATTTTATATAGATATATGATGGATAAACTCAGACTGAAACACTTTGATTTTTAGTGTTTGTCAGAGTTGAGCTGCAGCGGTTGAAAGCTGAGTGATGTCATTGAGGCTGTCAGTGCGGCGCGTTCATCCTCTATCGTGTATAAGGAAGAAAAGAAAAGAGTGAATTCATGGCATTTTAAAAGGTGTCGTTCGGTCGTCAAAGCGACTGCGTTCCTGTTTCTTCTCATCATATGACTCTTTTTTTTTCTTCTTTGTATCAGTTTTTTTTTGTGTGTGTCTGTGTGAAATATTCATGGTCACACACGCAGTCGGACTCTGCATGTTTGTCTCCAGGAGCCGGAGGAGCATATGCACCAGTGTCGTTGTCGTTGTTCACAATGCAGTTTATCTTGATGCGCGGTAACCATGGCAATCAAACTACTGAATATTTTCCTCATGAATTCAGAGCAGCGTTTCTTGAGTTCCTCGTTGTGTGTGTGTTTTCTTTTCGACTCCACTTCTGGATTTAGCGCTCAGTGTTGCCCTGTGTGGTGTCTCCTTGTGTCAATAAAGTTTTTCATAAATTTGGGTTTTTAGACGTATTAAAGAGATAGTTCTACTCGTATTAAGTTTCTGAACAAGAGAAACATTTTGTGTCCCATATTTTTTAAACTTCTTATCTAAAGTGTTAAGCCACAAAAAGACAAAAAAGACAAAAAGCAGGTAGAGAAGAGAGGAGGAGGCTCTGAGTCTCTCTTCTGATTGGCTGACATTTTTATGAATGATCCAATAAAAACAGAGCAGATTTCAGAATAAAACACACAGAGAAACCAAATCCTGCAAAGTGTTGGAGGGCTTGGTGGGACTGCTTTGTTGTGACATCACAAAGTGACAGGAAGTCCTGACGGCTGGTTTTAAGGCTCAGTTTCTGAACTGTGTGCATTTCTCTGTGGACTGAGGCTTTGATACTTTCACAGTATTAATATAGAACCTAGAGCTGCTTTATAATCACACTACACATGGACATCTACCTTTATACTGTATGGAGCTTTAACACAAACATCTACCTTTATACTGTATGGAGCTTTAACACAAACATCTACCTTTATTTTGAAGGAGCTTTAATACAAACATCAACCTTTATTTTGAAGGAGCTTTAATACAAACATCAACCTTTATTTTGAAGGAGCCTTAACACAAACATCTACCTTTATTTTGAAGGAGCTTTAACACAAACATCTACCTTTATACTGTATGGAGCTTTAACACAAACATCTACGTTTATACTGTATGGAGCTTCAACACAAACATCTACCTTTATTTTGAAGGAGATTTAACACAAACATCGACCTTTATACTGTATGGACCTTTAATCCAAACATCTACCTTTATTTTGAAGGAGCTTTAACACAAACATCTACCTTTATTTTGAAGGAGCTTTAACACAAACATCAACCTTTATTTTGAAGGAGCTTTAACACAAACATCTACCTTTATTTTGAAGGAGCTTTTATACAAACATCAACCTTTATTTTGAAGGAGATTTAACACAAACATCTACCTTTATTTTGAAGGAGCTTTAACACAAACATCAACATTTATTTTGAAAGAGCTTTAACACAAGCATCTACCTTTATTTTGAAGGAGCTTTAACTCAAACATCTACCTTTATTCTGAAGGAGCTTTAGCACAAACATCTACCTTTATTTTGAAGGAGCTCTAACACAAACATCTACCTTTATTTTGAAGGAGCTTTAACACAAACATCTACCTTTATTTTGAAGGAGCTTTAACACAAACATCTGCCTTTATTTTGAAGGAGCTTTAAACATCTACCTTTATTTTGAAGGAGCTTTAACACAAACATCTACCTTTATTTTGAAGGAGCTTTAACGCAAACATCTACCTTTATTTTGAAGGAGCTTTAATACAAACATCTACCTGATGTTTTGAAGCTAGATAAATAGCTTATCTTAGCACAATGGCTGGAAACAAGAGTCAACAGTTGCAGCTCTAGTTGTGCTCTGTTTAATTTGTGCAAAAACACATAGAAATGTAAATAATCACATTTCTCTTCATTAAGCGCCTCACTCCCCTGTGATACAAGTGCAACTCGTGCACACTGTGAACCCCTCGGTCTCCCCTCGGCCCCCTGTCATCAGCTCCTGCTGCTAAACTCGATCTCACTGATTTTATAAGGGTGACGATAGTTTCTGCAATCCCACTCTGCTCCGGTCCTGATGAAAATAGCCCGAGATGAAAGAGAGAGGGAGAGAAAGAAAAGCCCAAACCAGGCAAATCAACCCCTCCGCCCCTTCTCCTTCTCTTTCTCTTTCTCTTCCTCTCTGTCTCTGGGCCGGTGTCGGGAGCCCATTGATTAGGAGCAGTGAAGGTTATTTAGGGTAAAAGCAGAATTGAATCCATCATCATGTTGTTCCCTGCAGCGCGTGATAAATGTTTTAAAGTGCTGTACAGTTAATGTGCTGCAGCTCCTCATTACAATCAATCTGCAACCCTGGATTTATGTTTTCAGCCCCCCCCCCCCTCTCTCCCCCTCCACCCCCTACATGCTCGATATCCCATGATGCTTCACGCTCCAACGTGTCTTCATGCGCTGCCTGCCTTCATGTATACTCTCTCTCTGTGTCTCTGTCTCTCTGTGTTCCTGCTGCGAGGCTCATGCGCAGCACATTTCTCCCTCTTGTTACGTAACTCCTCCGTCTGAATCCTGGTCACAGGGATAAAAATAGGCTGATAAATAAATAAAGAGGAAGCGGGGAGAGATAAGATGTGCGCCCCTCGGGGGGAGTTGGCCCAGTCAGAGTGAGAAGAGGCAGACACACAGACATCCATGTTTCTCCTCCGTCCTCCTCAGCACCATTTCTCTCCTCCTCATTTCACCATTATCATCTTTTATTCCCAATTTCCATCATTTTCCTCCTCATTTAGCTCATTTCCCTCCCACAGCAGAAAGACCTCAGTTGGTAAATTGAATGTATTTCATTCATAACACCAATCGACACACTTTGGTTCATAAATTTCACTTTTTTTTGCACTTAAGTCGTAACGTGTTTATGTTTTTCTGTGCACACACGTCACATTTCTTTCATAATAACATTCATAGTGTGTTTTCACGGTCTTGGGAAAATTCATTCTGCCTCCTTTTTTTTTTCTTTTCTAATCTCACCAATGTTTCCTCGGCGGGGCGATCCATTATGTTCGCTCCTCCTGGGAGACGCAGACAGAGGAGGAGGAGGAGGAGAGTCTGCAGGTCCCGATTAAGACCTTAAAGGGAAAATGTCGCCCGTTTCTAAGATAAATAAATGTGAGTTATTCCTGAGCCGCAGGAAACATCACAGCGTGTCCCGGAGCGACAGACAGCTGTGATGCAGCTGCCAATGTCCAGTCAAGTGGCTGCATAGGACGATGTGATGTGACTTATAATATAATATATTATAGACAGCATTAAAGGGATAGTTCACCCAAAATTCAAATTTCACTCATTCTCCCAGCCCTTAGTCGACATGAGGATGAGTAGATGAGTGAAATTTCAATTTTGGGTGAACTATCCCTTTAAGTCTGGATTTACCAGAATAAAGCAGAAAGTTAGAGTTAGTTTGGTGTCTAAGGTGTCATTTAAAAACCTTTCTGCACCATAAACTCCACATTAATTAGCTTAAATATATCATTTTTGTGTATTTTATACTGTTTTATTGCTGTTTTTAATTGAACTCCGCTCTATTTTATGATTTTTAAAGTGTAAAGCATTTGTAAAAGCGCTTACAAATTAAATATATTATTATTATTATTATTATTAAGTTGTTCCACTTTGTGCTTCATTACATTCATCTGACGGCTCTACAGTAGTTATTACTCACCAGGCAGATTCAGAGACTGTTATTCTCACAACTGTTCAAAGCAGCGTGTGAAATACGACGCATTGTTCTACAGTAAATTTAACGGCCTCGTCGAGCTGCAAACGAGAGCCGGAGAGAGAGAGAGAGAGAGAGAGAGAGACGGAGCCCGGCGATACCAGAAGACGGAGCGCCGCGCTGAATAATTAAAGGATCTGAATCTGAAAACTTATTTCAACTCGGCAAAATGTTGAGTTTTATTTTCCGAACCAGGAGACAGTGGACACTCATCACAGGGCGAGGGAGGAAACTGAGCGAGAAAACTTTATAAGCGTCTGTTTTGCAGCCGGTTTAACTCGGTGGCGCTGAGGGCGAACCCGCTAATGCAGCATGAAGAAGAAGAAGAAGAAGAAGAGGTGTCGTTGATGATTAAACTGTTGATTTGTTGCTGTGAGTTGGACTATTGTTGGGAAATGTCACCTTGAACTTTAAGAAACTGTGATTGTTGTTTTCAAACGCAGCGACTGAGGGAAATAAACGGCAGATTAGTTTATAATGAACTCATTTTCCTCCTTTTCTCTCTGTCTGTGTTCAGGGTTCATGAACAGGAGCTGACGAAGAGGCACGAGCGGGAGCTGGCCGAGCTGAGCGTGGCCCACAGCAGAGAGACGCAGAACATGCTGTCGGACTTCAACAAGGCCCAGGAAGTGCTCAAAGACAAGATCTCCGCCCTGCAGATTCTGTACGTACTCACTGCAAACAGCTGCAACAACAACAACACAACAACACACACAGAGGTCGGCGCGGCCGGTCGTCCTCCATAACGCAGCCCAGCGCCGAACAGACAGGTTTCCTCTGGGGACGGGAGCAGGCGAGGCGTTCACACCTGTCCCAGACTCCCCGCGCTCACGGTTTCCTCTGCAGATTTCACTCTCAGCCCACGTCCAACACACTCATTCAATTCCTCTGCTTTAAAAAGCGAAAACTACACAAATCAGGCCGCTGTTTCACTCTTTTGCGAAGCTGGGACACCGCGACCAGGCTCTGATCTTACAAGATTGGTTTTCAGCCATGAGACGCCTCCATTCTCCCTGGAACCAGTCATTTAACCATCACTATTACTCCACAGCTGTTAATGAATAGATCATTTAAATGCAATAAAGGTAAAAAAAATCTTGCATAGCTCCTCTTTAAAGGGGACTTCTCATGTTTTTCCAGCTTTTCAGACTTGTTGGATACCTGTTCTAGAGGAGGTGGAGGTGCCACATCATCGGCGTGTGTTGAACTTTCTGGAGTTTGGAGAGTCACAGGTTGAGTGGAAGTTGTTTATATGGAAACTCAGTTCCTAGTGTAATCATTGACTTTCAGCAGCAGGTTGACGTTACAGTATATCTACCTGTACGATGATAATAATATGAGATCTGGTGGAATATAGCGTTTAGCACACAGAGATGTCTTTGCTGCAAAAGTCGTTGCTGCGACGGAGGTTCAGGCTGTGTGTTTGTGTTTGTGTTTTCGTTGTCAGGGTCTGTTGCATGGATAAATTCAACATTTTTCACAAGCCAATTTCTGTCCTTTTCTGTTACTGGTTGAGACAACTTCCTTGAATGTGAGAGGAGACGTGTCACTGTGCAGCCAGTGGACGAGGCGCTGAATCCAAGCATTTCAGAAGGAAGTAGGAAAGAGCCAGAATGGAGGATTCTATTGATTGAAACTTTAAATATTGCCCCTCTGGGTCTAATATCATGTTAAAAACCCCTGAAATGAGAATAATAGTTCCACTTTAATGAAGCGAGTGATATAAATATGGTAAATCTGAGCTCTTCCTGTTTCGTCCATGCAGTGACCGACGCAATCGCTGCATCACAGACAAACCAGGACGCATCTTAAAATGCATTGATACTCGTTAGTCATATAGGAACAAGAACATCCATGTGGACTATTTATAATTTCATATGCGTCAGGTGAAGAGGAGGAGGAGGAGGAGGAGGAAGAGGAAGGGGCGTCGGGGGGGCAGTGATGAATTATCTTCCTGCCACATAATCACGTTGCTGCTGGTGTGGTGCGTTAGAAGAAGACGACTGGCTCGCCATGAAAGGCAAAGCGCCGGCAGATTTTAGCGAAGACTTCATCCTGTACCTGAGCCAAACTCTCCTGGAAACCATGTGCTGCTATTTTCAAAACAAAAGCGCGACACAAAGAGATAAAAACGTCTCCCGTGAAATCCAAAAGGAGACGACGCAAAACGGCCGGCTTTTGATTCCATATGCATGAGGCGTAATGAGCCTTTATGTGCAACCGCGCTCGTATTGTTCTGTCGACTCAGAACAGAAAAACGACGACTGATGTGCATCAACGCACGGAAACTGCATCATATATATGAATGGAAAGTGTCCGAGCTGCCACAGCCTCTGCTCTCCTCCTCAGAGCAGAGCCTGATGTCTCCATCCACTCTGCTGCTGCCGCTGCCGCTGCTGTGTTTAGTTTTATTTATTCAGTCCAGACCCTGTCATCACGCCGTCACCGAGCTCGCTGTTATCTCCGCTCCAGTGTCGCACACTTGAAACCGAACCCACGACGACAACGCTTTCCTTGAGCATCGAATAAAAACAACATTTCTTACTCCCCTGGAATAAAAAATAAAATAAAAATAACTGCTCAGAGTCAAACTGTGGCTGCAGCCAGGACTCATAAATCCTCCAGACCCCACCCGTCCAACCCCCCCCCTCCCCCGGTGCCTCACAGTAATAGCGCCATTAAATTCCTCTTCAGGTCATCAAAACCAACAAATTACTGAGGGGTAACCTCTGTGTCCCTGCTGGTGGCTACAGACGTGACAATGGTGAGTAATGTGTTCTCATGAAGCAGCTGCAGATTTGTTTCACTGCTCAAACGCAGACAGACGACCTGATAATTCAGACTCAGATAATCACTTTACTACTAATTCGACTACTGATCCCAACCTTAATGTATCACCTACTTAGGGATGCACAGATGCATCAGCTGGACATCGGTATCGGCCGATATTCACCTCGTTGACTGACATCGACCATCGGTAAATACTGATGTGTTGCGTGGCGTATTGTGCTGACTCAAAGGAGAAGCCTGTTTTGTATTGTTTTGTTTTTTTTCCTCTGTTTTTTTAGGTCAGGGCACGACTCTGCCGAGATGTCAGAGCAAGTTCAGTTTATTAAAGTTATAGTCCAATATTTTAGGTCTAAAAGAACAAATCTGAAGCTTTTCTTTTTCATTATAATTAATAATAATAATAATAATAATAATAATAATAATAATAATAATAATAATAATAATAATAATAATTTAATTTATGTAGCGCCTTCATACAAAAAGTGCATCTCAAGACATCAAACAATTAAAAACAATATTCATAAAAAAAAAACGATCAAAAGGTGATAAGACACAGTGATGAGTTAAAACCAAGTTAAAACAAATCAACATTAAAGCGATATTCCGGCGTAAGTGAAAGCCATGGTCAAACACACCGTAAAAAAAACTGTAAAAAACCGCAAAAAAGGCCACAAACATGCTCAAAACTGCACCAAAGTTCATTGTTTGTAAACGCTAGCTTTACAAAGGGCTTCTCCACCAGCAAGCGGCTCCAGGAGGAGAAGTAGGTGAGTTGTGTCTGCTGAAGAAAACAGGTAAAGCTAGCGGATGTTTGACTGAACGTGCTGGGACCCTGTAATGTACTATTGATGAACTTTTGCAGTTTTGAGCATTACTAAAAGTGGCGTTTTGCGGTTAGACAGTGGATCCGCACAGCGCCGTGTGTGTGGCGATAGTGCGGTCTTTTCTGAAGTTGGTGGAACTCGTGAATATAGCGGTCGGGGAAATTGATCTCTCGAGGGGGGGTCTGACTCGGTGTTACGGTGTGTTTGACCATGGCTTACACTTACGCCGGAATATCGCTTTAAAGAAAAACAGCTTTAACACAAACATCTACTAATGCGTCCTGTTTGTTTGTAAACGGAGCTGTAATACAAAGTCTTTTTACAGGTCGTCTGAAGCTCCCGTTTTGTTTTATCAACAAAGGAATATCTAATCGGAGGCACCACGTTTTCTGGTTGTTGTTTATTCTACCTGTAAACATACTGAGCGCCAGTCAAAGGTAAACAAAGGTTGAAAATGCCTGGAATTGTCCTTTAAGTGAGCAAGAATGTCATTTTTTTAGTGAGAAATTAAGATTTCTTGGTTTCCTTTACACAAAGAGGAATAAACAACAGAGAAAAAACATCAGTACAAGCATCGAACATCGACCAAGTTGTTATTTAAAACATCGTATCAGTATCGGTGCATCCCTACACCTCTTGATTTCATGTAATACTGACTTACGCATGTCCGAGATGGAAGTTCCTGCAGCTCCCTACCAACACTCTTCCTCCTCCTCCTGGGGGGGGCACCCAAGGCGTAACCCAGGCCTATGGGATGTATAATCCAGTCCGCTCTGGGTCTGGGCCTCATCCCAGTTGAACACACCCAGAGGAGACGCCCGGGAGGCTTCGTCGTCTTCACCCTTCATCCTTATCGCTTCGCCCTCAACTGGCTCATTTCAACATGAAGGAGCAGCAGCTTCATTTATCCCGAGCTGCTCCTCCCGTTTCTGAAGGCCGAGCCCAGAGGAAGTTCAGTTCTGCAGTTCTGCATCTACGATCTCACTCTTTGTGTCACTCCCAGCTGCTCATCATCATAACCAGGGTTATAAATGACCTTTTTTGATCACCAGCCAATCAGAATTTCCACTAGCCAATTTTTTCCAGTGAAAACAAAACTGTGTTTCCCACAAATAGTATTATTACTTCCTCTATTGAATATGAAAGGATGCTGAAAATCACAGGACATGTCTGTTCTGATGATACAAGCCAGTGGTCCTGACATGTTTATCTCTCTTCTCTGATACATATTCTGCATCTAGTACGGATGACGCATGTCTACACATCTGAACGGCGTCATTCACGCACACGCGCTTCAACCAAAGCAACTCGGTTTGCCGAGTGACCAGACAAGTTTTCAAATTGATGTATGATTCATTACTCCTTTGGCGAGCTACTGCTTCTCTGCTGTAGCGTCAAATCCCGGCCTGTGGGCATCTGATATGTCATCACGTAGCATAATGGCAGCGTTCATGGGAAATGTAGTAATACTGCCAGGGGGACAAATGACTAAGAACAGCAGAGTGGCTCCGACCGTGACCAGCCAAACTGGCCAATAAGTCTTTATTAACACTCGCTAAAATGATTTGATCATAACGTGAGGGTTTAAACAAAGATCGACTGGTAAATGAACAGCTTCGCCTTCAGGCTCATGTCCTTTAATCCAGTTTACCTTCGTCTTCTACATATCTTCATCTTTCCTGGACGACACCTGAAGATGCTTCCTCCTGCAGCGTCTCTTCCCCCGGCCCAGAAGGTGCAGAAATACTACATAACTTTACAGTCTCCGCTCCAAAAGTTACATTTGCTCCCTAAGCGTATAACTAGCGGAGGTAAATCAGTGCAGAAGACTCGGTTGGCGTGCTGTGAGGACTGTGAGCAGAGGTCAAGACGGACAGAGATCCAGGATCGCAACACGGGAAACCGGAGGTCCAGCCCCACCTCGGCTGCCTCGGACTCCTGCAGCTTTAATACATTCAAATGGGATGAATTATACATCACAGAGCTCAGACCTCGTCCTGCTGCAGCCGACAACACAGCAGCAGCAGCAGCAGCAGCAGCAGCAGCACAGAAACAAATGTAACCTAGAGCTTCCTCAGCTGGAGAGAAGTTAACCGAGATCAAAGTGAAAAGAAATGTATAGATTCATTGAAATGTGGATCAAAGACATTTCACATGGCGACTAATGATACAGGGCGCCCAGAATCTAATTAGAGGGAGGAAATGCATCTTTTATCAGAGGAGATAAAGCAGAAGATTAATATCAACGATGACACGCTGCGAGGACACGGACGAGGAGGAGGAGGAGGAGGAGGAGAGAGGAGGTCAGGGAAGGTTTTGGGCAGATGAAGCAGATGCAGGAAGTGTGTGTGTGTGTGTGTGTGTGTGGAGTTTCAACAGATGAGTGCATCTCCTGAAAGATTAAAGAGAAAGCAGAAGGGGGGATGCAGCGGATGGGTCGGTTACAACTAAGGAGAGAGATGAGTGTATATGACAGAGAGAAGAGGAGGAGAAGAAGATGAAGATGGAGGAGGGAGCAGGAGAGACAGAATTGAGCTGAAAGGTGGTTTTTCTCCCTCTGCTGCTGCTGCTGGTGACGATGATGATGATGATGACGATGACGACGAAGCTTCAGGGACGAAACAAGAAAAACCTCCAGAGTCTGAGAGACGACAGGATGACGTATGGAGAGGAAAAGCCATGGGAGGAAAAACTCTGTCAGGAGACGTGCAGCAAAGCAGCAGCATCCTCCTCAGAGCTGACCTCCTTTCAGTCTGAGTCAGCTGGGAGCGAAGCGCCACCTGCTGGACGTCACAGGATAAAGATAAATGTCTCACTTTCACATAACGTCGGATACAGAATCACACCTTTATAATAAACCATGTCCAAATCCTTCCAGTATTTCCTCTGTTTCAGAGCTCCAACTATGTTTTAGGTTGTTTCTTTTTCATGTGGACTAATGCAACATGAACAGTCCACTTACAGTAACTAGCTTCAAATTCTCCAGCTCATGGTATTCATCAACAGGTGGGAGATTAACATCAGTAAGTGGATGTTAAAGTTTAATTCAAAGCACTTCCACCAAGTTTTCATTCTTATTTTTCTAGAATTAGTTTAAATCCACACGTCAAACCTCAATTAAACCTTGATTAAGGCCCAACTAGTGATTGAAATAGACAAATATAAATGTAAAATCAACTCTTCATCAAAGTATTGTCAATCAGCTTTGACTTGACACGGGCACTTTAAACAGAAAAACATGAAAGCATTCACTCAGCTTCACTCAGTATAGAAATGACCGTGAAGTAGTGATGTAATGTGATGTAATATAATGATGAAATTCAGTCATATCACATAATACCTACAAACATTATCAACAAGGTAGTGACTGAAAAGGCACAGGCAGAAGGATACTGTGTATATTCATGTCTGTCCTATAAACCAAATTAATCTACCCTGCATTCCTACAATATAAAAAACAAACATATAAACATACGTAAAGGCAAAACTAAACCAGAAAAGACCAGAACCAACAAAGTTAACAGTATTTAAATATATAGTAGTAAAGAAATCATTAAATATCAAAAGAAAACAGAGAGAAAGAAAAAGCAAAACAAGACAAACAAATCAAACAAACCAACAAAAAAAGAAAGAATGCATTGCATACACTGCATTACAATGTAATGTAATGTAATATAATGATGATGAAATTCTTTATTCAGTCATATCACATAATACCTACAAACATTATCAACAAGGTAGTGACTGAAAAGGCATTAATGTCTGTCCTACAAACCAAATTAAACATTCTTACAATATAAAAAACAAACATACATAAAGGCAAAACTAAACCAGAAAAGACCAGAACCAACAAAGTTAACAGTATTTACATATATAGTAGTAAAGAAATCATTAAATATCAAAAGAAAGAAAAAAGAATAAGAATGCATTGCATCCACTGCATTACAATACAATGTAATGTAATATAATGGAGTCAACAGTCAGTTGTGATAAATTCTCTGTTCATTGACTTCCTGGTCGTTTCCTCACTACAGGAATGTTTTCTCCAGAGATGATCCTCGCACCTAATTAACAAACTAAAACACAGATCTGTCTCTCTCTCTGCCTCATTAATCACCGTGGTGACGATGGCCTTGCCCCCCCTCCACCCCCCCCCCTCCTCCTCCTCCTCCTCCCTCTGAGCAGCCACTGAGATCTCCTCACTGTTCACGCCTCATGAATAATTAAATATCTTGTCCTGTTGGACCTCGAGGGGGCGGAGGAGGGGGGGGGGGGGGGGGGGGGTTTAGAGAAGAAGTTTTTGTGTTTTTGGTGGGTTTGGTTGTCGTGGCAACTGGAGTTTGCAATCAGCAGCCACATCAGCAGCAGCAGCAGCAGCTTGTCGGTGTTCAAAAAAAAATAAAATCCAACACATGGACAACACGGCTGAAACTATAATTACAGCCGGCGCTTATTAATCAACAGAGCCGTCAAATCTGTGTGTTAAACCTGCAGGTAACCGTAGCAACGGTGCTTTGCCTTTTTTTTTGGATTCGGTTAAATCCATCCATCCCCCACCGGAGAAAAAAAAAAAACATCTGCGAGCTTAAAACAAGAAAAACACTGGAAACACGACTGTGTTTGTAACTTCTGGTTTGATTATTATAAATGAATGAGGATGAATCATCGTGAGGATGAAACATGTGTCTGTCAGGTGGAGATAACACAACACAACACAACACTACACAACAACCGCCTCTATAACAGACAGGTGGTCGTGTGTTGTTGTTTTTACACCACATAACAATCTTATAATCCTCTTGTTTTTTGTCTCTCACCGCTATTTCCTTTACAATTAGTTTTTCTGTTGTGAGAAAGGAAACCGCTTCCAGCTCCTCGTCCACTTGTCGCCTCATTATTTATTGTATTTTTGACACCGAAGAGTCGATTATAATTACGAGGAGGCCGTTCAGTCGAAGGGAAACGGGAGAGAGAGGTTCAAACCGCCACATTTTAATGAAAACAATCAATTAATTACTTTTAGAAATCAATCAATAATGAAAATAATAGTGTAGCTGCTGCAGGCCTGGTTTAAATGTTCATATTCTGATGGTTGTTTAGTGTCTTTAAAGGGATAGTTCAACATTTTGGCAAATTGGCCCATCACCATAATCCCTATAGTCATAGCAGTAGGTTTGTTACCTTTAATTGTTGGTGCAAGATGTTTTTAGAATGGTGGAGCAGAGCCGTGAGCTGCTCAGAGCTACGCTACGGAGGCTCATGGGATTTCTTGGTTTCCCTCATCAAACTCATCAAATACACAATACAACAACTCCACAACGCTCTGGTGGACAAGTTGTGACCTGCACATTCACCACGCTATGAGATAATAACACAACGTTACCAGATGGAGTTGTTTTAGAGGGAAATTCATGCAAAACTGCTGATGCATGTTCCCGTTGGGGGCAGTTTTTCATCAACAGTCTCTGCAGGTCACAACTTGCACAACTTAAATATGATGAGTGGAGGAAGTAAAGAGGAAGTGGAGTCGTTTTTCTTCTTTTTTTTCTTTTTTGCAACCAACACAAATGTCACAGCAGCAGCTCCACCAGAAGGTCGTGAAGATAAAAGACAAACTCACCCAGCTCCTCCTCTCCACCATCAGTCACTGTCACTTTTATTTTATTCTTTTAGTCGAACTCTGAGGCTCAAGGTTGTCATTTTATCACCGACGCCACCTTCACCCCAAAATAAAATCAACTCGTCCCTTAAAAATCTAAAAAAAAAACACTATAATAACACGTTGTTGCAGCTGTAGTGGCGACACACGGAGCAGCGTCTTATCAGCCTGGACTCAGGTGCCTCGGCTGCAGATGTGTAGTTTGATGGTTTGTAAATCAGGTGGCGGCGGCGCAGCAGCAGCAGCAGGTAGCTTCATCTCTGTCCTCCAACATGACGGACGCCCCGGGGTCACCCAGGCCTGGCTTGTCTTTCATGTGTCACTGACACGGGGACTTCCTGCTTAGTGGAGGGAGCTCGGTGCAGTCGGCCGTTAAATATAAGTATTTGGCTTCAGCCCCGGCCCCCGAGGAGATTCAGCTCAACCAGCTACAGAGGTCTCCAAGTCTGACACACACACAGACATACAGTATATGTATATATATGTGTATATATAAACCCACTGGAATGATTTATTCTACTTTAGGCAGAATAAACCCTCTGATATTTTGGATCTGATGTCGACCTCAGAAGAGTTTCTGAAGAGCTCTTTCTCTTCCAAAGTGACTGTTCAGGACAATTAGATTAAACAGCAGGTTACTTACAGACACTTAACTGTGTGGTGTTGGAGGAAAAAAAAAGGAAAAAGGAAAAAAAAGCACTCTGCACGGCAGCTTAACTCAAATCTTGTTCTCTCAAACATAATGAGCAGCTTTTACAGCAGCAGGAGGAAGCAGCGGCCGTAACGGCTGAGACACGTGTCTCTGCACCGTTAGCTCACGTCTCTGCTGGACGTTTTAAAGACAGAAGGTTTAAGGTCTTAATAACTTTACCTAAGTTGATCAGTATGTAAATGAACAACTGTTGCCAAAACCTTACGAGGTGATAAAAAGTCACTGACGCATTTACAGCTTTTCCTGTTCCCCAGCGTGGCCACAGTTATAAGTTAACTAATAAATTATGCTTATTATCACAGACTCCAACTACCAACTACCAAATAAATCCAGTAGACAGTAGTTTACAGAGAGGTGTTCTTGTCTCTTTATTTAGCCTTTCTGTTACAGCTGCAAATGATAGATGATATTTAATGCTTTAAGCAGCATTGTTGTATTAGCTTTAGCTCAGTGTGCTGTAGATAAACTGGGACTTTAGAGTAAAGTGTAGCCTCCGTATCTGAAGCAAACATGTTCAACTCTCTTTGTCGTACAACGATAGTTTCTTGTAAAATAGTGAGATTCACTGAGCAGCCTAAAAACAGTAGTTAATTCAGCTTCAAGTGGTTGAATAACCATTGTACATATGCTGTAGACTCAGGAGCAGCTGCCCAAATGTTTCCCCTCCTCTTTCTTATACATCAGTCAGTTTAAGTCAAACACCGAGCACCGGCCGAGCAGCTGAAGAGACTCTGATGCTCGAGTTGCAGAAAATGTTTGACAAGCAGGAGGAACACGATGAATCGGCTATCAGCGGCGCACAGAGGGACCGGCAGAGCAGCAGACAGAGTATCTGATGAAACTGCAGATCAGTATGTATCAGTATCACCAAGCAGAGCTCCAGAGGCTGCTCGCCCCCGTGCAGCAGCGGCGGCGGCGGCAGCGCCGGCCGACCATCCTCGGTTTATCAGGAAGACAAGCTGCTCTGGTGCTCGGCCTTTAAGACAGTGTGAGTTCCTGCTGTGGCATAAATGTCACAAAGAAAGTCTTCAGTGGGTTGTGGTGTGGTGGTGGAGGAGGGAGTGGACGGCTGCTTAGCTCACTGGCACCAGATGGTTTTCTTTTTTCATGCTTTTTTTTTGCTCTTACTTGATATAAATTAGTGAATATAATTATAAAGGACAAAGAAAATATAAAGAATATAAAGCAGGGAGCAGCAGCTTGTGTAAGAGTAACATTTAAAAGACACATTTCTGAGTCAGAGAGAAGAAACTTTTCCAATCATCGGAGCACATCCTGCTGTCGCCAGAATTGAGGCTTTCAAAGGCTTTTTGTTCCATTTCATCACAACTTCACAAAAAAAATGAGATTTCACCAGCCATTTACCCGCAACCGTGTCATTTATGATTGGTTGCTTTTCGCTTGATGAGTATTTCATCCTGCTCAGCGATCTTTAGCATATGTTGCATTAGGGAAAATGTCACCGGATGTGAAATGACTCAGAGGTTTTTTTGTTTTTTGTTTTTTTTTCCTCAAAGCCAGCCAGGAGAATAACAAAGAAAAAAAATCCATTATAACCTGTTTTTTTGAAAGTTCCCATAACTCACAGGAGCAAAGTAGTTTTTTGTAATGAGGAGAGAAGAAGGAGTAAAGGGAGCAGAGACAATCACTGTTTTATTGATCACAAGCTAATGAAAACAGAAAAGCCTCATCCCTTTAGGCCCTTGCACTGGTATTTGTTTCTCATAACTCACTCAAGCTTACATCCAGTTACACTCACACTATAAAGTGCAAAAAATAATGAGTTAATAATACTTTTTGTGTGTCTATCTATATACATTAATCTATCTATACATTTGGCACAGATGCAGCCGAAGTCCGAGATGTCGTCTTACTTTTCCTTGTGGATCCTTTGTGCAAAAATATTTACGCTCTTTATGTTGTTTGTGTCTCCTTGCACAGGCTCGAAGGAACAGAGGAGAAGTTCAGGAACAGGGAAAGTCGTCCTGAAGATCTGCAGATCATCGCCGAGCTGAAGGACATGGTGTCTGAGAGAGAGTCTCTAGTCAAGAAACTGGTGGTAGGTCGCTGCCGATGAGATAGAGAGAGACGACAAAACAGTATCAAGGGTGAAAAGGAAAAAACGCTCCATCTCCTGTTTGTCTCTAGAGTTCAGGTGTGGTCAAACAAGATCATTTTGTTTGACCTTGTTGTGTTTTGGATCCAGCAGAAACAAAGATAAGAGTGTGTTTCCCTAACTGAGGCTCCTTTTTTAACAATTGATTGAGAATGTGGAAATGCAAAGAGACAGAAGCATCCAGGTCCACAGAGGACAAGAAGAGATTTCTTAAATCCTAAATGTCACCCCAGAGTTTTTTTTGAAAAGGTTAATTGACAGATAATTGGTGGAAAAATTAAATTTTTGCAAGCAATACCTTGGAAGTTTGACATTTAGTTGTGCAGTGTCATGCATTTTAAATCCTAACCTAAAGAAAAGATGCTAATCAGAATGAGAGAGGATCTAGGACGCTGCCCTGAGGCACTCCACTCTTGATAAAGCTGTTTACTTAATCATAACATCTAAGAAATTGTTGGTGGAAAAATCACAATTTTACTTCAATATCTTAGAAGTTTGATATTTAGTTGTGCAGTGTCATGCATTTTAAGTTCTAACCTAAAGAAAAGACGCTGATCAGAATGAGAGAGGATCCAGGACGCTGCCCTGAGGCACTCCACTCTTGATAAAGCTGTTTACTTAATCATAACATCTAAGAAATTATTGGTGGAAAAATCACAATTTTACTTCCATATCTTGGAAGTTTTATATTTAGTTGTGCAGTGTCATACATTTTAAATTCTAACCTAATACCAGAATGAGAGAGGATCCAGGACGCTGCCCTGAGGAACTCCACTTTTGATAAAGCTGTTTACTTACAGTAATCATAACAAATGAGAAAAGACATCAAGGCAACACCTGTAATGACTGAACAATTTTTAAATGTATAGCCTAATAAACAATACAGTTATCTCCAACAGCCCAGTACTCTCTTTCTAAAGTTGAACTTCTATAAAACCCAAAATAAACTAAATGTATTTTCATGTGGCGTTCAGGGCTTTGGTCTCGAGAGAGTAACTTAGATAAATCTTTATTTAAAGACTGTTCCGCCGTCTCCCGGCCGCACTCCTCTGTCTTTCAGACAGTTTAAGATCCGATGTGCTACAGCTCATTAACGCCGTGATTTTCATTGGGTTTGTCAGGGACACAGGCGACAATAACACGAGGCTGCTGCAGCGTCACTGCTCTAATCACGCTGTAAAGGTGACTTTATAAATCAGCTTACATTTGTCACGGTGCAGTGCCGTTGCCATTGAGGTTTCTGAGCTGTGAGCCTGTGTCTGAGACCCGCAGCCTGTTGTTGTTTGGAGGTTAAAGAGGAAAAACACTCAAGTGGACTTGCAAAAGGACAGTTATCATCATTGAAATGGATGTTTTGAAGCAGTGACATAAAACTGCAGTCTAAAAACAGAGAAGAGTCTCATTAAATGTGTGAATTCAGTCTCTGGAGTCGCCCACAGCCTCTTTAGCTGTCTAGCCTGACATGATTTGTTCCCTTCCTCCAGGACGACAAGAAGTTCTACCAGCTGGAGCTCGTCAACAGGGAGACGAACTTCAACAAAGTGTTCAACGCCAGTCCCAACGTAGGAGTCATCAACCCGCTCATCAAGGTAAGGTCCAGATGTCCTGTAGCTACACCACACACAGGGGCGCGCCACGACGAGCAAAGATGATATCCACTCCATCCCATCTCATCCGATCAGCGCTGCTCGATCACAGGGACGATTGGCACTGAGGGAGTTCAACCGCTGTCACAGCGTTGCTCTAACTGCTGTTGAACAAATGAGGCCGCCATCGTGAATCTCCACCGAAGCTGACACGCAACACAAAAAAGCTGCTGATTTACAAATAGAACATGTAGTTTATTTTTAACACATTTATTCTTTCGTTTTGTTAGATGACGACATCAGAGGTGGAGGAAGGTTTCATTTGTTTACAGCAGTTAAAACAAGGTGTCACAGTTTACCTGAAGTTCAATGCTCCATCATAACTTACTGTAACACTGAACTTTACTTCAATGATTTGGTGAAACAAACGCATTCACTGATGATATCAAATCAAATACATTTCTAATATTGTGGCACTAGCTTTGAAAATGATGAATTTTAAAACATTAACACAGAGATTTGTAGCTTTCCTTGCTTTAAAGTCCCTGAAAATTTGGTATAAAATCAGCCTTACTCTATAAAATGAAATATTTATTAGTAAATTACAAGAATGAGTCACGTTTTAAACAAAACAGATATTACTGATTGATACCTTAAAGCGATAGTTCTACATTTTGTCGTTAAATCGTTATAGTCATAGCAGTAGGTTTGTTACCTTTAATTGTCGGTGCAAGTTATTTTTTAGAACGGCAGAGCAGAGACGTGACAATTAAAGGTAATGAACCTACTGCTATGACTATAGGGATTATAGCAATGGGCCAGTTTGCCAAAATGCTGAACTATCCCTTTAATGCAGTGAATTTGCTTTCATTGGGACTATGTGAGCGTATTTTGATCAGATTTCTTGCAAACGTCAGTTCAAAAGTTGCTGAATCATGATTGGACCGTAGAATTTGTGACATCACATTGTACCGACGCAGCCACGCCCACTTTGTAGCCGTAAAAAAAAAGAAGAGAAAAACAACAAAAAAGTCTCATTTTAAATCAACGGTTGTGAGAAACTAGTCTCATCATGTGCGGATGGATGTCATCTCTCGAGAGTAAGAAGCTGATTGATTGAAATAAAACCAATCAGGGCCTTTAAAGCTCCAGTGAACCTGGACAACATGACGATGTCACTCTTCACTGTGTGTCTGAGAGCTGGATGTTCATCACTTGCATGTTCACTATATATAACTGTCTACGCCATCTCTCTATGGGCTCCACGACCTCCAGTATATCTGTCGTTGCTGTTACATGTATGTTCTCCGACATATCTGTACGTGTGCCGTGTGTTTTGTTTCACCCATGTGTGTATATTTCCGTGCGAGTGGCTCTTTCCAACCCACCTTCCTTCCTTTAATTCCTTAATCCCTTCTTTCCTCTCCTCCTGACTCTTTCCTTTGCTTTCCAAGCCATTTGTTAGTGTGAGATGTTTCCTGCTTTGACACATCTCTCCTCATCTGAATCTCCATTCTGCTCAGAGCGACTGGTGCTTTAAGGCTGAGCCTGAGTGATGCCGGTCCTCAGACCGATCCACTCACTCTGCTTCGATCAGCATTTTCAATATGATCAAGTTTAGCACGCTGCTCTTTTCCTGTCTCTCACCGGCTGGACTGTTACGACCTCTAGAGCTCTCCCTCTACTCCATTTGCCCTTTTCTTTTCTTTTGTTTTACCTCCATTTCTTCTAATCTTTTATTATTATTATTATTTTCCTTTTAAACTTCCCTTTTTGACCCTCGTGCCCGTCCTTTTTCTTTTTGTTTTCTGTGTAGCAAAAGAAAAAGAATGAGAAAACAGCAGCCAGCAGATTCAGCAGCTCTCCTAATCTCAGGGCTCTGGAGGCAGCAGGTATGGGCGTGGGCGTGGCGGGCACAGGAAGTGGGCAGCAGCCCCCACAGCCCCCACCCCCGCCCCCAACCCAGCCCAGCCGCCTAGAGCCCATCCCCAACTCCCCCCTCCACCACCTTGAGCTCAACTCCAACAAACCTCTTCCCCCGCCGACCCCTCCCACCGAACCCAAGAAATTCATGAGGTGAGACCTTCCATCACCCATCCAATCACAGGCCTCTGGTCCGTTAATAAAAAACCCTGAGGAGCAAAGAGGTTAAAGCACTTTAACGACGTCGACTTAACGAGTCGAAACTGTGAATTTATTCTAGAAGCTGAGTTTATACACTTAATAAATAATAATAAATGATAAAAAAAAACACCAGAACTCTGTTGCTTCTGGATCTGTAGACAACAATAATAATAAAAACTGATGTTTGACTGATATTTTCACCGCCTCCTGCCACGTCGGCCCCGTCACAAACCATCAGGAGCATGAAGTCATTGTCATCACTGCAGAGCTGCAGAGTCGGAACATTAAAAAACCTCCAAATGAGCTAAAAGTGTCCAAACTGACCGTTCACCAAACACCCACTCCCACCGACAGGTCCACGCTCACGCTGGTTTATGGCTCAGGATCAATCGCAGCTCCGTGGATTCTCATTTCCACCTGAAATGACTGAATTCACCAGCAAAACTAACGAAGGAAATAAGATGAGAGGGTTATTCTGTCTCTCTGTAGCAGCTGAGCTTTAATCAGCTTCTCAAACAGGTCAGGAGTGAGATTTATATTTTGTCATTTATAGTTTCAAACTGTATGTTTCACTTTTAATGTTAAAAAAAAAACAATGACTGTAGCAAACTGAAGTTAAACACGACAGTAACTTCTGAGGTCAGCTGTTATACAGTAACAATAATGATAATGGTAATAAATACTTTATTTGTATTGTACTTTTTGAAACAACAAAGCACTTTTTGTAAAATAAAACATAGAAATGCCAACGAGCAGTTACAAAAAATAAACTAAAAAATAAAACAAAAGTAAAATTGAAAAAAAGTGTTTATTATATGTACAGTAGTATTACAGTAGTAATACTGTACAGCACAGTGGAGGTGCTGGTTGTTTGCAGTGTTTTTATAAAAGCAAACAACTGTTTGAGTCTCTAATTTATAGATTTGTATTTAAGATTTTAAAAACTGAAAAAATTTCTTTAATCATCATAATGATATTTGCACTAAAATGTGGAGAAATCCACGGCTTTGTTGTGTCTTCATGAGGTCGTCCTCTTGTTTATTACCGTTACATGACAATAAACATCCTCTAGACACGTAGAAGCACTTATTTAAACCCAATCTGGGATCTTTCCTTAAAGGGATAGTTCAACATTTTGTCAAAATGGCCCATCACCATAATCCCTACAGTCATAGCAGTAGGTTCGTTACCTATAATTGTCGGTGCAAGCTATTTTTAGATCGGCGGAGCAGAGCCGTGAGCTGCTCAGAGCTACACTACGGAGGCTAATGGGATTTCTTGGTTTCCCTCATCAAATACACAATCCAACAACTCCAAAACTCTCTGGTGGACAAGTTGTGCTCTGAGCAGCTCACGGCTCTGCTCCGCCTTTCTAAAAATAGCTTGCACCAACAATTAAAGGTAATAAACCTACTGCTACAGTATGACTATAGGGATTATGGCAATGGGCCAATTTGCCAAAATGTTGAACTATCCCTTTAAACCACACTAACTAAACCCTGACCGCGTCCTTAAACCATATGTTTATTACTGTTGCCATGACAACGAGGGTCCAGGACACTCGTACCGGACCCCTGTGTGACAGGTCGGCTGCACCTGCTCACGATGTCAAAGCTGCAGCTGCACAAACAGCTGGTGGGGGAGGCGGGGCTTAGCGAACGGTCGGTGACATCACACAAGTCGACGACAGCAGCAGCAGCAGCGACTGATCCTCAGAGGTCAGAGGTTAAAGGTCACAGCGTGAGACGCCAGCAGCTCCACAGCTCTTTATAATAAATAAAAACCAACAACAACAACATGAAACACCAGGAACACGAGCTCCTATGTGACTGAAGCTTTACAGAATGGCCTGGGAATGCAAAAGGGGGCATGTTTTTATTTCTTTACCTCCACCCCTCCTCTCCACACCTTGTGCGTCCGTCCGTCAAGTCTGAACATGTCGACATCTCGTGCATGCAGGAAGTTACTACAACATTTTCTTGTTTGTACCCTTTTTTTTTGTTGTTGTTGTTGTCGTTGCATTGTGTTACCCTTTCTTTTGTTTTTTGTTTTTGATTCATCTTCTCCATCTTCATCTGAATCTCAGCATGTTGTTGCACACGCTGCACTTTTACCTCCTCAACTCCAGACGTGTGAGGGTTGTTGTGTCGATTTATTTTTGTGCCAAAGTGAATAAACACTTATGAAGTAGATATTGTCTTTTGCGATGATGATGGACGGTCCTCTCTGTGTGTGGTGGTGGTGGTGGTGGTGGTGTCTTATTTTGAAAAGCTTCACTCTGTGGTGCAATAAAAGCGTTGCCGTGCTGTGGTGTGAACTGACCGACGCTGGTCGATTAACAAACATGTATGTGAGTGAGAGCATGTCCTGCTGCATGTTTTATGCAAAGAAGACTCATGAGATATTATGGGATGGCTGCTTTGCAAGAGCTTGGGATGAAACTTTATAACAGGAGCCACACAAACACCAACACCACATCACATAAACACACACACAAATGCTCTTAAAGGGATAGTTCAACATTTTGGCAAATCCCTATAGTCATAGCAGTAGGTTCGTTACCTTTAATTGTCGGTGCAAGATGTTTTTAGAACGGCAGAGCAGAGCCGTGAGCTGCTCAGAGCTACGCTACGGAGGCTCATGGGATTTCTTGGTTTCCCTCATCAAATACACAATCCAACAACTCCACAACGCTCTGGTGGACAAGTTGTGACCTGCACATTCACCACGCTATGAGATAATAACAGAAAGTTACCAGACAGAGTTGTTTTAGAGGGAAATTCATGCAAAACCACCGATGCGTGTTGCGTTCAGGGACAGTTTTTCAGCAAGCAGACTCTGTATTTACCTCGAAAACGTAACATTGTGTTATTACCTCATAGCATGGTGAATGTGCAGGTCACAACTTGTCCACCAGAGCGTTTTGGAGTTATTGGATTGTGTATTTGATGAGTTTGATGAGGGAAACCAAAAAATCCCATGAGCCTCCGTAGCGTAGCTCTGAGCAGCTCACGGCTCTGCTCCGCCGTTCTAAAAACAGCTTGCACCGACAATTAAAGGTAACGAACCTACTGCTATGACTATAGGGATTATGGCAATGGGCCAGTTCACCATAATGTTGAACTATCCCTTTAAAGGTGATCCTGCTTTTCCGAAGAAGCAAAAACACACTCATTGCTATTGGCAGGAATGCAGAGCTGCACACACACACACAAACACACACACACACAAACACACACACACACAAACACACACAGAGGCAAGCAGTGACAGTATGAGGTCAGATATTACAGATCTGCTTTGAAATGTTTTCAGACTGTATTAAATGACTCTCGCTCTCTCTCTCTTTGTTCTCGACAAACCTCCTCATCGACTGATCGCTGCTCTAACCCGACACTGACCTGCTCCCCGCCGGCAGCAATTTGTGAATCTTAACCCGTTCCAAAAAAAACAAAAAAAGAAGACGTCGTCATCATCGCTTTAACAGTTTTCCTTCAGCTGACGAAACCTTATCCAAATTAATTAGACTATTAGAGTGAAATCTGGCTGCAGATCCGCGAGCCCACGAGCTGCAGACGTTAACGACGAGGCTCGTTTCACTTCGTACCGGAGTCATTAGGTCTGATGGGAGTGAGTCAACACACAGAGGAGAAGGAGACGAGCCGCTGATGAGGACCGACGTGGTCTCTACGGTTTAGACATAAAGGTTGTTTCACTGTTTTCCAGTGAATCACATAAATTAGTTTGTAGTGAATCGTGGTGATCACAGTCCGGTCAAAAGGTCGTGTTTTAATCATCAGCTTATCAGATCCTCCTTTATTTAGATTAGATTGTCCTAACTTTCAACTATTGTATTGTTACCAAAATATAGCTATTACAATGTTGCACTAATAGAAACCAATAAAAGCTAAAAGGAGAATATTATTGTGACCAGATCAAATAAGGATATTTAATTGATTACATAAAATTTATAAAGTTTGTAGCTACATGCAGCTAAAAATGAGCAATATCTAAATATATTCATAACATATGTGACTCCTCCCCTCAAATTAGGAAGTAAATATTGCTGCAGCTTAAACGCCAAACTCTCTTTTCACATTGAATAACTTTATTTACACAGGACAATAACTCAGCACAGTGTTATATTGCATGGAGCCCCATTATAGATGTTCTTACAGATACAGTTCATATAAACTACATTTGAACACTAGTGTAATATTGTTATTATGTACCAGTAAATAAAGGTGGTGGTAGCTGTAGGTGAAGTTGCCCTTAAAGTTGGAATAAAATATATTTTTTTACCTCTTCTGATGAAATTATTGTCACAATGTGATTTATTCTCGATAGATAAAGTTCATTATCTTCTCAAATCTGGCAACTGGGGCTCGGTACGTCTCACTGCACCTGGTCAAAGGTGTTTAATGATGTGTATAAATATGAATAAAACTAGAATGTGTCTGAAAACAAAATGAATCCTAACTTTATGGGCAACAGTGTTGTGTTTCTCTGTGTGACTGTGAGTTTTGTCCATGTTCGGTGTAAACATGATAAACATGATTCATCAGGCTGAACAAATGAGGAAATCCTGGAAGCTCAGAGAACATTCACATATTACCCCAGGGTTGTGTGTGTGTGTCTGTATGTGTGTGTCTTTGTGTGTTTGTGTAGGAAGTCGCCAATTAAGAAGCAGGAGCGTCTCCAGCAGCTGTTTGTTTTGATAGATGCTCACACTTTAAACTTAATGAGTTCAAACTTTGGGAGACAACAACAAACAACACGTTCCCGCAGGAAACGGCTTCACACAGATTCACTGATTATTGACAATTTTACTTTCATTCAGCAGCTGATGAATGTTGGATACCTCACACACACACACAGAAACAGTCCCAATACAAAGCTGTGTCCATGTCCCACCACATGCTACCAAGATACTGACTTCAGGCCAGTTTACTGTGTTTTTATGGAGCTTTTACTCACATGTCATGGTCTCTGCAGGTGCAGTTCACCCAGGTCAGACTTGAAATTCTAAGTTCACTGACTCATAATGATTAATAATTAAATAATAAATAACTTTTCATTTATTTTATACAGTTTGCACATGTAAAAATGCACCAGGCTGAATTACCAACCCTAGTATATGTCCATATGTGTCGGTGGCTTTGTGATAATTCAATTTCTTCCCAGTTTTCCAGGGAATGTGCATCATCATCATCCTCATCCTGTGTCCTGGATTAGTGAAAAATAATCCAGATTGTTGACTATATATGTGAACAAAATGCAATAGAAGATGATGATCCTGAGGCCTGGTTTTATCCCAGTAAAGCAGCACTGGTTATATTGATGATGATGATGATGGTGGTGGTGATGGTGTGGGACCAGGACACAGCTGTGACTCTGCTGCCCCCCTGTGGACACAGAGGGCACTGAGTGGACTTTGTATTTACGGCCTGATTCTAATCATGAATTGTTTTTTATAGCTGCACACATCGACTCTCATTGAAGTGGTCTGATGTCGATGAGAGACTGAATATCTTTATTTCTTTATTATTTTGTAAATTCAAGTTAAAACATAGACACACATATAGGGGATAACAAATACTTTATGACAAAAGTCCTGCATCTGTACGGCAGGTTCAGGTATCAGGGTTAGAAGGATTGTTTTGCAGTCAGACGATGACGTCCTTTTGGAACATATACACAAAACAATGTAATGCAACACAAAACCAACACATCTGAGCTGACTTATGATTATAAACATGATGATAAAAGTGCTCAAGGCTCCACCAATCAGCACCTATAAGGCCAGGTCAATAAAAAGAATGACTCCGGTAAAAGGTCAATTTAATAGTAACGACAACCTCTGGACTAAAACCAAGTTATAAAGAAGTCACTGAAGGAAAAATACAGCGCCATCAGCAAAGTATCAACAGTAAAGATACAACATTTGTCATTCTAAAACATTATTATTATTATTATTGAATATCAAAAGTAAAAACAAGTGAACCTATGTGTCGGCGCAGCAAAAATAACTCATTCAAGCAGTTAATGTGTTGAATTAGTTGAGTGTCTTCGGTTAATAACGTATACGAAACAAGGAAACCTTCATGGAAAATAGGTTGAAAGATAATATAATAACATATTATCTGCCTTATAATAAAAATAATGTGCATCACATTCAATATTTGCTCTTGAAGTTGCACAAACACACACAAATCCTCAGAGTTGTATTGATTTACAGTATTTCTGCCTTCTTGGTTTCTTCCCTGACTCTCCTCTGTTTCTATTGTTGTTGTTCTTTTTCTCCCTCTTTGTTGTCGTTGTTGTTGTTGTTGTTGTTGTGGTGGCCCCCTGAAGCCCTCCTGAAACTAAGGACTCCACCACCACCACCACCTCCAACACCACCACCATCGACTCCCCGGACGCCCAGCGCCAGGAGTGGTTCGCTCAATACTTTTCCTTTTGATTGACCACAAACCTGCAAAAACACAAGGATTCAAGCATGTCGACCAAACTTAAAGAAAAAAAAAAAGACATAAAATGAAAATAAAAATAAATAAACGTGGAAAAAAAACGCTGAAAAAAAAAAGATTGTTAAAACTATTTGTTCTTTATCGTCATTGATGGGTTTTCGGGGGATCAATTCACTTTGGATTCAGTCGACTCGAAGCCGTCGTTCGTGGTTCGAAGACGAAGAAACGCACAGAACTTGATGTCATTGATGTAATGATTATCCACTTCCTGTCGTTGGCTGAGGGGAAACTGAATTGAACGCCCCGATCCCGGCTGTCAAAAAAAATACAAAAAACGTCATCACTCTGATCTGATTTGATTATTGCTTGATTATTGATCTCTTGATTGTTTCACTGTGGACTGTGAGTTTCTCTCTCTTAGTAACAGTGACAATGATCATCAGTCTGTTCGATGTTTGTTTCTTTTTTTTGTTTGTTTGTTTTTTTCTTTTACTTCCTGATCTTTTTTTTTTTTTTTTTTGCAGTTTCTTGGAACTAGAAAAAAATGAGTGGTGCATTATCATGCTGCTAATTGCCATTGTTGGACAACAGTAAGAAATATATATATAAAGAACTATACGGTAGGTTATTGTGCTCTCTCTCTCTCTGTACGTGGGCCCACTGCATACAGCATCTTAGACTAGGAGCGCTGATCTAAGACCAGTCTGCCTCCCTCATTTATGGTGACATTTACACGATGTCTGATCCTAGATCAGTTAACACTGCTCTGATATGCTCCATGAATACAAGGCTCTGATTTTAGGACGGCACCATCATGGCAAAGTTTGTTACAGCTGCATAGAAGTTTCAGCAGATTTTGGTAGAATATTAAAACCTGTTTGTATGGTTGTCTGTCTCAACACAGATATAATGATGTCTCACCAATTTTAAAAACAAAAATAGCATATTTTATATTTATATTATAATGTGTATGCTTAATAAATAATTATTGTGACATTTACCCATGTTTGCTTGTCATTTTTTATTAGATATTTCAATTTTTTTTTAAACAGCAACAACTAAACAATAATTATTTTAATTATAGTTACTGCATTAATCAATTGACTAGTCTCATTATCATTAGTTATAATAAATACATGTTATATTAAGGTTTGGTATCTAGGTTCTTCGATTTAACGCTGTAAAGGAAAAAAAACATATGTAAGCTTTAATTATTTCTAGAATACATGAGATAAAAACGGCTAAATCAAACACAGTCATGTTGTTGGCTGGATGTTGTTTTTAAGCAATTTCTAGTTAGAAAAATATAGGTCAGTGACAACAGTCTAATTGTATCCAGTAGGCCTATCTGTTCTAACTAGAATTAACATTTAAAAATAAAGGCTTCGTTTTGCTGTGTAAATATATGAATATTATTTCCATATTTATAAAACATCATAATCTATCTCAGAATAAAAAGCTTTACCGTGTAGTTCCGGGTCGAGCCACCAGAGGGCGGTGTCGCCTCTCAGCAGCGTCACAGCGTCTGACCCGGAAAATAAACAAACCCAGGCCAGAATCCGTTCCCTTCCTGTGCGCGTGAAACATGGCGGCCTCGGGAGCTGCAGCCGGGACTCCGAGCCGGCTGGTCCAGTACGTGGTGGTCCGGTCGGATCTGGTCCACAAGCTGTCGTGGCCTCTGGGAGCCGTGATCACTCAGGCCTGTCACGCCGCCACCGCCGCCATCCACCTGCACTACGCGGACTCGGACACGCAGCAGTACCTGTCCGAGCTGGACTCCATGCACAAGGTGGTGCTGGGGGTGAGTTCACTAGCTACATGTTACTGTTCACTACATCTATACGCCCTGTATAACACTGTGCGTTTCAAATCATTTTCAATAAAGTTGTGCCTCTTGTATTTGTATCATTCTGGAGCACGTGCGAACATGTAGGTCGTTAGCATGTTGACACGTGCCGGATATGATCAAAACAAATGAAGCCATTTTTAAAAACCTGTGATAATTTACGGTGTCAAACTAAAGCCGAATTGAAAAATAACAAATATAGACAGGGTTCAAAATTAGCGGTCGCCAGTCGCCAGTGGCGACTAACTTTGAACCTTTGGCGAGTAAAGGAAGCCAGCTGACTGGCCACTCTGGCGAGTGAAAAAAAATAGGGTCCGGATATGATCAAAGGAAAAAAAAAAAGAAAATCCTCCATCATTTTATGTAAAACAATGACTTGCAACTGCTATATTTTATATTGATGCGCATTAATCAGCTGTTTGATCGCCCCTCTGGATAATTTCCGTCGGAGCTGTCCGACAGAGGAGAGAAGGAGCCGAATTAAAAAAGCTGAGGTTCTGACCACCGCGACTCTGTCAGCACGAGACCGGGCCGAATCATGTCGGAACTGCTGACAATTATGAAGCGCCATCACGGCACCTAATTATAACTTCACAAACACTGAAATTTAGCAAACTGTGATTAAAAGAGCATTTTATGAGATCGCTGGTCGACCTGAGCCACTGCGAGTCACATCGTGGTGCTGTAGGACTGCATGTGAATTATTCAGGTGCATTATTTAACAAAAGATGTCATTTTAGTCATCTGCCTTGAGTCCATAATACATTATGTTTCTTTAGTGACCTATGATGGATATAAATTGAAAATGCAATTACATCAATTGTGTTTTGATAATGCAATATGTCCACCAAATATGTAGTTTAGGCTAATCTGGCAATAAATATTATGTTTCAATTTGATATAATCATGTGGCCCTTTCACTTTTAACTGTGGCCCTCTTGCCCATTAGAAAGTTCAACCAGAGATGGTTCACGACAGAATCGAGAAAGTATGTTTTATAAATAAACCTTTAAGGAAAAAAAGGCAAATTTGACTCATTCCCTTATTCCACACAATAATATGCTAATATTGCTATGATATGTGTTAAAAATGCTTTTGAGTGTATTATAACAGTTAAACACATATAAAAATATACAATACACGATGAAAAATATACAAAACAACTATACATAATTTTTGGCCAGTAAAAAATCTTTCTGGCCAGTAGATTTTTAAAGCTCACTAGCCAGTTGGCCAGTGAGCAAAAAAGTTAAGTTTGAACCCTGAATATAGATATAGCAGGTTGGTCAAATAACTTCTAACAGTTACACATCTGTGTAGATGGATTATTGATTATTTAAATGGTAAGATTTCAAATTGGGTTTCAATCCCAGCTGATGATAGTAATAGACCATCAATAATAATGATAGCGATAATGACAATAACTGTATTTATATAAATTTATTTAACTTATTGTAACCCAATGTACTGTTGCTGTGGTTTTTAGAGTTTGTTCTTCAGTGTTATTCGTGCTGTTTTGTTTGGTGAGCCATGCAGGTGAACAATGAAGATTTATTCTATTCTATTTTATAGCAAAACAAAGACGACTAAAAAATAGTAACATACTGTAGGATCCGAGGAAAAGAAACCAGGCCCAGGTGCCATAATCATAATAAAAATCTAGCCTAAGTAAACAGTAGGGAACCCAAAAGCAAACTGAGACCTAAGAAGATCTACCAGATGAACCAAGATGAATCAAAATAAGATGTAAAGATGCCGTTAAATGAGACAAAATAATAATAACGTGGATATATGAGTTAAAGAGAGATTTTTTAAAAAGACTTGAAACAAGTAATACCATTATTGTTGATGCATAAATAAAATAATGTCATTGATATCCTGCACCAACATCTGCAGTACAGATACATGTGTATTGTAAATTTCTCCACTGTGCAACGAATAAAGGATTATCTTATATTATCTCTCATAGAGGTGTGTGTCTCTTTGACTGTGTCGATATGAGTGAATATGTTATTGTTTGTGTGCTCTGCAGGCTCCAGACGAGGCCGCCCTCTCCACTCTCTCAGAGAACCTGACTCAGGCTGGCGTTTCCCACAAGCTCTGGATCGAGCAGCCGGAGAACGTCCCCACGTGTCTGGCTCTGAAGCCGTACCCTAAAGAGACGGTCCAGCCGCTGCTGCGCAAGTTCAAACTCTTCAAGTGACTCGATCTGAAAAAAATAAATACTGTTCATCACTGTGACAGCAGGAACGAGGACCTTCCACCTTCATGTGTTTACAAAATGAACCGTGGTGCATCGCATCACGTCATGGATCAAAACATCTGTAATTATCGACCAGATTAAAATCAGAAAATGTGACGAATCTCGATTTAATTTTTTCAGATCTTACAAAAAGATTGTATAATATGTGACCATTGGCAGGTACAGCCTTCCACAAGCGGCCTGTTGTCCCACAGCACCTTAACACAACTCATGACTCCCATATGCACAATAGGTTACATCTGGTTTGTCTTATATATGTAGTTATACATGTTCTTTTTACACTTTCTCTTCATTCATACACTCACTTTAATAAGTTAAAATGACAGAACTGTGCTAATAGACAGTTAATGCACCGACTGGGCAATGTGTGGAAATAATATGAAAGAGTCCAAATTCTGCACATATTGTAAATAATAAAGATAATAAACGTTATTCATGACGCACCTCAAAGTGCTTTGACAAATAAAAGAGAAAGGGAGTTAAACGGCTACAAAAACACACATAAAAAATTAAGAAAAAGCTCTACAAGCAAATTAAAATATTAGCTGCAACTTTTTTATTATTACAATTAATTAGCATATCTTGCTGGTCTCCACATGACTGTTGACCTTCACAGTTCACCGTGACCTGGCTCTGTGCTAACAAACAACAAACAGGTGTGAAGATAAAGAGCTTCAAGAGTTCAGCTTCAACTTCAACCAACGAGCTAAAAAAAAAAAGAAAAGAAAACCAGCTTCTGTACACAGGCTCATAATTACATCCTCCACGGTCCATTTTTATTAAATATAGCGAAGCGGCGTCGGTGTGTCTGATGTTCCTGGAAGCTGCAGCTCATCGGTTGTTGTGTCCGTGTCATGCAGCAGTTTCGAGGTATTAACCCGGCCTCGGTGCTTCTGTGTAAACGTGGTAAAAGTACAAGACGTCCACGGCGCACGCACACACACACATACACACATACACACAGGTCTGCATTGTCTGCTGAGCCGTTACCTAAGGACACATTAGACATTGTGTTCTTCATGTGTGATGTGATGACCTCTGCAGTGCAGGATAAATAGACACTCTCTCTCTCTATATATATATCCGTATACTGTATGTGTGAGTAATAATAGCAGCTGACTCACACTGTTTGACTCTGTAGGTGTAAAAAACAACATTATTGCTTCACACAGGAGATCAGGAGACAATGAGCCAGATGGAAACCTTCAAAATAAAAGCTTTTGTTAGTGAATCTGCAAATAGAGGTTTTCAGTAACACTTTACAATACAACACTTTAATTAACATTAGTTAGTACATTATTAAGCATTAATATATAAACTAATGTGTTAATTGATGCTGAGTAATGCATACATAATGATACATTTATTAACTAACTTTTAGTAGTGAACATTTATTAACTGTTTACTAATAGGCTACATTAATTCATGTGTTTCTAATCCTGAGTAATACATAATAATGATTGTTAATATTTCTGTTAACAGTTAATTCATGCTTAATAATGTACTAACTAATGTTAATTAAGGGACCCTTATTGATTGATTGATTGATTAATTAGTTAATTAATATACTACTTCAGTGAGTGGGAAAATGACCCTCTGATTCGTCAACAATGTTACTGACAAAGTCGAGCTACAATAACTTGAATACATTACCACCTTTCGCTTTATTATTGCTAAATTATTCCTACGTTTTCTATAAAATGACAGAAAACATTGATGATGGGAAATTTCTTCTAAATTTAAACTTTTGAAAAAGGTGAAGTGAGAAAATCAGAGTCATTCTTTTTTTTTCTTTTTTTTTTGATGAGTCATTAAAATAGTTGCTGATTCATGCCCTGTCAGTTGACGGGTGATTTAACCAACAATAAAATACAAGTTTTTTTTAAAGCAACAACACAAATAAACCTGATTTGTTTTTAAGCTGAATTTAGATTCACACTGTCACCAAATGTTCACTGAGTTTGTAGAAAATCTAATTTTGGAGGCTGAATTATTAAAATCTTGTGTCACAGAGGAGAAATAAAGTCTCAATGAGTCTGTTCCCTTGACTGACAGGTGTCACACACACATGGAAACTGCATGGGGGCAGTAAAACCAGCTGAGGGCGCAGTGGCTCTAAATACACTAACAGGTGATTTGCATAATGCAGATATGCATCTCCTGATATGGGAACTGTACTGTCAACAGTTCCCCAAATGTTTTACTTCTCATAATGATATATATTTAGTTTCCAGGGGCGTCAGTTTTTATTATTCTCATCATCATCATCATCATCATCATCATCATCATCATCATAAATCGCGTCGAACAGTCAGAATCCAAATTCCTGCTTCTATGAGTCACATCCTTGAACTTTGAAGTGAGACGGCAGCTCCGAAGGAATGTAATTGACCAATCAACAGATTACGTACAATGTAATTACTTCTCTGAGTATTTCCCAGAATATCTCCCAAAGACACGCCCATGCACGCACACACACACACACACACACACACACAACTCTGATTCTGACATGCATTTCCAGCACAGTGCATATACAGTACAAGGAGCAGCCGAGGACATGCACGACACATGTGTATATGGTTTGTGTGTGCGTGTTTTTACCTTGTAACCAGCTGTGTGAGGGTGAAACGGTGCAGAGCTGCTGTTTACAGTTTCTATACTCTGACAGAGCAAAGTCCATATAGGTCTCTCTCCTCCACAACACTGTCTCATACCACGGGGCAGCTGCATTAAATCTGCATAAATCAATATGTTTTACATGAACTTCGTGGAAAAATACAAAACTGCATGAGAAAATAACATCCTGTCTAAGAATACAGATCAATATTTACTATAAAATCACAGAAATATACATGTTTAAGTTGGACTTTATAAGACAAAAGCTACAGAACAGTGTCCTTGCTCCTTTTCTTTTTAAATATATAATATTGTTTCTTATTCTTGACATCTGTCTTCATTAAATATCTATTGTGTGTGGGTTTTTTTTTTTTTTTGTTATTGTTTTTTTTAATACCGCGTATTGCAGCCAAAGAAAATTTCCCTGCATTGTCGGGTCGGCAACAAAAGGTCCCAACTCCACTCCTTATGAATTATGCAGCCACAGAGATGCATCAGACACAGGATGCATCAGTACGTGACACATGCCAAGAATTTCGCGCAGCGTCTCAGGAGGCCTCTGGTTTGAAACCGTGCATCCATTGAACAGTGGGTAATAAATACTCAGTGAAAACATAAAAGCTACATCTGTTTTTATCTGCAATTTGGGAATGATGTATTACTGGCATGATGTGTTTATATGTTCTTTGCCTTTATCGTGATGGGAACAGGAAGAGACAAGGACAGGACAGGACAGGAGAGGCCTACTTGTTGTATTAGAGCCACCAGGTTCTGTATTTTAAAGGGATAGTTCAACATTTTGGCAACGCTACGGAGACTCATGGGATTTCTTTGTTTTTTGCCTCATTAAACTCTTAAAATACACAATCCAACAACTCCACAACGCTCTGGTGAACAAGTTGTGACCTGCACATTCACCACGCTATGAGATAATAACAAAGAGTTGTTAGACTGGTTGCCGAAAAACTGCACTTGACAGGAACATGCATCAGCGGTTTTGCATGAATTTCCCTCTAAAACAACTCTGTCTGATAACGTGCAGGTCACAACTTGTTTACCAGAGCGTTGTGGAGTTGTTGGATTGTGTTTGATGAGGGAAACCAAGAAATCACATGAGCCTCCGTAGCGTAGCTCTGAGCAGCTCACGGCTCTGCTCCGCCGTTCTCAAAATAGCTTATGTTGTGGAAATTTCCTTTAACTTGTGAGAGAGAAAATCATAAGTCCAGCAAAGAAGGGTTTCACTTCAAGTATTTTATTTGATCTTGCGAGAGGTGGACTGTCATACACACAAGAGTCTGTACGAGAGTGCACACTGTGATTTGGTTACATCAGGTTACATACAGTAGGCACAAGAGCGAGAAGGAGCCACGTGCTCCTCCTTGGAGGCGGCATCTGTCCAATTGCATTATTGCATTCTTGCAGAATAAGTTTGCATAGTACTGCACTTTGCACTTAGCGCTTTTTACATATCTTTGGGTTATTATAAAATCTCACTTATACGTAAAAGCAGGAAGTTTGTGGTTGTCTGTAACCAAGGGTTCGTTGTGGATTTTTCACACCTTGGCGAGTTGACATCTCTTTGACATCGCACTGTAGTTTTGGACATGGAGACAACTGCTTGCTTAGGCGTAATCATCACAAAATAACAGGAACCCAGGAAAGTGCAACTTGCAGTTTCTCCAAGGTTCACCTAAGGTTCATGAACATACATCTTCAAAGTTCAATCAAGGGTCATGAACATAGAAATTTCCATTACACTTGCACCAACTATTAAAGGTAACAAACACTGCTACTGTATATGACTATAGGGATTATGGCAATGGGCCAGTTTCCCAAAATGTTGAACTATCCCTTTAAGTATTAATTTCAGTTTTGAGGAGCAGCCACAGTGACTCACTCTTCCTGTGTTGTATATAAATGTTGTTATTATTGCAGCAGGCCGGGCCTCACTGTAACACTTGTTGGAAAGGAACTCCCCTTAATTGTGCAAATTGAACTTAATTACAGTGAACTCTTACTTGGTTTCCCTTTAATAAAGGTGACCGGGTCTTTGCCGCCTCAACCTCACCCCTTCGCTCCCTGACTGTTGTTTTTGCACCATAGTTCAGTTTTATTTTCATAATTTGCAGTTCTGTTTTTTATGGAAACACTTTGTAATTTTATTTTGGAGTGCTTTAGAAATAAAGTTATTATCTTAAATTCTTAATGGTGAAATACTGCAATGCTTTCTCAGTGTAGAAGCATGGAACTGCATAATAATTATTATTATTATCATTATTATAATATCCTATGGTGTTTACATGTCTGTCTTTAGTGTCATTATGGACACACAGTGAAACGTTGTGTTCAAGGCCCCCCACAGCTGACACACAGGTGTGAGACACCCAGACTGAGATAGAGAGACACACACACACAAAGCACGAGGTCGTGTGACACCGTGTGTGTGTGTGTGTGTGTGTTTGTGTGTGTGTGGCTCTCGCTGCAGAAAACACACAGATTACAGTACAACAAAACAACCACAAAGACAAACACGGCGACCACGGAGAGATGTAAACCAACATACAACAACATGAAGACATGAACGAAATAAATACTTAGAAACAACATGACAGCGGTGATGCATGACATGTGACAACGTTGCATCACCCTGGCGTCCCTTTGTGTGTCTTTGTGGTTGTTGTCGTTGGGTTTTTCTTGTGTTGCTTTTTGTGACCGGTATGTTTTCTCTCTGCGGTCACGTCCACATCTGTACCATGTACATCATTTGACATTTTGTGTTTCTGTGTTTTGTTTCCCTCTGTGGTCCTTTTGTGAGTCTTTGTGCTCGTTTCACATCAATTCAGTTCAACAGTGAGAGTCACTTCAAACAGGGGCCTCACTACGGTGGCCCTGAGGGGTCAACACGCTGAAAAGTTAAGAAAAACGCATGCAAAGATATTAAACTTCGAAGTGCATGACTTTTTTGTGTACCTTGAAACACACTCAAATTGATGCAGATCATAACTGGACATGCTGTGAATTTAGAAAACAACTTAATCAAACTCTAAGTGTTTCCAGGGACCAAAAAAAAGAGACGGACCCAGCTAAAGAAGCCAAGCTAACGGTAGCCTACATAGGGCCTAATTGATGTTATAATAAACCAAACAAACTCACTTTATCTTCATATTCCACTAACAAGCAGCTGTCTACATAACATCTTCAACAAAAGCATGCCCCACTCTTTTGTTGTGTTGTCAAAGTGCAGCGTAGGCCTATGTATTGTCAAATTGATGAAGTGGTTCTCGGTGTTCAACCTTCATCTGTATCAGTTTGACAACAAATATCCACTGCAAAAACAGGTTTTTCCTACAACAAAAGAAAAGTGACACACTCTCGTCCAATGCTTCTTGGCTTTAGAGTTTGAGTTTATTATAACTGCAGCGCCACATAGTTAGTAGCCTAGTAGAGTAGATGATTGGTGAATTGTCGATTTTGGGTGAAGCATCCCTTTAAAAGGACCTCAGGATGTTTAGTCTGACTCAAGCGATGACTTCATGGAGAGTTGGAACTTCATCGGTTGCCATTGGGTGGGAATGGGATGTGTGTCTCTGTTAACATGTTTAATCAGCTTTTTTTTTCCAGGTGTGACAACCAGTAGAAATTAAAAATGGGGGGGGTGTGGGGGTTTGTGTGTGTGTGTGTGTGTGTGTGTGTGTGTGTGTTGGGAGGGGGGGGGGGGGGTCAGCCTACGCCACTGCGCTCAAAACTGCCGAGAACACGACGTTAATCTCGGTGTAAACGCCTCGTTAACGGCCATGTCTTATTCATTTCTACACCTTCTCCATCATAATCTTCATCTTCTCCTTCCTTTCTACATCTCCTTCTTCATCTTCTCATCCATTTCTTCTTCTTCATCATTATCTTCTTCTTCTCCTTCTTCTTCTTCATCATCTTCTCCTTATTCATTCCTCCTTCCCATTCCTTTCCTTCTTCTTTACCTTGACAGCAGCAGCGGGGGCTTCTTCTTCTTCTTCTTCTGCCCGCTGCCCTCCTCCTCGCTCGTGAACGCGCCTCGACGACGCTCCGCCGCGTGCACGCGCAGCCCTCCTGTTTGTTTGTGTTGAGAGAATTGGAAATGGCGGAGAGCAGCAGAGACCAACCAGAGCGATAACTTGGGTTTGCAAAACGCGAGTGCGCCGTCATTGAAACACAAAAAACAACCACCCACACAAGTGATTCTCGGAGTTACCTTACGGTTCGCTACTGCCGATGGGATATATATAAGTCGGACACGGCGGAAGAAAGGATTTTTTTTTAGGGGGAGCGAGGTTTGGATTTTTAGCAAGGTGGTTAGCTAGCTAGGCTAAGCTAAGCTAAGCGTGCTAGCTCCCAATAAGTCGTGTGTGTGTGAGTGTGTGTGTGATTTTAACCACGCAGGCTTGTTTGTCAACATAAGCCTGACGTTATAAATCGCCAGCGAGGCCACCAGCTAACGGACAACTTTTTTCTTTTTCCATGGGGTGTTTTTGTAACATGATCGATACAGCTGACCGCAAAATAAATGTAATCAATCCGAAGTAACAGTGGATTAAAAGAAAAAGAGGAAAAAAAGGAAAAAAGTCAGACATCTGACTTATCCTTGTCGCCAGCAAGCAAGCAAGCAGTAAGTTAAGCTGGTTAGCTGCTGCTGGTGGAGGTGGTGGTGGAGGGGGGCTAGCTAACTGGCTTGTTTTTTTATTATTATTTTTTATTATTTTCTATTTTTTCTTCAATCACGGTCTAAACTGCCGTTTGCATGGGGATTAATCATCCAGCAGCGTGACAACTTGCAGCCAAGACCTCGTTGGCAGGATCATTATCAAACAAGTTAAAAGGACAACAAAACAGGTAAGTCACCCAACAGACCACCACCACCACTCCACCTTTTTTCTTTCTCTCTTTTTCTTTCCCTCTCTCCTTCTCTCTCTCTCTCTGTGAATGCATGACAGCATGTCATCCTGACAAACCGTGATTGAACTGTGCCGCTGCAGCGGAGGGAGGATGTGCCGAGGATGGGCCTCCAAACACGCCTGACTCATTGTTGATTTTTCCACATAACGCTACTACAATTCACCCGACACCATCTCCACACACACACAGACACACACACACCACTACCACCTCCCGACTGGGCCCAGAGCTCGTGTGTGTGGGTACATAACATTTAGCTTCCTCCCTTTGCCACCTGCAAAGAGACAGAGAGACATGAGGTTGTTGTTTTCTTATATAAGGTGCAGGCACCGCGATCGGCCTCAAGGTGTCGCTGCGATGCGTGTGAGTCACCTGGCGGCAACTTTTGCGCACGTAAAACGCGTCAACACTGAAAAGACAGCATTGCGTTGCGTTGACAGCATGATGCATGGCATTTTTAACGCCTGTGCACCTGAACGCCTCATGTACCTTGTCGAAAAAGACAGAGAGCTCAATGTTACAGCCAGAGACGATGTTAGCATTAAATTAACGTCTCCTAATCAATGTAATGCCTTGAAATCATCTTAATTGATCAATTTATAGTATTAGTTTATGAAAAGCTTCAATCTTTGTGTGTAAAATTTCATTAAACACAAACTTTTATATTAGTTTTAATCCTTTTCAGTGGCTTCTGGCTCTAAATATTGATCGTAAACGCCTTCAGCCTGGATTGGGGCTCCAGCTAATGGTTGTTTTCTTATGTGGTGTAAACACTCGGATCGGCCTCATTGTGGAGCTGCGATGTTTGATTCACCCGCAACTTGTAAACAGCGAAAAGACAGCGTTTTAACTCCTGCACCTGAACGCCTCACAGCGAGAAGACAAAGTTACAGCCATGAGATGATGTTGGTATTCAATTAATTATCTCCTAATTAATAGAAAGGGCTTAAAATCACCATAATTAATCTAATAGGCTATTTCATTAATTTCCTAAAAAGCTTCAAGCCTTTATGTGTAAAATGTAATAAAACACAAACTTTAATATTAGTTTTAATACTTTTCATGGCTTCTGGCTCCAAATGTTGGTCGTAAACACCTTCAGCTTGGTGACTGAGTGAATGTGTGAATGTGTTAGGGCTGCAACTACTGCTTGTTTTCATCATCAGTGATTCATCTGCAGGTTTTGTTTCCTTCTAATCGAAACAGGAGAAGTCAAAACCACCATCCTTCACAACCTCACAGAGCCCAACGCTGTGACACCTTCAGATTTCTTGTTTTTTGTGTTTTTTTATATTCAGAAATACTTTGTTTACATTGATAAAACACCATAAAGAAAGGATATCATTGACTTGGAGAGGTGAGATCTGAATTTTTCATATTTTAAGAAATGTTTAAAGACAGCTCAAGCTGATATTAAAATCTAACACTCTGATTGCTTTTCACATCCCTCATATCCTCACAGTGCATTTTAAAGACGTGCGCTGAGAGAATGATTTATCCCCATTTTAATTAACATTTCACATATTCTTACACTGAGATTTTCTCCTGCTTGAGAGACAGTGAAACTCAAATCACAGAGGATTTATTGATCTTAATAAAGGGTTTTGGTGGTGCGTTGCGTTGACAATAACTGTGTCATTCAGAATAAGTTGTGTGGTTATTATATTGACATTAATTTGAGGCTGTGAAGGGAAACGGGGCTGTGCATTATTTTTCTATCCTTTAAATGTTAACATGAATAACTGATAAATAAGAATTGGATTTTGACTGTTCAGTTCAGCACATTTCAAGTCTCCTTTAAGTTTGTTTTTCTTTTTTTTCTCCATTGGTCGATGCATGATGCAAGTAAATGCAAAGCAACAGCAACAGGAGTGTGTTTGAACTTCCGTGACGTGAAGAAGTCAAGTATGATTCACTCATAAAGCCACTCTGTGTCTAGTTAGTGAGGGATTACCAGGGGTGAGTCAAAAACAAACCGTTTTCCGTGTAAATCCAAAGACACTTGTTTATTTATGGAGCAACAGAAATGTATTTTTTAACCACATATAAGTACTTTAATTCTTTATGGAATTCAAAAAATTCACCCATCGACTGCTGTGTTTTTGCTTTTTGCTGCCAGTTGATCTGTTTGTGTAGTGTTGTGTGATGTCGTCAGTGAAAGCTAGTAGTAGTAGTAGTAGTAGTAGTAGCTGGGCCTCTCTCAGGCTGAGATGAAGTCCAGATAAGAGCCAGGATATAGAGCTGAGAGTGGGCCTCAGCTATGCGGTTCAAAGTTTGTGCCCCTGCGACGCAGAGGGGAGTACAACCTGAGTGTACACAACAATACAAAAACACCATAATAAGAAACAGAAAGGGGTCGTTGTTGACGTTTTTTTATTGCCTCTCCAGAAAAACAGTAGTTTTCCATAGTACAGCCCGGCTCCAACAACTGTTGGGGAGATTCTAGTGAAAGTAGAAATACACTGTACATCATATCATATACTTATATATATGTGGACTCTTCGGTAACACTTTATAATAAGTACACACTATTAAGCATTAGTTAAGCATTAAATACTGAATTCATCATTTATAACACATGAATACTCATCAGTATGTTGTTTATAAACACAGTTAAAATGTTTTACTCATCGTTGATAAGCACTAACTGTATTTATAGAGTATTTATGATTTATAAATGAATAATTCAGTATTTATTAATGCTTAAGAGTGTGTACTTACTATTATAAAGTGATACCAACCCTTTTATAGTTTATTGCTGCTACATATCTATCTTGCATTTTTCTTTGCCTTCTCTTCTATCTATCTATCTATCTATCTGTCTATCTATCTATCTATCTATCTATCTATCTATCTATCTATCTATCTATCTATCTATCTATCTATCTATCTATCTATCTATCTATCTATCTCATTTTATCTCCTGTTGCAGGCTGTTTTCTCCCTTTCATTATCAGCTCCACACACACTAAGCAAGCCCACCTAAAGATGATGAGACACATTGATGAGGCAAATTGTTGGGAGTGGGATTCCTCCTCCTCCTCTTCTTCTTCCTCTTCCTCCTCCTCCTCCTCCTCCTCCTCCTCCTCCTCCAGCTCAGCTCAGTGTCTCCTCTGTATGGAGAATGAGCAGCCATTTTAGCAGCACTCACTGCTGCTGCTGCAGCCTGCTGCCACTGTCACTGCATTCTTCTGCTGGAGCTCTAGTAGCTTATTCATGCTGTTTGTTTTCACCCTCCCCCTCCCCCCCCTCCCTTCACTCACACTCAAACACCCCCCTCCCTCCTCCTCCTCCTCCTCCCCGTCCTCCTCTGGGACACCTGCAACCAACCTGTGAAAATGTCACTGTGATGCTTTTACTCGGGGTCAGCAGCAGCAGCAGCAGCAGCAGCAGCAGCAGCAGCAGCAGCAGCAGCAGCAGATCCAGAAGCAGTCAGTCTGGTGGCAGCAGCAGTCAGCAACCTTTTATGGCAGCAGGGAGGGAGGATCCTGCTGAACTGGGTCAGTTGTTAACCTTATAGCACTGTCATTTAACTGTGAACATATAGTTTTGATGTAGTCACAGTAACTCTGTGTTGTTTTTTGTTTTTATACAGTTCCAGGCTGTTCTTTTATGTGAAGCACATTGAGTTGCCTTAGTATGAAATGCGCTGTATAAATAAAGATGCCTTGCCTTGCCTTTGATAGCAGCACAAAGAATATTTTAGGGACTGGAGGGAGTTTTGATCTTCCATATTATACAATCAAAGTTTTTAGTAGTGGAGTAGTTTTGCTCGACATTCACATTTTGCAGAGTTAAAACTGATTTCATTTAACTGTGTCTTTAACATTATAGTTTTGATTTAGTTGCAAATCAAAACAAAAAAAACAACAAAAAAAGGTCATAAATCACTCTGTTGTTTTTGTTTTTATACAGTTCCAGGCTGTTCTTTTATGTAAAGCACATTGAGTTGCCTTGGTATGAAATGTGCTGTATAAATAAAGATGCCTTGTCTTTGATAGGAGTCAGGGCTGTGGCTCCTGTCTCCTCTCTGTCTGAATATTTTAGGGACTGAAGGGAGTTTTCTCTCTCAGTCTGTCTGTCTGTCTATTATACAATCAAAGTTTTTAGTAGTGGACGGTCTGTCAGCTTTTTCTGCACTTAACATGTAAAAAAAAAATGTTGTTGTTGAATATGTTTTGTTAATTTGAGAATAATTTATTGAATTTATTAGGCAGCACTTTACAACAGTTTTTCATATTTTGTATAATGGTTTAAAACTAAGTTTATATTTAAGTTTAATAAGTTTATAAGTTTATTTTATCACATTATAACATTAGTACATTTTAAAACATGTACATTTGAGAAAAAACCTTGCAAAATCATGTTCTTAAACGAAAAAAAAGAGTCAAAAATCGTACCAAACAATGGTATCGTTACACCCCTAATCACAATACTCACATGGTTAAAACCACCATCACGTCGTGTTGATGATCTCGTGCCGTGGAGCCTGTGGTGACTCAGTGTTGATGTTGTGTTATCTCAAGAGAAAAACCTGAATCGGTGTCTCAGCTTCAGCATCTTGCACTGTAGTTTATTCCTCTTTCTAATATCTTCTTCCTACTTCTCTCTCTCAGCCTCTTCAGATGCTTCGTGATTCATTCTGGCAGCTGCTCGATGCCTCTGCCTTGTTTTATTTATTTATTTATCTTTTATTTATTTTACTGTGTCGTCCCTGTAGAGATTTGTTTGTCCTGTTGTTCAGCACGAAGCCAAATTCAAGCTGCTGACGTCTTTTCTCTCTCTCGCTCTGTCTCTTCTCCTTTTTCTTTTTTCTTTTTTTAATTTTTAAATTAAGATCAGTGTCAACACTGGGATGCAGCATGTCAGCTCCACCACTTTGGTTGTGGTTGTGGCTGAGACACTGAAAGACTGTATATGTGTGTGTGTGTGCGCTGTCTGTGGATCAGAAGATCAAACTTTTTCAACCACTTAATTTACATGAGAACAGCCCTTTAATTCTTCAGCCATAATTTAAACCCCTCTTGTGTTAATGGCTGCTTCAGCCCAGCGAGGGCAGGGAAAAGAGGGGATGATTTATGATAATAACAATGATTTATACTGATAAAAAAATGTGTCTGTGCAGTTATTTTTTGTAAGGACAAGGACAATAAAATAAAAACCCGGCGCGGCAGACTCGAGTGCCTTGAATTCACTAATTAGCTGCAGGGAGGTCAGGCAGCGACTCACTCAACTCACTGACATCCCCCATGAGTTTCCTTCAGTCAGAGCTAAAATATCTTTATTACTGTTTGGATGAAGGCCATAAATTTTAACTCGTATATTCACATTGCCCAGACGATGCATCCCAGTGACTCTTGTTAGACCCTTAGCTTCGTTATAAGCCTCGCAGATATGACGTAAAGAGGCGAAGGGGAGGTAGGCGGTGCTTCATTAAATGCACCAATCAGAGAGTTTTAGTATCAGCGGAGCTCCGACCTGACGCCGGCCAATCACAGAAGAGAAATGAGCATCACAGGTTGTAATTTTTTAAACAGAAACAAAGTCGTGTGGCGTTTGTTTATGTTTGCAGTGGGGTGGTGGTGTTGTTTTTCCTGGTTTCTGCCACTAGGGGGCGCCAAAAAAATCAACACATAGTGGCTTTAAATATCAAAATTGAGTCTTTTGTGAGCGAATTTTATTGATCCAAGCCAATATAATGGAAAATTGAAATTTATTTTCAATAGAATAACATGTACATTAGAGGTGGGAATCACCAGAGCCCTCGTTGTGTAATATTATTAAGATACTTAAAATCATCGTACGATATTATTACTATTTTAAACATTTTGTGATATTCTGAATATTGCAATAATATATTAATATTGTGATAATGCAATTTCTCACCTTTTGCAATTTTTGGGAAAACAGACTACTGTAAAATCTACTTAGTATTCTAGCACCAGTACGATATTGGGCACATAAACACATTTGATATGCATCCATTTCATGTGTTTCCTGTGTCACCATAGCTCTCTCTCCAAATTAAATCAAACATTTATTTACATTTCTTACTTCACTCATGAGCCAACACACACAGGGATATAAATACCATAATAATGTATGTTGCTGTTAAAAGCCCAAACCAATGAATCTCTCTAATCATCAACCTTCATCTTGTGGTTTCTTTCTACATCAAGTGAAATTATCTCAGTGGTTTTCCTTTATGTGAGGTGTGATGTCTACATTTTTTTTAATGGTTTAGTTTTTAGCACACATTGTGAAAGTCTTGGTTTATGTTTTTTCTTTTTTCTTTTAAATCGCAGATAGACAGACGGTTTCTTTTCACATCATCTTTGGTATTATGCAATGGGACGTGCAGGAGCTCTCGTTTCTGCACAGCTGAAACAGATTGGCTCTCGGTGTTGTGTAGCCTGTGTGCCACTGGCTGCTGTGTGTGTGTATACTGTGGTTTGTCCCTCAACTCTGGTGCTCTGACTCAGTGCAAAACACGCACACACACACACTCACACACATAGATGCATGTGTACTGTCTTCTTCAGCTGCTGTGAGCGAGCAGAATGCGGGGAAGAAGAGAAGAGAAGAGCGGCGCTGCTTCGACTCCTCGCTGCCTTCCTGCTGTCAGAGCGATGGCCTACATTCTCGCCTGGAAAAAAAAAAAAAAAAAATAGGGGGCTTGTGCAGCAGACTGTGTGAATTTGTGAGGGTTGTTGAGGAGGAAATGGAGGGAAGGAGAAAAGGTAAAGGGGCGAAGAATGAGAGAAACAGAAAAGGCTGCGTGCCGTGCAGGGAGAAAGTGAGAAAACAGAGCATGGAGCTGCTGCTGCTGCTGCTGTTGTGTTGTTGTTGTGTTGTTGTTGTGGTGGCTGAGTCCACAGTCAAGCCACCAATGGCCCCTTCTGTTTTCTTCAACAAGGTCAGGCCGCTATAAGAAGAAGAAGACGATGAGGACTCGCACAATAGTTTGCATTCTCCAGCGGCGTTGGAGTTATGTTGACGATTTCAAAAAGAGAAAATGAAAAAATGTGTTTACTGGAATGAAAACTAAACTCCAGGAATAGATAGAGAGATGAAGAGGTGGCGAAAACTTCTTTTCACAGGAACATTATTCTCTGCTGATATGACTCGGTAGGTGTGTGTGTGTCGGTGTGTGTGTGTGTGTGTCTTCCTGTGGCCTGCGGACATTGTCAAGTGATTTTAGAGGAAGTTTACCAGTGGTAACGGCGGGATCTCACCTCGGATGTGAAGTGAAGAGAGCGTGTAATGAAGATACGGAGGTGTAAACACCGTCTTTGTGAAGCGAGGTGTAAAGGTGTGCGCGCGCCTGGTGCGACCGGAGACTTTCCAAAAGTTTTAGCTGCATTTAGCACTCAGAAGTTTTCTTTTTCTTTTTGCATTTTGTAACCTGTCGCCATGTCTACCTTTTGACTTGATGGGTCCTCGTTAAGAAGACAACAGCAGCTCCGACTGCTCCCAAAAGAAGATGATGAAACACCTGCCGCTACTTTTTGACGGGCGACAGTTTGATGACCCTCCTCCCTCTTCCTCCCCCCGTTTTATTAAAACTTTCTCTACTCCATCGGTCATTGCTTGAAAGATTAATTAACTAACCTAAAGTGATTAACTTGGTGTCCTCATGAAGACGTTTTTGAGCAGGAAGTGGATTTCAATCTCAAAAGTATTTTTAAGGCTTACCTGGAAGATGCAGCAAGGACCAATTAATGCAGGATTAGAGCGCAGTCGTACTTCCTCATTCAAGCTTGATACCTTATACATCGGTGATAAGTCTCTGTGTGAATACATTTGAAACAGCACCGCACTGTATCACGAATAATTAATGCATCCCGTTGGAAATTAGCGAGGGCCACGGGCCATTTGGGCCCCAGTTAAGCCAAGAATACCCCCAAAAACAGCTCCAGGGGCCAAAAGTGTTGCCAAGTTTTGGAAACAAAAGATATATTTGTTTAAGTCCTTACAGGTGAAAAGTTTGACTCCAAGTCCTCTCGTGTAACTCTTTGCTGTGACAAACGGCTGAAGGCACCAGTGGAAGTTTGCACTATCGACACGCTCCCATGAGTTGATTGACATAATTAAAACAACTGATTGAATAACTGACTTTTCTGTTTAATAGACGGGGACAACAGCCTGCAGTGGAAGAAATGTTTAAAATCAGTTTAAAACTGCATGAATTATAGAAAGTCTGAATAATATTTAGCAATAAGCCTATGCATATTCTCATTTGTCCAGGTCATAATATTTCAAAGGGACTTTTAAATCGAACGCAACTGGACTTGGTATATATAATATTTAACAACGATAACTTTAAACCAATTATTTATCTAGTGGTTTATACTGAAGAGAGAAGACACTAACTACCATAGTCATTTTTTTTCATGTGCTTTTTTCTCCAAATGTTTGAAAATCCACCCATTTTTTGGACTTAAGGGCCAAAATATTTACTTTATTTCATCCAAGGTGAAAATATTGTGCAGGAGAACAGCAGAGCCAGCCTGGTAGCAGCGACTGCAGCCGCCCAAGTCCAAGGCAGTCAATCAAACGTTGATGTTGCCGCTGGTGGTCAGTCTCTTCCGGCTCATTCCTGGCTCGGGACTGAGAGGTTTCTGACGCAAGGTCACACGAGGAGGAGACTTTAAAACGCCGTCGTCTTCATTAGCAATCATGGGAAACCCTCAGAGCAAAGCCTCCTGATTGGTCACGGTCATACCTGCAGCCAGCATGGTCTACCTGTGGCTGTTGAAGCATTAAAATAAAAAAAGGAAGTGTTTTTTGTTTTGTTTGAAGGTTGATGTAGCACATGAATTTATTGCTACTGCTTGTGTTTCTAGTGCTGGCTGCAGACTGTGACGATTGTATTTGCTGCAGGTGTTTGTTTTTAAACTCTTATTGTGGCTTTTTTTTTGCTCTGGCTTTTGTCAGCGTTTGCACCCATTGACGGTGCCGTAAACACAATGGTCAACACTTGTTTTCCAGGACTTTCCAATTGTCTCCCTGGCCTGGGTTTTCCCAGACACTTGAAAAAAAAAAAGGGAAAAAAAAAGAAAAAAGAAGGATAAGTCATTCCAGCAGGGGAAAAAGAGCTGCAGGAGAATGGGAGTAGTAAACAGTTGTCAGAAGGCATGTGGATGTCGGAAACTAGCATGTGAGGGCTGTTTGAATTTAATGGTTGACCCTTAATAACGTCAGTACGCCGTTAACATGCCGCATACTTGACGTATTGTGCAGCGGCCGCACAAGAAGAGCAGCTTTCCACCAGCAGTTATTGATTTATGGGGTTTTTACTGTGAAGAGGCTGATTGGCATGGTTGACATGATTATCCAATGGACATCATATGACACGGCGTCCGGCTAGAGACAGTTGAGACGCTGTGTGGACGCCGGACACGCTAGTGGCGTTTGTTGGCGTGTCACTCTCCGGCGGGGCGGGGATGGGATGGCGCTGTCACTGAAATACCTCGACATGGATTTCCACTGAACCGGATACAGATGTTCATGGGTCCTCAGATGTTTTTCATGTTCAGTGATTATTCCACATATTTATGTTCTTCATAGAACGGTGATAAATTCAGCCTCATTGATCATCATCAATTATTGATTGTTTATGACAAAAAACTTGCAAATATTGTCGCATTCTTTGTATCTTCAGCTGCATAACTTAATATTAAAAGACCTATTTGTAAGTTTTGCTATTGCCTCATGTTGGTTGTTCACTCTTAAAGGGATAGTTCAACATTTTTGGCAAATTGGCCCATTGCCATAATCTCTATACTAGTCTTGGCAGAAGGTTCGTTACCTTTAATTGTTGTTGCAAGATATTTTTAGAACGGCAATAAATAACTCATGTCTCATAACATTGCGTTATTATCTCATAGCGTGGTGAATATGCAGGTCACAACTTGTCCACCAGAGCGTTTTGGAGTTGTTGGATTGTGTATTTGATGAGTTTGATGATGGAAACCAAGAAATCCTATGAGGCTCCGTTTTCCATTCCATTGTTTTCCAAAGTAGGCGAGCCCGTTTTGTAGCCGTAGCCCCAGCAAACAAGCTTGGTGGTGAGCGTAGACCAACAGACCAACACACCAGTTTATGAAATTGCAATTATGAATTTAAAGTAATTGATACGTAAAGCTAGGCTCTAATATTTAATGCATCCCATATATGGAACAGTCTTGAGAATTAATCATTAAATATGAACAAATGCCTTGATTTCTGGTACTGTAGGCTTGTTCACTTGTTGCTTAGTGTAATTGTTGGATGGTGTTGTGTATTTGTTTGGTATCGTTGCCTTTGCAAAAAGACACTGGAAGAGGAAATAGGTGAATTACAGATCTGCCAGTTGTAGATAGCCTATACCTTTTCAGTTGAATTTACAACAGATGTTTCATTATGTTGCTTTGTACCGTTTCTGTGTGTTGACTGATCGAAATAAATAACTCAATGACATGATGAGTGATGTTTTCACTGCAGGTGATTAACAGATAAGCATGGCCAATTTGATTTTAGTATGAATTTTATAGTTGAAATCATCCTCATCGTCCTTCCTTGGTGTCCTCTGCTTTGAAAACCACTGATCAGCTCTGTATCGAACCTCACTCCTTTACTCACTTACCAACAACACTGACTTCCTTAGCATGCTAACCAGCTAGCCTCGGGCTGTCTTGTCATTTTCCCACAGCCTAGACTCGCCGTCGCCTCCAAATATGGCCTGAAGCGGATCTATTACACCCTTGTTTTGTAGACGCAACAATTACCAAACATCTGAGCATCAAGCAACAGGAGATACATTACAAAATAACACCTTTAAGTGCCGATAATCACACGTTATTATGACACCACTCAATTTCAAAATAATCTCAGATCATTGAAAGATCAAAGATCAGTCGAGTTAAACGGGTTTTCCGTCGCCTCGTCACATCCTCACCCTCCTATATGCCGGTTAACTATTTAAAAGAGGCGAAGCATCCCACGCAGTTAGTACACACAGAGTATACATTACATCCTCTTAAGTACACAATAGCTCTCTAGTTATTAGCTCCATGTTTGTTGTACTTGTAGTTCCTTAAAGTTGTTTGTTTTAGTGCTCCGAGTCGTTAAACTAATGTGTCTCATCTTCCCCCTCATAATAGAAACAGAAGCGTCCGTCCAGCTTCTCTTACTTCCCCCTCCTCCGTCCCTTCTCCCCTTTGCTTTTTCCCTCCCGTATGCATGTATGTGTATATGTGTGTGTACATTGCACGACCAATTCAGCTGAAATGCAGGTCATCGAGGTGTGGTCTCGGTGTCGGGCCTCGGCCTGCCAGTTCCACAACTGTTGGGGCCGCCGCGCTTTTACGTACGTACATAAATATGTGTAAAAGGGAAGAACAGGTTTGTCGACAGTGTGGGTGACGACAGCAGCAGCAGCTCCAGCAGCAGCTCCAGCAGCAGCAGCAGCAGCTCCAGCTCCAGCAGCAGCAGCAGCAGCAGCTCCAGCAGCAGCAGCAGCAGCAGCTCCAGCAGCAGCAGCAGCAGCAGCAGCTCCAGCAGCAGCAGCAGCTCCAGCTCCAGCAGCAGCAGCAGCAGCAGCAGCAGCAGCAGCAGCAGCAGCAGCAGCAGCAGCTCCAGCTCCAGCAGCAGCTCCAGCAGCAGCAGCAGCAGCAGCAGCAGCTCCAGCTCCAGCAGCAGCAGCAGCAGCAGCAGCAGCAGCAGCAGCAGCAGCAGCAGCAGCAGCAGCAGCAGCAGCTCCAGCAGCAGCTCCAGCAGCAGCAGCAGCTCCAGCAGCAGCAGCAGCAGCAGCTCCAGCAGCAGCAGCAGCTCCAGCAGCAGCTCCAGCGGCAGCTCCAGCAGCAGCAGCAGCTCCAGCAGCAGCAGCAGCAGCAGCTCCAGCAGCAGCAGCAGCAGCAGCAGCAGCTCCAGCAGCAGCAGCAGCAGCTCCAGCAGCAGCAGCAGCAGCTCCAGCAGCAGCAGCAGCAGCAGCTCCAGCAGCAGCAGCAGCAGCAGCTCCAGCAGCAGCAGCAGCTCCAGCAGCAGCTCCAGCAGCAGCTCCAGCAGCAGCAGCAGCAGCAGCAGCAGCAGCTCCAGCAGCAGCAGCAGCAGCAGCAGCAGCTCCAGCAGCAGCAGCAGCAGCAGCAGCTCCAGCAGCAGCAGCAGCAGCTCCAGCAGCAGCAGCAGCTCCAGCAGCAGCAGCAGCAGCTCCAGCAGCAGCAGCAGCAGCAGCAGCTCCAGCAGCAGCAGCAGCAGCTCCAGCAGCAGCAGCAGCTCCAGCAGCAGCAGCAGCTCCAGCAGCAGCAGCAGCAGCAGCTCCAGCAGCAGCAGCAGCTCCAGCAGCAGCTCCAGCAGCAGCTCTAGCAGCAGCAGCAGCTCCAGCAGCAGCAGCAGCAGCAGCAGCAGCAGCAGCAGCAGCAGCAGCAGCAGCTCTAGCAGCAGCAGCAGCAGCAGCTCCAGCAGCAGCAGCAGCAGCAGCAGCGACTGGCATCACTTCACCGGCGGCGTGTGTGTGTGTGTGTGTGCATGCATGAGAAAGCGCGTTTACCGTGTGTGAAATCAGGTTAAGGACAGATACCGATAGAGTGTTTACTGTAAACCTCCAGTTTACAGGCAGCAGGCGGTGAGTAATTTCTGTTTCCCTTCTGGCGCTGCTCTGACCAAATTGTGACCTTGATTTCTTTTCTTTTCTAAAGGTCTTAAAGATGCACAGCCTGCATTTCAGCTCCTCTGCTGTTGTGTGTGTGTGTGTTATTTTTTTATAGCGTGTGCGGCGAGTATCTACAAATGTGTGACAGTGGTGGAGCAGAGTTGCAGCGTCAGATTTTGCACGTGTCTGTTCTTGTTGTCAGTCGAGCCATTTGAACATCTGGAATCAGGACAAAGAGGATGTCTCACTTTGTTTGTTTGTGTTTGCGTGTTAATTTATCGGAAGCAAATAAGCGTTACAGTCATTTACAAACCAGCAGCGACTGAGGAAGTATCTGTCAGGTGTTCACTTCCACATCAGACGACGGCTCTGTGTGTGTGTGTAGGTTGACACCACCACCACCAGCAGCATCTATATCAATATAGTTTGATGTGATGTTGTGTTATGTAACACGTTTCCTCTGTAGAGCCGTGCAGCGTTGGCATCTCCCCTCTCTCTGTCTCCCACTCAACCCACCACTCGCTCCGTCTCTGAGCAGAAAAAACCCCCCCTCGCTCATCATGAGTTCTCCCTCGCAGCAGCGTGAAGCGAGACTCAGGCAGCGCCGGTCCACGCTCGCTGTCGAAGGAAACTGACAAGTAAAGGTGCAGTTTGTTGGAAATAGTTCAGATTTAAAGAGATGAAACTGGAAATCTTGTAATTTTCCTGTATTTTCTTTGTAGTTGTTGTTGAAAACCAACTGAAGGAGCATCTTCATGGTGGCCAAACTGTATTTAACCTTCCTGTTGTTGTTCTGGCTCAAATCGACCCAATCTGTTGCTTCCCTCCATCCGTCCTTCTTTCCACAAACCTTTTTTCTTTCCTTCCTTCCTTCCCTTCGTCCTTACTTCTTCTTCCTTTCTCTTTTGATCCAATTGACCAGATCTGTTCCCTTGCTCCATCTTTATTTCCTTCCTTTCTCCTTTCCTTCTTTCCCTTCTTCCTTCCTTCAACGGGTCTGTTCCTTCCCTCCATTTTTCTTTCCTTCCCTTTTTCCTTCCTTCTTTCCACAATCCTTTTTCCCTTCCTTCCTTCCTTCCTTTTTGACCCAATCTATCCCCTCCCTCCTTCTATCTTTCCTTCCTTTTTCCCTTCCTTCTTTCCTCCCATCTTTCCCTTTGTCCTTTCTTCCTTCCTTCCTTCCCTCCCTTTGTCCTTCCTTCCTTGACCCAGGAGGACGACAGGAGGGTTAATATAAGTTGAATTGAAACGATATGTTTCCTCACTTACATAAGTTGTAGTTGGTGATATTTCTCACATGTGGCTTTGATTTTAATCACTTTTTGTAGTAAACACTCGGCTGTGCAACCAAGACTTATTATTAATGTGCTGGTTGTTTTCTCTGTGGATTGTTTGTACATAAAATGCCAAACTGTGGGATGCTCACAACTTCAGCAGCTCTACTCAGTCAAGTTTTACTCGGCTTCACCAGGAAAAGTGAAAAGTGTGGATGTCTTTGTGTGTTTAGTTAGTTAGTTAGTTACCTTTATTTAAACTCGTTTGTGCACTGAGGCAAGCCTCATTTGCAGTGCAGACGAGAATTACAAAGAATTACAAGCACAACAAAGAAAGATATATACAATAAATACAGTAGTAAAGGATAGAACAGAAGACATCAGGGGAAACAATTACAAACGGGGGACAGGGAGTTATCAATAAGTGATTTGAAATGATTGCATGGGATAAGTGAGTTTAACTTAAGAGTTATTGATTCCCTTTGTTTTGAGCTGTTACCACCTAATATGCTCTGTAAAGGAACCACCTTCTATGCACTTGGTAATTATTGACCTGTTGAGCTGTAATCAGGCAGCTGGACTGAGTGTTGTCGCATTCACAAGATTTCACAGCTGCACAGTTTGTCGAGTTACGTGCAACCGATTTGCAAAGACAATTGGCTCAAACACCTTTTACACCTTTTAGACCGTTTCTAGAAAACACGGTAGCATATGCTCAGTTAAATGAAGAATAACCTCCATTTTCTTTGTCTTATTACAGTAAATTGAATATTTTTATTATGATGGACTTTTTTTTTCTGGTGTTTTATGGACCAAATGATTAATTGAGAAAATGATTCCAGCACTTAATAAAGCAGTTATGAACTGTTTAGCTGCAGCCGTGATTGGATAGTGTAAACTGTGACTAAGTGTTGGGAACCTTTGTGAAGAAAATGTGCTCATCCGAATAATTTGATCCTAAAGACTGTGACCAAAATCTAAAGACTCCCACTGTGAGTGTGGTATTTTATTTCAGTTGATCTGCTCTGGTTTTTCAATTTCATTTTTATTGTTTTTTATCAATGATGGTAGGCTCATTAATTCATCACAAAGTGAATCCTCCAGCGACTGGGATTAAAGTGTAGAAGTCTTAGCAAGGTGACGATCGGCAGATATTAAGTTCGAGAGTGAAAGATTTCAAGCTTTTTGTGTCGTCATTATAAATCATAATAAGTTGTAAAAAGGAGAATTCACAAAGCTCAGAAATAAGGATGTTATAGTTCTAATTTTAAAGGGATAGTTCAACATTTTGGCAAATTGGCCCTTTGCCATAATCCCTATCGTTTTAAGAGTAGATTCGTTACCTTTAATTTTCGGTGCAAGCTATTTTTTGAACGGCGGAGCAGAGCCGCGAGCTGCTCAGAGCTACACTACGGAGGCTAATGGGATTTCTTGGTTTCCCTCATCAAACTCAGGTTGTTTTAGAGGTAAATTCATGCAAAACTGCTTATCTCATAGTTTTTCATCAACAGGTAAAACAACTCTTGTCTGGTAACAACTTGTTATTATCCACGTGGTGAAGAGGTCACAACTTGTCCATGAGAGTGTTGTTGGATTGTGTATTTGATGAGTTTGATGAGGGAAACCAAGAAATCCCATCAGTCTCTGTAGCGTAGCTCTGAGCAGCTCACAGCTCTGCTCTGCCATTCTAAAAATAGCTTGCACCGACAATTAAAGGTAACAAACTTATGACTTTACTAACAAAATTATGGCAATGGGACAATTTGCAAAAATGGTGAACTATCCCTTTAAGGTTTTGGACTTCCTTAATTGATCTTCTTGCCAAGACCCTGTGCTCGTGTGAGCCAGCCGACCTCCTCCACATCTGCACCGTCTGTCACATAGACCTTGTCCTTGTCTTGCACTTTTGATAGATGAGGCAGAAAGACCGTCGCGCCGCCGATCCAAAACAAAGTCTGTTGGCCGGACCGGCGAGACGGGAAAACCTGCTGAAGGACGGATGGAGCGGATGTCTAGAGAAAGCATGAATCCTAAGAGCGGGTGAAAAGTAAAATAAAAGTCAGCAGCAGAGCGGTGGAAGATGAAGTGGAGGTGGATTGAAGGCTGCACGCTCTCACTTTTCCCAACATCTGGAGCTGGAGAGCGTCTCATTAAAAATGCCTGATAATTTGTGAAGGGATGACTGGGCTGATGTTGTCACTCTGGCATTTGGTAACACTTCAGCATCGCACGCCACCGCCGCCGCCACCAAGTACCTGCAGAGTGTTTCTAAAAGATTCATCTGCTATTTTTAATTTAGCGCAGTAAGTAACTAGTAGACGCAGAGCGAGGCGAGGCCAAGGGGCAGAGAAAGTTTATGTTCAGTGATGCTGCTTAGGTTTTTTTTTTTTTTGCTTCTTCAGCTTCTGCTCCGGTGGAAGATGTTGTCATCGCCATCAACGTTGAATCATGGTTTTATTTATTGGGCCTTTCAATTATGCATGGACGTCCCATCCAAATGCACGCCACATTAGCACTGGTGATGCCCCACACCCCTTAAATCCAGTGTCCTGAGGGCAAACAGGAATATAGACAAGAAATCCTTTTATACAAGCACTTAGCAGCATAAATAAAGTTAAACTAAAGTGAACTTCTTGTAACCGATGCAGATAAGATTTTTTAAAATAGTTTTTACACCCACCTAAGGTTAAGAAGGGCAAAGATGTAGTGAGTAAAGATGGATTTAACATTATAGCTCTGCCTCTGACTTAACAAAATAATATAACTGGCATCAATACAAACAAACAACAAAAGTTATGACTCTTAAAAAATCAACATTTATTGTTGTTTTAAGGTTGGGTCTGGAGTTTTGTGCCTAAAAATAAACATTAGACTTTTACAAATGAAATCCGTCTGAATCATCACCTATGGGCTTCTAGTCCTGTGTGGTGGGGGCTCTGTCTGCAACCCCCCTTCCCCCTGCCTGTATTTTGGTCTTTTGCTTTGTTTTGTTCAGGTTTTGTTACGCACGGGGACGCTTCTGGGTGGAGCTAGAGAGTCGCAAATGAGCAGAGACACCTATGGTGAGAGAGTCTGTGTTATCGCTCCAGCCAATGACAGAGCTCAGGTGAAGCTGCAGCAGGAGGCTCAGGCCTGTTAGCTGTGCTAGCTGTCTGATGCTACTGAGTCTCTATCTCTCTCAGCAGCAGCAGTCAGGACAACAAAGAACAATAAATACAGTCTGAGTCAACAGTCAACCTATACCGATACTGGTATCAAGTATTAGGACCATATTAGTGAGCTAGCGCGATGCTAACGTCGGCTAGCGCGATGCTAACGTCGGCTAGCGCTCGCGGTTAGCATCCGCGGCTAACACCCGCTAGTTCACCACAATACAACGGCATAACAACATACACGGAGGCTCCCGGTGTTGGAGAAAGGTCGGCTTATCGGCCCGCGGCTCCAGCTCTTCTTTCAGACTGTAAATCCTTTCCTTTATGGTCATGACAACTGTTGCTGTCAGAAGCAGGAGGCTACACAGCTTAGCCTGAGGGGAGGGGCTGAGTTTCACTGTTTTGTTTACAAACTGATAGGGACAAAACTCCAGACCCTACCTTTAAATCAACATATGGGGCAAATGGACTGATTGTAATTGGCAAAAAAATGGTCTTAGTCATTTTTTATAATAATAAATATCAGTACTAGTGATGTCACGATTATACATTGTCAGATAAATAATCACGATACTGATTGTCACAGTTATTATGGGTTAATTAATGTCACAAATCAAATACAGTCAATGAAATGTATGAAATATACAGGTCATAAATGGACCAGTATCTGTGCATTTACCTTTATTTTGGTGCACATTTACCAATATGGCTCCAACATCATCTTTTTTTTGGAAAGTAACAGTATTTAGGACTCCTTATGATTAATTAATTAATTAATTGTGGCGTTTAATACCCATCCCTAATCGGTTCTGATGATCCCTACTGATCACACCAGAAGCAAACACTGTGCAGTAAAACAAACAAATGAGAAACAGATACTACAATAGAAAACAAACACGGAGCGACTCCCATGTGGAACCGGTGCAGCCTCCACTCATCTCCACCTACGCACCCTCAGCGCCTCACCTGCAAACAAAAGCTGTAATATATATAAATATTCAATAAGGAATCTCATGTTTCCTTCATAATTTCATGACCAGAAGCAACGACAAACACAGAGGGAGCAGATCTGGAGGAATATGTTATAATGTGTTGTGTTTTGGGAAGCCGGCAACAAACCGTGCTCCATAAAGAGGAAATATCTCAGGAAACTGATTCCTGAACGTCCTTGTTTTGTTTTGTTTTTATTTTTTCCCCTCACGTAGAGTAAATAATGATGCAGCAGTGATCTTTAATGTGCACACGCTCTGCCTCACCGCTGGGGAAAACACACACACATCCACTGTTTTATACCAACACTGGTGACTGAGCGGTTTGCTGCACGCTGCACGCTGCACGATGCTGCACGCTGCTGCACGCTGCTGCACGGGGTCAGCTGTGTGTCAGCGGAACAGATGGAGGCGGATGGAGAAGCACTGTGCACCAGAACCAGAACCAGGACCAGGACTAGGACCAGAACCAGGAGACATAGACCCAAATAGACATTTACAGCCATAATACGACCTCAGACTCTTCCAAACATGAACTTGATGACATGATGATGATTTGTGAGGAGTCCCAGCGGGAGCTGTGTCTTTTTTTTTTTTTTTAAGTTTTCAATTTCAGCTTTTTATACAGGAAGCAGGAAGCTATAAAATAATATTCTGGTACTTGGCCACTCTCAGTGTTATTTTCCTGCTGGTGAAGTAGGTCAGTTGTGGTTAAATGTCATGACATAACACTTGGTCCTTGTTTGTTTTTGTTGGGGGGTTTATTTATTTCTGTATTTGGCACCTTGCTCGGTCACATGACCAGAGGGCGGACGCACCTGACACAGGCTGCGGGTCGTTCATCATGTATTTAATGGTTATGGTTTCCTATTTTCTTTATTTTCAACATTAGTGAGTTGACCGAAAGCGAATGAGCAGCTGTTTTTGTTAATGACTCATTTTAGTGTCATTTTAAATGACCTTTTAAAGGTGTTTTTATTGATTTTTAATAAACAGTTGCTCATTTAAAACAAGCAATATGAATTTATCATCTGTATCATATTCTTCAAATGGACAGTTTATAGTAGGGCAGAATGGAAAGGGGAAAAAAAATGTTACTGTTGTTATTTTGATCATGAAATAAGTCACAATATTAGATGAAGTGGTCAAAATGCATTAAAAAATTTAAGTTATGATAATCTCATTTTCTATAGGTGTCTTGTATCAAGCAGGTATGTTACTTTATGTCTGTGGAATAGGATTTGTTGACCATATTACAGCAATAATCAGTAGGCAATGTATCAAATCATCATTTGAGTTTCTGCATGATGTGTAAAATATTCACATAGTTAAAACTGAGTAATTAGTTGCACAGAAATGCAACTTGTAGCCCTAAGGTGTAGATGTGTTTGAGCTGTATAAGTCACAACAGAGGAGGCTGCAGTCGTCTTGTTTGTTTTATTTGCTTCAGACTGAAAACGACCGGTCATGTTCTCGGTTAGAGCGGTGTTTAGACTTCGTGTGTGAATACTTCCTGCAGATGCTTCATCGTGTCTGTCATTGTTCAACCATTTTGCACATCAAGTCTTTTCCATCATCTCCTGCTTTTTAACTTTTTTCATATTGAACTTTTGCTGCGTTTCTTTTCATCTCATCCCTGTAAATGAAGTACACTTCACTTTTGGACAACGGTCAATCAATCAGGAGAAAATAATCTGCAGATTCCTCAGTAATGAAAACAGTCATTAGTTGCAGTGCTGCTTTTAATCTTTTTTTTTTTTTTAATCTGGCTGTGTTTTCCAGGGATAAAAATCTCTATTAAAAAAAAAAAAAAGTGATTCCAATCAAGATTTTAAAGTTTGGCTCCAGTCCCCTGTGGTTTTTACTGAGGGTATAAATAAAAAAGACAAATAGAAAAGTGCGACAGATGAGCAGGAAGTCACCGTACAGGTGGAAGGTGATGGATCACAGGCCTTTTTTTCAATATTCTTATTATTCCGCATCTTGTACACACAAAGAATAAAGAACGGCTCTGACAGGAGCTTTGAATATTAAAATCGCAGGAGCTCTTTCTGTCGGGATGTGTGGATTTTAAAGGTGACATATTCTGCCCCTTTTCCACAAATTAAAATAGTTCCCAGGTGTCTTAAAGTCATATCTGTGACAAGCTTTGGTCAAAATAAAAAATTCCCCAAACATCACAGCTCTGTTCATCCTCTCTAAAACAGCCCTGTTCAGAACGGCTGGTTTCAGTGCCTGTCCCTTTAAATGCAAATGAGCCACCGTTAGCTCCGCCCCCTTTCTACTGGTCCCAGGTAGGGGTGGAGTTATGCAAATTCAACAGCTAGTTACATCACTGCACTGCAAAAACTCAAAATCTAGAACGAATATTTGTCTTATTTCTTGTCAAAATGTCTCATTTCTAGTCCAAACTAATCTCATCACCTAAAAATGTACTTGTTTTCAGATAAATTTCACTTGTTTCAAACAAATTTTCACTTGAAATAAGTAGAAAAATCTGCCAATGGAGAAAGTTTTTTGTGCTTGTATTGTAATAAGAAAGAAAAACTTTTTTTTTACTGATTTCAAGTGAAAATTAGTTTGAAACAAGTGAAAATGATCTGAAAACAAGTTAATTTTTAGGTGATGAGATTAGTTTGGACTAGAAATGAGACATTTTGACAAGAAATAAGACAAATATTCGTTCTAGATTTTGAGTTTTTGCAAAAACCATATGGATTTCAACCTATCGAGCCTGAAAATTACTTCTTTTGTTTTGTCATTTCTCGCATTTTTGGGGCCGGAAGGCAAGACAAACACCCAAATATATGTTAAAGCACCTTCAAAAAGTGATATTTCCATAACACGTCCCCTTTAAAGTTGTTGTTGATGACGGTTTTGTTTCTGTACTGACGCTCTCCTCCTCCTCTCTCTTGCAGTCGGAGGCCAACGGGCTCCTCCCTGCACCTGGGATGGTGCCGTGTGACAGAGTGGCCGTGGAGCCGTAACCCCCAACCCCCCCCCCACCCTCCCCACCGCAGCTCCATCACCACCACCCTGACTCTGAAGCTGTTCGGCCACCACTGATCTCGCCTGCCTCACCCTCCCTCCCCCCCCCCCGTCCCTCCCACCTTCCCGCCACCCGACCCTCTTCCTCCTCCCTCTGTTTTTCTGAAGCTTTGCTCTGAGCCCAGGACGAGGCCACCACAGCCACCACATGACTCACCCACTGGAGCCCTAGATCAAGTAAGTACAGTCAAAAGTCAAAAGTGCACGCTGCGGCACGTCTCAGCTTTAAAGGGATAGTTCAACATATCGACACCATAATCCCTGTAGTCGTAGCAGTAGGCTCATTCACCTTTAACTATCGGTGCATGGTGTTTTGAGATCGGCAGGGCAGAGACGTGAGCTGCTCAGTGAACACAATGGAGGTGAAGGGTGCAGGTCCCCTGTCCCTCATCAAACTCATCAAATACACAATCCAACAACTCCGAAACGCTCTGGTGGACAAGTTGTGACCTGCATATTCACCACGCTATGAGATAATCATAGACAGATCAAGACAAATCAACAAAAACTTACATTAAGTCTGCACGATGGGATTGTCATCTACATCAAAGAACGTATGTCAGATACTCCAATATGCCTAGTTGTTTTCTAGGCAAATGCAGCAGGAGCTACAGGCACGGCTGCTGGGCGGAGGGATTTCAAAAGCGCAAGTAGTTCTGAGTATTATACATGATTATCTCGGTGAATGTGCAGGTCACAACTTGCCCACCAGAGCATTGTGGAGTTATTGAATTGTGTATTTGATGAGTTTGATGAGGGACAGGGGACCTGCACCGTTCACCTCCATTGTGTTCACTGAGCAGCTCACGTCTCTGCCCCGCTGATCTCAAAACAACATGCACCGATTATTAAAGGTGATGAACCTACTGCTGGATTATGGTGAGAGGAGAATTTTTGCCAAAATGTTGAACTAGCCCTTTAACCCCACAGGTGAATACAGTGCTGCAGCATTGATTCCCACTGAATACCACCACACATAACACTTCTCCATCTTCATTTATTTACATTATTGACTGGAAAGTGCATGTTTTATTTATGGTTTTAGTGTAAATTGAGCCTCTAACTAAAGCCTGAGGTCGTGTTTGTAGGAGAGAGGTCAGAGGTCAATATTCAATAGTCAGACAAGTAGCAAGGAGCTGGTTAACTGTGTTGGGCTGTTGACTCTGTGTTGTTGTGCACACGTGTGTTTGTGTGGCTGTAACTTTACAGTTGTTTCCGTATTTTACTTGGTCAGTTGTTTTCAATCCGTCATCTAGTCGAGAAACGATGTGGTGCTGGTGAGCGGAGGAGAAGTAAAGTTATTATCAGATCGATCGACTCTGGTTGCTGCTGGTGGATTTACAGGATTGGTTATGGTATGTTTAGCTTGTAACATGCAAAAAATTATCAAAAATAGACTTTTTTGCTTTGCTTGTATTTAAATTGTATTTTACTTTATATTGAGTAATTTTCATGAAAAAATCTTCCCCGTCTCTGTCGATTTCATTTTAAAGAGCCCAGTGAGTTCAGGCTAAAATAATAGTTTAGAGAGAAGGAGCAGAAAGATAATACCTCTCTTTGTCTCTCTCGGGGCCCCTTTTTTTTTTTTTTGCATTAATCTCCTGTGCCGTGCGCTTAGAGAGACTTGTGGGGGCCCCCAGCCCAGAGCCCGGCCGGCTGCACGGCTCTGAACATCCCAGCATGTCTAACCAGGCCTCCCATAGCGCTGCTGCACGAGTTGAAACGAGGACACGACGCACACACCCACCCACACACACACACACAGTCACACTCCAAAATTACACCAGCAGCGCTACACCGAGACCCGCTGAGTTCAACAAACGATGAATATTCACGTGGAAATTATCGGTCGTCTGCCAGGAGAGAAGAAGTGTTGGAGGCTGGGAGGGGATGTAGGTGACGGATACAGTGCTGTTGTATCAGAAGATAACGAAGCAGTTGGAAACATAATGAGTCAGATTTGTGTCCTCCATGTTTTACGGTGCAGTTGTTACATTGAGGTCATGCAGGTTGTGTGGTTCGTCCCTATGCATCCAACACCAGGTCTCAGTTTTCTGCTCCCATTGTCACACGGAGGAGAAACGTGACCAGAGGCGGCCGTCTGCACCGAGGCCAGACGGCGGCTTCACACACACACATATGTACATACAGCTCTGGGAAAAATGAAGAGACCACTCCCAAAATGATCAGTTTCTCTGGTTTAGATTTCAGCCGCAGACTGAAAGGCAGGTTTCTAAAAGACACTATTTATAGGTATGTGTTTAAGTAAAATGAAATTAAGTCATTTTTGTTTTATTCTATCAACTACCGACGACATTTCTCCCAAAATTTAAATAAAAATATTGTCATTTAGAGCTTTTATTGGCTGAAAATGACTAAACTAGTCTAAATAACAAACATATATCAAGTCTTTTCAGACCTTAATAATAAAATAATGCAAAGAAAACATCTTCATATTTATTCCTAAACAACACAGCAAAAATATTTCAACTCGTGAAGAGTTTATAAATCAGTTTTTGTGGGATAATGTCAATGTTTAATCCCAACAGTGGGTTTTATTTATAATCTTCCTATAAAATCAGATGAGGCTCAGGTGATCGATGACCTCATCAGGTGATGACATCATCAGTGTCTCATTAAGTAGAATGAGTTGTGTTTGTGTTGGTGTTTTAAAAAAGAAAAGAAAAGAATGACTGTCGTACATGTAGAGATGCTTTTAAGAAACATTAAAGTGGTCTTTGTTTTTTTCCAGAGCTGTATATGTATATATGTATATATAGTAAATACAGATACATGTATGTATATGTTCTATACAGCGAGTGAGCGAGCGAGGAGTCGGGGTGGGCGAAGCGTCTCCGTGGAATTGTGTGCGTTCCAAGGTTATGTCTCCCTCTTGGTAAACATCCTGGATCTGGGTCCACACAGATGGTGGGGGAACAATAGGCTGGGATTTACCAGTGGGACTCTTAAAGGACCACAGCAGGGTCCGGAGTCGCTGGGACGTCGGAGCGTTTCTCTAAAAATAATAACAACATTAATGCAAAGGGCAGCTCTGACACTTCATTAATGTTCTGTCTTATCGACCTTTGACCCTATCGACCCCTAGTATGAGGAGTACGATGAGGATTTGTTAAAGATTTGGAAAAAAATATCTCTTTAGGTTGATTTTACACAAACAAAATTGATTTGTGATGAATTGTGGTTTAACTATGGACTCTCAGGAGTTAATTATTCAAAATTCAAGACCTTTATTTCGCCATTTTCTGTATCAATAGGAATTATTGTGCAGAGTGCAGAGTTAAAAAGAGTTAAAACATTTAAAAATAATTATTAAACGAGTAAGTCAAGGCAAAAAAATAAAGAAAACATCAACAAATAACATCGATAAATGGCATTGAAGACACAGATAAAGCTGCCAAAAGATATTATTTAAATGTATGTACGGTCCATTAGTCCAAAAGTGATGTCTGTAGTGTAACAATTGTATTGATGACTGAATATTTCAATCAACAGCTAAAATCTGAGCCGATGGTCTTATAACATTTATATCTCTGTGCAGAAAATGCAAACCGAACCTTTAATTCCCGCTGCTGCAGCTTCACGTTAAAAACACGGATCAAGTCGACTTTTATTATGAAACATCAGATCAGTTTTTAAAAACCACAGTGAAGCAGGAAACCAGATCGCTGTTGCTAATCTCTTTATTAAAATGACTTTAGTTTGGTTCTTTCGCCGTCTCCTCCTCCAGCTGCTGCAGCACGTCTTCTCAAATCTTCCAGTTTGCCCCTCATGTTTACATTCCCGCTGGCGTCCCGTGGTGTTTTCACATTTTCCTTGTTACCTACAGTTTGGAAATGATGTTTTTTAGAGACTTCACATTTATCTAGTTTGTGCAAAAAGCTTGATTTGTCTCTTTTTTAAAGCAAAACGACAAAAGACAGTATATTTGCTGTTGTAAAATTCAATATATATAAAAATGTCCTTGATTGTTGTTCAGTGGAAATAATTGACAAGTCAAGATCACACCTTGGAAACAAATTGGATTTTCTAACTTTTCACAATGCATTGTCTCGTTACCATGACAACAGGTCTGCAGGAATTCCATGTGCAGCGAAAGTTGTTGAAAGCACTTTTCACCTTTTTTTAGTCGTAGTGTTGTTGCCTGGTCGTGGCCTGCAGACGGTTTCAGGTCAGTCTGCTCCGACCGGATTCACTCCACGCAACCTCTCTGACTCTGTCTGAGTGCGTCGGGTGCAGAGCAAACACGGAGCCACTGATACCAGGAGATGATGAGCTTTATTATCTAAACTATGAAGGAGATGAATCAGGACAAGGAGGCGACAGTCAACAGAAATTAAGCTCTGTCAAAGAACTTCTTTAGTTATTATGAGACGTAGATTGGTTTTGCAGCAGGTTTCTTCTTTTGTTCTTTACTGATAGATTAGTGCAGCTCAGCAGAGAGAAAGGAGCAGGAGGTCGTATCGATTCAGAGAAATGGCGTCATCATCATCATCAGGCAGAAGAAACTTCTCTTTAATGTGGTTTGTATGTAAAAGAGGGAAAAAAAATTGGACGTTTTAATTTAAAACCGACACTGCAAAGTTGGAAACCCTCTATAGTATCTGTCTGTTGTTGGGATAAATTATACATGCAGACAGAAGTCGTTGTGTTGTTTTTTTTGGGAGGAAAAAGCATCACAAAAGCAGCAAAAAAATGCAAATTGAAAAGTAGCGTTTCTGCTTAAAATGATTCACAAAGTCTCGATTCGATTCGATATTGATTGACTTAGAGATTTTTCAGTTTTGATACTAGTTTACTTGGTTATGAGAGAGATTTTAACAAAACTAATGTTGCAGATTGGACAAAGATGAACCTCTCTAACCTGGTTGATGAAGAAAAATATTCATGTTTACATTAGATGCACATTTATTCAACATCACCCACTCCAGAAGTAAACAGTGCAACAATGCAATGCTGCACATTAAAAGATCCGTCTTTTAAACGGAAGATGCTTTCCTTTTGTTGTGATGACTTGGTTGTTGGGGGTCGGTCGGTGGGTCGTCCTGTTTGACAACAGGCTGCATGTATACGTTCTCTGGTCATGTCCTATATTCACGAGGGTGGGCCTTAGCAACAGTGACTGAGCAGCTTCTCATGGGCCGTACCAAGTCAGCGAGGCAGAGGGGGGTGGCCACGTTTCTGTGTGTGTGTGGTGTGTGTGGTGTGTGCAGGAGCTCATGTAGAGAAATTAGAGTCACTGCATTTTGTTTTTGTTCTTTTGTTCCAATATCAAAGTCTCTTCATCATCATTTAATCAGAGATGAGGAGCAGTGAGCTGTGTCTTCTCTCTAAACTGTGTCTTATTCAATAAACCAGACTTAGACATTTGTAAAAGTGTTGATTAAAGTTATTTAACGAATCCCACATCTGTACATCACCTCTGCAGATGTGAAGCTGCTAAAGTAGATGAACAGTCAAAGGTCAGCAATCCTTATCATTATAGGTTTTGTTTTCAAAAATGGCTGTTACATGGTTTAAAACACACTTTTATTCAGTTTATGACACAAAACCTTCACATGAAGGAATCTGGAACCAGGACACGTCTTATATTTGCTGAACAAATTGAACTTCTAGTGTTATTTGATTCAATTTCCAGTGGACTGACTATTGTTCACCTGTGGATCAGTGTTTATTCCTGTGTGGATTATGCCTAAATAATAATAATAATAATAATACACACTATAATGGAACTGAATAGTCTGATTTATGCTGCTTATTTATGTTGACACCGTGTTATTCATCCATCTCTTTAGTTTATGAAGCTTCTTCTCAGTGTGATGGTCTCCTCCAACAGCCTGGATCTCGTCACCGTGACGCAGTATCAGAGGAGAGAAGCTCATACTGTATATTTATGAGCTCTTCTTTAAATACTACAGTATATGTTTTCTTATCTCCGGTGGATTTGTGGAGTTGATTCTTTAATAAACCAGGATGTGGTGAAAGGTTGTGGACGCGTTAGGAATAATGAATGTGTGTTATTAGTCTTCCTCTCCATCCTTCACTCCCTGCTCTCCACCTGGTGGTCTCTTCCTCCTGCAGGCCATACATCGCTGCCGTTAAGTGTGTGAAGTGATCAGTAGAGCTTGCGAAATGAGAAACCAAAGCAGCAGCACGAGGAGGAGGGGGAGGAGGAGGAGGAGGAGGAGGAGGAGTGGAGGAGCGCTGCTGCTTTGAGAGGAAGAGAGACAATCTGGTGTTTGTAATGGAGAAGCTTTGGACTCTATCTCTCACAGAGGTTTTTCTGCTGCTTCTTCTTCCTCTTTGGCGACTGAAGGCTTGACCCCTCTGTACGTCATAGAGAGGGAGGAGGAGGAGGAGGAGGAAGAGGAGGAGGAGGAGGGTGGAGGGTGGAGGAGGAGGAGGAGGAGGGAGGAGGAGGGTGGGGGTCAGGAGGTGCAGGAGGAGGCCGACCTGGTCTACAGGTGTGGATGGATCAGACTTAGCATTTGTTTTTCTTCCGTGCATTTTTTTACTTGGCACTCCTCCCTTCGTCTTTTTTCTTTTCTGTTTACTGTGAAGCTGGTGTGTGTGTGTGTGTGTGTGTGTGTGTGTGTGTGTGTGTGTGTGTGTGAGTGTGTGTGAAAGTGTGACTGAGGCTCTGTTCCCACCGCAGCTGTGACACTTCTTCTAATTACGCCTGTTTCAGTCACATGTAAAGCAGCTCGGGTGTTAGAGTAAGCTGTCGTCGCCCGTGAAGCGCTGCACAGTTAAAGGGATAGTTCACCCAAAATTCAAATTTCCCTCATGTCGACTATAAGAGCTGGGAGAATCCAGGGCTTCGATACAAGAGGGGACATTACAGACGAGCAGTATGGAGGTATTTTGATGTTTTTTTGGTGTGTCTTTCTGGACGAAGAAAGTTGGTGTCCATTGACAACCATTATATGGACAAATACTGCTGTGCGGAGGAGGAGAGTGAGTAGTTAATGAGTAAAATTTGAATTTTGGGTGAACTATCCCTTTAATGTACACCACTTTTCTTTTGCTTCTACGTTTTGTTTTTGTTTTTTAAGTCATGCCGAAGGATCAGACGAGGACATCGGAGATTGATTAATATTAAGCTTCATGCCTTCACATCACGTCACCACCTGTCTGGATGCTTTACGTGCTCTGCTCTCTGTCTGCGCTGCTGTTTGGTAGAGCTTGTGTTTGAATGAGGATTGAGATCACGCATCCAGGGTTCAGCACTGATTCAGGCTCGATGAGATAAAACTTTATTCACTCCTCAACCAGGAAGTTTTACAAGCGCAGAAGCAGGTGAACGGGTGCAGAACAGGACTTAGAGTTGCAGGAGCTGCAGGATGTTTGATGAAGGTAAATGTGTCACAACAGATAGATACAGACCAATAAATCAGACACAAAGTGAAGATGAAAAGCAAAATTGACTAGTGATGAGAATAACGGTGCTACTTTTTTTAGTAACGAATAATCAAAAACGCTGTTATGACAATAAAATGCACTGTTACTTGACTCAAGAAGTCCCATCAGAAAATAATCCAACGTTAAAGTATATGACGTTATATAGGCATTTTTTTCATGCATGGTTGGAAAATAGAATAGAATAGAATATACTTTATTAAGGTAAAGAATATTATAGCAGAATGATACAATACAACAAATTCAAATGGGAGAAAAAGATAAATTACTAATTAAATATTACAAAAATTACAAACCAGAAGAATAAACCCCCAAATGTGCCCCTCCCCCATCGTACCAATATATACAGAAGAAAATAAAAGACGTTGATCTGGAACTAACCAACGCAACCAACCTCAGGCAGCCTCCGATTGATGATGATGATGATGATGATGATGATGATGATTGAAGAAATTTGTACATGATGAACGCAAAACATAAAAGTGCAACATTATAGTGAAAAGCTCTTGGATTTTGCATATATTGGTGCACAGCAGTAGAAAAGAGGGACCGTGACATAATCAGCTCTTAGAATAAAAAATAACAAAGTGACATTGTTGCTGCCCTTTAGAGGAAGAGCAGTAGTAGTAATAGTAGTAGTAGTAGTAGTAGTAGTAGTAGTAGTAGTGTTTGTTGTTGTTGTTGTTGTTGTTGTTGTTGTTGTAGAAGTGGTTTGGCAGTGAGGATGTGTGGACTGCAGCCCAGCGCTGCACCGACCTGTTTGTGTTTGTGTTGTTTGAGCTGATGAGGTCATTGATCGTTAATGCACACGTGAAAGTTCACACTTCATTGTGTGTGAAAGAGAGAATTATTTACTATTAACAGTAGATTGTACATTTAAAAGCAAAGAAAACTCCTGTTAACAGTCGTAGTGGAGCAGGTGCACCGTGCATGACGATGATGATGATGACGATGATGAATGAACTGCTCAATGTAAACAAAACCAGCTGTTTCTACCAGACGATGGAAGTTTTTCATCACCTCGGTGAAGAACCAAACATCCTTAAAGCTGCTGCTCAGTCTCTGTTTGTCTGTTTGTTTGTTTTCGTCGGTGACGTTTCACACATTACAAGCCTCATTTGCGTCCGTCCTCCTCCTCGGCGTTTATTTCCACCAGAAGTGCGTTTAGGAAGTCTGGTGGTGCTCGTTGTGTTGGTATCAACAGCATCACATCAACATTAACTCACCTCAGCAGATTAATGGAGCAGAACGGAGCAACAACAAGGTCGTCTCCGTCTGACAGCAGCGTTGTTTGATAGTGAAGAGACGGCGCTGGAGGCGTAAATACATGAGGCTATAATATTAATATGACTTGTTTTTTGTTTTTATCTGCTCCTCTGTGTCACACTGAGTAACATTAGCTCGGTCATCTGACATTTCATTCCTCTGAACACATGACGGGTTACAGTGCAGTCATAACGCAAGAGTTGTGTAACTTTTGTACGGTACCTTTAATGTAGTCTCAGCTTTCAGGCAGTAAATCCACGGTCCGGTGTTGGTTATAGAGAGACTGATGGAAGATGAGGAGTGAGACGTGACGCAGCAGCAGAGGTTGAAACAATAAGAACATCTGGATGTCAGAGTCACAGCTGCGTTAATGAAATGGTTTTATTTATTTATACGTTTTATTCTCTGAAATACAATATAGAAGTTAATTTCATAGAAAAACTGCATCACCACAGGTACGACGGATCGATTTTAATCAATATTTTCCATAATAAACAGAGCAGGATTCCCTTTATAATGGTCGAACATTAATCAAATTACATTGATATTAAGTGATTTGTCTTTTTATTGATGAATAATTAAGAAAAACTGTATCTTTTTTTATTGGATTCAATGCTTTTAATCAGTCATATGATGATAACCTGAATATCATCTACTTCAGTATTTATAAGCACAGTTTAAACTGATATTAAGAGTTAGATTTTCTCAATAACTTTCTGTAAACAATAGGCAAGACATTTTTATTTATTCAGTGCATTTCATACCAAGGCAACTCAATGTGCTTTACATAAAGACAAAACATTTAAAAAGAAGAGTGTAAAGCGAACAATTAAACATAAAGCGAGAGCAAAGAAGAAAATAGATGAAGTTTAAAGTTCTTAAAAGGAGAGAATAGATCTGATCATATTTCAGAAAGTTCATGTTTTTGTTGTTCTGTGTGTTGCAGCAGCAGCAGCAGCAGCAGCAGCAGCAGCGGTGTTGGTGTTGGTGGTTGTGTGTTGTTGGTTGTGTGTGTTTGAACGTGACTGATAAGTGGCCTCGTGTTTGGCCGTCGTGGAACCGGCCGACTGTTTACACTGCGACTCTCTGGGTTCAAGTGGCCGTCTCCATCGGTAACAGACATGACCAGCGATGGTTCACCGAGGTCGTCCTCGTCATGTATGTTGTTGTGATGTGTGGAGGCTCAGCTTGGCGTGTCGTAGCTTTAATCATTAACACTTAACCCGCTGGAAAGAGGAGGAGGAGGAGGAGCTGCTGCTGCTGCTGCTGCTGCTCATGAGCCATGCTTACAATGGTATGGAAACAGGAAGGACCAGAAACACGATGACGGCTTGTTGTGTTCAAGTTCATTCAGCAAACGCACCTCTGAGGAAAATCAATTGTTTTCACCATATGTGCACAGATGCATATAGAAAATCCTCTATATCAGTGGTTCTCAACTGGTCAAAAAAGTAAATAATATTTAATGCTCATCTGATGTTGTTTTATTTTGAAAAATAACTTATATTGAAAGGCACACATGCAGTTGTAATGGTCCTCCTCAGTTTGTTATTATTTGCTCTGAATGCAAAAATATCAGTTTCTTGTTAATGTGGCCTGAATGCAGTGAATCTTGTTTTGTTTTGTGGGTCTTTTTTTTGTGCAATTTGATATTTATTCACTTTTGTGAACATGCTCTGAACGCAGAGATGCATTAGAAGTCAAGCGCATTGTTTTGTTGGTCTCCAGTTTGTGCAGTTTGATATTTTTTTTATTCACTTCCGTACATGCAGTCGTCATGGTCCTCCTCAGTTTCATTCATGTGCTCTTAAATGCACTTTGCTCAATAAAGAGCAAAATTCGTTTTTTTAAAGGCTTAAAAAAAAATCTTGGTTTGAATTCTATAAAAGTGGGTCGCGACTTAATGACGATGGGAAAATGTGGGTCCCAGAGTGAGACTAGTTGAGAACCCCTGAGTCACACATTGTCGGTGATGTACAGATGTGAGCAGATGTTATGACAGGAAGCTCGTTGTTGTTTCCAGGTGCTGCTTCTTGTCAGTTTTTGCTGCAAAAATGACAAAAAGATGTAAAGAGTTTGTCAGATGGTGTGTGAGATTTAAAGTCTGGATTAGTTGGACAGCGTGCATGAAAAGAGACACGATGTTGGTGACGGACGATAACGAGCTCTCATCGAATTATTGTGTTTTTGCAGCTCTGATTTAATGAGAATGTTTCTTATTATGATTCAATATCTACACTCAGTCGAAGCTGCGGGTGATTAAAACGTCTCACACACATTGTCGTGCATAATCGTTCTAACTTGTCCGTTTTTAAAAAATGTTTTATATCCCGGAGAATTAATTTATAGGTCAGGTCTCTCAGAAATCAGAATTTCTTCATCATACTTTTCTCCGCTCCCCTCTGTTATTCATATTTATACTGAATTCAGCGGTTCAGAAAACTATGCTAATTTGTATTTTCATTGAGTGCTAATGTGCAGTGGTCTCATTTCTCAGTGTGTCAGATGGAAGTGCTGCGTGTTAGCAACACAACCAGGGCCAAGGAGGACAGGGGTGATGTGGGGTGAAATGTAAACAAGGCCCAGTCAGGAAGGAGCAGCTCCTGCTCCTGCAGCAGCAGCAGCAGCTCCAGCAGCAGCAGCTCCAGCAGCAGCAGCAGCAGCAGCTCCAGCAGCAGCAGCAGCAGCAGCAGCAGCAGCAGCAGAACTGTAACAATGGCGGCTTGTATTTAAAAATGTTTTAGTTTCTGTGGCGACAGCATCACCTTGCGTGCATCTTTACTTCCTCATCAGGCTGTGCACTATGGGATGCCCCCTCACTTAGCTGCCCTGGTGCTTGCACAGAAAATAGAGGTAGATTGATTAACTGTGTTCTGTCATACTTCCAACTTCGATTGCTTAAAGGGATAGTTCAACATTTTGGCAAATTGGCCCATTGCATAACAGTGGGTTTGTTGCCTTTAATTGTCAGTGCAAGCTGTTTTTAGAACGGCGGAGCAGAGCCGTGAGCTGCTCAGAGCTACGCTACGGAGGCTCATGGGATTTCTTGGTTTTCCTCATCAAACTCATCAAATACACAATCCAACAACTCCACAACGCTCTGGTGGACAAGTTGTGACCTGCACATTCACCACGCTATGAGATAATAACACAATGTTACCACACAGAGTTGCTTTAGAGGGAAATACAGAGATTGTTGATGAAAAACTGTCCCTGAAGGCAACGTGCATCAGCAGTTTTGCATGAATTTCCCTCTAGTAAGTTCTGTAGCTGACTGATCCTTCCCGTTGTTTGCTGCTGCTTATCTTATGTTGTGTTAAATGCTCCTTTATTGATATTATAAGGATTTATTGTTACCTAGAGGTGCAAAGGAGTGATAAGAAATGTGATATGCATGAACTATTTGAGTATCATCCTCTCTGATCTCTCTCTCACACTTAAAGCTGGTACGACTCTGACAGGTATTAAAGGTTGTATTAAAAAGCACTTGAGTTTAACCTTTATGAAATATATTCACCGCTTCAGGACAGACATATATTTATGTATTTGTTTTATTCTGCAGTTTGGAGTGTTTATTATTGGCCTTAAATCCATCGTCTCACGCCATTAACAGAGCTTTAACTTCAATATTTGGCTTAATGGATTGTGCAGGTTTAACTCAAACCGTCTTCGAGCGCTCCATCAAATGTTGCGGCGTTTCCTGTTCCCATGGTTACCCCAGCCCCCTGAAGCTGCAGGAGTGTGTGTGTGAGTGAGTGAGTGAATGAGCGAGTGAATGAGAAATGTAGACGGTGTAGAGACTTTGCAGATGAACAACAGGCACGAGTCCATAAAGACAGACGGATGGAAAAAAAAGTCAAGAGACGTACGAGACAAACATGTCGCAGGGAGGATTTTCAACGTGATGCAGCAAATTAAAAACACTGTAATGTCACAGAACTGTGCATCGCTTTTAGCCATGTCCTCGTCCAAATATCACATACATATAAATATATTTAAATACATATTCTATGTAACTAGTGTGACGCCTTCAGGGGATTGAATAGCTTCATATGCATTGGTTGATTTGAAGTCAGTAATTCTATTTATTTATTTATTTATTTCTGCAGCTGCTTGTTTTGCACAACTTTGTAGCTATAAAAAATGTATGAAATATAAGAAAATGCATGCATTGCATATTTTTTAGACATTTTTAATTCTTTGAGCAGCCTTGAATAATTGAATTGAATTATTGGCCTGAAAATTTGAGTTTGATGAAAAATGAAGAAAAGCTGCTTGAAATCGATTCCTAATGATCCACTCATCGTGACATGTTACGTATATTTTGTCGCGTTTTAAACTCATTTCTGTGGATGCTTGTGTCTACAGTGTTGTGGATCATATGGAAGTATTCCTGCATGTTCCACGTCAACAGCATTATCTCTGTTTTCACCCCGCCGGGCTAAAAACATACTGAACTGTGACTGAGGTTCAATGAGCTGTGCATTTATAAAAATGCAAATACGATCAGCGTACGGCGGCGGGAACAGCTGTTACATAAGGGATGATGGTTTCTGCTGTTTTCATCAGATGTCCTCTGGATTTTTCTGACTTGAAATAACCAGAAATGCAGAAGATCTGAGCTCTTAGTATCAACATTGTGGTGATGGCTGCGACACGTCCAGCAACCACAAGTCTGTTTTTGAAAAGAACTAAGAAAACAGCTCGTTCTGGCTCATTTAGAAAAAAGGGGAAAAGTAAAAATAAAGGATCACAATGAGAGGTTGAGCTGTGGCATTTCCAATAATAGTTGCACTTATGTTGTTACTGACCTTTCTCTTTACCTTGTGCTCCTCCTCCTCCTCCTCCTCCGCAGGTCAGTTGAAGCTGAAAATGAGTGCAGTAGGGGAAAGCCCCCTGGACCCTGCCACGCCGGAGTCACGCAAGAGGAAGGGCTCGCCATGCGACACATCGGGGCAAAGGTAAGAGAGCCGGCTGCTGTTTTCTTGTTTGGTCAGTGACACTGAAGATACGGCAGAAATTAAAGTGTTGGTGAAAACACTCTGCAGGCTGAAGGGGTCACGAGGCCCCCGGGTCGCAGCCTCAGTTTGAAGTTAACATTTTCTTGTTGGGAAGTGAAGTGAGACAGAAAAATGACCAAAAAACAGAGAGGAAATTATTAAAAAAGAGCTAGAATTCAGCGAAAGGGGGCTTAAAGTGACAAAAAAGAGAAATGAAAATGCCCAAAAATAGCGAAATGTGACGGAAAATAACCAGTGAGGCAGGAAGTTACCTAAAACAGACTCAAAAGAGACAGGAAATGTCAAAAAAGAGACAGAAAATGGCCTAAAACAAAAGAAATGACTGGAAGGAGACAGAAAAACAACCAGAAAGTGACAGAAACACCAAAAGACACCTGAATCACCCATAAAGAGATAGAAAACAACCTAAAAGACACAGAAAATGGCCTTAAACAGAAAATAAATGACCAGAACAGACAGAAAAACAACCAGAAAGACCAAAAGACACCTGAATTAACCATAAAGAGACAGTAAATGGCCAAAAAGTGGCAGGGAGTGATGCCAAAGAGACAGAAAACAACCTAAAACAGACAGAAAATGGCCTAAAACAGAAAAGAAATGACCAGAAGGAGACAGAAAAATAACCAGAAAGACCAAAAGACACCTGAATTAACCATAAAGAGACAGGAAATGGCCAAAAAGAGACAGAAAAACAACTAGAAAATGACAGAAAGACACCTAAATTACCCATAAAGAGATGAGAAATTACCAAAAAGAGACAGGAAGTGGTGACAAAGAGACAGAAAAACAACTAGAAAGTGACAGAAAGACCTAAATACACCTGAATTACCCATAAAGAGACGAGAAATGACCAAAAGAACCAGAAGGGACAAAAAAAATCAACTTGTGATGAGTAACAGTGGTGAGACGTTAAATCATACATTCTTCTTATTTCATGAAAATGTTGAAAAGTAAATCCACAATGTGTGTTTTAAATGTAAATCTCAGGTGAGTGACACAGGAACAGCCTTTATAAACCTCAGACAACAATAATCCTCATTATGGAGTTGATATTGAAACCTGCTCGGTGGCTTGTGTCTCTTTGTCGTGGACATGTGACTCGTACATGACGGAGCTTCATCAGACGCGTCCTGTCTGTTCTTTACGAAGCAGATAATACGGCGCCGCGGCCTCGGGGGGGACGAGCGCTGACACATTATTGAACGACACGCTGTAATTGAAATCACCTTGACGTCAAACAATGTACAACAATGTGGCGTTTCCGCCCCTCGTCTGACGGCTGTAATATGTACATGTCAGGGGGGAATATAGGGGAATAATGAGGAAATGATTGGTGTGTGTGTACAAATGTGTGATAAACATGCACTTTAGATAAAGATCAATGTCTGAAGCTCTAAGTGGGACGCTCCTGAGGTTTTGTTTTCACGCCTTAAATAATGCAAAACCACCACAAATAGACAGAAAGTGACTAAAAAAAGACAAAATTGACCAAAAAGAGACAAGAAATTACCCAAAATACGCAGGAAATGACCACACAGAGACAGAAAACAACAACAAAACAACAAAAAATAGAAAAATATGCACCTTAAAGAGCCAGAATCAACCAATAAATAGACAAAAATGACTAATTGGAAACAGGAAATTAACCCAAAAAACTGAAAATGACAAAAAAAAGAGACTTAAAATGACAGGGAAAAAAAGCTAAATGTAAATGCGAAAAGGTAATGCGAAACCTTCATTTTGTATCAGGCTGTAAACATGTTTATTTTACAGCTGCAACAATATGCAAAAAGAGACAAGAAATGACTAAAAAATACACAGGGTATGACCACACAGACAGAAAACAACAACAAAACAAAGAATAGAAAGGAAAGTATCCTAAAGAACCAGAATCAATCAATAAATAGACAAAAAAAAGTTTTTGTATCAGATTTTACAGCTGCACAATATGTGAAAAAACATCATATTGTGATTATATCTTGTGTTATATCACACTTAGAATATATACAATTCCTGTTGTGTTGTGTTTGTTTGGCCTTGCACCAAACAAACATGTCCCTTTGTGAATATAACTTGTTCAGTAGCAGAACAAAACATTACATTTACATTACATTTCTGAGTGACAATGCACAACAAAGTTATCAACACATTTGCACAACACAAAAAAATGACTGGTTTGAATGTTGCAATTGAAATTAATTGCACAGCCAAATGTGAAGTTGCACATTTTTAACATGGGAGTCTATGGGGATTGACTCACTGCTGCCGCCATACTCTAGTGGCCGTTGGAGGAACTGCAGGTTTTGGTATTTTTGGTCTTTTTCAGCTTCAGGAGTTGCTGTTTGGTGCGTTTTTTTTGTTGTTGTTGTTTTTTTACCTTTGTTTGGCATTTTAGAGCCAAAAGTTTTTGATAACTCAAAGAACGACCAGCAAATAAAAATAGAAACCAACAAACAAACTAGAAACTACATGTCAGCGCTCTCCTCTCCATCAGTCAGTGGTCACCTTAAAGGACAATTCTGGGGAAAATTCAACTTGGGGCTGTATTTTCCTAACATTTTAGGTCTAAAAGAAGAAGTTCTGCTGCTTAGGTTGTTTACATCCCTCAAAGCCGCCATTTTTTCCCCCCACAGACAGCGTCAGGTGGCGACTCAAACATGCACCAAGAAGTTTGTTTACTTCAAGTCAAGAGTTGATATTCCAACTGTACGACTACGCCAACTTTTGTCTCGAGCGAGACTTTGAATTAGATCTAGTTTTACAAACATGTCGGCTTGACTTGAAGTAAACAAACTTCTCGGTGCATGTTTGAGTCGCCATCTGACGCTGTCTGTAGGGGGGAAAAATGGCGGCTTTGAGGGATTTAAACAGCCTAAGCAGCGGCGGAACTTGCATCCGCTTCCATTCATTGCTGCAGGCACAACTACCGCAAAACAGGAGCGATTAAACTGAAAAGATTCCTTCTTTTAAACCTAAAATGATTTTCCTGAGTTGAATTTACCCGGAATTGTCCTTTAACCCGATGTCTGAAGGAGCGAAAAAGAAGTTTTTTTGTCGCATGCTGAACTCCGTGTCGTCGTGGAGACGGCTCCAGGTTAGAGTTGAAGCGGGGACACGTCGTGGTTGAAGCATGAATGTGTGAGTCTACGTTATAAGGCCCAATAGCTGATGTAAGCTGATGTAACAGCCCGGCTAGTATTTCTACAGCAGCCACACACACACACACACACACACACTGACCTGCGCATTCACACAGCAGCAGCCTCTTCCTCCTCCTCCTCCTCCTCACCCCTCCCTCCCTCCCTCCCTCCCTCCCTCCCTCGGTCACCACGCCTGTGTGTTCTGGCTGGCCAATGCACTGACCTACTTTTTGCTGTTGTCATCTCACACACACACACACACACATGCACATACTCACACATGCTCACACACACACACACACAGACATTTCTTTTTTCATGTTTACCACATACCTTGCTGTAACTGGTCGGTCTGGAAGTATATTATTGCAACTGGAGAATAAGGATAAACAGCAGCAGCAGCAGCAGGAGGCTCCACTTCAACATGTTTTCATTTATCCACTCTTTAACTATGAAATACAATGAAAACTTTTACCAAACAAACAAATAACAACTGTTTAGTTAGTGCACTTTAATATATATATATATGTATAGGCCTATATATAATCATGTTATTTATCTATTTATCTGATAGCTTTGCAGAATGATAATTCAAACCACCTGTTGCTGCCACAGTTGTTGTTGTTCCACTTCTTGTCTTGTTTTAGTCGCATTTCACAGTCAAACAAGTTTGTTATTCTCATGTTTTTGCTCAAAACGATTCATTTTGTGATATGCAAATATATTCCATTTTTTGTCACATAGTAAATGCTAAAAAAAAAAAAAAAATACAAGAAAATGTTTCCGTTTTTGAAGCTGGAGCCGGTGGAACTCATTAGATTTCCGATGTGAGCTGATGCTAATTAAGCAACCGGGTGATTGACAGGTGATTCCAGAAGAACAACAAACCACTTAGAGTCGCTCCTCCTCCTCCTCCTCCTCCTCTTCCTCGTCTCCGTCTATCTCAACCATCTCCCCCCCTCCCCCTGCACCGCCACACCTCCCCTCCTGTCTTCCTCGCAGCAGGATCTCCTGTACAACGTGAATTATTAAGGTTATTCTTGTCTGAGCACATCCTCCCGGCCTCGCGGCAGCTTCCCGTTTTCCCCCCTCGGTTCCCGTCACTCACGGCCGACAGTTTGATGAGTTAATTATTGAGCAGAGACTTCGGCTTCGCTCTGTTTTGCCCACGTTGACAGTCACAGTTTTCACTGCAACCTAAAATAACACACATTAAATCAAATATATATTATCTTGTATATCAAATATGGTGATTTTTTTTATTTATTTATTTTGTTTAATTGATATATAAAAGTTAGGCTATTAACTTGTTTTTCATTTTATTCATTTGCATTGCACTTTTAATTTCATGGCGTTCCTTCTGTCATTAGTTCTGCTTTCTGCTTAATCAGGCTGCGCAGATTGTGAAATAAATAAATAAATACGAGCAGAGAGGAGTGAAGGATGTAAAATAAATGTGCAATTATCTTAATAATCATGTAATTGTTCAAGTTTTCAAGCAAAAATGTGAATTATTTGCCGATTTATTCTCAGATTTGCAGCTTGTGCATCAGGGTTAGTTGGTGAATGAACTGACTATGATGTTTAATTAATATCATTTTCTGAAGTTTTATAAACAGTTACTTGATTATTTGTTCACAAAGCCATAAAATCACCGCTGATAGATTGATTTATCACCTCCAATGTGTATTTTTTATCGAAGTATCATGTATTTCCCTCAGGGATTAAATAAAGTAAAGTTAGTTAAGTCTCATTTTATACAAAAAAGTTTAACTCCGTGCACAGCAAGTGTCTCTTCTCCGAGGTGCCAGCTGGTGCAGGATGAATACAAGTGAAAAAAATTTTTTTTAAAAACTCCCAGTGCACGATAGAGCGGATTGACACATTTATTTATTTATTTATTAACAAAAAGGTTCAAAGCAGCGAACAATGCGTTTCGCCTGTTGCTTCGTCAGGTTCAACCAGGTGATTTACATCCTCATCTTAACAGCCTGACAATCATCCCATGAAATACATAATATACAAATACAAATGTATTTAAAGGCATATAAATACCATAAATAGGAATCCATCTAGTAAATGTCAATATACAGAAAAGATCCAAGAAAAGTGAATATAATAAAGAAGTATAATTAGGACCCAATGAGATGAGAATACACAATCTAGTATATTGACATTTAGTAGAAGGATTCCTATTTATAGTATTTTTATGCCTTTGAATACATTTCTATGTGCATTTTATGGAATGATTGTCAGGTGAAACGCGTCGTTCGCTGCTTTTAACCTTTAGTTTTATAAATAAATTTGATATTTTACAAACGAAAACCAACACAATGTAAATGATACTTCATCGTGGGCCTAGAATATGGAAATTATTACCTGCACATTTCTTTGACTTAGCACTACAGTTAACATGTTAAATCATGTTAAACCATGTTTGTATTTATTGTATGAACGGTTTTTGTACCTTATGCTCATTAGCTTAGAGCTGTAGTTCCCCTTCACATTGTCTTGGATTTTATACGTTATATCCTTTTTTATTTAACTTTGATATGTGAGAATAAACAAACAAACATTTGGTTGCAGCCTGGAGAAGCGGCGACGGGAGCTGGAGTGCCGCTACATCGAGGAGCTGGCCGAGCTGCTGTCGTCCAACATGGGCGACATCGCCAGCCTCAGCGTCAAGCCCGACAAGTGCCACATCCTCAAGAGCACCGTGGACCAAATCCAGCAGATCAAACGGCGTGAGCAGGGTGAGCCAACACACACACACACACACACTCAAAGTTTGGTTTTTAATCATCCATATGAACAAAAGTTTTTATTACGCTGATATTTTTTGATTTTCTCGATCTAATGAAATTCAAATAACCGAACTGTGTATCTACCTTCTCGCCTACATCACCTCCGCTGCTGCCAGCGCTGTCAAATATTTATCAGGTTGAGATTTCTAACGCCGATCTTTTAGCTCATAATCGCTTTTTATTCACAGAGTTTAAACTTTTAATTTAACATTTTGCCTCGAGGTGATTAAAGCCAGATAAAAGTTCAGCTCAGTATCTTTCATTTCTCTATGCTAATTAGGGGAGGTATTTTTATTATAAGCCTTTTTTTGCTTCTATCTCTCCTGCACAATGCTTATAATGTGCAAATAAAAAAAACTAAACTAAACAGTTCAGACTTTATGCTCTGTCAGATGGTTTAAAGGTGCATTTACAGTTTTATATGTTGGAGATGAGTTGTTGAGTTTGTTTTGTTTCCGTCCGGACAGAAAAAGCAGCTCTTCTGTCTCCAGATGACGAGGTGCAGAAGAGCGACATCTCCTCCAGTAGCCAGGGGCTGGTGGAGAAGGAGGCGCTGGGGCCCATGCTGCTAGAGGTAAACAACACACACACACACACACACACACAGTAATCCCTCCTTTCTCCTCCACTCAACACACATAATCTAATTTTCTCCCTCCTCCCGCTCTTCCCGCTCTCCCAGGCCCTCGATGGGTTTTTCTTCGTCGTCAACCGGGAGGGCCGCATCGTCTTCGTCTCGGAGAACGTGACAAGTTACCTCGGATACGCGCAGGAGGAGCTGATGACCTCCAGCGTCTACAGCATCCTCCACGTGGGAGACCACAACGATTTTGTACGCAATCTGCTGCCCAAAAGCCTCGGTGAGTGAGCGAGAAAGGGGCGTGGGTTTAAAGGGATAGTTCAACATTTTTGGCAAATCGGCCCATTGCCATAATCCCTATAGTCATAGCAGTAGGTTCGTTACCTTTAATTGTCGGTGCAAGCTGTTTTTAGAACGGCGGAGCAGAGCCGTGAGCTGCTCAGAGCTACACTACGGAGGCTCATGGGATTTCTTGGTTTCCCTCATCAAACTCATCAAATACACAATCCAACAACTCCACAACGCTCTGGTGGACAAGTTGTGACCTGCACATTCACCACGCTATGAGATAATAACACAACGTTACCACACAGAGTTGTTTCAGAGGGAAATACAGAGACTGTTGATGAAAAACTGTCCCTGGAGGCAACGCGCATCATCTGTTTTGCATGGATTTACCTCTAAAACAACTCTGTGTGGTAACGTTGTGTTATTATCTCATAGCGTGGTGAATGTGCAGGTCACAACTTGTCCACCAGAGCGTTGTGGAGTTGTTGGATTGTGTATTTGATGAGTTTGATGAGGGAAACCAAGAAATCCCATGAGCCTCCGTAGCGTAGCTCTGAGCAGCTCACGGCTCTGCTCCGCCGTTCTAAAAATAGCTTGCACCGACAATTAAAGGTCACAAACCTATTCCTATAGGGATTATAGCTATGGGCCAATTTGCCAAAATGTTGAACTAACCCTTTAACTGAGGAGAAGAAGGAGCGCACACAATCTGCTGTGTAATACTACAGTACATATCCTAGCTTCAGATGCCAGTAGCTATTATTTTTTAAAAAGATATTTGGTAATTATATTTTCAGCGTCCTCAAATTGGACGGTTTCCACGGCTATGAAACCTATTAAAGAGGCAATTAAGCTCCAGAGAGAGACAAGAGGAGGAGGGTGTGTGTGGGGGGGGGGGGGCTTGGCAGCACAAATCAGCACACAGTCCTTAATGCAGATAATTAACTTTAGGCAAAGTTTGAAGCCGAGACAAGTTGGAGGAGCTACGAAGAAAAAGGTGGGAGGATGAAATATGGAAATTTTGAATTAACACAGTTGTAAGTGGTCGACACACACACACACACACACACACACACACACACACACACACACACACACACACACACACACACACACACACACACACACACACACACACAGGAGGGAAACGGTGAGAGTGAGTGTGTGTGGGTGAGTTTGAGGAGTGAAACAATGAAACAATGACTTTCTACAGCGCAATAATGTTATTTTAATTTCTAGCTGCAACCTTGAGAGGAGATTATAATGAAAGACGGAGGGAGAGAAGGAAAGAAAGAAAGAAGGGGGGAGGAGGGGGGGTTGGGGTGTGGGGGGGTCGTATGAGGACAAAAGATAACTCAGTTCAGGAGGCGACAAGGTTGAACTGTTGTGTTTCTCTTTTTAATCACTTTAAATTCCTTTTGCTTTCTCACAGAAACTTGTAACAAATGGATCTGATGAGTTCAACACACATTTGTCTCTCACAGGAGAAATATCTTAGTGAGGATTTAAAATGTGTTAAAGCAGACACACAACAACACAAAGAGCTGCTGCCTCTGCCTTTATCTCTATTTATCTAAAGAAATATTCAATTAGAGGCAGATTTTATTATTTTTATTGGGTCGATCAGTCAGAAAAGTGCGTCCCACGAATCAGCAGATCCTCATTGATGAAACCAGAGGAGGTTCCTTAGAATAAAGCAAAGTCTAAGCCTGATAAATAAGGTAAATAAGTGACTCTTTATATAATAATAAACATAATAATTATGTTGCAAATTATGCCGATGAAACTATGAATGTTTTTTTGTAGAAATTTGATCTTGCTTCCAAACGTTTGGCCTGTAGCGTAAAATTAAATGAGCAGCGCTACAAGTTTAGCGTTTCATTTTTACAATCAGGAGTTGTGTCAATGCACCTTTTTCCAGTCAGTTGTCATGGAGATGGCAATTTCAAGATTCATTTTTAAATAATTTTGCATTTTAATTTATTTTAACTTATTGTATGGTATCGTGGCGGTGCGTGGCGCAGTGCTCTCTGCCTCCCCCTGTCCTGTCTATCTCTACTGTGTGCTATCAAATGAAGGCAAAAAGCCAATAAATAATAAATAAATAAAAACGTATTGTATGGTATCAAAAATTAGAAAGATGCCTGTGCACAGCGAGCAGTCGAGGTGCTGGTAGTGCGGCGTAGAAGTACAATCAGTAGAAAGAAAACCACAAAATATGGCGTATGTGGTTTGTTGCCATGTTTTGTGACAGTTGATAAATAAAATAAAACCACAAAATGTGGCAACATGTTCTGTTCTTGTGCCGTCTATGATCTGTGTTACTGTAGCTGCTGCTCATTTGGATGAATTGTCTGTTTGTTTGTGATGAGCTCCCTGACATTTGAATTTCCGAGCGGGGATGAATCAAGATTTACTCTCCTCTACTCCAGTGGTTCTCAACGTGGGGCCCGGGGACCTCTAGAGGTCCTTGGGAGAGAATGAAGGGGTCCCCAATTTATTTCTTGAAATAATTTTTTTTTAAACCACTTTTTCTAGAATTTTTTTAAAAAGTTTTTTGTTTTAGAAATTTTACCACTTTTTTCTAGAAGTTTTTTTTACCACTTTTTCTAGATTTTTTAAAAAACGTTTTTGTTTTAGAAATTTTACCATTTTTTCTAGAAGTTTTTTTTTTTTTTACCATTTTTTCCAGATTTTTCAAAAACTTTTTTGTTTTAGAAATTTTTCCACTTTTTTCTAGAAGTTTTTTTTTTGAACTTTTTTTTTTTTTTTTTTTTTGAGAAAATTTTTACTTTTTTTTTTTTTTTTTTTGAACTTTTTTTTTGGATAATTTTTACCACTACTTCCTAGAAATGTAAAAATGTTTTTGGAGAAATTGGACCACTTTTTTTCCATAAATTTCTCTATAATATTTCCAAAAATTCACGCCATTGCCCCTAATTTAAAAGTATAAAAAAGTAATGTTCTTATTTCTGGTGTTTACTTCTAAATTTGGTCCAATGGGGGTCCGTGGTCTAATTTGTGTCAGGTTAGGGGTCCTTGATGTACAAACACTGCACCGTGACGCTCTGCCAGTGGTGCAGCGTTTGGACCAGAGTGAAAACAAAACATGTGAAGGCGAACTGTCTGAGCTGAAAGATGAAACCGTGGATCATTTTTCAACTTCTTTATTTCCAGTCTAAAGTTTTCAGCATAAATCCCACTGAGGAGGAAGATGATGAAGCTGTTTGAGTTGCAGCAGCTCAGCGTCGGATCGTACTCGGCAGCACTTGATGCAGATCAGACGATCATCACAGCCCAGTAGACTGAGAAATTGTGCAGCCTCTGATGTTAATTAGCAACAGGCTCGCAACTGTTTCCAAACAAGTTAATTTACTTTTTTTTTTCGTCTTCTCTCTTTCTCTCTGTGTGTCTGTCATGGTTTCCAGTAAACGGCGTGCCGTGGCCACAGGAACCGAGCCGGAGGAACAGCCACACCTTCAACTGTCGCATGCTGAAGAGGCCGCCGGACGAGGCGGATTCGGAAAACCAGGAGGCTCGGCAGCAGTACGAGATCATGCAGTGTTTCACCGTGTCGCAGCCCCGGGCCCTGCAGGAGGAGGGAGACGGTAAAAATAAAACAAAAAACACACGAGGCAGAGTGCACACAGTCTGCAGGCGCTTCCGACGCCGAGTCAATAGACGGTTCACTTTCTCAAGCCAATATAAATATGTGCCGAGGACGGCAGCGAGGGGAAGCTGATTGTAATGTGATTATAATATGTCTGGTTGTCTTGTTCTGTTGCCCTAACGTTGGGTTTTTGCCTTCAGCTCCGTTGTTTCTGCCGTTCTGAACTTTGCATATGAGATTTATTCAGATGCTGCAGCCGATCGGTTGAAGGCTGTGAAGCTCCAGATCCTCCTCTGACCTCAGATCAGCTCTAATGGCTGCTGTTGAGTCGTTGACTGTTAACCCTCCTGTCGTCCTCCAATCTGTTCCCTTCCTCCATCCTTCCTTCATTCCTTCCTTCCTTCGTCCGTCCTTCTGCTTCCTTCCTTGACCTAATCTGTTCCTTCCCTCCATTTTCTTTCCTTCCTTTTTCCCTTCCTTCAGTCCTTCCTTCCTTCGTTCCCTTCATCCTTACTTCTTCCCTTCCTTTTCGACCCAATTGACCCAATCTGTTCCCTCCCTCCATCTACCTTCCTTTTTCCTTTCCTTCTTTCCTCCCATGTCTCCCTTCATCCTTCCTTCCTTCTTTCACTTCATCCTTCCTTCCTTCCTTCCTTCTCTCCCTTTATTCTTTCTTCCTTCCTTCTTTTCCTTCGTCCTTCCTTCCTTCCTTCCTTCCTTCCTTTATTCCCTTCGTCCTTCCTTCCTTCTCTCCCTTCATCCTTCCTTCCTTCCTTCCTTCTTTCACTTCGTCCTTCCTTCCTTCTCTCCCTTCATCCTTCCTTCCTTCCTTCCTTCCTTCTTTCCCTTCATCCTTCCTTCTCTCCCTTCATCCTTCCTTCCTTCTTTCACTTCATCCTTCCTTCCTTCTCTCCCTTTATCCTTTCTTCCTTCCTTCTTTTCCTTCGTCCTTCCTTCCTTCTCTCCCTTCATCCTTCCTTCCTTCCTTCTTTTCCTTCGTCCTTCCTTCCTTCTCTCCCTTTATCCTTCCTTCCTTCCTTCTTTTCCTTCGTCCTTCCTTCCTTCTTTCCCTTCATCCTTCCTTCTTTCACTTCATCCTTCCTTCCTTCTCTCCCTTTATCCTTCCTTCCTTCCTTCTTTTCCTTCGTCCTTCCTTCCTTCTCTCCCTTTATCCTTCCTTCCTTCCTTCTTTTCCTTCGTCCTTCCTTCCTTCTCTCCCTTTATCCTTCCTTCCTTCCTTCTTTTCCTTCGTCCTTCCTTCCTTCTCTCCCTTTATCCTTCCTTCCTTCCTTCTTTTCCTTCGTCCTTCCTTCCTTCTCTCCCTTTATCCTTTCTTCCTTCCTTCTTTTCCTTCGTCCTTCCTTCCTTCTCTCCCTTCATCCTTCCTTCCTTCTTTCACTTCATCCTTCCTTCCTTCTCTTCCTTTATCCTTTCTTCCTTCCTTTTCCTTCGTCCTTCCTTCCTTCCTTCTCTCCCTTCATCCTTCCTTCCTTCCTTCCTTCTTTCACTTCGTCCTTCCTCCCTTCCTTCTTTCCCTTTGTCCTTCCTTCCTTCCTTCTTTCACTTCTTCCTTCCTTCTTTATTTCCCTTTATCCTTCCTTCTATCTCTCTATCTTTCCTTCCTTCTCTCCCTTCATCCTTCCTTCCTTCCTTCTTTTCCTTCGTCCTTCCTTCCTTCTCTCCCTTTATCCTTCCTTCCTTCCTTCTTTTCCTTCGTCCTTCCTTCCTTCTTTCCCTTCATCCTTCCTTCTTTCACTTCATCCTTCCTTCCTTCTCTCCCTTTATCCTTCCTTCCTTCCTTCTTTTCCTTCGTCCTTCCTTCCTTCTCTCCCTTTATCCTTCCTTCCTTCCTTCTTTTCCTTCGTCCTTCCTTCCTTCTCTCCCTTTATCCTTCCTTCCTTCCTTCTTTTCCTTCGTCCTTCCTTCCTTCTCTCCCTTTATCCTTTCTTCCTTCCTTCTTTTCCTTCGTCCTTCCTTCCTTCCTTCTTTTCCTTCGTCCTTCCTTCCTTCCTTCTTTCACTTCGTCCTTCCTTCCTTCTTTCTTTCCCTTTGTCCTTCCTTCCCTTCATCCTTCCTTCCTCCCTTCCTTCTTTCCCTTTGTCCTTCCTTCCTTGTTTCCCTTCATCCTTCCTTCCTTCCTTTATTCCCTTCGTCCTTCCTTCTTTCTTTCCCTTTGTCCTTCCTTCCCTTCATCCTTTCTTCCTTCCTTCTTTTCCTTCGTCCTTCCTTCCTTCCTTCCTTCTCTCCCTTCATCCTTCCTTCCTCCCTTCCTTCTTTCCCTTTGTCCTTCCTTCCTTTATTCCCTTCGTCCTTCCTTCCTTCCTTCTTTCTTTCCCTTTGTCCTTCCTTCCCTTCATCCTTCCTTCCTTCTTTCCCTTCGTCATTACTTCCTTCCTTCTTTCTTTTCCTTTGTCCTTCCTGCCTTCCTTCCTTCTTTCACCCAGGACAACAACAGCAGGATCACAGTTTGTGGATGATTGAAAAAGTCTCAAGTGAGAAAACGTCTGCTTTGGTAAAAACGGAGGAAGATTTAATTCAGTTTGAGATGCATTTGTACAGAAACATTGAACGTATATCGAGGCCACGACTCAAGGATTCTTCTGACAGTTTCTATCTATTCGTCCCGTGGACTGTAGATGTGAGATATGTCAGGAATTACTCCAATTTCAGGAATTAATTGGTTTTTTTAAATGAGACATATTTTCTGAATCAAGGTTTTTTAAACAAGGCTATCACAGCCTCCTCCTCCTCCTCCTCCTCCTCCTCCTCCTCCTCCTCCTCCTCCTCCTCCTCCTCCTCCTCTCTGTCTCTCACTATCTGAACCAGTTTGGACACTGACCAGATTCTAGGAGGACATGTCACATTTTGGGAGCCGCTTGGCGCAGTGTGTGCAGCGGCGGCCTTGATAAAAACCTGTGATGATGATGATGATGATGATGATGATGTCGTCGTTCCTGCAGTGCAGATTTACTGCGCCGTTTGATAAGAACTGGCCTGAGGGCAGCCCAGTCGCATCCACAGTCCTATAGGAGCCTCTGTGTGCTGCAGCCTGTAACCTACTTCTTTCTGCTTCTGAGGCTTGTTTTTTTTTTTTTTTTTTTTTTTAAAGTCCCGTCTCATTTATGCAAAGTGATGTCGGGCTCGACTTGTGTGTTCTGACAGGTCGTTGTGTATCTTCTGCTCTTCTATAGGTAGAAAAATGTCTAATAGTTTTGCATCAATTAAACCAAACGTTCAGGTAGGATCGTGTGGCGACATGCAGAACTCACACCTCTGTGCACGAGGCTGACACAAGTACTACATCTAGTGTTTACCCCTGTGGCTTATTTTCTTTGGCTGGCACTACTACACACACACACACACACACACATATTCACATACACATGCACGCACACACAGCTCAACACTGTCCTTTCCTTTCTCCCCTCAGACCTGCAGAGCTGCCTGATCTGTATTGCCTGTCGGATACCTCGCACCCAGCCTGTCAGCAGCGAGTCTTTCATCACAAAGCAGGACCCCACAGGTAAAACACAAACACACACACACATAAACACACACATAAACACACATACAGGTTTATGCTCTGATAATCATCACTATAAACCCATGCACAGGACATGTACACTGCACATACCCACCTAATTCATGTGCATAAACTAAATCATCACATTACCCAGTCAGGATTTGTTCCAGCAGCGTGTTGCCGCCCTGCAGCCTCGCTCTGCTCTGCTCTGCTCTGCTCTGCACACAGTCGTATATAGAGACGTTGTTGCTGCTATTATTTCTTTTACATATATACTGTACTGTATGTATGAATATATCTTTTCACCCATATGTTTATGCATTCAGCTTGGTGACCTAGTTCTCCGCTGTACGTCTCTCTGTCTCCTCTTTCAGTTGGTTGTGTGTACGAACATTGAGAGCAACAACAACAACAAAAAAAGTCCTTGTATGTGTTTGCATACACGGACGTGACGGTAAACGTGACGTTAAGTCTCAGAATTCGATCCATCCTGAGGTCAGAGGTCATGGATCTGTGCAGACCAGCAAAACTTAACACCACGTGAAGTTTTTCAACATTTTAATGATTTGAAAAAATTTAGAGGGATTTAGATTTAAAGGGATAGTTCAACATTTTTGCAAATAGGCCCATTGCCATAATCCCTATAGTCATAGCAGTAGGTTTGTTACCTTTAATTGCTGGTGCAAGCTGTTTTTAGAACGGCGGAGCAGAGCCGTGAGCTGCTCAGAGCTACGCTACGGAGGCTCATGGGATTTCTGTGTTGAGTTTGATGAGGGAAACCAAGAAATCCCATGAGCCTCCGTAGCGTAGCTCTGAGCAGCTCACGGCTCTGCTCTGCCGTTCTAAAAACAGCTTGCACCAACAATTAAAGGTAACAAACCTACTGCTATGACTATAGGGATTTTGGCAATGGGCCGATTTGCCAAAAATGTTGAACTATCCCTTTAAGAGAACTTTAGGAAGTGGTGAAAACATTGAAAACATCATCAAATTTCTCATGAGGGTCACAGACCTGTGAACCCTGGATGTGCAGAGGTCGGTGCAGATGTTGAAACCAGTACATGCTGATCTTTTCTGTGTGTGTGTGTGTGTGTGTGTGTGTGTGTGTGTGGTGCTCTCCTCCAGGGAAGATCATCTCCATAGAAACCAGTGCTTTGCGAGCGACGGGCCGGCCTGGCTGGGAAGACCTGGTCAGGAAGTGCATCTACGCTTTCTTTCAGCCGCAGGGTAAAGAGCCCTCCCACGCCAAGAAGCTGCTGCATGAGGGTGAGTCGCCACAATTGATTGTTTTTTGTTTTGTTTTGTTTTTTTCTCGAGCCTCGCTCCCAGAAAATCATTGGCACCTCCTCGCTCTGCCAGCTTCGCCATGGTTACCGGAGTTTCAGCGCTACTTCACTGCCATTACAAAAAGATCGAGCTGAATGCTAAATTTGAATAACTTTTCATACTTTTGTGCAAACTTAGATAATGCATATTCAGATTTGTTCAGTCACAATGAGCTGAATAGAAGAAAAGAGGCAACAACTCACAGTAACTAACTGTTATTATCTAATCTCTGAGTTGTTTGTTGTACAGTATGTTGCATGTGGAAAAATAATGGAAAATGCCCGTTATGATTCATAATAAAGTTGTTTTTCTTCTCTCTGTTTGGCTAAACTCTCTGAAAAGCAGAACGAAAATATTTCATTTGCTGTTACGCAAGAATGAACGAATGAAAAGCAGAAATTCCTTGAGTTTGAAAAGGTGAAGACATTTCAAATCGTCGGGATTTTAGTGTTTTCTGTCACATGAAGCCGACAATGAAGGAGAAGCCACTGCACAACCTAATTTGATGTTTCAATCACGTCTGGTCAGGAATTCACAGGTTGAGTGTGAGGCCCAGTCCTTAACACTAGCAGGTGGAGTCGAGTGGAGAGACCTCTTGACGATGAAGTGAGAATTCATTATAATAATAATATTAACCCTTCAAAACAATGTTACAAGGTGTTTAATGGGGATAGTTCAACATTTTGTCAAATTGGCCATAATCCCTACAGTCATATCAGTAGGTTCGTTACCTTTAATTGTCGGTGCAAGCTGTTTTTAGAACGGCGGAGCAGAGCCGTGAGCTGCTCAGAGCTACGCTACGGAGGCTCATGGGATTTCTTGGTTTCCCTCATCAAACTCATCAAATACACAACTCAACAACTCTCTGGTGGACAAGTTGTGACCTGCATATTCACCACGCTATGAGATAATAACACAACGTTACCAGACAGAGTTGTTTAGAGGGAAATTCATGCAAAACCGCTGATGCACGTTCCTGTCTGGGGCAGTTTTTCATCAACAGTCTCTGTATTTCCCTCTAAAACAACTCTGTGTGGTAACGTTGTGTTATTATCTCATAACATGGTGAACGTGTAGGTCACAACTTGTCCACCAGAGCGTTGTTGGATTGTGTATTTGATGAGTTTGATGAGGGAAACCAAGAAATTCCATAAACCTCCGTAGTGTAGCTCTGAGCAGCTCACGGCTCTGCTCCGCTGTTCTAAAAATAGCTTGCACGGACAATTAAAGGTAACGAACCTACTGCTATGACTATAGGGATTATGGCAATGGACTATCCCTTTAAGAGCTGGTATTAATGGTTGAGAAGTGCCTCCTCTTGCACTTAAAAGAATCGTGACCCTCAACTCTTAGATCAGAACGCACAAAACCAAGTGCAAGCGCCGAAACTGAATGGAAGTGGTTAAAAAGGGACGGGGCCGAGGTGTGATATAAAGGAAGTCCTAACGCTGTGTTTTCCTCTTCTTCTGTGTGTGTGTTTGTGTCTGTGTGTGTGTGTGTGTGTGTGTGTTTGTGTGTGTCTGTCTGTGTTTGTGTGCGACTCCACCAGTGATGACCCACGGCAGCGCCATCAGTCCTCTGTACCATTTCACGTTAAGCGACGGCACCCCGCTCAGCGCTCAGACCCGCTGCAAGTTCTGCTGCCCCCCCAACCCTGACGTACAGCCCTTCATCATGGGCATCCACACTATTGACAGGTACACACACACACACACACACACACAAACACACACACACTGCACAATACCAGCACCATGAAACTACGTCGTCTGGGAGAAAAACATTTTGCAAAAGCTAAAACATTTAAAATCTTTGTGCAGAGCTTCATTTGACTTCTGCCTAATTATGTGCAATTTAGTCACAATTACTTTTACACGTTTTTAAAATAGTGAGTGTGGGCAGCGATGAAAACAACGTTATGTCACCCGGCGACGTGAAGATGCCCAAGGCGCACGTTCGTTCGGGTGTAAATGAATAAAGTTAATTGAACTTCAGCTTCAGAGTTTTGATTTGTGTTTTTGTGTAACAGACGGATGGACAGACGTGTTTTCAGCTCCAGTTGTGCAGCCGTTAGTTAGATGAACAAAAACACAATGACAGACAATTAAATATTAAATTTTCATTCTGAATTAAAGTCAATAGGGTCAAACACAGCAGAGGAGTTCATTCTGCTGCAGAGAGAAACACTTCATCAGTAATGGTTGATAGTAGTTGTACATGTTCAACTATTGCAGAGCAAATTACATTTTGTATTAATTTCATGCTGCAAATGGTAAAAGGTTCCGATACTGTTGTAACATGTTACGTCAAAATGTCATAAGTAAAAGAAAAATTCTATGTCAAAATGTAAAATGCAAAAGAAAAAGAAAAGATTATGATGATGATTTCATTCTGTGAGTAATGGGGGCGGGACTAGATAAGCTTTTGCTTCTCCCGCTGTGTATTGTATTATTGAACTAAGATGTGTGATGATGATTAATTGACATGCCCGAAATAAACAAACAAACAAATAAATAAATATTACGGCGACAAGAGATAATTTGCAGTTTTCCTCGGTTTTCCTGTCCACACATGACTGAAAAAGTTCACTCTGGACTCCGGTTACGGTTTTAGGAGCCCACAACTGCGGTTACACGTGGATGAAATTCCAAAATTCCCGTGTTCGTGTGGACGGTTCCTGAGTTTCTTAAAGCTGTACAGAAAGGAAAAATGAATTTGATTCCACTCTAGGTCATAAAATTAGTGCAATAACTCATCTATCAGAAATGCTCGATAACGAGGGAAACCAAGAAATCCCATGAGCCTCCGTAGCGTAGCTCTGAGCAGCTCACTGCTCTGCTCCACCATTCTAAAAACAGCTTGCACCGACAATTAAAGGTAACGAACCTACTGCTATGACTATAGGATTATGGCAATGGGCCAATTTGCCAAAATGTTGAACTATCCCTTTAACTTCTTGACTGTGTCCCGTCTCTTTCCTCCTGCAGGGAACACAACACTGCTAGCTCTCAGGAAAACACTAACCCCAGCCTTCCACCGACCCTCGCCGCCCTCGCCCAGACGCCCTCCCGCTCCCCGACGCTCCCCCTCCCCCCCGGCAGCAACTCCTCCTCCCAAGGTCCGGCGGGGTCGCTTCCCGGCGCCGGCCTCCTCCTCCTCCACCAACACCCCAACAACAACAACAACAGCAACGCCTCCTCCCACGGACACAACAACCCGGCCGCCACCGCCGCCGCCGCCGCCCCTACGCCCGCGGGCTACCTGACGCCCAACCGGACGTGCCCCCAGCAGGTCAACAGCCCCTCCCCCCTGAGCAGCCCACTCACAGCCGCCCCTACCTCGTTCATGTCTCCCAGGATGCCGCGGGGCAGCCCCGGGTCGGGGGGCAGCCCGCGCGTCCCCGGGAACCCCTTCTCTCCCTCCACGCCAGGCCTCCACTCCCCCGCCGGGGCGCTGAGCGGCGGCGGCGGCGGCGGCGGCGGGTCGACGGGCTCCTTCTCCCTGTCCTCGCCGGTCCCTCAGAGACGAGCCAGCACGCCGACCGGCTCCTCCGCCGCCGCCCGGCCGCCGTCGACGAAACCGCCAGAGGGAGGAGAAGGAGCGGGAGAGGACTCTGTTAACGCCACGCTCCCGTCTGCCTCGCAGCTGGGCGCCACCGCCAGACTGCACCAGCTCCTGGACAGCAACGGGACGGCGCCGGAATCTGTCGTCAACAACAACAACAACAACAACCCGCTCCTCCTCCCCGCCGCCACCGCCCCTCAGTGCCCCGCCTCCCACAGCACGCTAACGGAGCGACATAAGATCCTCCACCGGCTGCTCCAGGACAACAGTCCCAACGACGCCTCCACGACGACGAACGCCGGTGGCGGCAGCAGCAGCGCTTCCACCGCCGCCGCCGCCGGTGCAGGTGCAGGCGAGGACGGAGGAGTCAACAAGACCGAGGTGGAGATCAAGAAGGAGCCGCCCGCCAGTCCAGCGCTCAACGCGGCGGCGCCGAAGCCCGGCTGCAGGGAGCCGCAGGACCACCAGCTGCTGCGCTTCCTCCTGGACACGGACGAGAAGGTGAACGTTGTGATGTCACAAAGACAAGATGACGCGTTTGCTTTGACATGAAGGAATTTATGAGTATTTTTATTTTAAATCATGTAGAAAAATGAGGAAAAAAACAATTTTGTAAAAATAAGTGGCCGGAAATCAATGAAGGATTTTTTTTTTTTTGCCTTTAATTGACACAAAGTGCTGTACAGTCAAATAAACACAATAAAAACATAATAAAAAGATAAAATACTGAAGATAAACAACACAATAATACTTAAACAGATAAATAATAAATAAATAAACTGGGGTTGCTGCAACAGTTAGCTGTACAACGCTTCATTTATTAGTATTTATCTTAAATGTTGTAGAAATAGTGGATAAGAACCAATTAAGTAATAGTAAATAGATGCTGCAATGATAAATGTCAAAGTAATCCAACATTTTGTAGCTTTGATGCCATTGGAGGTTTTAAATAATGAGCCGTAGACAGAGAGAAAGGGTAAATAACCAAAATTCTTCAGTTTAAAGCTGCAAAAAAAAGAAAAATGTATCTTGCTTTGTTCTTTCTAGTGTTTCTCACAGATTTATGACAGAATATATAATAAAAATGAATGTTTTTCTCCTGCAAATTTGCAGCTTTAAACCAGAAAAGTTGAGTTTTATCCTCCGCTGTAAGTAAAGTTTAACCGCTGCTCTTAAAAATCGTAAACTGACGCTCGTTTGTTTGTTTGTTTGTTTGTTTTTCTTGCAGGACTTGGGGGACCTGCCTCCTCCGTCGGCCCTCAGCCTGCAGACGGTGAGGGTGAAGGTGGAGAAGAGAGCCAGCGTGGACGGAGCGCCCTGCTTAGGCTCCGCCATCGCCGCCGCCGCTGCAGCAGCAGCAGCAGCAGGAGGAGGAGGAGTCGCCGCCGCTAAACCTGCAGGAGTTTCCAGCAGCAGCTCGGCGTGCATCAGCCCCAAGTCGAGTCCCATCGGAGAGAACCGCAGGGACAGCCGCAAGGACAGCAGAGACTCCACGGTACGGAGACAAATAGTGAGACAATGACAAATTAGACACTATTAGTTTCAGTTGTAATCGTCCACAATAGCTTTAAACTCAGAAAACAATACATTTTTAAAAGATTAAAACATAAGAGACAGGAGCAGTGGTGTCGCAGCAGGGGATTAGAATGAGGAGTCGTCCACATATTTATTTATACTTAATAATAAACACACAAAAGGGATTGAAAATCAATGCAGAGCTGATATCAATCAATCAAAGCACAACAGCTGAAAGTTCTTTTCATCTTAAAATAATAAACAACAAAGAACATCTGCACACGCTCACACTTTGCAAGCAAGATTCAAACATTAAGGAATTCAAAACACTGAGGAAACTCTATTATAGAATTATTATTATAGAATAGAATGTTTATATTAGAGAAATATAACATTCTATTCATGATGAGCTGCTGTGATTGGCCAGTTGGACAGGACACGCCCTCTCCACCCGTCACTCACTTTAAAGTGCGGTCGTGAAACCTGAATTATTAAACTGTAACGACTCAGTAATCAGAACATGTGTCGGCCGCTGCAGGAGGGCAGAGTTCATCAGTCACGCCTCGTCTCTCTGCCGCCGCCGCCGCTGCTGCGTTCAAGAGTGTCAGAAAGAATATTTCACAATTAACTACTTGAACGTTTTTCTTTTTTCTTTCCTTCTCCGCGGCAGTGGCGGCGTTGGCGTTGGCAGCGCGGCCTCTGACAGCCGTTATAAATCAAGTTGAATGTTTATTTTCTTGGACTTTGTCTCCGCTGCAGCCTCAGCTACCAGCTGCAGCCTTTGAAGCTCCGCGGCCTTTGACCTTTTGTCTCTCTCCATCTCTCCTCCACTGATCGTGTGCCCCTTCGTTTTCTCCCCCCCTGCCCCCATTATTATTATTCCTTCATTCTTCTCTCTTTGGTGCCGTTACACCATTCATCGTCAACCCCCCCCCCTCTCATTAACCTCTTCTCCTTTTTCATTTTGTTTCTATTCTGCTCTCAATTCAGTTCAATTTTCAATTTCAAATCAAACAGCTTTATTGGCATGAACAGAAATGAATTGCATTGACATATTGCAATACAATTCATATTTGGGTTGTTCAACTTTATAAAACATAAAAAGGATTTAAAAAAAAAAAAAGTTACCCAAGATTTGAGAAAGCCAATCAGCAGCGTTCAAGCTCTCATAAAAGTGGAAATTGAGCGTTTCTGTTGATGCCGAGCCACGGTCTGGTTGGTTCCATCAAGACTCTCTGATGAGCTTTTCTTTTCTCTTTTTTTTAAATGATTGTGTCATTTCTGGATGTCTTAACAGTTTAATATGAATCCCAATAAAAATCGGAGAAACAGTTTAATCTCTGTTCAGAGTTAAATAACTATTTTGTCTACTTTGAGTTTTTGTTTCATGTTTCATCTCTCTTCTGTGTTCCCGCCCTCAGATGTCTGACATGGACCCTCTCACCCAGCTGCTGCCTGGCCTCAGAGGCCCGAGTGGGGCCAAACAGGGCGGTGGCGAGGATTCAACGACGACGACCCCCGGAGCAGGCCCCCAACTCCAGTCTCCGGCGACGGCGGCGTCCCAGGCCCAGCCCCCGGCCCAGCTCCAGTCCCCCGTGCCTCAGCTCCAGTCCCCGCTGTCCCAGCAGCCTCCGTCTCTTCCTCAGTTGCAGTCGCCGTCGCCCCAGCTCCACTCCCCCTCCCCCCAGCTCAAGCTGCAGTCGCCCACCCAGCTCCAGCCCGGCGAGGCCAGCACTCCCCGCAATGTAAATGTGAAGAGAGAGCCTCCCGGCACTCCCAACAGAGGTACACAGGAGGGAATGTGTGCATGTTTAGACTGAATGAAAATAAATAACAACATATAAAGCACTTTTTTAAAGAGTTTTTAATGATCTTTTTTATTTATTATCATTATAATTATCACTATCAGCAGTGGTATCCAGGAATAGTAGAGATGTCTCATTTGTTTACATACCCATTCTCAGTCTGTTTGCCCCCTAGTGGTTGTTGGGGGGTATTACAGCATCAACAGGCCACACACAGAACCACACATCCTTTGACTTACAGTGTTTTCTTTAAGTTTACAAATCGCCGTCATCATGGGCGGGATTATGGAGGTGTTAGGGGGGCTTAAACCCACCCAAAAAATCAAATTGAACCAATACAACCCCGTAAATAATCATATAATTGCAGTAAATAAAAGTGATAAAAAAATATCTATAAGCTGTTTGTGAATAAATTGACATTTTTACTGATTTAATTTCATTTGCAAGCAAACAAAAGTAATATTTTTAATAATCTGATAATATGTAAATTCATGCAAAACCGCTGATGCACGTTTCTGTCGGACTCTACATTTCCCTCTAAAACAACTCTGTGTGGTAACGTTGTGTTATTATCTCATAGCGTGGTGAATGTGCAGGTCACAACTTGTCCACCAGAGCGTTGTGGAGTTGTTGGATTGTGTATTTGATGAGTTTGATGAGGGAAACCAAGAAATCCCATGAGCCTCCGTAGCGTAGCTCTGAGCAGCTCACGGCCCTGCTCCGCCGTTCTAAAAATAGCTTGCACCGACAATTAAAGCTAACGAACCTACTGCTATGACTATTATTAGATTATGGCAATGGGCCAAATTGCCAAAATATTGAACTATCCCTTTAAAACATGCTTATATGGGAAGAGATCATAACCCTGTGTGTGTTTTCTCCAGGGCTCAGTGACGGCGGACCTCCGTCTGGTTGCAGCCTCCAGAGTCAGTCGTCGTTCGATTTCTGCAGTCCCCCCACTCCAAGCCAGCAGGCGCCGGCGCAGGGACAGGGAGACCCCTTCCAGACCCCCAAAGACAGCAGCAGCCCCTTCCCGGAGGCAGAAGTCATCAACCCATTCAGTTCAAGCACTGGTACGTAACACGACGTCAATGTTTGTCCAGAATTAAAGGGATAGTTCAACATTTTAGCAAATTAGGCAGTAGATTCTTTACCTTTAATTGTCGGTGCAAGCTATTTTTAGAACGGCGGAGCAGAGCCGTGCGCTGTTCGGAGCTACACTACGGAGGCTCATGGGGCATTTCTTGGTTTCCCTCATCAAACTCATCAAACTCCCTTGTTGCCAAAGTTTCCAATTAAAGTGATTAGATTTGAAATTGCATGTGGAAAACATTATATTATCAGCATGTAATTGCGTATTAGCTCTTAAACTGTGTTGAATTGTTTACATTTCAGGCCTAACCAAGATGGATGTGGGAGACTCCCAGTTCCAGCCTCTGGCCCTGTCTGAATCCTTGTCTTTCGATGGTCTAGGAACTCCGCTGCAGGCTCCTCTAGCGTCACCGCAAGAGTAAATATGAACAATCAGTATAAAAAAAACCAACTGTATTTATTTACAGATGTGCAGCTTTAAGACACGCTGTGTGTGTTGTGTGTTTCTCTGTGTGAGCAGACAGTGTGTGCCCTGTACGCTGGACGAAGTGCTCGGCCCTCCGATCACGCCCGAAGGCCGGAACGACGAGAAAGCTCTGCTGGAGCAGCTCGTCTCCTTCCTCAGTGGGACCGACGAGAGCGAGCTGGCCGAGCTGGACAAGGCCCTGGGCATCGACAAGCTGGTGCAGGTGAGGGCGGGCAGATCTGTGTGTGTTGTTATTATTGTTATTATGTGTCATTATGTTACTGAACTGGATTTAAAGCAGATATCAGCGGAATGTTTTTGTTAATATAAGTCCCTAATAGTCCTATTTTCCGTCAGCAATCACTTACATGGAGTGTTTCAGCCGTAACACGAGTCTCTCCGTCACTCTGCTCTGCTGTAAACCAGGAGAAAACTTTCCTTGTGGGATACAAGTGTTATCCAATGAGGAGAGAGAACGGCTGTGTGTGCAGCCAAGGGATGCGCGTGAATGTGGCGACGTAGCACGAGGACCAATAGATGCCTGACGAGGGCGGGAGCTGCTAACTCATGGTGTTGTTATTACTTTGTGTTTTTCCTTCCTGTGAAGTCATACCAGTTCGATGTTATAGTGACTTTCACAGGCAACAGGTCGGAAAAACACGAGTTACAGGTTATACAAAGTCGTAGTTGTGACTTCATTACGTTTTCACTGAACTGGATTTAACAAAGGAAACAGCTGGACTGGATTCAGGTGAACATGTTCTCACCTTTACTCCAGTTCTCATGTCACAGCTGCAGGTGAACTTACTGACGTTCAGAAATTTGATTACATTTGATTTTGAAGTATTTAAATGAGTGTCATATAAAGGTATATGATGGGTATTGTGACTGCAGAGGCGGTTATCGAGGACTTATCTGGACCTATCTTTTGAGACAGGTCGACAAAATCAAACACTAGAAAATGACACACTCTTTATTAAATGTTTCAGTTATTTCATTTGAATAATAGAGATCGACTTCTCTGAATGAAGTCAGCTTTGTCTGTTTTATAATAAACCGTATGATTAATAATAAGAACGTATCGTTAACGTGTTTCTCTCCTCAGGGCGGCTGCTTCGACCCTTTGCCTCAAAACTTCCAAACCCAGCAACCCACTGCCACCCCAGTTTCCATGGACCCTAAAGTCCCCACCTACCCTTCCCAGTTCACACCAGCTCCTCAAGCTCAGTTTCCTCCGGAGCTGGCCGCGGTGGGGCCGCAGGGTCTGGGGTTCGGAGCCCCCCGGGGGGCGTTCCCCGGCGGTGGCGGCGGCGGCGGGACGGGCCTGGGCCTGAGGCCGGGCCTGACGCGACCACAGGGGCTGGGGACGCCGCTCCGGCTGCCGCCCAACCAGCTGAGGCTGCAGCTGCAGCAGCGCCTGCAGGGCCCGCAGCAGGTGAGCGCACGCCAACGTTCATGGTCGACGGTGCATTTGTTTTTCACAGTTATTGACTGTGTTCGTCTGAATCGTGATGAATCTTCTCGTTTCATTTAGCTTTTATTGATTAAAACGACTCCTGATGTTCAGCTCGTCTCTGCTGCTCTTCATCCATCTCCATCTTTCTTATTATACATTTATACACGCAGTAGTTTCACTGATCTAATTTATTCCTTCTTAAATCCTCTCTCTGTGTCATCGTCTCTTCCTCGTCGTCCTTCAACACCTGTTTATCTGATTTCTCTCTCTGTGTCTCAGCTGCAGAACAGGCTGGCAGGCATCAACCAGTTTCCTGCAGCAGCGCAGCACGTGAACATGGGTATCCGTCAGGGGGTTCAACAGCCTCAGATACCCTCACAAGTGAGTTCGCAGCGTTGGCAAACACACAGCGTGGAAAGTACCGGGGAATAATGGCTTTTTATGTAGATGTAAACACTTATTTCAGCTCTTTGATTTGGTTTTAATGAGACTCTAATGTAGGTTTATGAAAAAAAAAATTGCCATTTGCTTCATTTCAAGCAGCAGCAGAATGATAATTTACTCATAAAGCTTTTAGATTAATGGATCAATTTAGCAGATTTTCCACTCAGTTGTTGGTAGAGACAATAAAAACATATAAAAGAGATGATATTGGCCACAAATATGACATTAAATGACACTAATGTTGCTCGTATCAACATCAAATATCACTGTTGGTGTCGTATTTACAGTTCATTCTGCCGCCCCCAAGTGACCAAAAACATCTACAGCTTTAAGTAGAAGTATAAACAAAAGAAATTATATTAAATCATTAAATAAATAGTAATTTAAATTAGATGATTAAATAGTTTAAATTAATTAAAGTGGTGTTTGTTTTGCGTGGGGTTGGCGGTTATGTAAACACATAATAAAATGAAGATTTTATTATTAGTGGTTGTTAGTTTTTAATTTTATTTTAATAAGTTCAATAAATACAGATTAAGTTCTTGTTTTTTGTTCTTTTTATATAGTATATATATTTATATTTACAAGATAAGTCACAATTTCAGTTTGTCTGAAAATAACACAACTGGAAACAAAAACACAAAAGCAAAATCATACATAGACACATAGGAGCTATTATTTAAATGCCTGTAAATTAAAGGGCGTCTTGTTCTTAGTTGTTAAATTGGTCCACCAGATCAATAAAGGTCTGAGTTTCCTCCTGCTCCAGGTGCATTGTGGGTAACGTTGCTCCGTGTCTCCCAGCAGCCTCCACTGAATGCCCAGATGTTGGCGCAGCGCCAGCGGGAGCTCTACAGCATCCAGCACCGGCAGCGCCAGCTTTTCCAGCAGAAGGTGATGCTGATGAGACAGAACTTGGCGGGAACTCCGACCGGCGCCGTCGGGCCCATCGGCACTGCCAGGGTCCCCAAAGGCCCGCCCACCACGCCTCAACAACAACAACCGCCGCCGCCGCCGCAGCAGCAGCAGTTCAACTTCCCGTCAGGGTACAACCCGCTCACGGGAAACCCCCCTACCTCACCGAGTCACTTCAGCCCCATGTCCGCCGCCGCCGCCGGCGCCCTGGACAACAAGCTGTCTGCCAGGGTTGCTCTGGGCAACCAGACGCTGATGGGCAGCAGCGGCGTGCAGGGCCAGTTCAGCGGCACCGTCAACTCCTCGTTGCAGCAGGGCCTGTTTCAGCAGTTTGGGGGGTCTGGTGAGTTCAAGGACACCAAAAAATAATCTTTTTCTGGAGCATTTTTACTGAATAGCTTGCAACCACGTGATTTAAAGGAGAACTATGCAAATCCGGTCCCGTCTCCTCTGTGTTGCTAACCCTCCTCTCGGCCATGTGCATTTGTTTTTAACGAAGCCGTCGAGAAATCAATCCATGCAGCAGTGGAAAATGTTATTTATCATATGTGACCCACTCTGGCGAAATGAGTCGGAAGTCGCAACAATCTATTTTTTTTATTATTTTTTTAGATAATCAGCTGATAATGTGGAAAACCAATAAAAAATCAAAATAAAATCTGCAAACTTTTAACCATCTAAAGACGAGCACAACATGAAATAACTTTTGAACCGTTTGTGATGGAGACGAGCTGCAAACAGCATCTGAATCGTGAGATTCTCCGCTTTCTGAGCGTCCTTGAACGGTGCCTGTATGACAACAAGGGACTGTATAGGGTGCATGTAATCACCTGGTACAGGAACAGACGCCAGAGTCTGCTGGCCTTTAAACCAGAGACGTTCTATATTATTTAAACGCAATTTTCCCAGGTTTTCAATCGGAAAAGGAGAGTGGAAGACCATAATTCAAATGGCAATATCTTGAAAACCATCCGATGTATGACTTTGACTAGGGTATCATTTTAAAGCATATCTTCTCAAATAGTTTTGAAGTTTGGGTCACTGTGACTTGTATCATCAGAACAGACATGTCCTGTGATTTTAAGCCTCCACTTCAGAGAGAAGTCTGAGGAAAAAGGGGCCTGGACTTTTGAATTGTGTATTTTCAACCATTTTTCCAGGATTTTCCCACCCTCATCTTTAAAAATCGTCTAAACTTCCTTCTCTCTCTCACTCGTTTTATTTCTCCAAAGCGATGGTCCAGCAGGATCCCTCCTTCCCTCCTGAGATGAGCCCGACCAGCCCGTTGTTGTCACCTCAGAACTCGACCTCCCAGAGTCCTCTGCTTCAGCAAGCCCCGCCCCCTGGCTACCAGTCACCAGACATGAAGAGCTGGCAACAGACAGGGATGGTCAGCAACAGGTCAGGAAGCAACAACAACGCGCAGCAGCTGTTTTAAAATGCAAACATGCATCTGTGATCGTGTGTTTGATTCCCTCTCCTCCTCGTCCTCCTGTGCAGCCTGTTCAGTCAGTCGGGACAGAGCGCAGGGCAGCCGTTCGGCCAGCAGGGCGTCTACAACAACATGAGCATCACCGTCTCCATGGCCGGAGGCTCGGGCGGCGTCGGCTCGTTACCTCCCATGGGGCAGCCCGTTGTTATGAGCAACAGTAACCTCAGCAACGTCGGTTCAGTGTGCAGCGACCAGCAGGTTAGTGGAGCGTCAGGTTTGCACAGACAGCACACCCGACCTACAGCGACCCTGGATCACAGTGGTTTAGTCGTACTTTAGTCAGTTTTTTGTGTCTTCTGTGCTTTAAAATCAACTTTTCTTTTGTAAAGTTGGTCTCCAATTACATAATTATATTGACTTAGTCTCATACGAATCTACATAACTCAATATAATATATATATAATATAATATAATGGCTCAATTAGGACGATATGTATCTGAAATGTCTTAATTGTGATGTTTCCCAATGTGCCACAACTCCCCTTGAACACCAGGTGCATCCTGTTTCTATTAGCTTTTGGTTTGTTTTTGTCCTTTTATTTATTTATTTATTTTTTGTAAAGGGATAGTTCACCCAAAATCGATAATTCACCAATTTTCTATTCACCATCATGCTAAGGAAGGGTTTTGATTAGGGATGCAACGATACCACTTTTTTTCAAACCGATACTTGGATCTGAGTACTTGCAGATACCGAGTACTGATGCCGATCCTTCTACCACAACAAAAAAACAAACGATTAGGCAAAATGCAATGAATTGGAAGACAAGTTTTATTTTCTTCTCTGCTTTTTGCAGCAAAATTTGTTGTAACAAGCCTCTGATCACATACAACAAAGATGCAAAGCCACCCTCTGATCGCGGTCTTCATGCAGAGCAATTGCATGCACTGGTATCGGTGAACTTTAGCGAGTACGAGTACAAGTATACAAGTATTACAACAGTATTGGACCGATACCCAATGCCAGTATCGGTATTGGTGCATCTCTAGTTTTGATGACTCTGAAAGTTCTCCTAACCCATTGATTTTGGGTGAAGTATCCCTTTAAATTTGTTTTAATGTGCATGTTTTAAAACCAGCAGATACTTTTAAAAAAATGTTGTCCAGCTTGTAGCAGTTTTATTTTTTTAGTACTGTTCACTATGATTTCTTATATTATTTATCTTGGCTCAGTTTATCTTATCTTTCTTCGAGTTATTTTAGTTTATCTCAGTTTAGGTTTAACTTATCTTAGCTTTTGTCTTATCTGATCTCAGTATCTGTTTCTCCGAGCATCAATCAGGTCAGAAACTCATTGGTTGCTCTTTGCTCCCGTCGTGGCCGCCCGCTGCTGGTGTTTCTTGCAGGTGCAGCAGGTTCAGGTGTTTGCGGACGTCCAGTGCACAGTGAACCTGGTTGGCAGCGACTCCTACCTGAACCAGGGCTCCATCGGCGCCGCAGCAGCCGCCGCCGCCGCCGCAGCAGCCGCCGCCAACTCCTCCTCCTCCTCCTCCTCCTCCTCCCAGAAGGGCCCCGGAGCGCCGGGGGGAGTCTCCTCCTCCCAGAACAACCAGGCCCAGCAGAAGAGCCTCCTCCAGCAGCTGCTCACCGAGTGACACCTCCCTCCCCTTCTTTCAGCTCTCCTGCTCCCTCTACTTCTCACTTAGACCCATTGCTGTCTCTGTCTCACCTTTCGGACGGATGGACGGACGGACGGACGGACGGATGGATAAGAAGGTTGGATGTGTGGACGGCCACGGAGCGGTCTGGCTGTCGGTGCGAGTTAACGCAGCCGAACCAACTTCTGTGCAAAGAGCGGGTGAAGGGAAAGGAAAGGAAAGAAGGGGAGGGAGGTGGAGGGTTTCGGTTTTGGTTTGGATTCGGGGCCGGTTTTGTTTTAACCGCCCAGTACTTTTAAAAAAAAAGAAAAGACTAAACGTCAGAAGGAGCAGCAGTGTATTTAAACCTGCCTGTCTAATCTGTCTGACAACCTGTCTGTCTGCCTCAGCCTATTAAAGGCAGTGTTGTCTTGCTGCTCATTCCTTGGTGACCTACTTCCTGCTTCCTGACCCAAGAAAACAACTGCGACATCATTGTAGATTTGCCAAGTTGTCGTCACTGTCAAATCAGGGCCGGCCTCCTCTTTTTTTTTATTTTATTTTTATTTTTTTGGTTTTGTTTTGTTTTGTTTCTGACCGGACGGTTTCTGTCGCAGCAGCAGCAGCACCAGTGCATCTTGGGAGTACGAGTTTTTGCGGCATACAGCTGTGCTCGGCGTTTTGTTTTGTTTTGTTTTGTTTTTGTGTGGGAGTATCCTGCACAGCAGCACCTCTGGCTTTTTATTTTATTTTATTTTATTTTTTTATTTTGTTTTAGTTTGTTTTTGTTTTCTCTACCTGTCTCTCAGCGATGTGGGAATGTTTAAGGTTTCAGACCTCTGTGGCATTGTGGGATAGAAGCTCAGTATCAGCTGGTTCTGTGACTGTCTCTCTCTATCAGCTACAGTGCCTGGTGGAAGTTTGAGTTTTTCCCAAAAAGCTCTGCTTCTTCTTCTTCTCTTTCTTCTTCTTCTTCTTCTTCTTCTACTTCTACTACATATTATTCTATTACGTCTTCTGTTTTTTATTTTTATTTTTCAGTTTTTTCGGAGTTGAATTGTTTTTTGTTTCAACAAAAAAAAAAAATCTTCTGCTCTCACCGTCATCATCAACATCATCATCATCATCTTCATCATCTTCATGATCATCAGAACAAGCTTTGACAACAGCCAGAACGGATGGACGGATGGACGTATGGACAGAGGGACGGACGGATGGATGGACGGATGGATGGATGGATGGATGGATGGATGGATGGATGGATGGATGGATGGATGGATGGATGGATGGATGGATGGATGGATGGGAGACAGACGGGATGCTGCTCAGTTTGGAACTTACGTGTCTTTCTCCCCTGGGAGGAGGTTTTTATTTTTTATTATTTTCAAAGTATATATATATATATATATATAAAAAAGAGACTGTTATGATTATTTAACTGTCTGTCCGTCACATTTTGCCCCTCACCTCCGCAGCTGTGAATACAGAGCCCTGTTGGGGCTCTTTCTCTCTCTTTCTTTCTCTCTCTTTCTCTTCTTCTCTCTTTCTCTGTATCTCTCGTGCTATCTCTCAGCCTATCAGTGTTGTTTGCCATGTGCACCATGCAGGCGGGTAGTATTTGTACAGTACAGAAGGACAAAGACTTGGGGATGAGCTCACTCTTCTCTTGTAACTGCTTTCCTTTTTTTTAAAAAAAAAAACAACAACAACAACAAACAGATAAAAGTGTAATTAATTAATGAATGAATCGATGACTCAGCAAAACTATGTATAAATGGGATTGGATCCAGGTTTTTTTTTTCTTTTTAATTACATTTTTTTTTAAAACAACAGAGAAAAGAACTCTTAATAATGTCATTGAGATTATTATTATTATTATTATTATTATTATTATTATGGGTGATTTCTGGCATCAGGATGTTAGGAGGAAGTTTGATAAATGTGAAAAAAGAAATTTGCAGCGACTGAGTTTTAAATATATGGAGATCTCGAGGGAGGGGGTGTGTGATGAAGAGGAGGAAGAGGAGGGGGTGCTGGGTTTGATTGCTTTGCTTTCTCCTCTTTTTCTTTTATTCTAACATATGAACAGAAGCTTTTTTCAGACAGTTGATGAAGAGAGAGAGAGAGAGTGAGAGGAGAAGAGCATAACAATACCTCAAACTGCGTTTCCTGTTCTGTTTGGGATATTGTTTTCTACACATAAAGGCATTTTTAAAGTAAGTTTCCTAACGACAAAGACGTGACGGATCGTTAATTTGAGATTGAAAACAGGAAGTCGCAAAAAAAAATCTTTTTATTTTTTAAAGGTAGGGTCTGGAGTTTTGTCCCTTTCAGTTTGTAAACAAAACATGTAAACTCAGCCCCTCCCCTCAGGCTAAGCTGTGTAGCCTCCTGCTTCTGACAGCAACAGTTGTCATGACCATAAAGGAAAGGAATCACAGTCTGAAAGAAGTGCTGGAGCCGCGGGCCGATAAGCCGACCTCTTGCCAACACCGGGAGCCTCCGTGTATGTTGTTATGCCTCTGTATTGTGGTGAACTAGCGGGTGTTAGCCGCGGATGCTAATCGCGAGCGCTAGCCGACGTTAGCATCGCGCTAGCTCACTAATATGGTCCTAATAACTTGTTACCAAAAATCAGTGCTTCACTCAGACTGTATTTATTGTTCTTTTGTCCTGAAACTATAATCAGTAGCATCAGACAGCTAGCACAGCTAACAGGCCTGAGCCTCCTGCTGCAGGTTTCCGTCATTGGCTGGAGAGAAAACACCCCTCTTTTTTTTGCGACTTTGTTTTTATCTTTGAAAATGAACAAAACAAAGCAAAAAACCAAAATTTTGGACCACACAGGACTAGAAGCCCATAGGTGATGATTAAGACGGATTTCATTTGTAAAAGTCTAATGTTGATTTTAAGGCTCAAAACTCCAGACCCTACCTTTAAACTATAATCAGTGTTGTTCCCTTTTTTTTTTTTTTATATATATCTTTAATATTTTGGATTCAACCCTCTTCTCCTTCATGAAGACTTCACTCCACACACACACACTACTGTTGCTCAGTCAGACACTGTGTCTCTCAGCGATAACAGACCTCTGCTCACTACCAGAAAAGAAACAAAGAAGAAGAAACAACAACTTTTTTCCACACACAAAGAAGAAGAAGTAAAGATTTTGATCTCACAGGACGGATTTGATCAGGGAGGATCCAGTGGTTTGTTCCGACCACCGGGTGAATCTGAATCTTCCAGATGTTCCCTGATGAAACCAGTCCTGTGTGTTTCTTCTTCTTCTTCTTCTTCTGTGGAGAAGTTGTTGTTCTTTTCTTCTTCTTTCCAACAACTTTAAACCTCACACTTCAGATTTTATTTCAGACGATCGATCCAACCCAACCGCTCCCTCCCCGATCGACTCCCTCACAACACGATGCTCCGTCAGTGGAACAATAATAATAATAATAATAATAATAATAATACTTTGAGGGCTTTCCTGTGTACTGTTTTCCTCCAGAGATGCTTCACCATAGCAACATCATCCAGATAAGGTCGACATTCCACCCAACCCACTCCTCCGGTGTCGTACGATGCGACCGCCACTTTGTGCACAGCTGGATTTATTTATGAAGTGCAGATGTGTTCACCATCATCACCATCATCATCATCATCATCATCGTCATCAATGTCACTTTGTACCCAAACAGTTGCCCAGGAACAGTCGTCACTCTTCCTTCATTTAACTTCAATCCTAAAACTTCTTCTTTGTTTGTTTTTTATTATCTCTTCTGTTTTTCCTCCGTGTGCGTGCGCGTGTGTGTGTATATATTTATTATAAAAGCATGTGGATAAATCATCAGTAGGCCTTTTTCAATGAGCACCTTTTTTTTATTACCTCATGAGCTTTTTTTATTTTATTTTTTTTTTTAATCCTTTTTGACCATGTTTTCACACTGTGAGCAGCTTGTTCGGGTGGTCGCCATGTTTTTTTTATTTTTTTATTTTATTTTTTATTATTATTATTTCTTTGGATCAGCTGTAAGGCTCAAACAGACCTCGTCAGTGTATTCTCCTGCGACGCTAACGTTGAAGACAAAAAAAAACAAGAAATCATGTCAATCTCTTCTGCTTTACCTCACCTCTACCTGCGTGATGCTGTCTGTGTAGCGTTGTTACATACATGGTTTTATTTTTTATTTTTTTTACATATATATATACAGTATATATATTTTGCTGGCTATCATGTTGCTCCGTAAAACGATTGATCGACAGTTTCCTCTTCGACCTCCTCCACGACCTTCAAAGTAACGAGTCAGCTACGTCTACCTCCACTCTGGTTAGCTCAGTCAGACATAACACAGTGCAGCACAGTAAATACAACTGGGTGCAGTTTACTATTTAAAAACAGTTTGTCTGTTTATTTGTCTGTTTGTTTGTTTTTCCTTCAGTTCTTAGACACGGTTTCCATTCCTCTTAACGTCTATGGAGGTACATTTGTGTCTTTATTATTCAATCAAAAGAAAAGTTGAGTTAAACAAAAAAACATTTTTCAATCAAAACAAACTTCAATCAAAAAATAAAAGGATTTGAATGTAAAAACATATTTTAGACCCACAAAACTGCATTTGAACCCTTTTTTTCTTTGATTGAAAAGGTTTTTTTTTATTGAAGTGAGTTGTTTCATCAACTTTAGACAAATATCCTACCCATAATATAACTTAAATACAAAAAACCCTTTTCAATCAAAGAAAAAAAGTGCTCGAATGCAATTTTTTGGGTCTCAGATATTTTTTTTTGCATTCAAACCCTTTTTTTTCTTTGATTTAAATGTTCTGCTATTCATATATTTTTTGTTTAAATTAACTTTTCTTTTGATTGCATCATAAAGACACAACCGTACCTCCGTAAACGTCGTCTCGTACACATTTCAGGAGTAGTAAGGTGAGCGGGTTAAGGAAGGGGCGAGCTGTGACGCCTTATGTACGCCTGCACTTATATACATAATATAAATATATATATACACATATATATTTTTAGTTTTTGTCCATTTTGCACTTGGAAAGAAAAGAGAAGCACTTCAGTCAGGGATGCGCAGATGATGGTCAGTAACCGGACTTGGTTCATGTTTCCCCACACACACACACACACACACAGAAGTTGGATCCGACCCCATGCCGTCTCACAGTGTGAACGCAGGAGTCCGCCGGTCCTCCGCCACTGTTCGGTCGTTTTGGTGTAAAACTACTCAAAAGCTGCACAAAGTGGGAAGAATGTATTTTTAATTTTTTGTTTTGGAAGGTTTTTTGTTTTTTCTTTCTTTCTTCTTTTTCTTCTTCTTTTGTTAATCTGCTCTGATGATTTCACACGTACAGTATTGATAACCCCTCCTCCTTCCCTCCTTTATGGAATAGGCATTCCTATGGAAATGGTTTTTCCTCTATACAACCCTGTTAAAGTGCAGAAACTCAACAGCGGCAACTGTCAGCTTAATCCTGCAACGACAACAACAACCATGCCAAATACAACCAATGCATATGTTATCTTTTTTTTTTTTTTTTTTAATGCAACAGCCATTCAATGGAACCGACAGTCCCTCCCTTTCTCACTACAATTAACAGGTACAAAGGTTTAGGTTCTTTTTATATAACATTTGGTTTCAAGATGTTAACATTAATGTATATAACAGAGAAATGTGAATATGTATTTGTTCAGAATCAACGGGAAAAAAAAAACAACGTAGTGCTCCGAGTTTGTGGTAAATAACTACTCGCCTCCGTCATGTTTTTATTTTATGTTTTTGATTTTCTACTTTTTTTATTTTTCTGATGATGTACGTATGTATGTATGTATATGACTATCAGTGAGTGCGTATGTATGTATGTGTGTAAGTGATTAATACTGTATATCTGGTGTTCTCTAAGATGGAAAAGTGGAAGATGTCCTGGTTTGATTCTTTTCTTCTTTTTACTCTTTAGACCCTGCACAGTACCTGTGGGTGTTTTCAGATATAACTATGCCAGAGAATGGTTTTAGCGACTGCTGAATGTGATTTTACTGAGAGAGAAGCAGTGTGGACTGGCTTTTTTTTTGTACGGGTTAATTTAAAAACAAAACAAAACGATAAAAAAAACAAACTTTAAAAAAAAAAAAGGCCATATTATTTAATTTTTCTCTGTTGTCAAAAAAAAAAGAAAAAAAAAGTTTAAACAGATCTGGGAGAGTGGAGCCTTGGTTTTATGGAGAAGCATTTTACCTGCCTGGTCGTTTTTGTTGTATATGAGTGGGAATTTTTTATTTTTTATTTTTATTTTTTATTTTCTAACTGTCTGACTGATGTAGCCTTTTTTTTCTTGCATTTGTCAATAGTAAAAAAAATGACCAAAGCTTCAAGATGTTTGATGGATATCATATGCAAAACCTCATCATCACTGGACAAGACATAATGTAGCGGCCCTCTTTTTTTATTTTTTTATTCTTATTATTATATCCATTTGGACTCCTTTTTCCTTCTCCGTCGTTAACGCACGCTCGTCCTTCGTCCTCGCTCGTTGCTTTCTTACGCACCATCCTGTCTTTTTAAAGTGGCCTATCAGCAACTAAATCCAACGTGATGTCCCAAAGTTAGTACGTAGGTCTTCTTCTTCTTCTTCTTCTATTTCTTTTTTTGTTTGTTTTTGTTTATTTTGGAGCCTGAAGTGCTATCATTCGTTTACAGGAAAGAAAGAAAGAAAACATTGCAACCGTTTAGCTATGCACCTTACTGAAAAACAAGCATTTCCTTCCTCACGTTGACTTGGGTATGTAGTAGGATTAAACACTGGAGCAATTCTGAATCATTCATTTAGCCCCCTCCCCCCAACCCCCGCCCCTCCCTCAGTGAATTTAGTTAATATCTGATGACCTTTCTCATCTTATAATCTCATTCTTGGAAGAAAAAATGAAAAAAACAAACATTTGTTTTAGTTTTTTTTCCCCATTAACTAAATACTTTATACCAAACTTGAGGTGCCTCGTGTATATATATACTTTCTGCAGTGAAGATTGCTCCTTTGCTGTTTAACAGTAATAACCTTGTTAACCAGGGTTTTTTTTAAAACCTTTTTTCACCTTTATAAAAAAAATAATAATAATAATATTAATAAAGTTTACTGTATTTTAAAATGACTTTTTTACACACGTAGAAGATTAATCAGATTTATTCCAGGAATTTGCAAATACAATCTAATTTTGCACTTTATATCGGATTTAACTCGGAGTGAAAAGGCCATCAGAACCTGTCTCAATCAGATCAGAGACAGAAGAAGAAGTAGTTAACGTCCCCTGAATGTACCGAGAAAAATGTTATAGTTTTAGTAGTTAAATTTGAAAAAAAAAATGAAACGAATTGCTCAGGTTCTTGATGAAGAACTCGGCCGTAGTGGATAGACCCATTATCCAAACGACGACAAAGAAAATTGTACACACCTTCTTTACCTTCTTTGTAAATGTAGGTTTCTCTCTTTCTCAGTGTCTTTTCTGTCTTACGCCAACCGATCCTCAGTATGAATACTATGCCAATCTTCTTCAGGTGACGTCCCCTGCCCCTCCTCCTCTTCCTCCTCCTCTTCCTCTCTGCGCTGTCAGCTGACGCCAGGCGAACTGTTAAAAAAACAAAACAACAACCTCTCCTCTTCTAGCTTGAATCTCAGAACATTCCTGCTCACAACAAACACAGTTTCAGCAACCGTCAACACTTTGCTCCGTAGCTGCTGCCGCCGCCGCCGTCGCCGCTGGCGTTTCACCTTCCCTCTCTCCTGCAGCTTCGAACGTGTTTTTCCTTAAACCAAGGTGGACACTCGCTTTTGTTTATTATTAGTACAAGTCAAAAGTCTGGTTGTGTGAGACTTAACCTCTGCTATCTAGCAACAATTGTGCACTGACATAAACAACAACACACTTCGCTGTGTTGTCCGTCTTCTGTTGTTCTGCTCGTCTTTGTCGCACACTCTTGTAGGATATTTAGCCGTGTGCCGATCACCAGGATGATCGGGACAAAGCCCGGTGCAGGATCCGGGCACATGTCGTGTGTCGCTAATCATGTTTTGGTGTCAGGGAAATCCATCGCAAAAAAAACAAAAAACAAAACAAACGTATTATAAGTCTTGTATTATTTCCACAAAGTGAAGCAAGATTCAGTTTGTTGAGTGAAAAACGATCAAGTATTGTGATTTGTCATCGGTCCAAAAATGGTATTTGTGCGCCGCTCATGAGACTCATAACACCCACTCATTCCTAATGCAGGTGTTCAAACCTCTGTATGTCAAAGCCACCACAGCGTCACCACCATCAGTTGTCAAGTATTGTTAAGTGTTGCCTTATCGGGACTGAGGTTGGATAACATGGTTCAGAGATTTTTTTTTAAAGAAGGCTTATTGTTATTATTAACTCACCACTTTTGTGTTGTCCTTTTTTTGGGGGGGGGGGGGGGGGTGGTGATAATGCTTTCTCTGCATAATTTGAAAAAGACAAAAAAAAGAAAAGAGAAAAGGCCAAGGTTCCACTTTCTCCCTTGTACAAATTAATATAAATAAATATATATATAAATATATATTATACATTTTACCCTTTTTTTTTTGTCCAGTTTTGTATATTACACTCATGTAAAGTTTGTTTTTAACGAGGCATCGGAGCAGCTATTACAAGACAATATGAGTGACAATGTTCATCTGGGAGAATTTTATGCATGTTATATTTTCTCTTTCTCTCTCTCTCTCTCTGTCTATCTCTCTATCTCTCTCTTCTCTTTTAATACCCCCCCCCCCCACCCCCCAACTCCCCCCTGTTCAGGTGTGTAACGTGAATTATAAAGAAATCTACCTTTTCTTTGGAATGTTGTAGACAATCAGTCTCAGGCCGGGTCCAGTCCCTGCAGGGAGTGAGAGCCCTGTAGGCTGATGTAAGACAAACAAAACTCTTTTTTTGTTTGTTTGTTTGACAATTTAAGATTTAAAAACTTTAAAAAAAAAAAAATCCTAAAAAAAAAAAACTCTCTTTATTTGCATCTACTGGAAGTCTAAATTTGGAGGTTTTTTTGTTCATTCATATGTTCGTGGCTGCTCAAGTTTACACACACACACTTCTCTACTACACTCAAAACACAAACACCTCGTGCATTTGATCCCTCTGCTTTTTTTTTTTTTTTTTCAAGGTGAGGATGCCAACCTTGAGGAAATGATGCTTTGACTAACAAATCTATAACATCTATGAATGTGGGAATGCAACACATTGCAATAAAAGCACCATTTGAAATGCAGCATGTCGTCCCTGTATCTTCTTCTTCTTCGTTGTCAACAGGTTTGCAGATGATGATGTTACTTATGTTCACATCCTAGTCTCTCTATTTTTAAATTCATGGTTAAGATATGAATTAATGAGAATAAAAACACTGACTTTAAGAATCTGTAGAATAAAAAGGTTTTTACGATGTGAAAAAAGCTGTAGAAATGAACACAATACACATTTAGAAGGCAGTGTTGAGATTTGTGTTAAATACAACAAACATTGAAATCAGAAGGAATTGTCGATTCTTTCAAAGATTTCAAACAATCACATTTTCAAAAAAGAAAAATGGACTAAAAATTGCTCATTCAAAAGTTATACATACATTTCCAAAATATAATCCTACGATTATTAATAAAAACAATATTCATGTTAATTACAGATACTGTAAAATCATTCACCTCTGAAGCCTTCAAGGCTCAGTAGAAGGAGGAAACAAGAGCGAAAAAGCAATAAAAAAAAGTTATTGTATCTATCTTATCTTATCTATCTTATCTTAGTGTACCGGTAACTATAAACTTAGTAGTAAACTAAATTCTTGCAGCTCCTAAAGATTTACAGCTGGTTTAACTGTCAAAGATCTTTAATCCGTTTAATCAATAAAAGGATTAACATCATAAACACACCATGGATTATTGACTATGGCTGGCGAGATTACATTGTTTATTGTTTTATATAAAAAAAATACTTAAAAAAAAAAGAATTCTTTACTGAATGTATGAGGTTACTGAAGTTGGTCCAGTTTCAAATCTTTTAGTAAATATATTTTTAATTAAAAATTGACATTAGAAATTCACATTTTAAAGAAAATATTTGTGTCTGTGAAATTCTACAGTACAAATCTTTGCATCTGTTTTTCACTTTTCAGTTTTTCAGTCTCAAAAGCTATTAAATATTTTTTTTCAGTGCAATATATCACATAAAGTTTTATAATATGTATAACAGTAAAAAAAAACTGCACTATATAAATTGTCAGAATGAACTGTTGCTTGATAATTGGCAGTGTCCAGAAAACTTAAATCCTTTTAAAAATCAAAGTTTTTATTACTATAATTACCAATATTCAGTTTTCTGCTCTAACAGTTAAGTTTCAGTCTTAACCACTGGAGTTTCATATCCGGCTCCACAGATGAGAAACAGTGCATACTATATGGTACATTACTACTTGTTATATTTTACAAGGGGGAAGGAGGGTCCCAGTTTGCAGGGTTGACCTGATGCCAGTAAACACCAACACGAGTTGATTCAACGTGGTAATTGGAACTGAAACAAATTGGCAGCATCAGCGTCAGACTCCTGATGAGCAGCGAAACGGCGACGACAGGATCATAATTCAGTCTCTACATTTGTGACTGGCAGATGACGTTGTCCTGATCGTTCTTGATTCTTTCCTTGTGACTCTGGTAGGTGCCCTCTTCCACGGGCGGAGTGGGGTTCTTGTATTCGTAGAGCTCCACAATGGGGTAGGTGACGCAAGTCAGCAGCAGAACAGCGAGCACGATGTACAGTTTGTACTCCAGACAGATGAAGGTGCTGTATGCGAAGGCAATGACGAAACCGAGCGACTCCCACATGCGATAGTTAGCAAATGCCGCCTCTTTATCACGGGGGAACAAGATGCCGTAAATAGCTGCGGGACGGAAGGAAAAGGAAGTTCACATTATTGCAAATATTTCTTTTTTGCATGATCAATTCACTTTGTTACATAGCAGGTTTTGGCCCAAACTTTATGACCCTTTTCTAATACACAGTTGCAGCTGGACTCAGTTTAGGTCGTTTTCCATTGCAACTGAGTAGTTCCTCCTCAACATGGGTCATAGCAAGGCGGCTACTTTGCAGCTAACTTGCAACCTTGCATACCAAAAGATTACCAGGTACCAAGTACTATCCCTAGTGGAAAAGGGCCATTTGTTTGAATGGACAATATTGGTCATGATATCCATTTCCATATCCATTGCTCTGGGAGAGAGCAAAGAGACTCCATTGCTGCACACCAGGGGGCTAATAGGAGTTTCTTACCGTTTGTCTGAGTCTGCCAGATAGCGTCTGCCATCCCCCACAGAGCAGGAAACACAAAGAAGACTGCCAGATTGTTAGGGTCAGGTCTCCAGAACAAGAGCCCGATGATGCACGAGAAGTTGGATACTGCAGCTGAGAACGGATCAACAGATGAAACAATCAAAGATCAATATCAATCAACAGTTTATTCAGCATCGTGTTGAAACCGAATGAATCAGAATCAAACTGGTATATTCCAACGGGAAATGTAAGCCATGGTCTAACGCACCATGAGACCGAGTACAACAAACCCTCCAGAGATGAAGTTTGTCGACTGCAAACATCTCTAGTTGTAGCAATTTCAGAAAAGACCGCACGATATATGGAGCCAAGAGCTAGGAAAGCCCAAGCGAGTCGATTACCGAGTGTAGTAGAAAAGGAGTCCAGTGATGTCTATTTCCAAAAATGCATGCATGCTTTGCTGACTGTGATAATTTGAGTAACTCACCTCTGTTCATTTCCCTGTCTACAACTCGCAAGTTATTGTTAGAGACAGAGAGGAACACTAATGCATTCGGTAATCGACTTGTTAGGGCTTTCCCACAACTAGCAAGCGGCTGGAGGAGAATGGGTGAGTTTTGTTATCGTCTCTTTTCAATAGAAACTAGGCAAAGCTAGCAGATGTTTGGTGCCTCGTATTATGTGCTGGGATCCTATTTGTACTGTTTGGTGCTGTTCTGAGCAGTATTTGTGGCTGTGAGTGGCTTTTTTTTTTATCACGGTTGGCTCTTGGCTCCACAGACTGCAGTGTTTTGCTATTGTGTGGCCTTTTGCTGAAGTTGCTACAACTTGAGAGGTTAGCAGTTGGCAAACTTGATCTCTCAGGGGGGCGTTCTACTGGATCTGATGGTGTATGTGCATTAGACCATTTATGCTGGAGAATCCCTTTAACATCTTACCCAGGAGGAAAAGAGGGGCTCTGCCCGTGTACCGAGCCAGTCGGCCGAAGAGGAACGAACACAGAGAGTTGGCAGCTCCGAAACACATCATCACAAAGCCGACGTAGTGGATCCCCAGAGCGCATGTGACGTAGTTCTGCAAGGAAACACAGATTTATTTAGACAAATCAGTAAGTGGGTAGATCTACTGATAGACCAAAACACTCACAATGGACCATGATTTATAGTTTGTAGTTTCCTCACCTTGGTGTACTCCCCAGACAGGAAGCTCTGCTCGAAGCCGCTGTACATGGTGAGGGGGATGAGGGTCAGCAGCCTCCAGTCCTTCAGCAGCCTGAACGTGGCCAAGAACGTGTGACAGAACGGCTCTCGGTTCCCGCGGAACTCGCTGGTCTGTTCCTGGTCGATGTTGTCCAGAAACACAGCGATGATGAGCATGGCCAGCACGCCCACACCTGACGACACAGGACGGGACACAACGAAGACTGTGTGACGTCTGACGCACTGATAACAGCTCAGGGTTTGCAGTTTCCCTCAGTTTATCAGGTGAAACCCATAATTAGTTGGTAACATCTACTCTGTTGGTGCAGAGCGTTAATTCGTTACCTATGTAGCAGCCGACGAGCGTCCACACCAGTTCCTGTGCAGGTCTGGTGGTGGTGCTGTTGGCGGTGATGTTGAGGCCACAGTCGGCCGCTCCACAGCTCTGCAGCTGCTCCTCCGGGATGATGGCTGCCAGAGGAAAAAAATACAAAAACAAAATGTTCAGTTTTCATTAAATTCATCAAGAATGGGAGAGAGACTGCAGCTATATTAGTTTGTCAGGGATTTCTTTGACTTTGGTTTATTCATGAACGCGAAACTGTCAGGGTCCGTTAGTGTCTGTAGGTTTTTAGTTGATTTTCTGTTCTTGTTGTGCCACTTTCTGTTTTATTTTGAAGTCCTTGTCTTACCCCTGTCTTCCTGTCAAGTTTCCCGCCTGTGTGATTGCTTTCCCCTCCCTAATGTGTTTCACCTGTGTCTAATTGTCTTCCCTCCATCTTGTGTATTTAAGCCGTGTTTCCCCTCGTCTTGTCCATAGAGTCAGAGTCCCTGCATTATTCTGTGTATGACCAGCTTAGATTACCCGACCTTGAGTATTGCCCGCCGATTCCTGCACCTTAGCCTTTTTCTGCTGCCTGCCTGGTTTTGACCCATGCCTGGTAATAAACAACTCTGGATCAGCCAGAGCCTTCGGTTCCTTATTTGTGTCCATGATGGAAACGTGCTCTCTGTGGCTGGCTGGATTATCTGTTCGGGCTGCCGTACAAACATGGGCATGGGCGCAAGATGGCGACACTCTCTAAAGGTAAGACCCTTGTTATATGTATATGAAAGAATAATTGTAAGGCTATGAAAACCAACAAATGGATCTTATTTTATAGCGATTATACATTTAAACAAATATATATATGGACGCGCTGGACCTTTAAGGACAGTTCACAATTCTGCAGAATAATGAATTAAGAAGTAAACAGCCCAATCTTTTTTTCATAAATTTTCATAAAAACACTACTAGAAACCAGGTGGTTTGAACTCCTTGTGCTAAACACTTCTTTACTCCGAACCAGAGCGGAATAAACAACTGTATCTCCTTCCCGACAATCCTGTTGACTGATAAGCTGCAGCTTTTACAGTAAAATTATAAAATGCACAGTTGATTGTCCTCTGAGGCGAGCCCATAAGAAGCTGTTAGACTTTGAACACCAGAGGATTTGAGATGGAGGTGAAACTGAGGGGAGGGCGGAGTCAAGACTGAAGAAACGTGACCTGAACAACGTGATCACGGACTGATCCACCAGGAATTCTTAATAAATAAAACACAATTCATTTTGTATTCTGGTAAATTTCAGGCTAAAAATACAACAAAAAAAAACCTCTAGGAGAATAAAAAGTTTTGTGTGTGTGTATATATAAATAAAAGCAAATTCCCACGGTTTGACCCACGGCTTCTCCCTTTTTCTTACCATAATCGGTCTGACCTTACCTATGTTGAGGTCCTGTCCGAAGATAAGTGACGACATGAGATTCCCCCAGACCGCCGACGACTGAAAGATGAAGAAGAAGATGCCAAAGTACTGGTTGATGATGTCAGAGCCCCGTTTGCCCTCCCGTGCACCCTGCAGGTTACCAGAGATGGTCAGGTAGGTGCATTTGGCCGACCACAGCGGGGAACCGCCCAGACCCAGGATGGCCGAGGTAGGCATGAGGGTGTACCTGGAGGAGGAGATGGATAAATAAATATCAAGTTCATTCTTGAATGGGCTAAATTTCAGCTTCCTTTGATCAGTGAATAACCAAATCAGCTGTTTCTACATGAATGACAACAGCGAAAGTTTTGATTTTGAGTTTCTTAAAACCAATTTAGTTGCAGGAAACTGGTTCATCATCAGTGCAGTCTGTTGATGTTTGTGTACATGCACGAGATTTGCTTGCTTCGTTGTTGTAAACCATTGGATGTATGACGTAAACACAGAAGAACATCTTGCCTGGGGCCTCCAGACTGTCTAGAAACGCCCCTGGTTAGCAGTTGTGCTAACACAAACACTTGACTTTATGTTTTTCTTTTGCCCTGCCCCCATATCTGCAAAGTTGATGTGATTGGTTCCTTTGTTATTTGTCGTACGAGTCCTTGATTGTCTGTAGTTTTATTAAGCCTGCTATTTAGCTCATGGCATATCTTGTAGAGTGTATAAAAAAGCATCATAAAAAGCATCATATAGACACATTAACAAGAATAAATACTTGGTTTTTATTGGATGAGAACTTTAAAACTCTGTGTTTTCACGTCTATATTGACTCGTTGTGGACTTCATCTGACGGTCCCACTGAGGACTCACCATCCAGGGTAGAGGTTTCCAAAAGAGTAGGAGACGTAGCAGGCCATGCCGACCACGATGGTCCATTTACAGCCCAGGTTTTTGATCATGATGGGAGGCAGGAACATGGAGGAGATGATGATGGCGGCGTAGATGACGCTCAGAGAGGCCACCCCCATCCCCTCCTCCGCGTTCAGGCTGCTCTGTACAAACACACGGCAGAGACATTGGACTCCATTAGAGGACAGTCAGTGGTTAATGACTTCTTTATGTACAAGCTTTATTCAGTTTGACGGCAAAATGCATTGATCTGAACTGTGCACATTTGTCTTAATTCTGTAAAAGCAGCAGATTTCTAACATTTTGTGAGATTGAATTCTGCAGAGCTAAAAAGGAAATATATATACGTATATATAAAACGAGTTCTGTTTACTGTTTGTTTACCCTCACTTTTGCTTCAGTCCAGTTCAAAGGCAATGCCACAAAATTTGGCTTCGATCCAAGGACAGGAAACATCATCTCTCCACAATGCAGCCATTTAAACTGCTGCTATAGTTACTAATGACCTGTTTTTGTAGTTTGCTCACATTTAAAATTTCATAGGCTGGAAAACGACACAGTTTTATGTCATTTACATGTTCATATTAAGCATTTTTACATTTGTTATCATTAGAGATTATTCTTTATATTTCTTAGTGGAGGTTTCCAAGCAGCTGTGGAAGTGTGCCACACTGTATTTCAGTGCAACAATGTGGATACATACATTAAATACAAAATCATGCACATGATGTATTTTAAAAAATCTCAGAATTTGTTCCCTAAGTTAATGAATAAAATGTAAAAACAAACAGACAAAAACCATAATCCTCATCATAGTAGCTCTGTACAACGTCTTAATGGACAGTGAAAATGAAGGACATTTAACAATAAAACAAGTTTTCTGCTATAGTGAAGTATAGGGACCAAATTTAAAAGTTAAAAAGCTCATTGTTTCGACAAGTAAAGACACAGCACCCATTAATTAAATGATTCAAGACAATATAGAATAAACTAAAGGATAAAGGACTGTGTGTTTCAAAAGCAAATGCAGTCACACTGTCAGTTTTTTTTTATTATAAATTAATACAAATAACAATCCATGAAACTAATTCCAGCTCAGCTTTATTAAAAATTATTGCTATTTACACAAAACAATAATTAAACGTTCTGAAATAATGTAATTATTTTTTAATTATGTTTATTATAACACTGTAAAAGTTCTACAAAAGACATTAAAAAAATCTTATGAATTAATCACCCTGTCTAAAATGTAATAGGTAGAATGAACGCAGCTCGTCCACCTACCTGTAAACTCTGCAGGCCTCCATACGCCGTGAACAGGGACAGAAACCCGATGGAGACCACCAGGACATTCTTGAAGTTTCTACTGATCATGGCTGCAGGTGAGACCTCTGCAGACCCTTCAAATAAAAATAAATAAATATGTTTATACTATAAAATAATAATAAGAAGAAGAAGAATCCGTGTTTTCCTCAGTGGTGTTTGTCAGTGACTTCATGCAGCCGCTTCAGAGTGAAGTTGGAGTCTGTCCTGTCTGTTCTGCCTGTGATAAACTCACACAGTGGAAAAAGCTGAACAAAGTCCATCCCTCTCACACACACACACACACACACACACACACACACACACACACACACACACACACACACACCCTTATCACTGGGCCACACGTCAAATTTAGTTGGAAATGTGTCAGTATCAGCGTATATACCGCCCTCCTGTTAGTCACTCTTTCATATGGAGCATTACAGATGTTGCAACAGCTGCTTCCCTTCTTTTTCTACATCTACACATCCCTTCACTTCTTCTCCTTCCCTTTCTGTAGTCTTACAGTCTTTATCTCTGCATTGCATTCAGTAGCGGTTAGGAGTCGCTGCTGCTTTTGCATTAAATTGATACAATCCATACTGTACGTATAGAGGAGCAAAGGTTTACGACGTGTTGTTTCTGATGATCCTCTTCCCTTTTTTTACGAGTCCTCGTCTTTTTACGACATGATGGCTTGTTGTTGTTTGAGGAGAGGAGACACGATGACCAAAACACTGCAGTCGTCTGTCTGTTGTCTCAGCTGGGACTCAGAAAGCAACAACGCAGCTCGAGGTCTGAGTAAAAACAGCTCTGAGGACAGTTTTTTATAAGAACTCTTTCTACTGCTTTTCCATCCTGCCACATTGTAGAGTTTATATTCATCTGAATTATGTCAGTCCACTCTGTGATCACTGAGTAGCCTACAGTATAAATGAATCGCCGCCTATCAAAGATTAGGAACTTAGGTAATGACAGGGGAATGCAAGGTGTCAGATAATGATGACGCAAAAATGTTCAAAAGGTCAGTGTCGGTTCAACATGAGTTATTAACTAGTGGACGTAGTCTATAAATCCAATAAGAGCTGAGTCGTACAAGCTTTTATCTGCTGTTCTATTCGGTTTGCCTCGGAGGCCCAGAAAGACGGATCGCCTGCGACCCCGTGGGTCTCAGGAGGTTATCTGGTGTAGCTGCATTTACCTCTAAAGCAACTCTGTCTGTTATTATCTCATAGCGTGGTGAATGTGCAGGTCACAACTTGTCCACCAGAGCGTTGTGGAGTTGTTGGATTGTGTATTTGATGAGTTTGTTGAGGGAAACCAAGAAATCCCATGAGCCTCCGTAGTGTAGCTCTGAGCAGCTCACGGCTCTGCTCCGCCGTTCTAAAAATAGCTTGCACCGACAATTTCTGTAAAGGTAACAAACCCACTGGTATGACTATAGGGATTCTGGCAATGGGCCAATTTGACAAAATGCTGACTGTTGACAAAATGTTCACTCAGCTGTGCACAGCTGAGTGAGACTTGTTGCCAATAATCGTTCCCAGCTCGTGCTCCCAAGAATCCTTGGGGAACGAGACGCCAAACTGTCAATAGTAGGTTTGACAAGACTGTAAAATGCTCAAAATTAGCCGTTTTTTTTGCTCAGGATCAAGAGCCAATAAAGAGATCAGAGATTCTGAATAGGATGCCGTATCTGAGAAAAACCTACATCAAAATAGGTGGGATTTAGGTAAAGTCGAATTTCTTTGAGAGCTCAGAAAAGGACATAAAAAGTCTCCGTGGTTGTAAAGGTCCTTAGATCACTGATCATATTTTTGTAAATGCATACGACGCAACAAATATGACGACATGGCTGATAACGAGACAATCAAACAGGCCCATATTTGATAAAGCATCTCCCGGGTTTTTCCTCCTTCCTGCACTCAGAATCAAAATGGTGTGATGATACCAGAGGGGAGAGGAGGATGAGTCCTGTTCCTCACAGCCAAGGTTTATGGCCGGACGTGCGTTAACGGGGGAAAAACAAATCTGTGAACACAATAACACATGTAGATAATGATCAATCAGAGCTGCTTCAGTCTTGGACGGACTGATCGGTTTGTTTTTGTTTTTTCATCTTTATACCTCTTTATGATTCGTTGTGTGAGAATGACACACGTGCACACGGAGACAATAAGTGAGAAAAACACACGTGTGTTGGCAGCTAATTGAATATTAGTTATGATTTTGACAATGAGTGAGTAAAGCAGGAGTTGGCAGTCGCCCACACGTAATCTGCAGGTATCATTCGATGATAGTAGCTATGACAAAGACCTGTTGATTACATGACAACAGCTCGACTTTGAACTGTTTACTTTGAAGAAGTTATGATGATCATTTATATAAGTTCACTAGAATAAACTGTCTGAGGAAATATAAAGAGACCTCCTTGTTCTTTTCTTGTTATCATCTTGTATTTATGTCGTAATGTTTTACACTCGTTTGAGCGTAAACACTGAAGCGAATGATTCCAGTGTTGGGCTGTGGTTTGATCAGATATTTTTATTATTTACTGACTTCTCATGGACTTCTCCACCCTGCAGTTGAGACGCAGCTTGACGTGTTTCTGTGTCCAGTTGTTTTATCAGTGCATTGATAAATACAGCTGCTAATCCTCAGATAAGAGTGACACGATGCAGAGTGACAGTGCACGTCATAATGTAAAGTTGAAAGTTAAGATCATCAGGTCTCTCCTTTAAGCTGAATTTATTTAACCTTATGTTACTCAATTAAAGGGATAGTTCAACATTTTGGCAGATTGACCCATTGCCATAATCCCTATAGTCATAGCAGTAGGTTCGTTACCTTTAACTGTCGGTGCAAGCCTTGTTTTTAGAACAGCGGAGCAGAGCCGTGAGCTGCTCAGAGCTACGCTACGGAGGCTCATGAGATTTCTTTGCCTCCAAAACAACTCTGTGTGGTAACGTTGTGTTATCTCATAGCGTGGTGAATGTGCAGGTCACAACTTGTCCACCAGAGCGTTTTGGAGTTGTTGGATTGTGTATTTGATGAGTTTGATGAGGGAAACCAAGAAATCCCACGAGCCTCTGTAGCGTAGCTCTGAGCAGCTCACGGCTCTGCTCCACCGCTCTAAAAATAGCTTGCACTGACAATTAAGGGTAATGAACCTACTGCTAAAACTATATGGATTATGGCAATGGACCAATTAGCTAAAATGCTGAACTAACCCTAACCTATTAATATGGTGCATAACAGCGAGATTGCATCAAAATATGCACATGTACCTTGAACACATCACAGTACATATACACTGAGGTCCAGGATTGATTTGATAATCTGTGATTTTTCAGATACAACTTTTTACAACAGATAATAAAAATAACTGTCAACATTACACAGTAAAACTGTGTCACAACCACATTTTAGATGATGATTTTCTTCATTTAATCAATGTTTTGAAAGCGCATTATAAACTGTTGTAAAATGAATTACTTTATCAGTTTGCACTTTGCACTTGGTTTAAGAGAATGATGATGTTGATGATGACGTGTGCACAGCTCCACCCACTATACGACCTTGATCTGAACAGTTGAGAATAATAAAATAAACTCTGATTCATATATTCAGCTTTTTAAAAGTGTGTCTGAAAGAGTTGATTGGTATTTACTCATCAATTCTGGTCAAACCTTGAGCTCACAAGTGTAGAGACATCAGACTGCGTGAGGAATCCTTCAGTTTAGAGAAGATTAGACGTGACTTAATGACTCAGTTTATCCACGTGGAGATTAATGAGTCACAGTGAAACTCTTTATTAAAACCAGCTTTAACTGATAGCGTGTGCATCTGCTTCACCTTTTATTGTCTTTTATATTTGACCAGCAGAGGGAGACAGAGTCCACAGTTTAATCCTCTACACCTGTGCAGGTATAGAAATGACTGTAGATTCAACTAGAAAATTTCCTCTTGGGAAATTTTGAAAGGACTATTAAAAGCTAATTAGTGTTTTTCTAACCATCTCTGTCAACATGGGAATCAAACCCACGATCTTAAGGTCAAGACAGAGCTGATCAGACACATGATCATCTCTCTATAAGCACTGATATGGAGGAGCTGTAATCACATTAGGTTAACTTTGTGTGTGTGTAATCACATGAAGTTACCTGTGTTAGAGTGTGAGAGAAGGTGTGTGATGTACTTCTGACTCCATTTGATGTGTTTGTGTGTCTTTAACTGTAATCACAGGAAGTTTTATATGTTAGAGTGTATTAAGTCCACAGGATGACATTTGTAAAATATGTTACCTGTGTGTTTTTAATGTGTGTGTGTGTGTAACTGTAATGACATGAAGCTGGTTCTAGAGTCTGTGTGTGTGACTGAGCTGCATCCTGTATCAGTCTGATTTAGCTGTGTGTCTGTGTTTACAAACATCTTAACGAGCTCCAGGTGGATTGTTTATGGAGTTAACGACCCTGGCCTGAGGATCAGAGGTTACCATGACAACTTGAGCTGGTTGCCCATGACGATAGGGGCTCCCAGGCTGAGGCAGACAGAAACGTTGAGAAAAAGACCGATTTTCTGCCTCTGCACTGGTCTCGCATTTAGGCTTATTCTGACAAAACGCTAGCTCCTATCAGAACAAAACATGGATCAACGGTGCCCTAAGGCCTTCCTGAAAATTTTGGTACGATTTGGTGTTTCTACAGTAAATATTTTGGCGACACGGGCAGTTTTAAAACATCGGTCCGTTCTGCTCCTCTCAGAAAGTTTTTGTATTGGAGTCAATGAGGCGAAGAGACAGACATGGCTGCACTCAGAGGCTGCTAATTCAAATTCTGTAAGTCTCTCTGATATTTTGAACACATTGTGGGAGACACAACAAGTTTGTCTACAAAACTGTGAAAAAATTATGTGTGTACAGTGTAAATTGTGTCCAAGAGGAGTGTGGAAAGAGAAAGAATCAGGAGTTTTTCTGGGCTCTCCTCCCACTCTAGCTGATGACATCACGCACTCTAGCACGAACATTCCGTGCAATACACACCCATTATAATCTCATAATTTCTACAAAAATGATCATGATCATTGATCAGGGATTGATCAAAAACTATACAACCTATCAAAACGTGGAGTAATACACCAATACACAAGACTTGTGTCTACTATTTAAAGTTTAAACGGAGTCTCTAGGGGAAAGTATGCCTGAGCAGTAGACGTTTGTTAAACTCCAATGTTTGGTCTTTTTTGCTCTTCTTTTTTTTGCTCGTCCCATAGACTTCAATGCAAAATTTTTCGCAGTTTTTCGCGACTTACGTCGCGAAAAATTCGTAAACTGCTTAGAAAAGTAATAGCAGCTCGATCCCGATCAGGACGCACGTTTTGATATATAATATGTCCTGCAACGACTAGTAGCGAACCGAAAATCGTCCGGAAGAGGAAAAATAAAAACTAGGAAAAAATCCACAGAATAACAATAGTGCCCGGCTTTGCCGGGCACTCGTCCCTACAGCTATTTCATAGCTGTTGGGTCGAGTGCCCTGGCGATGGCCGGTGCCCTAATTACACCGAGTTTTCTCACGTCTGCACCAAACTAACGACTATTAAAAGTCATAATTAGTGTTTTTATGAATGATTCTGGCCTGAGTTTTAAAACTTAAACTGTAAAACACATTATTATATAAGATACAATGCATAAAACTATAATACAATGACTCTCCTCAGGCGACACCAGTTGTGTCTTCCCTTTAAAACCCCTTCTTCAATACTTTTTCTCTTTTAAAAAGTATTGAAGAAGGTGTGTGATGTACTTCTGACTCCATTACATGTATTTCACTCATTTATTTGTCAGTTTTATATTTAATATTAAGTCCACAGGATGACATTAGTAAAATATGATGCTCACATACTTTAGGTTGAAACTCAACCAACTGCAGGAATAAACAGCTGTTTACACATAAATGTCTGAGAAATAATCCGCTAATATAAAGTTAAATATAACAAAAGAGACATTCAGGACAATGTTCGCTTTAACTTTTCATACTTGCATACTTCATACTGACACGAACATTTCTTCTTCTGCTGCTGCTCCTTCTGCAGCCAAATGTGAACTAACGTAAATCACATGAGTGGGGGCGACGATGTTGAAAACCACATGACGCCAAATAAAATAAAAAATTATTTAAAAAAAAAAAAAGTGTTGAGACTTTGCAGCTTTTCCCAGCGTCACCGTGCAGGAATCCCTCTCTGCTCCCACACACTCTGAACAGGAGTTTGTGTCTGACATAAAACGACTTTTAACTTCTGCTTCTCCTCACAGTTCCTGCAGATCCTCCTCCCTCCTCCTCCTACTGCTTTATTTATTTCATTTTCTTCTTGTCTGTCAACACTTGTCTTCTCTGGCCCTCCCTCTCCTTTATTTACTTATAGGCCCATGAGAACCACTCCCTCCCCAGTTTGAGGTGAATTCCCTGCAAACATGCAGCCTTAACACTGAACTTTTTAATGTAAGATACAGATTTGAGACTTTATAACACCAACTAACCAAGTAAGCAACTCCAACCAGAATAAAAGTGAATAAAAGTAACAGATTTAGGCTACAGTACAGGAGTAAATGTACTTACTGTCACTGTGTCTGTGTTCAAATAATAATAATCCTCTTTTCCAAAACCACTTTTCCTTTCTCGTCCTTTATGGAAAAACAACAGGAGGGAGAGGGGGGAAAAAGCCATTAAAATGCGTTTTACAGCTGGCATGTGATGTCTTTTTCAATCAGCTTTATTTAACAAGCAAACAAGGATTGAAAGGTGGAAATACAGTCATTGATATTCTTATTGTATTTTTTTGCAGTTTTTTTTCTTTCTCCTTTTTGCGCATTTTCTCATTTGTTTATTTAAATGTGCATCAATGAGTTTTATTATGAGTGGTTTGTGCCGTGTCGCCACGTGTGTGTCAAAGTTGTTATCTTACAGATGCGCAGCTAAAAAAACAAACAAACATGCACAGATGTGTTAAACTGATCCTGAGTCAGCTGCTGCTGCCACTCAGACTTGACGGAAACATGCTCCTTACCTCAGAGCTGTTAGTTCAATAGCTCCGACGACAACTGTAGGTTTACATGACTTTACCACTCAAAACTCCAGCACCAGGACAACAACAACACTGACTCCGCCTTTCAATCCGCCCCTTTTCTCTTTAAAGAAAACCAGTGCAAAGAAAATATTTCTTTTTCTTTAACACATAGGCCTACTAGGTTTAAAGTTTCTGCTTTAGGCTATTGCAATAATTAGAGTAGGCCTATAGTCCGTTTAGCTTTAGTTGCCATACACATGTCGGGTCTGTTTTGCCTTGCCATCCACAATATCTGGCCAATCTTTGATGTAGCAACTTTAGCAATGACGGCACCATAACAAACAGCGCAGTATACGGATCCACTATCCACGACCAAACAACCACTTGTAGCCACAATGCTATGAATGCTCAGAACAGCACCAAACGTCATCAACAGTACAAACAGGGGTCAGGGATTCATGTCGATGGGGCCACTATCAGTTTGAGACCGAGTTTACGGAAGACAAGCTGAAGGAAATGGAGGAGAAAAGTGAAAGACGCAGCGCTGCGGTGGAGGCTACGTCCTGGAAATGGAGGCTAACAGTGACAGAGGGAGAGAGCCGGTGGAGTCTAAATGCTGGAGCTGGTGGAATCAACTGATCAGTGTATTGGTCAGTGACTGTCGGTGGCCACTGAAACCAGATGTGTGTGCCGCCAGTCGGGGCCTCAGACTGGTTGTCAGCGCCTGGACTCTGTGCTGGACTTGGAAAGTTGCTGCATAGCGTGTAACTGGAGCAGACTGGGTGAGTTGTTTTTGTCTCATTTCAATAGAAACCAGGCTAAGCTAACAGATGTTTGATGCTTGTATTATGAGCTGGGGCCCTGCTTGTACTGTTGATGATTTGGTGCTGTTCTGTGCATTGTTTGTGGCTACAAGTGGCTGTTTGATTGGTTGCGCGTGGATCCGTAGACTGCTGCTGTTTGTTATGGTGCGGTCATTGCGTCATCTCTGAGGGGGGGGTCTAACTCCGTGTTATGATCTATGGTTACGTTGCGTTGGACCATGGGTTAAACTTACACCAGAATATCACTTTAAGCATCATATTCAGTGTCTGTTAAAGGGATAGTTCAACATTTTTGGCAAATTGGCCCATTGCCATAATTGCTGGTTCTTTACTTTTATTTGATAGATTGACAGATAGACAGACAGACTTTATTGTCCACTGTGGAAATTTGTCTTCGGCCTTGCCAAGTGCAGTCAAACAATCATAACATATTCAGAGCTTGTATGGCCTGTGGAATAAAGGATTATTATTTTTTTAATTTCCCGGCTCATCCTGGGAACTCTGAATCTTCAGCTGGATGGGAGCAGTTCGAACTCTGAGTTTAAGGGATGTGTAACATCCTCAGATATCTGTCTGGCCATCCTGACAAAGCTCACTGAGTTGACGTTGTTGTTTACCAACCAGCTTCCCAGCAATGTTTACTATAGAGGAAAGCTTCTGTTTTTTTGCTGCACCTTCAGGTTGCCAAAGTTTCAACAAGGCCTCTGTATGTTGCACCTGCACATATTTCATCCTCCAGCCAAAGAGTTTGATGATGTCGTGAAGCAGCTTGGGATCATGGGAGTTGTTGTTTTTACCAGCTTAGTTTCTCATATTTAGTTTTTCTTTTTTCTTTTTTTAAACAGATGAAATTTTAAAAGTGTGACTTAAAATCAGATGAAAAGTTGGAGAAAAGTTACATGTTATAACTTTAACGTGGTGACAGCACATAAATAATGTACAAAATGAAACTTTGATATGTGGCAGGGAGTGGCTACGCTTGATTTCTCATTGAGAAAAACTGAAATGACGCTCCGCCCACCACCACTGTTTACACTAGGTAAACATCTGTAATGAAAACACAGAGTTAATCTCACTGTGACCTGGAGAGGTCGGCAGGTCGTAGCACTGAACGGGCTGATCACTGATTATAATCTATTTACATTTAAACGGTAACCAAACAACATGTTACAGTAGAAAACACTGAGGTCAAACACAGGTCACAGAGACTGAGACTTTAAATGAGACGATAACAGTAACAACAACAGTCACACAGGCGTCTGATTGGCTGGTTTGATTTGAACTGCTGTGGCTGCTTTGTTGTCTCTGACTGCTGATTGGCTGAATGAATGGACACACACACACACACACACACACACACACACACACTGGCGGCCCCTGAGGTAGAGAATTACAGGTATTAGAGAGGCAGACAGACAGGTATGTCTGCTCCGCTTCAGATATGAGCTGAAAGCTCTGAGAGCACAGAGGCTTAGGGCGCTTTAATAATACACCCTCTTTGAAAGAGTGTGTGTATGTGTGTGTCTGTGTGTGTGAGACAGAGAGAGAGAGTGGGTTGTCCACTAGAGGGCGCTGTTCCACACAGGAGGAATGAAGCTCTGTTAGTTTTAATCATTAACTGAGTTTACAGCAGTGATGAGGAAATAACTCCACATGTGTCAAACTCCCACACGTTCAATTCAGTTATCTGCCTGCCACGGCCTGAGCGACTCACTATGACATCACAAATGCATAGATTTATATGTAATTGTAGAAATTGTATTGTACTGTACAAAACATGAACTGTATGTAAATATTATAGGTGCTTTGGCAACAACACATTTCTGTTCATGCCAATTAAGCTGTTTGAACTGTGTTGAATAATGATCCTTCAGTGTAGCTATAGGCCAGGGTAAACGATGACATCACAACACAGGACTAAACGGCAGTGAATAAGGGCTGGTGTGGGTTGAGACAGAATAAATATATAGCCTATTGTATATAGTATCTATATACTAGCCTGATGCTTATCATATTTTTGGTGCTACCAATACTCCACAATGATGACAACAACGTCAACATGGAACATAACAAGATAAAACACAACAACAACATGAAATCTCGGTCTCCATCTTGGTCTCTTGTCGGTCTCAGCTCTGGCGTTTTCCTCCGTGCACGATGTTTCCTGATGATTCCTGAGGATCTTTACTCTGCTGGTGGTGTGTGTGTGTGTGTCTGCAAGTGGAGCTCCTCCTCCTCCTCCTCCTCCTCCTCTTCCTCTCACCAGTTACTTTGTTAAATCTGGGCGTTAGTTCACAAACTTGCTGCAGGTTATGAGTTTCTTTTTTGAGGAGGAGAAGATTATGACGTGTTTTCTTTCTTTTGAAGTCTCGGAGGTAAAGTGCTGCTAATGCTTCATAGAGGAAGAATTCATTATTCCAGATTGAGCCGGGTCACACTCTCTAATCCCAGACCCCTACCTGCCTGACTGACTGCTACAGAGTCATGGGAAAAAACACTCTCATGCACACACACACACACACACACACACACACACACACACACAGAGTCTTTCTTCCTCTCTCCTTTCTCACCCAATCCTCCGGCTCTCTCGCCCAAATCCCTCCTGGAATCTCAGACCTGTGTGTGAACCAGTGCCGTCCGACTCATATGAGGGTTTTTTTTTTTAAAGACGGAGGCTGATACTGATCTGTGTGGAGCGGAGAGACGCCGTCGGCCTCCTCACATCCTCCAGTCTGAGAGACGTCTGAGATAAAACAGGTTAAAAAGACACAGATATGAACATGAAGCAGAGTTTTTCACTGTGTTCACTTTCACCAGTGTTTCTGCAGACGACGCGCTCAGGCCTTCACTCAGGATCAGCGTCACACTGAGACCTGCACCCACTTCAAGCTCATTATAATACTGTTTATTCCCTCTGATGCAAATCTTGTTTTAGGTAATTCCTGAGTAATTACTATAACAAATGCACATGGCCGAGGCTACGCTGTCGTCTTCTTCTTTCTCAGTTTCTTCCTTGATGCCTTTGTCTTCTTCATCATCATCTTCTTCTGTTTCTTCTACTAAAACTAGCAGTGGAAAAAGTAATTTCATTTTTTAGAATGACCATTAAAAAGATGAAAACTAAATAAAAACTGCAACGAACAATGTAAAACTAAAACTAAACTGAATTGCAGATTAATTTAGCAGTAAAATGGCTTGGAAGTTGCAGAGAAAGAAAACGCCACAGCTCAATGTGGGACTATTTGGAATATGACCCCCCTCCCACTCTCCATGCAGATAAGAGCAAACGATCATGAGGAGGAGGAGGAAGAGGATTGATGGGAACATTTGTGTGATGCAACTAAAAGGGAAAAATCCCACAAATTTGAAAGTCAGAAAGTCAAGACTTTTCCTCCTAAAACACATTTAACTAAATGTAAAACTAGTTTATCGCCTGTTGAACTAACTAAAGCTAAACTGAAAAAAAGCAAACTTAAAAACTAAGTAAAAATATATTTAAAACTCACCTATTGCATGACAGCGTTGACCTTGAGCAATAATGAACTCTTACTCTGTTGGTCAGTTCAGCAACATTGGAGCCATGTTCACCCTGACTGGGATTTATAGTCCAACCTCCCAATCAAAGGTCAAAGGCGCTAACCCGGCTTTAATCAGCTTAGTGTCTCCATTTGGAGAATTAAATCAGTTGGACTGGTCTGAGTCTCAGGGCCACCACACAGTTGGATCACACACACACACTGCACACCTGGTTTAGTCGGTGCCAGCCAATCAGATGCATGCTGGGACATTTAAAAAGTCCATGCTCCAATTTGATAAAGTTGTTTTTGAGGTAAATTCATGCAAAACCGTTGATGCACGTTCCCGTCGGGGGCAGTTTTTCAGCAAGCAGTCTCTTTATTGTTATTAGCGTGGTGAATGTGCAGGTCACAACTTGTCCACCAGAGCGTTGTGGAGTTGTTGGATTGTGTATTTGATGAGTTTGATGAGGGAAACCAAGAAATCCCATGAGCCTCTGTAGCGTAGCTCTGAGCAGCTCACGGCTCTGCTCCGCCGCTCTAAAAATAGCTTGCACTGACAATTAAAGGTAACGAACCTCCTCCTATGACTGTAGGGATTATGGCAATGGGCCAATTTGCCAAAAATGTTGAACTGTCCCTTTAAAAGAAATAAGAAATAACACAGTAATGGACAGATATAACAAATTAATACTTTGTAAAGACAAAACATGAAACTTATTTACTCCCACTCCCTATTTATAAATTCACTATCAAGCTTCCTTTTCATGATAATTTCCTATACAACAAGTTATTTTAGCTGTGTTTATTCTTATCTCTCTTATCGCTAATATAGGCATATACATATATAAAGGCTGATGATGGAGATCACACCCTGTCAGCGCCTTCCATTCACTGCTGATAAGACACAACTTTCCATTTAAAAGGAGGAGTGTTTTTTTTTTTAATCTTATCTATTATCTCCTTAACACCTGGATGTCTCTGAAACATGAGCCACCATGAGTCAGGCTAACACCCCCCACCCCCTCTCTCCCCTGTAGCTTCACATGGTGAAATGAACTGTAGTTATTTATAGGAGTCTTACCTGTCCACCCGGTTCATACTCAGCCTCGCTGTTTGAAATATTTAAGTTGTTCAGAGTTAAAAGTTTCCTTCCAACCGACGGAGAAACTGGGCTGAGTGTTTTCAGGGAACAGGATGGAGCCTAATAATGAAACTGAATTGTCATCTAATACAAGACACATTTAAATAAATAAGATCGGGAAAAGTGGATTGTTGGAGATGAGATGAGTCAGACGAACAGACAAAGATCATTTTGAAAATGTAGATCCACGGTGAGGTGAAGGCAGAGGTCGGAGGTCATCACTCAGAGAGGAGGAGGAGAAACAGGAAGTCACTGATTTCCTTCCTCCTCTCACAGCAACCAAGGTTTGACACAGAAAAGCATGGATTTAAGTAAAAGTAGTTGTTTTGTTACAGCTGCAGATTTACGGTTGATAAAAGAGTCGCTGGCGATCGTGGAGTCGCAGAGAGAGAAGCCGCCATTTTCAGGAGGAATGTGGTGTTATGTCTTCTGTGGCAAACCTGAACCTTGGTGATAATTGTGCTTCCTGGCAACGGCGGCGGTCCCGTCCCATGCAGCTGACGTCCAAGTCGACCAGAGCTCGGTCATGGAGCCGGTCCTGGAATGTCCTGGAGAGGCCGACGCCGTCTCCGGATTTAAATCCTGGGTTATTTATAAAAATAATATAATGATTTAAAAAAAAAAAAGGCCACTGAACCTCAGAGATGAATGATTTCCTCAAGAGAGGTGTCAGAGGTTTAGGCTGCTTTACCAATTTAGTTTTAGAGCCTTTATTATAATATAAAAGTTATAAGTAAATAAAAACAGCACAACACTGATGAGACAAGGAGTGACCAACACAAACTATGTATCGTTTCCACCCTCGTCCGTCTCGACCTTCTCCTCCAGCTGTTTCCACATCTGGTCTTGCTCTCTGCTCCTTCTCCAGGTGTTTTTGGATCTTCTTCCTCTGCCCTGTTTGCCTTGTGAGGTCTGTGTTAGTGTCTGTTTAGTTGTTGTCGGTCAATCCAGCTCAGTACTTCTACCGTTTTCTTGTTTGGTTCGTTCCCAAAGGTTGATGATGTCATTTGTTTTTCTTTGGCCAGAAGTTTCCAATGATAGGTTGATGAAAGTCTGCTTTACTGGTGATGTTTGTGTTGGTTCTCCAGGTTTTTGGATCCACGCAGCTGTTGAAGGTTGTTCTTGCTTTCGTTGCATTTTTCAACCTCTTTCACTGCCTGGCCTCTGATGGTTATTGGGTTCATGCTTTTGTTGTTAATCGAAATGATTGTGGTTTTTGGTCCATTTATTTTGAGTCCCAGTCTCAGTCTGATTCAAAGTTACAGGTATTTATTATAAAAATCCATAAAAAAGTACAAAATAAAATTGGCTTTTAAATATTATGGAGTAAAAGTCATAAGTTTATAAGAACGGTATTTTGTTTGTTATTATAAGTAGATTTTAGAAGTTGTTGTATCAATAAATATCCTTTCTGTCCATTCATGTTTTCAGTTGTAACTGGCCTAATGACAGGTGCTAAATGATTCAATGTGGACAACAAAACAACCTACGGTACTTCAAGTCTGAAAGCTCACCTAAAATATCCCGTGCTGCATGGGAACCAGTGTCGCTGTGCAACCACGGGGCAGCAGCTCGCAGCCTCAGGCCTTAATAACCACAGCTGGCAGCAGCTGGAATCTGCGGCAGCTTCACTTTTAGCTCTCTCAGCCTCTCTCACACTGTGTTTTAGGTGTCGGGCTCTGCCAACCGCCTTCAGACGTAGCCTACTGCGCAGGAGTTTCAGCAGCAGTTAGCCGTCATTAGCGGTTTGGTTTCAGTGTTTTCTGCAGCTTTAACCAGAGATGAGCTCATCTGGTGTCAGAGCACACACACACAGACAGAAATCAATGTCAGTGTGTTCCTGTGCAGTATGTAGGATATGTCAGGTATGTGTGGAAAGTTGGAGCTAACTCTGTCGCTGTAGCTCGTCAGGTTTTGTGTCGGCAGATTTCAGATTTGTCCTGCTCCAAACTGTTCTCCAAGAAAAATAAAAACAAATGAGATAAATAGATGAATAAATAAATATAAATCTCAGAAAGCTTCTTCGTCTGCAACACAAGGATGTTTTGGTGTTTGGTTTTCATCCCTGGCAGCGTTTGTGTTTGTGTGTGTGCATCTTGTTTGTGCCGGGCTACATATTGCAAACAGGCTTAGTGTTTTACACCAGTGACAGCCGGGAGTCACTCCCAAAGCAGCCATTGTCACTGTGCGTGCGTGTGTGTGTTTGTGTGTGTGTGTGCGATAGAGAGAGAGAGAGAGAGTTAGAGTCACCAGACAATCTATTGTTATGTGTTTGCTGACATGGTGCATCATCCGCGGGGTTGTTACTGTTGCTTTCCCAGCAACACAATGAGCAGGCGATGCAGAGATGCTGAGCACAACACTCCACGGCTTTATTTAGCTGAATGACACACACACACACACACACACAGAGGGACAAACACACACATACAAAAAAACAAGCAGAGGGAATAACAGAGTGAGAGTGAGCAAGAGGACAAGGGTTCAGAGGTTTGTACAGTGAGGGAAATCTCAACAACAATGATTTCATATTTTTAGATTTAAATAAGCCAAGTGTTTGAAAAACTACTTTTTTTTGGAGGTGTGGCTGCATCTGAAATCACTAATGTTGTCAGGGTTGTTTAAATGCCATCATGAAAAATGGAATAAATAAATAAAAAGTAAATAAATATGGACAATTTAGAAAAGTTGCATTGTTTCATATCTTAAGTTTTGGTTTTAAAAAGGGAATGGGAACAGATGTAAGATTAGATGAAAGCAGCTGAAGTCAATTTGAAAGTTGTTAGAAATAACGAGCTGCAGTTTTCAACACCAGTGAATGAAGGTTAGATGTTAGACAAAAAGAGAACAGTGTGTGTTGCAGAATATGAACTTTAAAGGGGTGTTAACAGGTTTATAAAGCTGATTGTAGCCTACTAAAGAGTGTGTGATCAAATATACACTAGTTGTTGGGTAAGACACTGCATGTGAGTTAGAAATTGTTGTTTACATTATACAAGCTCCTGATAGAGGAAGTCAAATCCTCATTGTGCATTGAGTGAGTAAGAGGTATGTGTGTTATGTCCTGGTCGCCTACACAAACAGAAGATGCTGTTCATTGTTACAAAGAGATGAAGGTTCTCGGTTCATTTTAAGAATGTGCAAGTAATAAATAGCCTTAAATACCTCCATATCATTGAATGCATTAGTTGATGAGATGTTTCATCCTGGACCGTCTGGTGGACTTGACAAATCAAAGAAAACCCTCTTTGAGGGTCTTTTGAAGAAAAGCCTCCACAAAATCTTCAGTTCTCATAGTCACATTTTTTTCTGTTTCCAGCTATTAGAGGAAGCTCCTTAGTAGCTACGACAGCTTTGTCTAAATGTTCTCAATGACCTTCAGAACATCCACTACTACCTCTAAAAAGACCTCCACAACATCCTAAAAAAAAGTACTAACACCTTCATAATGACCACTGAAACCTCTGTAGACCCAAACCAAACCAAAATAACCTCTAGAACCTTTATAATGGCCACAGAACCCTTCTAAAACCATCAGAACCTCTTTCAGGAGCTTGTAAACCCTCTGAACACTCTCGAAACAAACCTGACAACACAGAGACCCTTCTAACAACTACCAAAACCCCCTAAAACCATCAATAGAGCCTCTTCATTGACGTTCTAGACCTTCTGAATTACCCTAAAGAACCTGTATAACCTTTGACCACTGAAATCTTCTGAACCCATCAGCAGAACCTCGTCAACGATCTCTTAAACCCAAAACCTAAAGAACCTTTAGAACGTAATTACAACTATTGAAACCTCTAAATAACATCCATAGAACAACATAACAAACATCTAGACCAATCCTGACTGCATAAACCTCCTAAAACCATTAGTAGAACCACTTTCTCACCAGAACCAGAACCTTCTTGACTACAGAAACCTCCTAAAACCATCAGTGGAGCCCCTTCATTGACCTTCCGAACACCCTAATGAACCAATAGAACCGTATTGATTGAAGAAACCTCCTAAAACCATTAGTAGAACCTCTTCATTGACTTCCTGAACGCCCTAAAGAACCCGTAGAACCTTCTTGACTACAGAAACCTCCTAAAACCATCAGTGGAACCTCAACATTGACCTTCTGAACACCCTAAAGAACCAATAGAACCCTTTTGACCATAGAAACCTCAGTGAAACCTCAACATTGAGTCCTTCTCCACTACTAGACCTCCTAAAACCAGTGGTAGAACCATGTCATTGACCTTGTGAACCTCCTGAACAATCTATCAACCTTTAGGACCTCTAGAGCCGTCCCAACAACCACTAAAACACCCTAAACAATCCAGAACCACTTGAGTAACCACTAGAACATGAGTCAGAACCTCCTTTACATAGAGCGAAAGTGCTACGCATCACCATTTCCTTTTAATATGTTAATTATAGCAACACAAAGCTATTTACAGTCAGTCAGTAAGTTGATTGTTGTTGGACTTCCCACGTATGAACAGAACCAGGTTCCTGTGACCTCTGATAAAGGAACACAGAACAAACAGTGCAAACGGCCTCGTATCTCAGTTTCTTTCATACAGTGTTAAGTCAATAGAAACTGCAGCTCTTATCAAAGTTTGAGTAACAAAAAATAAAAAAAAAATGCACGAACGCACACACACATACATACACACAGTTCAAGAACATCCTCTCCTTGTTCGGTGCTGTATATGAACTGAAGATATATCCAGAGAGGGAGAGAGAGAGAAAGAGAGAGGGAGGATGACAAAGGAAAGCTCCTTCAGAAAAAAACTTCCATGAATTATTCAACTCTCTCTTTGTCTGCTCTCCATTTATCTCTCAATCCTCTTTTTTTCCTCCTCTCTTCCCCGAGCTGCTTCAGAATCTGACAGCTTTATTGTAGCTTGTGTGTTCGTGTGTTCCTATTCTTGCATTTGTGCGTTTCAGATGTGTGTATACTGTGCAAGTGCTGTATAATAGTGCAATAGTGTCTTGTGTCCACCCCCACCACCACCACCACCAGCACGTACACATGCACACATGCACACACACACTCACACTAGCACACTCACACTCACACCACTTTTAAATAGACTGGTAATTAGACAGGCAAATTACAGTTCTCCCTGCCTGCCCGCCTGCAGCTGAGGACTGTGGGAAACGTAGGCAGCTTAAGTGTTTCCTTTATTGCAGGGATGGCAGAGGACCAGGAGTGTTTTCTGGATTTCTAAAGGCAGAGTTTCAAAAAAAAAAAAAAGAAGAAGAAGAGGGAGACGGGGTTGGTGATTATCAGTGGAGCTGCTGGATTCAAAAGTTCACCACATTTTTTTATTGGGTGCGAGGAAAGGAAAAACATGCTCATTAAATGCTTTTTTTTTTTTTCTCCTTTTCTTATCATACCGATTCACCCCAAAACAACAGGATGCATTGTGGGAGATTCCCAAGACAGAAAACAGAATTTTACTAGAAAAGAAAACCAAAAACGATCCATAAATCTAAAAAACAACACAACATTTAAAGCTGCAAAATCAAATAAATTCATTGTTTTAACTTAAACACTGGTTAAAAGTAGAAACCTTAGAGTCAAGTGTGGATATAAAGCCGCACTAACATATTTGAATGTCCTCAAACCCATAATTACTGAATTATGGACTCTTTCAATTGACGTTGTTGCTGCAAATAACCTTGGACATCAGATTAGATAAGCATAAAATGCTGGTTAATTCATTTTATCTGCCAAAAGTCTAAAACAATATACTATTTCTAACTTTTCAACTCAAAAAAAGTATTAAAGAGAAAAAAGTAAATAAATAAAAATACAATAAAATACCTATATCCTGTTAGATGTTGCCAGATACTCATTATTAAATGAACGAGAACAGGATTGAGAGATGACTAAATTAAACTTTCCAATAATAATAGCAGCACAGACTCGTCTTCGTGACCTTCTGTGACCTCTGTGGGCCTCAATTAATCCATTCACGTTAATCACTGACTCACTTATAATAAACACTTTTGTATCATGTCCCATTCAGAGTGAACACATACACTTATAGGTCATTCCTGTGTCACATCGACAACAGAGATACAGACGTCTTGTCATTCGACACCGTCTCGGAGAAACTTCACTTCTTCTGCTGTTTCCACTTTCATTGTATTCTAATTGATCAATGAGGCGTGAATCTGTCAGCTCAACAAACAGGGAAATCGCTGCTGAGCCCATTGTTCTCAGGAGCGAACCAACCAGCTGATAATGCACAGGCTGGTGTAGGTTGCACACACACACACACAAACACACACACATTCACACAGTCACACACATTCACACAGTCCCAGGTGAGCAGACTGGAGGAGCAGCATTCACCGTGTGTGAGTGAACTGGTCCAACTGGTGGTGCAGCTCTACGTGCCGTGTTTGACTCAGTCAGCTGGTTCAACAGAGAGAGGATCAAGAGTTTGTGTTGTTGGTGTTCTTACAGCAGAATCATCAATTATTACCCCTTTTTTATGTAATATTTCAACAAAATCCACATCTATTTACCCCTATAATGCACAACATTTACTCGCTGTAGTGACAAATTCAATGTTAAATCCTCTCCTGTGAAAATATGTTGACTCATGCCGTTGATATATTCATACAATTCTCCACACATCAGTCAGTGATGATGATGCACAGTGTTGGTTTAAGTGTCTAAAACCACTTTGGAGGGTGGTGACGTCCCCACAACCCAAAATACACAAGAACGGAAACTGTAATGAAACTGGAAATGTTCAGAAATCCTTTATAATCAAACCATGTGTTATTTATACAGTCAGTAACTGTATTCATTTAAGTTTAGGCTCTATAAAAACCATTGTCTTCATATTAACAATCTTTCCTCTTGTAATGATCAAAAACTAAATGTTTTTATATATTATATTTAAGTATATCATAGGATTAGGCCACAATCTAATCGTGTTCAAGTCTGATCTCATATCTTATCTTATATTTTTTAATTCCAGCCACTGAAGTTCATGGTTATTGGCTGAAAATGAAAAGTTCCAACACATTCATTCATCATTGTTACTGAGCTGAGAAGCAACAATCAGATGATAAATTATATAAATAAAGTCATAACATATAAGAAATAGACACAGACATAAAGAATAGAGACTGTTTATTGCATCGATGGTCAGTGTACTTGGCTGGTTGTTGGCTCATTAGTGTGAGCGTCTCAGTACAATCAAGGCCTTTTGTGTGTCTGTGTGTGTGTATGTGTGTGTGCACGTGACGACTGTGGTTTAATGGCTCTGGTTCTATAGAAGGCTTTTGTGTGTGTGTTTGTGTCACAGTCTGCTCCGGACAAAGGGCTGACTTAATGGAGAGAGGCTGCTGAGAGGATGATGCACGTTCATTCACACACTCTCACTGATTGACGCGATATTTATGACGATGACGAAGCTCTGGTCCTAAACTGAACACATTCAACATATTATATAAACACATACTAGTTTGATCCGTTTAATATCTTTAAGTTTCTGTGCTTTTCTTCTTCAACTTTCTGCGCCTCGTTGACAGAAGATCTGATCCGACTACTGTCCTCCTCACTGTGCGATGACCTCAATCCAGATCACAACAAAGCCTGTTTGTCAGTGTGTTACTGAGCGACCTTTAGCTTTTAGCAGAAGCTGCCACATCTCCTCTGTCTCAGTGTGTCCTCACGTGACCTCCATGATGTTGAGATGTGGGCTCCGTGGAGGTCGGACCATCTGACTGTGTGTGTGTGTGTCTGCAGCAGAGTGAGTGAAGGACTGATCAGATTCCTCCCTGATGATGAGGAATGAAAACATCTATGGTGATGACGCTGCCAAATACTGAGGGAGAGCAGATGCTTTTAGCCACAGCTGGAGAACAATGGAGGTGAATGGCACGTCTTTAAAAAGTTACAACTGGACCTTTACAGAAACAACTTCCTGTATTAGATGCATAGAGTTGATTCATTTCTTTTTTACTCTGCATCGAAGTGAGAACTGTTATAGGAGGTGAATGGCAGGGAGCTCAACAAACTGCGGTTTAAAGGGATAGTTCAACATTTTTGGCAAACCATTTACTATAGAAACAACTTCCTGCAAGATTAGAATGCACAGAGTTGATTCTACGGAGGCCCATGGGATTTCTTGGTTTCCCTCATCAAACTCATCAAATACTAGGGGTGGGAGAAAAAATCGATTCACATATATATCGCGATATCTTTTTTGACGATTTTTAAATCGATTTTTTTTTTCAAAAATCGATTTTTTTTTATTTAAAATACTGTGCAATGTGCATTTGTTAGCCTTTTTTTTACATACAGAGAGTACAGGTTTTGAAAAGGGTTTAAGTTCACTTTATAATGGAGTATATTCATTTATAGGCTCCTACAGTATTTGTGTGCAGATTAATGTTAAAAATGCAGATTAAATCGAGAGAATCGGCAATATCGTAGAACGCAATTTAAATCGAATCGCCATCCAAAAAAGGGAGAATCGGGAAAAACTGCAGCCCTTCAAGGGATAATTCAACAATTTTGGACAAATTGGTCCATAATCTTACCAGAGTTGTTTTTTAATTGTGCATCAGTGGTTTTCTCTAAACAACTCTGTCTCGTAAGTTCTATTTTTAGAGCAGCTCGCGGCTCTGCTCGCCCGTTCTAAAAAATTTGCCAAAATGTTGAACTATCCCTTTAAGAAAAACACATGCAAATAGACAAAACACCAAAGTAGTAGAGTAAATACAGCATCATTTTTTTCCTTCTTCTTGCGTCGTGTTTATTAGGGCACCGGCCATCGCCAGGGCACTCGACCCAACAGCTATGAAATAGCTGTAGGGACGCGTGCCCGGCGAAGCCGGGCACTATTGTTATTCTGTGGATTTTTTCCTAGTTATTATTCTCCATCTTCCGGACGATTTTCTGTCGACTACTAGTCCTGCAACTCGAAGAGTTGCAGGACATATTATATATCAAAACGTGCGTCCTGATCGGGATCGTGTTGCTATTACTCATCAAAAATTTCCCATAGAAATACAAAATCGGATTTTTCCAACAACTACTGCTCAGGCATACTTTCCCCTAGAGACTCCATTTAAACTTTAAATAGTAGACGTTTTGATAGGTTGTATAGTTTTTGATCAACCTGATCAATGACCATGATCATTTTTGGAGAAATTATGAGATTATAATGGGTGTGTATTGCACGGAATGTTCGTGCTAGAGTGCGTGATGTCATCAGCTAGAGTGGGGAGAGAGCCCAGAAAAACTCCTGATTCTTTCTCTTTCCACACTCCTCTTGGACACAATTTACACTGTAGACACATAATTTTTCACAGTTTTGTAGACAAACTTGTTGTGTCTCCCACAGTGTGTTCAAAATATCAGAGAGACTTACAGAATTTGAATTAGCAGCCTCCGAGTGCGTCTATGTCTGTCTCTTTGCCTCATTGACTCCAATACAAAAACTTTCTGAGAGGAGCAGAACAGACCGATGTTTTAAAACTGCCCGTGTCGCCAAAATATTTACTGTAGAAACACCAAATCGTACCAAAATTTTCAGGAAGGCCTTAACGTTGATCCATGTCTTGTTCTGATAGGAGCTACCGTTTTGTCAGAATAGCCTTGACCAGTGCAGAGGCAGAAAATCAGTCTTTTTCTCCACGTTTCTGTCTGCCTCAGCCTGGGAGCCCCTATCGTCATGGGCAACCAGCTCCAGTTGTCATGGTAACCTCTGATCCTCAGGCCAGGGTCGTTAACTCCATAAACAATCCACCTGGAGCTCGTTAAGATGTTTGTAAACACAGACACACAGCTAAATCAGACTGATACAGGGTTCAGCTCAGTCAAACACACAGACTCTAGAACCAGCTTCATGTCATTACAGTTATAGACACACACACACATTAAAAACACACAGGTAACATACAAATGCGCGCGTCAGCGCGCACTCCTCTCCCACACTCTAACAGACAGGTAACTTCCTGTGATTACAGTTAAAGACACACAAACACATCAAATAGCATAAAGCACTCATCTCTCACACTCTAACACAGTAACTTCATGTGATTACAGCTCCTCCACATCAGTGCTTATAGAAAGATGATCATGTGTTTTTTCTTGACCTTAAGATCGTGGGTTTGATTCCCATGTTGACAGAGATGGTTAGAACGGCAGTAGCTCCGGTGCCCTTTCAAAATTTCCCGAGAGGAAATTTTCTAGTTGTTGTTGTGATACTTGCAGCACATTTGCGTATTTGGTTGTGTTGTGTGTATTTGTAGAGAGTAGTCTGTTGCTTTTTTTCAGGAAATACAAATAAAAAAATGGACTTGACCGGCGTGTTTGTCGTATTTGGTTTGGTTGTGCGTATTTATACGTCTGAGTTTTCAGTTGTGTTGTGTGTATTTGCATTGTGTCTCTATGTGTGTAGTAGTAGTAGTAGTAGTAGTAGCTCATTGTGTTGTCAAATTTGTCCTTCTGTCTGTTTACTGAAGCTTCTGCAGACGGTGCACTGAGCTCTCCAGGCCACCGTAGAAAAAACACACTATAATAATAGTAATAACTCCTCCACATTCTCGCACTCTGAGTCTCCTCACCTGTGTTGTTTGTCGTGTTTGTTGTGTGGAGTTAACATCATTTTAATGCCTGTGAGAACTGCTGCCTCCGTCACAGTGCATTCAATAAAATGACCTTTACATGCAAACAAGGCCTTTGAATGGCGTGACCTGTCCCTGCCCCCCCCCTCCCATGTTAATGAGCTGTGGACTCTGGGTGGTCCAGCCGCTCTTTACGTCTTTGCATTAACGACGCACATTATTTTCTTTCCTTTTTGTGCAGTAATACTTGTTTGGTTCTGGTTCTGGCTGCACGGACACCAACAGCAGAGCTCCGGCAGTGGGCCAGGGGAACCACAGGGGGGGCTGAGGAGGAGGAGGAGGTATTTGGTCTTTTTTTTCTGCTGAATGACGGCTGCACCTGGTTCAAATGAGGACTCTGTCCATCGCTGCTGCTGCTGGTCGCTGGTCAGGGGGCGATGCAGCAGCAGGAAGAGAAAGAAAAGAGAGAGCTGGCTGCAAAGACTGATTGTCTCTCCATCTGTCTGGCCGCTGTTCTTCTTTTTACTCCTCTGAGGACAAATCCTCCAAAGTGAGGATCAGGGTTTTTTTTGTTTTGTTTTTAGAGCCCAGAGCCCGACTCTCCAACTCTCTGACTCCTTTTGTTTCTGTTTTATCTCGGCTCTCAGCTGCTGAAGAGCCATAAAGAGAGCACTGTCAGCTACTGCGGGAGTCATCCGCATGTTATCTCCTCTCTATGACTAATATATGCAAATGAGCTGGCAAAGTTTGTCCGGGTTGAGTCCTGCTGCCGACCAGATCCACTCAAGTAAAAATGTGAAAAGAAAAGTTTTGTCACGGTGATAAAACTAAAAAAGAAGGAAAAAAATAGAAATATTTGTGGAATATTAAATCATTTTTTATGTCACAATCGGCCTCTCTGGAGCTTTTCTCCACAAGTTCATGGTCTTCAGTTCAGCAGGGGGGGGGTAGGGTCTTCTCGGTTGTCATGGGGATCACATGGTTGTCATTTCTCCCATTGATTCATTGCCAAGATGTCAAAGAGGGCGGGTCTGGTCAACTGTGAGCCTGACATGTCAGACAGCGAGAGGGAAGGAGGAAGGAAACGCCAACACAGCAACACCAGCCAGAGATGATAACTCTTCTGTATTTATGTAAACTTAAAGGGCCAGCGTGTAAAATATGTACCAGCAGCAACCAAATGAGTTTCCGTCCGTTAACCATTTACTTTCCAAGCATGTAGGAGAACCTACATTAAAGCCACTGTTGTTTTGTCCCTTCTGAGCCACTGTAGAAACATGGTGGAGGTGCACATGCTCCCTTTGTCGACCTGAAGGTGTCCAGAGAGAGAAAACACAACAATACTATAGTTTCAGGTGATTCTGCACAAATAAAAACATTGTTTTCTGCCCATGCATCTTCAACACCAACCATTTTACATGAACTGAGACCAAAGCTGAACTGAATTTGAAGGAATAAAAACCTTAAATCAGGATTATCTCGGTAAAATTTCTGTTTTCAAGGTCAATTATCAACTGTCACTTTCATTTTGTTTGATTTAGTAACATTGAAAACCCCTAGTTGACTCAACATGAAGCATTTCCAGCTTCACTCTGTGTTGTGATTAGGTTCAAGGGGGTTTTCTGTGTTTGTTGAAGACATTTGGAAACGCTTTTAGTTTGAAAACTCCAGCGTTGTGTGTTGTAATCTGGACGGGAAACAAAGGAGACCTTTAAAATGTTGACACAGACCATCACAGTCATGTTTTGATTGGGTCTCATCAGGCTGAAATGAGCTGAAACCTACACGGATGACAAATATTAACCTTAAATGACACTTATTGTGTTGTTAGATTCTGCATTTTAACACTCTTATTTTGCACAAACGGCAGAGTCGATAATCTGCTTCCTGTTCACACCGGCTCATACATGTTGCTGCTTTGTGATTGCAATTATAAACAAAAATAATCAATTTATGACATGAATCTTTCCATTAACATTTAATTTCATATAAAAATGTGACAGCTGGATTGAATTGATACACAGAGAGGTGGGACATCCTGAACCTGCCTGCTTGTTTGTTTTTCATAACGTGACTTTGTGCTCACCAGATCATTCCAGTCCAGTTATAACGTTAACGTGCGTCAAACCATCAAACAGCCCTGCAGCTGTTTTAAGAAACCACGTTTACAAAGGCATTCTCCACGCTGGTAACCACCACCACCACCACCGCTGCTGCCCCCGCTGCTGCTGCTGCTGCTGCTGCTGCTGATCATGATGCTGATGCCTTTTGCAGATGCCTGCCGGAGGCCGCTCTGCCCGACACGAGCTCCTCCAAACATCTGAGAAACTCTGCTCCTCTCTCTCTCTGTGGGTTTGTCACCTCCTGGCACCCGTACTTGATTGTCTCGTCTCTGTTTCTTATCTCCAAGTCTTCAATCGTGCTGCTGCTGCTGCTGCTGCTGCTGCTGCTGCTCTGCATCAGCGTCGGCCGCGCAACAGAAACTTAATAAGTCTCGGTGGATTGCAGACGGTCAGTGCAGCGAGACAAAAACAAAGATGTTCCACTTTCACTCGCTGTTGCTGTTTAATTGCTTGTTCAACAGCATGGAAGCTAATGGATGTGTTTTTGCTACGCTGCACCATTTCTACACTCCCACTCTTGAATCCTGGTGCAGGACGGAAGAAAATAGGAAAGAATTGGTGCCCTGTGGTTTATGGCAACAACCACAAACAGCCAGTGTCCCCAGTGTGAATGTGGCCCGGGACCATTGTTACTCCTACTAGTTTCCTGTCGGCTCTGAAACAAAAGGCTTCGAATTCTTTTAAAAAAGAAAAAAGAGAGAGAACGAAGAGAATAAATAACTTTGGAAAAACAGCCTTTTTAGCCGACAGACACACCCTGAAAATATTAGACACATAGCTTAAACTCTCAGAGGATGCATTCTCCAAAGCATCTTGCAACACAAGACTATGCAAGGTCAGACTGAGGAAAGAAAGACACTGGAGGAAAGTGAAGAGTTAGAAAAGTGAGAATCAACATCGGATGTGCAGTGTGTTATGCATTATTTAGACATTTGCATTTAGCGCAGCAACATTTCTGGATTGTGAATTCCTCTAGATAACAGCTGTGTCCCAGTTCAAAAGGCTGCATTGAAAGACCGAGACTACACGTTGTCCCATTTCGAAGCCTCCAGTGAGTTTATCCTTTATAAGACCGATCCGTCCCCTGAGCCATCGGGAACCTGCAGTTACACTTTAAAGGAGACATGTTATGCCCCTTTTCCACAAATTAAAATAGTTCCTTTGTGTCTTAAAGGGATAGTTCAACATTTTGTCAAATTGGCTCATTGCCACAATCTAATAGTAATCTTAGCAGTAGGTTCGTTACCTTTAATTGTCGGTGCAAGCTATTTTTAGAACGGCGGAGCAGAGCCGTGAGCTGCTCAGAGCTATGCTACGGAGGTTAAAGGGATTTCTTGGTTTCTCCTCATCAAACTCATCAAATACACAGTCCAACAACTCCACAACGCTTTGGTGGACAAGTTGTGACCTGCACATTCACCACGCTATGAGATAATAACACAACGTTACCACACAGAGTTGTTTTAGAGGGAAATTCATGCAAAACAGTTCATAGCATGGTGAATGTGCAGGTCACAACTTGTCCACCAGAGTGTTGTGGAGTTGTTGGATTGTGTATTTGATGAGTTTGATGAGGGAAACAAAGAAATCCCATGAGCCTCCGTAGCGTAGCTCTGAGCAGCTCACGGCTCTGCTCTGCCATTCTAAAAATAGCTTGCACTGGCAAATAAAGGTAACGAACCTACTGCTAAAACTATAGGGATTGTGGCAATGGGCCTATTTTCCAACATGTTGCACTATCCCTTTAAAGACATGTCTCTGACATGCTTTAGTCAAAATACCACAAGGACCAAACATCACGGCTCTTTTCATCCTCACAGCCCTGTTCAGAAAACTAAGGGCCTAAATACATCAAATTGTTGTGTGCCATCATAGTTGCTAGGCGACAGGAGCTGAGTTTTGCAAGGAAAGGTGATGCTGATGATGAAAAATAAAATCTCATTATCGCCTACGTGGTCTCCGACAGCTGTGACCTTTGTGACCTCTGAATAGCGACACGGCTACAGCAAAAACTTTTCAGATATTTTCCAGTCTGACATGTAAAACATCCCAGTTTTCTTAGTTTACTGCACAGAGTTTTTACTGTAAACTGTTGTGTCTGCGCCGAAGCCAACTGTTCTTATGTGACGTTTGGGACCGGGCTGAACTTGGCAGAGCAGAAAAAGAGGAAAAAAGGGAGGAAACAGGACTCGTACGGTGACAATGGGCAGCCAGCATGAAGGCCCAGCCACCTCATAACGGAGAGGAAACCCAGCTGATTACATTACAGTCTGACAGGGGATTAAACATGTTCTGGGGCCTGTTATGTAGAGAAGCAGTTACAGAGAAAACTTGAGTAAAGATGCATTAAAGAAATAAAGAGAACAATGTCTGGAAGAGTTACAACAACAAGAATGAATGAATGCATGAATTATCAAACACTTGAGACAAGGGAAAACCATGTCAGCTGTGTATGGGTGGAGCGACTTCCACCGAGTGTCATGACTAATACATGTTCAGTCAACAGGACGGATCAACAGCTGCTGCAGACAGAGCCCCTGTAGCACAACGTCTTCACATGCACCTCCTCTGTTATCCATGCAGAACACATGTTAACGGCTGAGTAGGTGCAGTGTAGGTGTGTATTACTGCTGTATTTACAGTATAGTTTAAGTGGTGACATTTACACATAAAGGTTTTGGATTCTTTAATGCAGCAAAATGTAAATGCAAGACAGTCTGACATTGTGTTGCATCTCCAATCTGCAGACTGAAACTGTAGATTTACCTATAAATAACACTTATACTAGTTATGTGCATGCTAAATTGTTTCCACATGTACAAAAGCACACATTTTTATTTTCTTAAAATGCACAAATCACACATTTAAGAGGCCAGAAATGTTTTGTGAGATCGAATTGACTTTGACTTTTGACAACTAAAATCTAATAAGTTCATGGGTGCAAGTGTGAATGAAATTTGAGTTAAACTGGAGCAACTTGTATGTGTATTTTTGTTGGTATCTTGACATTTATACAGAGGAAATAGTCATTTTAGTGATTGTTTTCTGAAAGTTGTGTTTTGGTTCTATTGATGAACTGTTTCGTTTTTGTTTTTTGAGGCAATGAGCACCACAAATCAGAAAATGTGAATGCATACCACCTTTTCTAATGCAACAAAATGTAAACACTTGGCAGACAGTTAACTGGTTTTGTGTATTTTAATGGCAAACCTTTGTGTTTTTATACAGTCTTCTAAATTAAAAAGAGGAGATAACTTAATTGCATAGAAAAGGTATTGTGGACACAATGCCTGCCGTTGTGCTGCAGTATTTTTCTGCATCTCCAGGTCCAAGTTGAATTTGATTTAATCACAATATCGACTAAAATTAGTTGTTTTGTTGTGACAACAGGGACGATGCTGGCGCTTTACTGGGAAATAAACAGGAAATACAGAAACGGTGGATGTTGTCAGACACTCAGAGGGGCTGAGCTGCTGCACCTCCAACACTGATTAGAGCCAATTAGAGCAGTTGAAGCTGCTGATAAGGACGATCCCGGACGCCCACTCTGGCTCCGCTCCTTGAAGTCTGAAAACGGGAACAACTCCATCAGGAAAGAGCGACACTGAACTTCCACTGTGCTCTTTGATGTGACAAGTGCCACTGGGCTGGACGAGGCTCCATATAGGCTATTATAGTAATTCATTAACGACGCAAACACAGCTTTACGTCATTAAGTTTCTAAATGATGATGCGACAAAGGCCGGTTTCTTCTGAAGAACAAAAGGCAGCGACTGAGTGATGTGTCACAGTCAAACAGAGCAGGATATTTATCACTGAGGAATAAGGGAGTGTCACAGGACATAAATACCACCAGTCACAACACTGTGCACAGCTGTTGTTTGCAACTGCATGTTCCTATTCTTGTTTTTGTTGCATGTCTGTGCAAAGAGATGTTGTTATAACTGTATTTAGTTGTTGTGTAAGACCATAAAAGCACAATACTGTGAGCTCCATCCGTTTCAAAATTACCATTCACCTGTGCTGCTGTTGCTGCTGCTGCCGCTGCTGCTTGGTTTTAATCCTGTGGGTAACACTTCTTCACTGTGGTTAATCCCTGCCGGTTGATATCTAGGTCACACGCTGGATGTGAACAGTCAGTAACGTTGCGTTTGTAAAGTCGGGCGCATCCTGTCTTTTCTACCAGCTGAGTATTGATCTCTGAGATGCATATATGGATCTGGACCCTGATCAGCCAATACTAAAGCATTCATCATCAATTAGAGAGCGTGAGTGTGAGTGTGCGTGAATGAATGTGATGAATGAATCGTTACTACTGACAGTGGTATCTCATTAGTACAGCCTCCAAAACCAGAGCTGGCATTGATTCAGAGTGTTAATGGCACATGATGTTTCATGTTTTAAATGTTTACAGTACTTTATGAAGTTTTGACATCTCTCTGATGCTTCTGTCTGGAGCTTTAGGTGTTGGAGCCTGTTTTCTGATTGGCTGATCTGTGTGACACTCTACTGAAGCTTTATACGACTCTGTGGTAAATGAAAAATGATGATAATCATTCAGAACGCACTACAACTAGAGAAAACACATGCAAATACAGTATGTGAATGCGCTGTTCATCAATTTGGAAACACATGCACCTGTTATTATAAATGCATACTGTTAGCTTAGCATTAGTCTTTAGCCATGTCTCCAGAAACACTTATGTTAGGTTATGAGTTTTGCACATTTCTGTTTTTTTTGCAGCACTATGAGCCTTCAGGGTCAAATTAACAAACGGGCAACAAACAAAATGCTCTAGTATTTCAGAAAAAACTAACTTTATAGCCACTTTTCCCCATGAGTGTTGAGTGCATTGATTTGACTCCTGACATCTAATATGTGCAGAGGTTTCCGAACCTTTCTCTGTTGCAGTTACAGTTAAATCAACATAGAAAATGGTACTGTTGGGTGTAGTTATGACATCACGAAGTCACAGAAGCCCTAACGGCTCGTTTTAAGGCTCAGTTTCTGAATGCAGCCTGTGTGCCTATTATTGGTTTAATACTTTCACAATATTTACATTGCAACTAGACCTGATAGATACAGTATATATCTATATATAAACATGAAAATCTCACTTTTACAACATGCAACCTTTAAAATAAATGAGCAGTTCACCTCGACAGGCAGAGAGAGACATATATATTGTATATACGTGCTGCTGTGATTCATCATAGCGTGCCGTTAGAGGAGCTTACAGTCATTTGTTCACACCTTTAAATTCATACAATACTCCCTCCACCTCAGTGCGTATCCTGTATGGTCACATTTCACACCCCAGCAGATGTTTCCTGTTGCACTGTTGCAGCAGGAGAAATAAATGTTGCTCTTGGAATATGAGCAACAGATGGCGAGAGGAGAACAGGAAAAAAAAAAAGAAGAAGGAGAAGAAAGGAGAAAGGTGTGTTGATAGATAAAACACTGAATCACGCCGCCGAGGCAGAGAGAGGCACATTTTTCAGCTGCCTGTCTGATCACATGTCTTTGTTACTGAAGATATAACAGGATCACACAGAAGGAGAATTCACTGTACTGACTCTGAGTCTCTTCGTGTTTCTGTTTTTTAGGAGGTTATTTTGAGCAGTGATGAGACGCTAAACAATAGCGTATAACTCTGTGATTTACTGAGCATCTTGCATGGTAATGTAATTTGTCTGTTGTGGTGTAGCTAACTTCTTCTTCTATTTTGGTTTATGCAAAAACTAGCCTACATTTCTGTCTAACCACTGGAAAAACTAGAACAACCACTTTGTAATAGTTTGTCTCCACTAACAAGGTGCTGCTGCAGGAAATACGGTCACAATCTCTGCTTCCTCACTTACAGCGAGTTATTAGATAATGGCCAGAAGTGTTTTTGCAGAACACAGTGATGTCACAGGGAAAGTTGACCATTTTTCTCCCTCTTCCTCTTTATTATTGTCATTTTTTATTTTTGTTTTTAACCACCCGAGAGTTAGGCTACCACATGTGGTGGGGATGTCTGATGTTTGTCTGTAGTTTAGACTTGTATTGTTTTGTGTCTGACTTCTTCTGAATGGGATGTTTGTTGTGTATAAATGGAAAAAAACAATAAAAACACTTTTATTATAATCAAAAGCCCAGAAACATACAGTATGTTTCATGAGATGCCATTGACCTTCAACCTTAAATTACCAAAACTGAATCAGTTCATCTTTAGGTCCAACTGAATGTTTGTACCAAAATTGATGGGATGACTTCAAGGTGTTAACGAGATAGTTTAGCTTCTTTTCACTAGCTTAGTTTAGCTCGGTTTAGCTTGCATGTTTTCCCATTTCTATTAGTTTTTATTCTCATGTAACGGAGGTCCGCGGGTGTGCCACAAGTGACAGGATGAGGTGGTGGCGGTACCGGAAGTAAAACTCACTCAGCTATAAAAAACATGCTAACCAACTTTACCAAGTAGCCTAGTTGCTAACCTCTTGGTGAAGCGGTTAGCATCGTCGCCTCTGGTGCGGGAGATCGTGGGCTCGATCCTCGCTCAGGGCAAGTCCGAACCAAACAATATTTTCTTGGCCAGGCCATGCTTGTAAAAGAGATTTTTTATCTCAAGCAATTTTCCTGGTAAAATAAAGGTTAAATGAAAATGAAAAAACATCGGTCACACTCAGCTAAGCTAATTTGCTAACTAGCATAACCAAGAGACATAACAATGCAATCGCTCCTCTCATCAATCTGTTTCTTTAAGGTCTTGACATGTAGGCTATTTTATAATCTAGATTAGATCATATTAATTCTACTACAGTTTCTATGGCTTTGGTCTTGTTTAATTTCATATCAGGAGTTGTTTTCTGAAAGTTGTGTTGTGTCTGTAGAAGTAATTTTTTCGAGGTTGTGCTGAGGGCACTCAGATAAACTTTCTATTTTTCAACTAAAGGAAGGAGGAAAAGTTTTTTAATATAGGCCTACTTTTTTTTTTCCAGACTTGCATTTTTGAAGACTACACAATAGTGGACTCAAGTCAAGTGTGGTCTTATTCTTATCCTCCTAGATTTCACAGGTGTCTTAATAGAGGAGCCTAAAGTCTGCCCGAGCACCGAATCAATGGCGTCAAAGTTTGACATTTCAGCTTTGTTATCGGTCTAAGACGTGTGATGATAATCGAGGCTCATTTTATTTAAATCTTCCTCGCTCTGAGATTTTTTTTTTTTTTTGCACTTCCCTTATGAACCAGAGGGATAAAGATTATATCAGAGGAAGATATTGGTTAAAGTTTCAGTTTGAAACTTGGGAGTAATAATCCTGTTGAAGGAGAGAGCAGGAGCTGACCGCACGCTGCAGGTCAAGTTTCTCACTCCATCATCACGAAAATGTGTCATCTAAGGTCGACCTCTCCCTCCAACCTCCTCATCTCTCCTCCATCTCCTCCACTTGGCCTCTTCTCCATCTTTGAACCACTTTTATTATCTGGCACACACCACCACCACCATCACTGTGCGTTCATCCACCTCCTGCTCTATATAATATAGCCTACAGTGGCATCATGCAGAAGTTTGGGCACCTCTGGTCAATTTCTGTCAATGTGAACCGTTCAGCATGATCTCCAAATGGCATTTTGCACAATTATTTTAAGCAATATCAGTGTTTTATTTTTGTTTTCTAGAGTTTTAGAGTGAAAAAGGGAAACAAAACAGCTGCCTGCAAAACAATGGAAAACCCAGGAGACTTGAACTCTCAGATAACTTTGATATCAGAAGATATTTAAGGTATCAGACAAATTTCAGGTCCTTTTCCTTTTCTGTCATTTTGAAAATGTAAAAGATGAAAAAGAAACAATTATTTAAAATGTAAAGGGAATGTTATTTAGGTTTTGATCATTTTTATTCTCTTTGAAAAAATTTTATTTTTCTTCATCGGAAATTAATGTTTCCCCTTTAATATTTAATATTTATTTAGGTTTTGTTTTTGTTCTCATTTGTACACATGTTTGTCTGTTCTTTCATTTGCCCCCACATAAAGAGGGCAATATGTCTATATATCTAGATATCTCTGTATGGATATAGCCTACATTATACTCTTGGATGTGTTTGATGTAAATATGTAACAATATTACAGCATGCTCTAATAAAAATATTTGAAAGAGAGATCATTTTATCTTGCATTTGTTTAACGGTTGAACATTTGGACCATTGGTGCCCAAACTCTTGCATGACGCTACTGTATCAGCTCCACAGCAGAGCAGAGGGCAATAAACTCAACACTGTGTCCACACGCACATGCAGATGATGATGATGATGATGATGATGATGATGAATGAATGAAGGGGGCGTGGCCTCAGGATGAGTCGCCCTCATGAGCCGCTCTTGACACACATAATAAAATACAAGGTCAGGAGGTCAGGTCTCGCCGCTGCACTCAGGTCAATTAGATGAATAACATTTCAGTGGCGTGGTGTTAACTCAAGCTGCCATCTTGATAAATCATCTGTTTCTCTAACATCTGGTTATTATGATTGGCTCCTCTTCAGCTTTTCAGTTCATCCAAAAGGTGTTAGGTCGAGGATCCGTGCAGGTCGGCCATGTTTGAATACCACACTGAGCTGCATGGGAAAAAGCTTCTCTTTTATATGGACCTGGCTTCGTGCACAGGGTTCGGGGGGTGGGGTGGGCATTGTCGTGTTGAAACAGGAAAGGCCAAACCCAAACTGTTGCCACAATGTTGGAAAAAAAAACTGACTATTGTTTTCCAATATCACTGACAACCTTTGAACTATGGGAGCAAAGCTTTTGGAGCGATATCCTGTTAAAAAAAAAAAGTTTCAGGTGTTTGTGTTTCTCAGGTTTCAGCTTTCTCCCGTGATGCAGTGGAGCTGAATGGGACAGCAGCAGGTTTAGAGAACATATTACATCAGCCGACCGATTACATTGGCTGATTAAAGACGAAATGAGGAATATTTTTCTTTAAACTGCAGGTGAACAGTAAAAAGTTTGATTTATTTGGTTTAATGAAGCAATTATGTCCCTGCATTGGTTGATCAACTGTAGAAAAATAATGTCAACATATGTATTCTTTTTCTTTTTTATGTATTTATTGAAAGTTTTTATCATATATACATAATAAAAGACAAGGCAATTGAGGGAGAACTATTCCATCAATGATAATTAAACAATTCACTGAGTATAATTTCCCTCACACATACAGTAATATAACATCACGTGCTACTTCCAGGCTATTATTGCTTCTATAGTTACAGGAAAAATATTATATAAATGAAATAAAACATTATTTTTTATTATTGTTAAACAGTAAAATGTTGAAGGTCACAAGTGTTTGACCCATATTTGAGGGACTGTTGTAAAAATACATGTTTATGTAAATGCTTCCATAAGGTTGGTATGTTCATCCTCTGGGAACCATGAATATTGAGAAAAGATATAATTCCTAGAAGATATTTATCTTTAGAACAAATCGTTTCTGCTTCCTCATTGTGGGTTATTCACGCAGTAGCAACTTCTTCTTTTGCAGTAAATATCTACTGCTTCATGTGAGTTTGCCTGTAAGGCTCATGATGATGACGTGTTATGTTCCGTCATTGCGATTAGGTGCTGAACGACGCCTTCAAGTGTCCGTTGTTATCACATGTTTACGTACTTATTGTGTCTTCAGTCTTTGTTTCTATCTGAGGTTTTTGCAGATTTACAGTAACAGCTCGCTGCATTCGTCACCGTTATCACATGTTGGTGTTAAAGAAGCGAACAGATAAGACGGGTTTGATGTGCACAGGGCGGGAGACACAATAATTGATAAGTCTGTGTGGGAGGATGAGGACATCAAACCATGTGTGAGAAACAGATGATGTCATTTACTGACAGAGGAAGTGACTCCTCCATTGTCATCCTGTGAATAATACTAAATATAAATGTAAATAAATAATAAAAAGCTTTAACTGTTTCGCAGCAGCAGACATATTAGTTTGCATTTCTGACAGTCGCTGTGATTTCAATCTGTGACCTCTTCTGGTCTGACTGTGAGACTGTGGTGACTGAGGCGGAGATAACATCGCAAGATACAGGAAGTGGCGGGGCAATCTGGTGGAGTTGGTTTCCTTTTGTGGTTTCTCACTTCTGCTGCTGCTGGTGTCAGATGAGTTCAGCAACAATTCAACTCTCTGTCTGCGGGAGGAAGTGCTGCTCGAGCCACTCAAGTAGCTCAAAGTATCTGTAGGATAAACCTATAAGGGTTGTCACTATACATAAATCACCTTGTATTCCTTAAGCTCTGAAATATTAAACATTTAGACATCATTGACATCGAAAAACATTGATGAGGGACCAAAAAAGACATAAACAGGCCTAAAAGTTTGCAAATAACACCAGGCAAGTTACATTTTTTAATAAGATTTGATGTTTTTTGAAGCAAAAAATGATAATAATCAATTAAATTGCAAGCATTCCACCATTTTCTGTTAGTTTATCTGTAGAGGAATTCAAATCTGTGCAATAAACATCAAGATAAATTCACAATTATCTCATGTTTGTTTAGTTATTGTTTCCGTTTTCAGCCCGCCGTGAGATTAAAAAAAAGCCTCTTTTTTCTTTTTCTTTTTTTTTCATTTCATTACTCACACATGATGTCACCACAGGCAGTGCCGGCTCGTCCATTAAGAAGACACCAACACCCACAAACTCAGCCGCGGTGACTAATGTGCTTATAAGAAGCTGCATGGAGCTGCTGCTGCTGCTGCTCTCGTCTACACCCTGTCTGTCTGAGGGAGTAGCTATAGGTGGGAGGTAAAAAAACAAAACAAAAAAAACCTCCTCTCCGCTGTGTCACTGCTATTTTTGTCCTGTAGATGTGATCACCGCTGTATTCCTGACATTTCACATGCATCTGCCTGATATTTGGCTGGTGACCTTTCACAGCCACTGACAGTTGTGTGTTAGTAATAATAAGGGGGGAGTGGGTGTGTTTGGTGTTGCACGCACACAACTCAACACTGATGCACCTTTTCTTGAATATTATATTATTATTATGAAGAGTGTGCTGACACAAAGGTGCAGCGACACTCACACAGATCATTCATTCATTCTTCAAAATGTGTTCATGTAAGTTGATTTGCATTGGAAAATGATGTGTAATCTTGTGTTTGCAGCCAGTGCACTGTGAATTAGTGTGTGTGTGTTTGTGTTGTTGCACAGAGAGACTTGGCAGTGTTGTGTGGCATTCAGCACCTGCTGGCTAGGACTGAATTAGCAGATAATTTAACCACAGAGAACACAGTGAGCTCCCTCTCCCACTGTTAAACACATAAACATTTCTAACATGGATAATTGTGACAACTGGGAACAGGAAATAATGTTTTTTCTTCGGCTTTTGCTTTATTTAGTTTTAATTTTTCAGTTCCTCAATCACTACTTGCAAACGCATCAGGCAACAAATGGCACAAACATCATCAAAAAAAAGAGAAAAAGCAATATTTTTTAGTTATACAATAGGAAAGTACATGTTATACAATAGGAAAGGCAGGTCAAATGAACTTGTTTAATTCAACTCTGTGTTTTTTGAGCTGTAGATGTAGGCCTAAATATCTATGTGTGCAGCATGCCATGTGTATTTATATTTATATAATAGGTGCAAACAAATCAATAAGACTTATAAATTGGGAGGATTTCCTTCTTGGAATTAAAATAATTGGTTTATGTGGAACATTAATAAGCTTTAAAATAAATAAGAAATCAAAATAAATCAGCTTAATTAAAAAAATGTTGGTTTAATTAACACACGGTGACGTAATCCCTCTTACGACCCTGTGTTTATTTTTTATTGAACCCTTTAAATAGCCTATATATTTTGTCTTTAGAATCAAAAAATGGGTATAATCAATTAAAGTGCAAGTATCCTACTATTCTACTACTATTAGTTTTTTGTAATCTGTGAGATAAATATCAAGATAAATTCACAGTTATCTCAGTTTGTGTAGTTTTGTTGTTGTTAGTAGTTTATTTAATTAACGCAGTGACGTAATCCCTCTTACTACCCTCTTTCTTAGTATTTATAATTAACCCTTTATATGTATAAATGCCTGAGTCAGAGAAGCGGCGCCATCATGTCACGTTGCTGCTGGACCCTTAAACGGTTAATGTTACTGTGTTGTTGCGCGTGCACATCCGTCCAGAGTGGAATCGGGAGCGCGCTCGGGAGAGGAGCCGCACCGGGAGCGCGAGGCAGAAACAGAACAGATCAGACGGTCGGTCGGTGACGAGAGAGGGAGAGAGAGACGGACCACACAAAGTCCCCGGCGATAAGAAGAAGAAGAAAAAAAAGACGTGAAGCTTTGGCGTCGGTGGCGGTGCTTTCTTCTCCTGTTGTGGACTAAAGCGATACGAGGAAGTTTTTATTTTTATTTTTTTTTATATATTTTTTACCAGCACGTATTCGGACGGACAGGGTCAAGAAACGCCGCCGCTGCTGCTGTCCACCATGTCGGGGAGCAGGGAGGAGGAGAGGAGGAAACTGGCCGACATCATCAACCACTGGAACGCCAACCGGCTCGACCTGTTCGAGATCAGCCGGCCCACAGAGGTAGGAGACCGGCCGCGGCTGGGCAGGAGAGGCCGCGGACTTGCTCCCTCTGGGCAGGCCCTCCCTCCTCTCCTCTCTGTCTTGTCTCTGTCTGCTTTCTTGTTTCTTATCTGTGCAGGGGGGAAAGAACCGTGAATAAACCTGCTTTAGGAGTTCGGATATCCCGAGATAAGGCTTTGGTTTACCCGGGTTTACTCGGTGGTAACTCCCGTGGAAGTCCATTGAAAAATCTACTAATTTAACACTACACCACACATTATCCTTTAAGATACCCCTTATTGAAAAAAATAAATGTATATTTAAAAATATTTTTTCACATTCTGGACTATTAAAAACTTATTTAACTATGAAGTAAAAAAAAAGGGTGAAATATTTTAATTTTTAAACGTTAATATTGAAGCTAGCTGCTAGCTACCGCCCACAAGTGTTGTGTGTATATTAGCAGGTTGCAGGAATATTCAATAATAATCATTAAGAAAAGTTGACACTTTATAGATAAGAAATAGAGCCGAAATTGAAGTGAAAATCACCAGATTGAATTTAATATCTTGGGTTGTATTCTGAGGAAACGTGTAAGTGCGCGATAAGGGAGCTAACGTTGAATTGCTACAGATTTTGAATGGAGTTTCGGCGCTAGCTTAGTTAGCTGGCTAGTTAGCTACCTAGCACATTTACCTGTGGAGCAAAGCAAACAAACATGAACCTGCTTGTGCTGTGTTGTGTTGTGTTAAGTGGAAGAAGGCTAATATTCATGTAGCCTAGATAAATATATATTTATTGTCATTGCATAAAAACACAACGAAATTTCGTTTGTAGTAGGCTGGTACATCAAAAAGCAGGGCATATAACAGGGCATAAATACAGTTACTAAAAATACTAGATAATGCACAGTATAATGCACAATAAAACATAAATAAATAAGCAATGCACAAGTATGTTGCACTTGTCTATCTAGCTGTATTGCACTTTAAGTACTGTTCATCAGGTGAGTGTTCTGTGTGTTTATGTTGAAGGAGGGAATGCACAGCAACTGGAAAGAAGCTGTTTTTGAGTCTAACACACACATTTACACAACAGGAGGAGAAGCTACAGTTGTAATGTGGCTAGTTAGCTGTGTCAGTGTGTTGGTTGTGCAGCAGCAGCAGTGATGATGATGATGATGGTGGTGGTGGTGTTGCCTGCAATGGCTGACAAGCCCAGCAGCAACACGGTGAGGTGGTTTGTTTGATACGCAGGGCAAATAGATAAAAGCTTAAAGTATTAGCAACAAGCTGGGTGTGTGTGTGTGTGTGTGTGAATGCTAACAGCAGGTATAAAGCACAGGAGGATGCCATTGGCTCACAAGAAACACAACAACACAACACAACAACAGACAATCTCCCCGTCAAGTGCACTGTAGTGTAGTGACCATCCTCATGTGATGCTGTAATTGTCCTTGCTTGTTTGACCAGCAATAATTTGACCCCTTCTGCAACAGCACATTGTGGAGCTCAACGTGCACTAACTAGATCGCCAGCTCTGACTCTTGACTTGTTAACGTTGTTGTTGTTGTTTACTAATAAAAACATGAGTGAGGGTGATAAGATAAGAAGAAAAAGAAAGGAAAGGAAGTCCTTCCCGTGCAGACAGGCGTCAGGGCTCGGTCATGTTTCTCCTGCTTAACAAGTTAGTCAATATCCGTCCGGCCTTACTACCTTTTTAACTGGTGCATCTCATGGCTAAGTAGGTTTGATTTACAGCCACGACTGTGTGTGTGTGTGTCTGTGTGTGTCAGCTGCAGTGTGTTTTAGGCGGGCAGCCCCCCCCCCCACCCCCCCCCCCCCCACCTCTTCTTCTCCTTGGGTGTAAAAAGAAGGGAGGGGTCACAGCCTAGGGGTCCCCTCTCCTCTCCTTGAGCCGATTAATTTACCAGGATTGAAGCCGTTGGTTGTTGTGTTGTGGCCCAGGGTTTGTGAAGCGCACAACACAAACACAACCATTAGTCTCTCCGTTCAGCTCTCAGCGAAGGAATGATTAACCCACCCTGGTCCACAAGTAACTCTTCATGCTGTACAAGGAGGAGCGAGGAGTTCAGAGTTTAGTCCAGCAGCAGCAGCAGCAGTAGTAGTAGTAGTAGTAGTAGTGGTGGTGGTACATGATTAAATGTAGGCAGATGCATGGCCTTCCTCGCCACGCCGTCGCCACACCCTCCCCATATGTCAGCTGGTCGAGCCCCCAGGCTGCACAAGTGTCCTTCACACTGTCTAGACTGCTCCTCTACTCTGTGACCGTTCATATATACAAAACATACTTTAAATTCAACCATAATTGATCTTTATTTTATTATAATAATTTCTTGTTAAGGTGTTATTTCCCTCCGCTATCTCATAATGGAAACATGTTTTTATTTCGGACCAAACCGCCACTGAGAGCGGTGAGATCATTCGTGTGATGAGATTAGCCATGGATGGCTGATTAGTCTGGAGCAAAGGTTCTCAAACTTTTTAATCTTGCAACCCAAACTGAATAAGTCCTGCTGTGGGGCTTAATGTGCCGGGGCCTCATTATAACATAACAGGTACTCGCGTCACGTGGGGAGCCTCACAGCACCAGCAGCAGCAGCAGGCGGCAAAGATATGGAGCTTTTTTTTTTTTTTTTTTTTTTGGTGCAATCACACAATTGCTGTTTTTTTTTCATTACTTGGATAAAAGAAAATATGGCGGAACTGGGGGAAGTTTGCTTTTATCAGTTTTTTCTGTGATTGAAAAGAAAATTGAGATGCGGCAGCTGGCAGGCAATAAATGTGCAACAGAACAAAAAGAGAAGAAAATGGAAAACCCAGATTAATCGAAAAGCCAAAAGAAGATGACAACCGTTATTGCATTACTGATAGAGATATAGTTAACAATAATAGAAATAACAAATCAACACTTTAAAATTACTACTTCCCCAGTCCGTATGTCAACAAACGAAGGTACGACATCTTAACAGGTTGCTTCAGATCCTATAATAGAAATGAATGAATGAATACCTAGAAAAATAAACATAAGAAAGATCAAAAAGTATAACTATAGCAACGATCTGAGAACAACAAGAAGAGAAAATGAATAAATAATAAAAATAAATCTCTATATCCTCATGAAAATAGACAATAGATACAGTAGTTTTATCAGTTTCTTGTTCATGCTTTAATTAAAAGTGACCATGAGTGGCGTGCCATGAAAAGATTATCGGACAGACGTGTTTTGATGAGATGCATTTTGGGAAGCTTATTGTTGTTTTAATACCTGTGAATGTAACCTCTGTTTTAATCTGGATCAGAGCCTTTGTCATTCACAGTGTGGCGGCGATAAATAAATAAACACATCAGCGCCTAAATATGGATGTTTTCAGAGAAGAGAAGATGCTGCGCTCTTTTTTATTTTTATTTTGTCTGTTTTCTGTTTTCTTTTTTGGGATTGTCAGCTCAGCTTCTGCAGAAATCCTAAAAAAAAACACCCACAATATATTGTGTTTTTTGTGCACAAGAGTTTTAAATGTTGACAGATGATAGATATCCAGCAGTTTTTCTTGTGCTTGGAAAGTTGTGCGTGAGGGAGAGAAGAAGTTGTTGTCCCAAATATAACTTGTGACATATAAACAAGCAGAGTGGATCCAAGGAGACGTTATAATATTATATATATATATTTATATATACGCATCTTGAACCGGCTCCAGTCCCAGTTTATGAATCATCCTCGACTCCGCATGCAGAGCTTCTGTTTACAAACTCTGCTACATGGTGTGAAACTAAACAAGCCATAAACAAATGTTTCTGGAGCCACAACATATCTCAGACATGAAGCGCACACACCGACATACAGTGTGAGTGTAGATAAACGATAGAGAGCAGTTGATGATGCATATCGCTTTACACCATGTATAAACTCCCAGCGAGCGCTCGGCCCCTGTTAACGGACTCACAAACACAATGAGAGGTTGTAATTAGCAGGTAGCCGCTATTTAAGACAGTAATTATCACAGGTGATGTTGTTGGAACCAGCAGGTCTGATTGTTTACACTGTTTTTTTTGTTTTGCTCAGTGAGGCTGGAGATTTAACTGATGATGTCAGGTTCCTGCAGAACTGTGTGTGTGTGTGTGCTGAATCATGTAAAACAGGTTCTGTCTTATTATCAGGTTTTGTCTTGAGGCGACACAAAGTGAAAATTACTGAACAGTGTTATATATTTTTTTCCTTGGAGTTCTCACTTGTTTCTCTGACCCACTTGTATTTTTTAAAGGGATACTTCACCCAAAATCGATAATTCACCAATCATCTCCTCACCGTCATGCCAAGGAAGGGTTTGCAGAACTCTTTATCATCAAAACGGTTTAGGAGTTCCAGGGAGGGTCCGACTGGTGACAGGTTTTCATATAATGGCGGCTGATAGAATTCACATTTGAATCGTCCAAAACACACACTATGAAACATCCAGCTACCTCCATACTGCTCGTCGGTACTGACCCAAGTGTCCTGAAGCCGCCACATGGAAAAGTTGTTGGGAAAAAATTAATGTGATCTCTGTTTTTATCCTTGTTGTAGCAGTAGCTCCCAGTGACTGTGTTGATGTTTTTGCACATGCACAAGATTTGCTGCGAGATGTTCATTGAACTCTATCCGCCGCCATTATATGAAAACCCGTCACCAGTCGGACCCCCCCCTGCAACTCCTAAAGCGTTTTGATGACTCTGAAAGTTCTCCAAACCCTTCCTTGGCATTATCGATTTTGGGTGAAGTATCCCTTTAAAACTGGAGCTGTAGCTCTTTTTATTTTTTGAGCCCACCCAGTGCTGCTGCTGCTGCTGCTGCTGTTGACTTCTTACATTCACACTCTGCTCTGAGGCTTCGCTGCATGTCAGGCCATAGATTACTGACTGAGAGGATCCTGCAGCGGGGCGTCCGTCTGCAGGAGCTTAAACAGACAGAAAAAAAAGCATTAGACCTAAATTTAACTTTAAAAAAAGAAATAAATGTCTTTTATAGAGCTTTAAAGCTGCAGCAGAGAGGAAGTGTTGCATGCTTTTTTTGCTTTTCGTCACTTTGGTCCGGTGTTTTTTTTTGCTCATGGCTCGAACCTGCATTGAATGTTTCTTCCTGAAAGCAACCGATGATGATGATGACATGGTAATAACTCTGAAAGCCTCGGTGGCTTTGCTTGTAATTGCAATCGGCTGTGACAGAATGACAAGAGTCATGTGGGGGTGAAGTGTTAAACCACCACCACCGCTTTTGCTTACAGCTGTGTGAGTTTTGAACGCCTACAGAGTCGTTCTGCATCATTTTCAGCCCCAAAACTTGTCTGAAAAATCCAGATCTCAACCAGGTATTCTTGCTTTACGAACATGCGTCTGTGCGAGTCTGACCTATGGAAAGGAAAGGAAAACAGTTGTGAGTTTCCCTATAGATGCCGGTTGGGGTGCAGGCGGCGTCCTGTGCTGCGTGTTGGGTAGACTCTTTGCAGTTTGGGCGTTCGTCCTGATTGGACGGAAGGTTTTGTGCAAATCTTCCGGAGGAGATCTCGTTTTCCGAGTGTTCAGAGTGACCGGAAAACACGTGAAATCTCATCGGTGGATTACGGCAGGATCCCTATAGCTGCAGAGGCTCAGCGTGGACATATGACATTATAATACAGCGTTTCAAATATGCATTGAGATTCTGAATCGATGCAAGTGTTATGATGTTGTTCACATACAGAGAGAGTGATTTATTTTATTTTAAAGCACAATGCCAAGATTTATGTTTTGGTTTTGAGAAATTAACAAGTGCACCTTTAAGTCGACTATAGGCCTTTTCTTTTTCTTTGTGTGTTCAGACTTCAAGGAAGCTGCTGTATTGTTGGAAATGCATATACATTTTAAAAAGTTACCATACTTTATCTGACTAGAAAAACATCAAGATGCGTTGTAGAATCGAATCGAACTGAATCGTAGACTGATGAATCGTATTCTAATTGCATCGTGAGGCCGGTGCAGGAGGATGTCGTGCACGTTGACACGTTTTAACAGAGTTGATACCTACTATGATGAGTGTGTGGTGTTTCTTCCCAGGCCGCAGCACCTCGTCGTCTCTGCTGCACGTGGTTATCGGAGAGAGGAAAGTCTGAGCTGCTCTCTAACTTTGGCTGCAGGATGATGAACGGGTGCAGGTTAAGAGTGACCACACATCTGGTCAGCGGCTTCCTCACTGCTGAGTTGCAAAAACTTTAAGAAACGTGTTGCTGCTTTCGCTCCACGTAGGGGGAAAAAAACCCCCCCCGATGACGAGATATTTCACACAGGCAGAACTTTAAAACAAAAACACAGAGATTCAAACTGTGATTTTTCTTTTCTCATCATAATTAAGCTCCTAGCGAGTCGGAGGTGAAAGGTATTTTACTCGCAGGAAGCTCATATCCACCTCCTTCTCCCATGAGGGATGTGAACGCAGCAGCAGCGACTCGCTGTCGTGATATCAACGACCGCTCCCTCCATTTTTTTTTCTCTTTTCCTCTGCTGCACGGGAAGCAGGAAACGGCGCAGGAAGTGTGTGGTGTGTGGAGATAGTGTGTTTCCTGTGGTTGAGGTGGAATGATTGTTTTTTTGTTTTTTTTTTAGTCTGATGTGAGATGTGAGATTTTCTTTTTTTCCTTTTATTTCACCACCAGCTATTTCCAGATCGTAGGGTTTATCCCTGCAGCACGGACACCGGTCTCCTCCTCACACAGTCATTTATATGATTTTACTTTGGTTTGTTTACATTCTGCATCTTTTATTTGTAGATTTGTAGATTAGGTGCATTGCATTAGACATACTTACCCTGACTCTCCGGCTGATGGCACTGAGAAGCTCTTATGTCTGTTTTTTTTTTTTTTAAGCCAATCCAGCAAATTAAATACCAGACGGATCAATACACTTCATCACATTGATGGTAATGCAATAATATAAAAAGCCTGAGCAGATATAAAGCAGAGCAGCTCATCGTTTCCTCTGTTTAAACAGCACGGGACAGTAGACAAACTCATTATATCGCTGCAGTTTGCTTTATTTACTTCATATTTTCTAATAGTTTCAGCTATAATTTGAGTGATGCAACCTGTTTTTTTTCTCTTTAGCAGTGAATCTTCTTATCATTTCACTAGTTTAATCAATTTATTGTCCCCAAGAGACTGTTTTCTGTCAAGCACGGCAAAGAAAAAGCAACTTCACTGTCACGAAAGAGTGTTTGCTATCACTTGAAATCTTTAAAGCCAATGCTGAGACCAGCTAATCAATGAACTGAGTCTGACTGATCGTTGCAGCTCTGCAACATATAGTTTTATCTGAACATCAGCAAAGACACCAGGTGGAGCTCAGCCTATAGGATCTCTGTAAATGTTTCAGTCTTTAGTCGACCACGACGGGTCAAAGGTAACATTCATGCCAATAAAGCGAATTTTAATTGAATGGAAATTGAATTAAATTGTGAGATAGTGTCGTCGTCTGGTTTGTGTCTGGAAGTCAGAGTCGACTGGCGTTCACCTGGTCGTAGCGTCGGCGGCGGTATTATTGGGCGGAGGTGGCGTGTTTGTTTGGCAGCAGCGCAGCAGTCGGACGCCTGGTTAACAGATCTGCTGGCCTCAGCCACAACTACAATACCACACACACACACACACACACACACACACACACACACACACACACACACACACACACACACACACTAGCTGACAGCTCTGTATATTTATCTGTTTGCATTGTCCCTCTCTCTCGTCCCACCGCTGGCTGCCTCTCTCTCTCTCTGCTGCTGCTGCCGCTCCCTCATCCCTGTCACGTGGCCACTCGCTGGCTGGCTGGCTTCGTCACCATGGTAACGCTGTAGCTGTGATGACTACAGGATGTACGACAGATCATTTTGAAGCGTAGGGTTTGGTTTGGTTCTGGTTCTGGCGCTGAGGTGAACAGGACTCACTCATCCAGGTGTTGCTGCGTCCAGATGTTGTGGATGAATCTCATTATTTTCTTCCTGCCTGTGTTTTTGCAGCAGCGCTGAACTCAACACGCCTCCGGTCATTTTCTAAGGTGTTCACTTGTTATTATGGATGGTTTCTACCTCTCCCTCCCACATTATTATTATTATTATTTTTTAGACTTATTCCAAGTCAAGCGAGACACATGCGTCCAATTTACATGAACACACAGCGCTCCGTATCACTAAGGTCCAGATGTGATTCGATATCTATTCATTTTAGAGATTCTTCAGTTGTTATTTTTTAGATTAATAATATGTTAATACGTTTTTTTCTTTTTTAATGAACAGACAGATCACACACAGAAAAAGACAGAAAAACAAACCAAACAAAATAATACCAGTTTGCTTGGTTATGAAAGAGATTTTCCGCAAAACTAATGTTGTAAATTGTACAAGGATGAAATCTCTAACTTGGTGTTGTATTAAAAATATTCATGTTTATATTAAATTGACCTGAAAAAGCAGCTAAATTAATGCACATTTATTCAAAAGGACCCACTCCAGAAGTAAACAGTGCAACAATGCAATGCAACGTACACTAAAAGAGGATTTTTATGAATTAATAGCAGATCTTTCAAATGAATCGGAAAATTGAATCTTTAAACCCAGCCCTATGAATGAATATATATGTATTTATTCATGATGAATATTTTATTACAAGCATTCATGTGATAAACGTTGTAACAATTACAGACACAAACACACAAATTACTTTTTTATAGACTTTTTCTCTCGTCTCTCGCTGTGTGAAACCAACTGGAAACAGGAGGAGAAGAATCGGGATGATGTAATTTCAGCATCCTTTCATCAGCTGCTGTTATCACACAACAACAACAACTACTAGAACAACAACAACAACAACAACAACAACAACAACACACCCAGTGAGCGGCTGTTTGTTTGCACAGATTGGATCCTGATGAGAAGCTGCTGTCTGCACGTGTCTCTGTGTCTCGGGGAGACTCCTGAGGCTCCGCTGCTGCTGCTGCTGCTGCTGCTGCTGCTGCTGCTGCTGCTGCTGCTGCTGCTGCTGCTGTTCTGTAGTGTGTTAGTTTGTTGTACAGTTCAGTCAGTAGTCAGTCTTGTTATTGTGTTGTTTTTCTGCTGCACCACGTCCTGATTTACTGGTAGAGTTTGTTTTTCTCACACAGAGCAGATTTCCTGTACTGACTCATAACGTGACTTAACAGTGAGAAAAGATGCATGAATAACTAGTTAGTGGGATGTGAATGGACAAAAGGAGCTTATCAGCTTTCTGCATGAGTGTAAACACTCTCGGAGCAGGTGTGAGCCTCGTATCAGGAGCCGTTTTACTCAGGATTTATTGTGTTTTTCTTAGCTCTACTTTTTAACCAGCCGTTCGTGTGTTTCTTTTTACTTTTCTAAAGAAGCTGCACACGTACAGTTACATGCAAATGGTTGGGCACCGCCGGTCAAAGCTTCTGTTCATGTGAACAGTTCAGCAAGTGGAAGATGAAGCGATCTCCAAAAGGCAAAATACGTTACACATGATGACACATTCCCTTTTCAGCAATATACATTTTTTTCATTTATTTTCATCTTTTACATTTTCAAAATGACAGAAAAGTTAGTCGGCAGCTAGTCTGGGGCCATTGTTTTGGTAAGCAACCGGAACCAGGGCGAAAAAGAGACAGGCCTTTCCTTCAAAATAAGAGCACTAAGCTTATAAAATACGGTGAAACTTTTTTAATTTAAGGAATATAATTTACAAGAAAACCCCCGAGCCATAAAGTTAAACATTTTTCTTTAATTGTATTACAAGATAATGTCTATTTTAAGTTTTATGTTGGTGAACACTTTTACTTTGGTGAATTTGGTCAAAGTTATCTGAGAGCTCAAGTCTCCTGGGTTTCCTATTCTTTTGCAGGCGGCTGCATTGTTTTCCCCCTTTTCACTCTAAAACTGTAGAAAACAAAATATAAAACACTGATATTACTTAAAATATTGCAAAAGAGTGTTTCATGTTTAACTTTCTGCCTTTCGGAGATCATTTCATCTTCCATGTCCAGCTGTGTCGTGCCTGTTGCTGTTACATTTCCTCCCACATGAAGCTGTAAATGTGTTGCATGTCACATTTCATGGCCAAACGGTGGTGGTTGAGTGGGTGTGTCCTGCAGACCAGGCATCGCTCTCCTCCAGCAGCAGCAGCAGCAGCAGCAGCAGCAGCAGCAGCAGCAGCAGCAGCAGCGTGCCGTTTCATTAAGAAGCCGGGGGCAAAAGTTCACAACCTGCACAGACCGTGTAGCCGGCGCTCCAGCTGCTGAGTTATGGCGCCCATCTCTGTGACACACATAGAACCAGATGGATGGATGTGATTGGATGTGATTGGATCGCTGTAACCTTGTTGTTGCAGCTCATCGCCGTTCGCTTCAGTCCTCTGCGTTTTCTCACAGCGGTGGTTTAAACATTAAGCAGATTGCATTTTTTGTTCCCTCGGCCTCAGTGTACGCGTTGTCATATTCATATCAGGACTTTGAAAAGAATTTGCAAGAGAATGCATCTATTCTACAGAAGAAACAGGTGGATTTGGAGGAAAGCGCTTGCTTTTTCTCATAAAATTGCCACTTTATACCCGTAAAATTATGACTTTATTACTTTATTCTCATAATATTATGACTTTATCCTTGTAAACTATGAATTTATTACTTTATTCTCATAATATTATGACTTTATTCTCATAAAACTATGACTTTATCACTTTATTCTTGTAATATTATGACTTTATCCTTGTAAACTATGAATTTATGACTTTATTCTCATACTATTATGACTTTATTCTCATAAAATATGACTTTATTACTTTATTCTTGTAATATTATGACTTTATTCTAATAAAACTATGACTTTATCACTTTATTCTCCCAATCTTATGACATTTCTTGTAATATGATGACTTTATTCTTGTAAAATTATGACTTTATTCTCAAAGTCTGTTGCCCTAATACAAATGTGCTGCTAATGCTGCTTTAGTTGATGCATTTCATGTCTTATTTTGCTGCTATAATGGTTGAATTTGCAGTTCTGATTATTCTTTTTTCAAAGTCTTGCGGCTGGAGCTTCTCACATGTGATACTTTGATCCTTCTCTGTGTCGCATTTGACAGTAAATTGAATATATTTTGATCCTCCAGGACGTTATTCCGCACTGTTTTCTGACATTTACAATCAATTTGTTCATCAAGAAGAATCATCTATAATAAGATAATCATGAGCCACGGCCTCGGTGTTGTTTAAAAAAAAAAAAGTTGTTGTGGCGCCGGCCGCTTCATGTCGGAGTAAAACATAAAAAACAAGCTGCAGCTCATGTTCTCCACATCGTCTGTGCACCGTCCGTCCGTCCGTGGCCGAATCCAATCTGTGTCCAGTCACATCGCTCACTGTATCAGCTGTAATTGATGCAGCCGGCCTCGCTCTATTGGCTGCTGCCCGTTAAATAGAAGGATGGGGGGTCAGAGCCGGACAGGCCGCCGCTGTTTATTTATCACCCCGCCGCCGTTTATTTCCTGCATGTTTGGAGCCGGGGGGCCACTCCAGGGCGAGTGTGTTGTCGAACAGACTTGACTCAGGACGAGCTGATATCACATAGAGCTGCAACAATTGATTGATTAATCGCACAATAATCAACTATTGAATGAATCGTCGACTATTTTGATAATCGAATAATCATTTTGAGTAGTTTTTTTTAAAGAAAAAAAGTCCAAATTCTCTGATTTCAGCTTCTTAAATGTGAATATTTCTGGTTTCTTTGTTCTTTTATGACAATAAACTGAGTCTCTCTTGTGTTTGTGGACAAAACAAGAGATTTGAGGATGTCATCTTGTGATTTTTTAACATTTTATTGACCCAAAACTAATCGATAATGGAAATAATAGTTAGTTTCAGCCCTGATATCAGTGCATGTGAGAAACTGAGGCTTTTGGACTTGGAACTTTTATTATGAGACTGTAATTGATTGCTTGTGTGTTAGGAGTGAATTTGAAATGATTGACAGCTGCAGCTCTTTGCATGAAGGTATAAGTGGAGCATATAAATGCAAATAATTAAAGGTAATTTTCATTTCTCTGCATGTTCGATCAAGCCCCACGTTGGCTCCTATGGCGACCTTCTGTTTAGACACAACGTTCAGATGCCGAGTGCTGCAAAACAGGATGCAAACGCAAATTTATAGACTCCCGCCAGGAAGAAAAAAAGTGTTTAAAGCTGTAAAATATGTTTCAAAAAGTGCTGCGGTGTGGAGTTTCCCCAGTTTACACAAACCTGCATTCCTCAGATTCTTATTTACACATTTGTTTACGCAGGGAAATGTATCCAATAATTGATCGTTGTTGTGATTTAAAGCTTTTTTTTTTTACAGCGAGTCTCGGCTCCAGAAATCTGATCAATTATATGTTAAAGAAGCAGCCGCTGGAATAACACATCAGCATGGTTTCACCGTGTGTTGCAGGGAGTTTCAGTGTGTTTCTGTGTGTGTGTGTGTGTGTTGAAAGGATCCAAGTAGGTGATGTGTCATAGTTTTCTTTCACGGTTTCCTGCCGTTCCTGGAATTCCTGGAATGCAGATGGATGCAGCTCGGAGCTGAAAACCGAGGGTTCAGGTAACCGGAGTGATTCAGCCACAGGGAATATTAGTAAAAAAAAAAACCTGAATGAAATGAAGAAATAGGTTTTTGTTAAAGGGATAGTTCAACATTTCTGGCAAATTGGCCCATTGCCATAATCCCTATAGTTTCAGGAGAAGGTGCAAGCCATTTTTAGAACGGCGAAGCAGAGCCGTGAGCTGCTCAGAGCTAAATACAGAGACCGCTGACTGAAAAACTGCCCCTGATGATAACATGCATCAGCGGTTTTGCATGAATTTCCCTCTGTCTGGTAACGTTGTGTTATTATCTCTTAGCGTGGTGAATGTGCAGGTCACAATGTGTCCACCAGAGAATTTTGGAGTTGTTGGATTGTGTATTTGATGAGTTTGATGAGCCTCCGTAGCGTAGCTCTGAGCAGCTCACAGCTCTGCTCCGCCGTTCTAAAAACAGCTTGCACCGACAATTAAAAGTAACGAACCTACTGCTACATGGCTATAGGGATTATGGCAATGGGCCAATTTGCCAAAAATGTTGAACTATCCCTTTAAACTTTCTGTGAAACATGGGTGGAGTCGGTTTTCTCTCTTTATAAATTAGGAGGGGGGAGAAAGAAAAGGCGTGGGACGTTTTTTGGGAAAGTCGTGGAAGAAGTCATGGAATTCACATTAAGGCCACAGCGGGAGTTTCTCTCTCTCTCTCTTCTTCTTTTTCTTCTTCTCTCTCTGTCCGTCCGTTCGTTGGGAAGCACCTGTGGTTGATAATCTCGCTCTCTCTCTCCTCGCATTCCTTCGCCGTGATTTGGCCTCTCATCTCTCTTTTCTCTCTTCCCTCTTGTTCTAAAACAAGCAGTGTATTGTGTGTGCTCAGCAGAGCAGCCCGCCCTCAAAGCTGCTGCATCTACGTGAGTGTGTGTTAGTGTGTTTGTCCCAGCCAGCCTGTCAGACCGTGTTAATCCCCTCAGAGGCCCAGCTCACCCCCCCCCCCCCCTCCTGCTCCCACCACCCCTCCCTCCCTCCTCCTCCATCCAGCTGCTGTGTTCTCCCACCTGCCACTCACAAGCCGCTCGCTCCACTCCCCGTGGGCCAATCGCTTCCAGAGGTAAACTAGTACCAACTAACCCCCCCCCCCCTCCTCCCCTCCATCCACCCCCCCCCTCCCCTCCACCCCTCCTCCCTCTGTGACCTCGCAGGATCAGACAGTCAGGGGCCACTGCGGCCGATAACGATGACCAGGAGGACTAGCTCGTCACCGGCTCCCATGGTGCTTTGCTTTTGCAGCAGATCAATGTCTTAAGTCACGGCTCGAATCGCAAGGAGGGAAACTGTGTGTGTGCGTGTGTGTGTGTGTGTAATCGCCCGGAGTAAAACCCATTGTTTGCCACTTGTTGGCTCTTTAACTTGAGGTCAGAGCGAGGTGGAGGTGCAGGTGGAGGAGGAGCTGCAGACACAAGACAAAGATTTTTTGAATCTGCACAAGTATTTTATAGTTTTGGAAGCTTTCGGTGTCTCATCCAGACGGAAACAGCGTTTTCAGGGGGTGAAAACTGTATTTTTTTTTAAAACGGGAGTGGGAAAATCCATAAACGCCACTTGCTCCACCTGTAACCTGAGCCACGCCGCTGGACGTTACAGTTTATGCACGTAACGTAACAACAACAACGGCCCTCGGACACAGCAGCTGTTAAATCATCACTGATCGTCATATTCACACTGACACGACTCAGTCAACATTTAATCCACTTATAATGTTTGAGTTTGAACACAGTGGGGAAGCTTTCTGTCTTCTTCTCTGTTTTAAGTGTTGACATGTGCGTTACAGCGCCACACCTGCTCCACACAGGTCTGGAGTATGTATACGACAGCGTTTTCAGTCGTTTTAAGTTGATCGTGTGTAGGCAGATGAAACAATGATGTGTTTATGGAGATTTTTTTTCAAAACAAATAAGAAAAAGATAGTTTTCTCTCATTATTCACCTTTTCATTCATGATCCTCACACACGTTGGCCTTCCACCAGATTCTTTGAGTCGCCCCTTCCACGTCTCACAAGAATAGCAAATTTACTGGTTGCATGTGCACAAATCGACTTGCACCGTCCCAAATGCCTCCATTTAAGTTCAGTCTGTGGAGACCTGCGTTTTCTCTTGACATGCGATCTGGATCTGGATCTGGATCTGGATGTGGTTGCTCCTCACCTGTGTGAACGGTGCATGTGCACAACTCAAAACCAATACGGCCTGTGGGCTTGTGATGGTTTGCAGATGTCAGGTCCGGTTAGTTGGGACAGAGCGGTGCTGCACCTTTTTCTCCTGGAAGCTGTCCGAGCTCATTATTTTGCTTTTTCAAACTTATTTTTCTTGCTTTAATTCAGATCGTTTTGAGAATTGAGCCCATCCCTCGGCCAAAAAACATCTTCTCTGGTTTTATTCCATCTTAACCAGACATTGTGTACATATTATGAGCCGTCTTAAAGTGAGATCTTTATCTCATCGAGGCTTTTTTTTTTACATGCAGTTTCTGCAGGCGGCGGCGGCGGCCGTGGGACTGGCTGTGGTTTTCCCATCAGCCCCGTCTCTCCCTGACGTCCTGCAGCATGTGTGCAGCCGGTGAAAAACTGTAGGGATCCATCATGGCCGTTACCCAGGGACAGATTCCCACTGACAGTTTAGATTTAGTGCACTTGAATTTAGTGCAGAGAGCGGTCGTCAAAGACACGGAAAATGTTGTAATCCGTCTGGATATAGCACATTTTTACATCTCTGTGTGTGTGTGTGCGTGTGTGTAGCTGCATTTAACAAGAAAAGTGTGTTCTGGAAACAGTAGGAAAAAACAAACTAATGAGAAAACGGCAAATTACAAACACTTCATAAACCCAAACGAGGACTGAATTAACGGAGCAGCGCTGATGATGATGATGATGATGATGATGATACCTGACGTTTAAAGATTAAAACAATAAAAATAAAGTATTGTTGTTAAGTTTGAGGCTTCACATGAATCATTTACCATCAGACCAGACTCTGTTATTGTCAGGAGTTTATTAACTGACCAGAAGGGTGGAGCTGCAGCGGTCAGAGGCAGCGTGGGAACGGGCTGAAGCTGCTATTCGCTTTATTTTTTTCATTAGTTGAACTTAGTTATCAACATAACACAAGCTCTTTACACACACATACACACACACTGGCTCTGTGATAAACAACATGAAAACATAGAAGTGACGTGACGTTGACCACAGAGTTTTTATTTTTTTTATTTTATTTTTTTGGCGTTGCCTCCGTGTGTTGAAATGTTTGCTGGTTTTTTAACGACGCGGGTCTGCAAAGAGCATCAACATAACAAACTCATGACAGCAGATGTGCAGATGTGTTCAACAGCTGCTTTTTATTTATTTTTTCCTCTTTTCCTATCAGCTAATCGATTAGCGTCGTGTCTCTGTGACACTTTGGATGCATTAAAGAGGAACTATGCCACATTTTTCACCTTTAATTAACCAGCTGCAGAGTGCTAATTCTCTTGTTTATTATCCACCGCTCCATGGATTGATTTCTCACCGGCTTCGTTGGAAACAAATGAATGCACATGGAGGAGAGGAGGGTTAGAGACACAGAGGAAAAGTGGCTGCACTTGCAAAGTTCCCCTTTAAATATGCTTAATTGCATTTCTGCAGCATCCTTCATCCTCTTTAAATTTCCAGTGTGTAATATTTGTCAAGGTTTATTGGCAAAATCTGAAGTCACCAAACCTTCCAGTTTTATTCCTGTCTATATTCTGAAGGTTTTTTACAGAGGGGATTGTTGATATATCATCTAAAGCCTGATTTATACAACATTTTATTCCTAAAATCATGGCAAAATTAGATTTTTGGGGGCTGGTGGCAGTATTTTCTCATTGACAAAGTGATAAAAAGACATATTCAAAATCCCCTCTGTAAAAACTTCTGTGGAAATATATGCAAATTAGCGCATATTTCATTAGATATCGCCTCATTTACATATTGAAACATAATATTTGACAAAACTTGTAATACAAAAAATATTTGTCTTATTGTAAGTGATAAACTTGGGAAGATTCGTGGTGATATCTGTTGGTTAAAATTTTTACCCTATTCACCTGTAGTGTAGTACAAACAGCAGCAGCAGAAACAGGAGCAGGTGCTGCAGCTTTAAGTTTCTCACTGACTTGATCACAGGAGCCAGTGTTTGTCCTAATTCCACTCCTCTCATCTGCTGCTCGTTATTAGCCCCCCCCTCACGCCCCCCCAGCCCCCCCGGAGTGGAGCTGCTGCACCCTGTCCTCGCCCCGTGTCCCTCAGCTCGGCCCCACCCGCCCTGCTGCTGGTTTACAATAACACTGAGTGGGTGACCTCAGAGTGCCGGGGACTTCCCTCCTCCACATGGCTCCACCCGCTCCTATTTGTTGTTCTTAGCCGTCGTCGTCGTCCACCCCATTCCATTAGAGCGCCTCCGACACCCACAAACACACACACACACAGACACACACAGACTTACACAGCAGTGCAATGGGAAGCTGATGTGTGAGCCGGGCTGACATCGCATGACTCAAACCCAGACTCTCTCTATGTGTGAGGGAGTGAGTGAGTGTGCACCTTGGAGTTGAGACTGTATTTGTCTGCAACTTGCTTCCCAGTTTGTGTTCTTCATGTTGTGTGTGTGTGTGTGCACGCTCCAAGGCTTGCAGGTCTGTCACTTTGCCTCGATGTTACTTACTATATGTGTGTGTGTGTGTGTGTGCACAAAGGGAGAGGCTGCAGTCCAAGCTACTGTTCCGGGTCAGTTGTTTGTCTAGGAAGAAGAAGAAGTAAAAAGAGGAGGAGGAAGAGGCAGCGCCTGATGCAAATGCACCACATTATCCAATCGGTGGCGGGCAGCAGGACTCGCCACCACCTCCTCCACCACAGAACGCTGTTGACACCGGGCTATTTAGGCGACCAGAGGAAAGTATGCGAAACTCTCGGTGACGGAGCGTTGGAACGTCCTGGTGCACTTAATCCTGCTGCACATGTGGAAATGAAGCTCAGGCCAGACGAGGCTGCTGCTGCATCTTTGAACTGTGGGTTGTGTGTGTGTGTGTGTGTGCGTGTGTGCGTGTGTGTGTTTTCTCGTGGAAGGCCAGATGATGATGTCATGTGCTAATTTGGATTCTTGTGGCATCAGTTGCGTTGGTTTTGGGGATATCTGCAAGTTTCATCATGACATCTCCAGGCCTTTTAATGCCAGCTTGAATGAAATGTGAAAGGCCTCTTCTTGCAGGACTCCAGACTCGAACCTAAATGGAGGCACATGCCCGTCAGTTTTTCATCTATTTGCACATGTGCAACCAGTAAATTTGACTTTTATTTTGAAAACACTAGTGAAACGTGGAAGTAGCGACTCAAACTGTCTGTCATGACCGGTGTGTTCAGTGTTCAAGGTCATTTATTATCCCTGAGTGAAGAAATGACTGTGGTCACACAACGTCCCATGTCCAACATATGGATGAACAACACAAACTTTCCTACACAATGCAAAAGGGAACAACATAATAAACAGACAAGCAATCAAGTGCAGGAACTCACTTACTCCGTTCATGCAGGCATGCACATGCCTCAGTCCATATTAATAATTTATAATGTACATGATACAGACGACTTTATTAATCCCACCAGGGGCTATTGGTTTGAACAGCGTGCACAAAGACACAAGCACACACAATAAAATAAAGTAAATAATGTAAATAAATAAAATGCAGAGGAATACAGTGGAATTAGGATCAATAAATAGAATAGAGTAGAACACATAAGAGGAATAGCAGGAGGTGTGAATATTTGCTTTGCAAGTCGATTTATGCTCCTAAATGTTCTGCTTGTGCTTGTCCTCCTAGTAAACGGTGTTAGCTTGGAGCCCCGTGTCTTGTACGGGCTGTTTATCGATGGACGGTGCACGCTGTCAAATAGTCAAATAATTATTATTGATGGTTGTTTCACTTGCTTGTGTTAAATTGTAGTGAAGTTGGTTGAATAAACAGCTACCGACACACACAGAGGCCTCAGCTCCAAGAGTCCTGAGTCAAGACCAGATTAGTCGATTGACCGAAAATACCCCTAAATATTCAATTAATAGTTTAATCTCTTTAATTCCTGCTTTTTCATATGAATGAGGCTTTGCAGATTGATTAATTGTTTTATTGTTGTTTGGGGTTTTTAGCCAAAAACTCTGAAATAATGAAGCCATGCAGCAGGTTCTGTGGTGAGGTGATGATGCTGTTGCAGTCTCCCGGGTTTCTTCTTCTGTCCCTGTGACGCTGTAGTTTCAGTCTTTTATTCATACCGGTCATTTGAAGCGTGCTTTTATTTTGCCGGTCATTGTTAAACCTAACGATGATCCGTCGATGAACTTCCTGTCTCTGTGTGTTCGTGACCAGTTTCGCTGCAGCAGCATATTCCCTCCTTTCTTTCTTTCTTTCTCTCTCTCTCTTGTTTGTTCACCTGACACCTGAGAAGCGGGCACGCCATGCATGCACACAGGCCCTTCCTACCGGGGCGCCCATGGCAACACGACACCCAACCCAGCGGAGGTGGTTGCCACGGCAGCCATCGGTAGCTTTTGTCGGTGTTGGGTAACCGCTGCTGCTGCTGCTGCTGCCCGGCCGTCATGTGGCGTCGTAGGAGCGTCAGCTGTTCGCAGGAAGTGGAGCAACACCTGCTGCAGGTGTCGGGAGGATTTCTACCTCAGCCTGCCGGTTTCCATGACAACGGCGTCGCACCTGAGCTTCCAGTTTGATCTGACGAGACAAAACAACTTGTTATCAGCTGTTTTTTTTATATTCGACCCAGTTTCCCAGTCGACTGAATTGACCTTATTAGGTTTAGTGTGGATCATGTGGAGCTGGAGCAATTAATAGATAAATAAATTAATTAATCAATTAATTAATTGATTCTGTTGGTTTCTGGGCGTAAAATTGATGTTTAATTATTCAGAAAATAGTTTAATATTTTCAGTCAGGCATGTAATTCCCAAACATTGAGTGTGGATCTGCTGCATTTCTGAGTCTGTTGTGATGTTTTAGTCGGATATATTTAGATTTTTGGACATTTTGTGACGACTGTTTGTTTCCACTTAATTATTTATTGAGAAAATAATAATCAGCAGATGAGTCAGTAACAGAAATAACTGTCAGTTGCAGGTCTTGACAGTTCATTGATGACCTCGGGGTGTTTTTTCATCTGTATCACATGGTCTTCAGCAGACTCTGCCTTGTTGTCGTATAGAACTATTATATATATTATTTATATTTATCAGTTTGTCCCGTAGAATAAATTCTTTGTCTCCTCCTCCTCCGTTCTGTGCACGTTAGGACCTTCAGAGAGGTCACGCTCCTCTGTGTGTGTGTGTGTGTGTGTGTGAATAATGAACCTACATGTTTGCCGTGATCACAAGGAGCCGTGTTTAACCAACCTCCCCCTCCTGAAGCACCACTACACACCGTTATTGATCTGACTTGTACATGCACACACACACACACACATTGTACATGCACGCACACACAAAGACACACCCAGAAGCATGTGTGACCTTCTCTCTCTCCTCTAGTCACTGAGAAGCAGAGTGAGAATATCAGTAAATGGAGCAGAAGCGAACGCTTCCTCTCATTATCCCGTTAGTCTCTGACTCCGGCTTTGAACGTTTCCACTGGAGGTCGACCCACTCGACTTTTTAAAAATGTATTCATTTTTTTATTTATTTATTTTTTACTTTTTTCATGGCTCGTACAAAAATATCCTCCACTCTCTATTATAATTTTACATTTTGCATCTGCTAATGAACCATCATTTGGTTTATTTATGTATTTATTTTACAGTGGAGGCCAATTTGAACCCAACTCAGAGTTTATTCTCTGGTTAAAATAATAATAATGATAATAATGACCTTCTATTCACCTCGGCTGCAGAGCCAGTCTGGACATATTCACTTATTCATAATTGGAAACGAGTTAAAATACCAAATATTTTATGCAGATTTTGCCACTTTTCTCAGTCTATTGTTGCGGTGCATGAATCATATTTCGTTTTTTGACTATTTGTCATAGTTGTTATTGCTTACAATGTTTTTTTAACCAGCGTTAAGTTGTATCATCTGCCTCCGATCAATCAAACTCCAGCTTATTGATTATATTAATTACATAAAATCATGTCCAGATAACGTCCACTTGTAGATGAAACTGCTGATTTGTTTTTATTTTGGGAACAAAGAGCGTTTGGAGGCGGCAGCAGATCCACACCACACTGTTTCTGTGTCTTAACTTTGAGCCACTGATGTTCACTGGAGAACAATGGCTGCTCTGTGATGGTCAGCAGACTGGGCCTCTACTTATTAACAGAGTAGTGTGTGTGTTTTTGTGTGTATATATATGTGTGTGTGTGTGTTGATTCACAGCTCAAACACAGATTCACAAAGTTCCCATCGGTCATTTATTAAAGGGATAGTTCAACATTTTAGCAAATTAGCCCATTACCATAATCCCTATAGTCATAGCAGTAGGTTTGTCACCTTTAATTGTTGGTGCAAGCTATTTTTAGAACGGCGGAGCAGAGCCGTGAGCTGCTCAGAGCTACGCTACGGAGGCTCATGGGATTTCTTGACAGAAAACAGAGTTGTTTTAGAGGTAAATTCACGCAAAACCTCTATTTTTCAGCAAGCAGTCTCTGCATTTCCCTCTAAAACAACTCTGTGTGGTAACGTTGTGTTATTATCTCATAGCGTGGTGAATGTGCAGGTCACAACTTGTCCACCAGAGTGTTTTGGAGTTGTTGGATTGTGTATTTGATGATGAGGGAAACCAAGAAACCCCATTAGCCTCCGTAGCGTAGCTCTGAGCAGCTCACGGCTCTGCTCCGCCGTTCTAAAAATAGCTTGCACCAACAAATAGGGATTACGGCAATGGGCCAATTTGCCAAAAATGTTGAACTATCCCTTTAAAATCACCATGCTTTCAGTTTTTCAGCTGAATGTTTACATGTCAGATGGATTAAACTGAAATTAATCAGAGGAGACGTCTGTGGAGGGAGTTAATCTGACAGCGACATGAATCACATGTTCTGTTTATAAAATGTTTGCAGCATCATTTAACGATGAAGTCATTTAAAGTCGTTGGGGAGGATTTTCTTTCCTTTTTTTCCCCTGCCAAATCTGGTTGGTTCATATCTGGAATATTTTGTCTGTAGTGGTGAAATTTCCAGGTGATGAATGTCAGGGAGTGTGTGTTTTTGTGTGTGTGTGTGTTTTGAAGCATCTTAAACGATGGCGTTCGTCATGTTGACAGCCGGTTCGGCTTCACATCATGTCTCCTCTCACCTGTGGGATTCACCTTGTGTCTGAGTCTGGGTACAGATGAAAGAGGGAGGGAGGGAGGGAGGACGGACACACAAACTCATCCGAGTCCGGCCTTGTGGTGGCAATTACAACACACACAGACACACACAGAGAGACACACACAGCCTTGATCCTTGTGGCTGCTGTTGATGCGCTGATCAGGTCTGATTTGTGGTCAGGCGTCACCGCTGGGTCCAAAACAATTTATACCGGTACCTTCCCACAATGCCTCACTCTGTCAGGATGACATGCTGCACTGGTGGTGGTGGAGGGAAGTGTGTGTGTGTGTGTGTGTCTGTGTGTATGTGTGTGTGTGTGTGTTGGAGGCTGCACGGCTCGATACCGAAGCAGAAACTCACCTGGAAACAAAGAGGCTTTTCTTCTGCAGCCACAGAGGAAATGTGTTGCGTTTAGTGTCCTTTCATTCATTCAGGACAAACGAGCTCCGAGCTGCCTCCCTTTGTTTTGTTTTGTGTTTTTTCCCGGTGGATCAGGTCGTCGTCGGCGTCGTCTGTGTCGTCGTCGCCAAACTGGAACCGTGACACTGATTCATCAGCTTTAATAATAATCACAGCCAGGAGGACGGGACCGGGTTGTTATATTTAGAAACTTACTGAATGAATGAATGAATCTGCACATATTTAAAGACATTTTCTGAAGCTTCAATCAACATCTCCTGAAAAATAAAACTTAATTTGGTCGGAGCTGATGTTTTAAAAGCATTTTTGTACTTTTTTAGACGAGCGTGAGCTTTATTATTCACCGTCAGTGCTATAATAATGTTGAATCTCAGGTTTTTTCCACTGAATACATATCAAAAATGTTTGAAATACTTTCTTCTTTTTCTTCTTCTTTGCACCTATAATGTTAGAGTCGCTGCAGATACGGCAGCTGCCTTTGTCCATGGATGTAAATGTAAACATACCGCGCTGCTGAACTCACCGTTGGATCATGTTTGTGGTCGGTTGGTAACATGACGCCGGCGCAAACTGACCTGGAGTCTGCTGTCAGTGACTCAGTGGATGTACAGTAATTTTGCATTAACAAAGAAAGTGTAGGATTCAGATTCAGAGTTGAATTCAGGTGTTTTTTTGCCCAGCAGACAGAGAGCACAGCAGCTTCTTATGAATTGTGTATTTTATTCTTTGTATAATTCCTTGCATATACTGTATATATTTATTTAGTATTCAACATCCTGCCTTTTCTTCATTTAAGGCAGCAACTAATTTCCCCTCGGGGAGAAATAAATAAAGTATAATCAAATCTAATCTAATGAACAAGCTGTATGATACAGTTGTGACGTTTAAAAAAAATCTAAGGTCATCTTGTCGATGTCGGACGTCTCTGATGATGCATTCGCTGCCTGAAGAAGCAGTGGGACATTTGATATCGTGGATAACGTGCAGTCGCTCTCCTGCTTCGTGCCATGGGATTCTTCTTCTTTATCTCCTCCTCCTCTTTCTTTCTCTTTGAAAACTCTCTGCTGGGATCTGATGTGGGATGTCTCCCCCCTCTCCTCCCCTCCTCCCCCTCCCCTCCTCCCCTCCTCCCCCTCCCTTTTGGTTTCTGAGTTAAAACCTGGGTCCAGCTGACCTTAGCCTCCGAGCTTAGGGAGGAATTCTCCCCGTGTTTCTGCAGGTGGGGCTGCAAAAATATTGACTCAGGAACTCGGTTCATTTTATTAGGCTCATGTTCGTCTGGGTGTGTGTGTGTCCGTGTGTGTGTGTGTGTGTGTGTGTGTGTGTGTGTGTGTGTGTGTGTGTGTGTCGAGGAGACCGAGATGACGCACAGCAGCTGGAATCTATTCTCAATTTCAAATAGCCATCATCCAGAAAGCTCCTCTCCTCCTCCTCCTCCTCCTCCTCCTTCTTCTTCTCCCTTCACTTTAAATTCATCTGTTCAATCAAAAAAAAAAAAAAATCGCAAGTATTCAGCGTCTCCATGGAAACAAGGGTTTAACCTTTTTCTTTTTTCGGTTTGGTTTGTCTTTAATTAAACACAGGGCTGCAGTATCAAATGAAAAGTAACGCATATTAAACCAGAACAGAGTGAGGAGGATCATTTAAAACACAGTGATGAGTTGGAGTTGAACTTTTCCCACCGAGCGAGAAGCCGAACCCAGAAATGAGAAAGAAAGAAAGTGAGTTTATCCGAGTGCTAGTGAGCCGTGACGGTGTAATAGGAAACATTTCATTGGCTTTAATTGATTTCATATTGCATCTCTGTCGCGTCCGTGTGATCGGCTCCTCGAAGCCTCGGCTCTCTGTCGCAGCGCACGTCGTGTAATAACAAACAGGAAGAGGTCACAACGAGTTGAGCTGTAGCTGTAGTGTTTTACACGACTACGCCGCCGTTTATACGTTTGTTTTCATTCCTCTTTATCCACATAATCACCTTCGACCAGGTGCAGTGATCACTAGTTACCCAGGTGAAACCACGACGCTGTCTTAACGCATTGATCCGTGTCGGGGATTATTGACAGTAATATTGGACACATTCTTCTTTTGCATGAATTCTTCTTGAATATGTGTTTCTGTTGAACTGAGGTTGAAACGTTGAAACAAAAACCCTCGATCCTGTTGTTCAATCCTGCTCAATTTAGTTTTTAAGGCTGAATACACAGTTTGCAAAGTTTAATTGTGGTTTAATTTGGTTTAACACTGATATGTTTGGAGGAAATTGATCAATAAAGTTTAGTTTTTGTCGATGATCATTTCATTAGAAGGGGTTTTCCAACTACAGTATATTATAACTGCATCATCTCCCCTCCTCTTTTTCCATCTCTCTGCTGTTTATTAACAAGGCATTAAATGAATCCATTATTGTCTGTGAGACTAAAATGACTAGAGAGTGGTTCACTCGCCTTTTTTAAATTAGGTCATAATGTACGATTATGTGTCTATTAGTGTTTAAATCACTGTTTTAGGGCTTTGCTTGTTTTACTTTGATCTATTTTATCATTAGTTTCTATATAAGATGCTGTTCAGCATCTGTAAAAGTGCTTATCTAATAAAAACACATTATGATTATTTGTCATATAGAGTTTGCAGGTATAGAGCCTGCAACCAGAGGCAGGTGTGTACATATATTTGTAATATAATAACAACAACATTTTGTTTGCAGCACCACATCAAATCAAAAAGCAGCATAAAAAGGCTTAAGTGCAGTTTTAAAAATGATAAACAGATCATGCACAGGATGTTGCACTTGTCCATCTGGCTGTGTTGCACTTGTTTTGTTCATCCGGTGAGTGTATGTGTTCGTTTCTCTGATCGACAGGTGGAGATGTGGCTCATGCAGAAAAAACAGCACTTTTAACATTATTTAGCAGCATAAAATATGATGCATTGCATGTATGCATTAGTGCAAATGTGTATGAAGATTAATCACAGTGTTACTGAGCGATGAGTTCAGTTCCAGTGCTGCTGCTGCTGCGTCGTTGTGGACTAAATATAAGTTGCGTGTTAACGGTGACTCCAGCTTGGAAACTGAGCTCTGGTTTGTTTCTACAACACCTGATAACCTCCTCCTCCTCCTCCCACCGCCCCCCCTACTCTTCTCTTCTCTACACTCACACACACTCTGAGATAACCAGGCTGTGTGTGTCTGTGTGTGTGTGTGCAGGATCAGTTTAAAGATGGCTTTCTTTGGTCGTCTTGTTGCTTTGACTTGTCGGAGGGAGAAGGGAGATGTGAGGGAGAGACGATAAGAGAGAGTGAGACCTGATGGAGGAGAAGCTGATCTCTGGTCAGCTCGGTGTCTTTCTCTCTTTTTTTTTTTTTGATCATGCAAAAGTTTCAGCTCGAGTTTATAAAAGCAGCAGAACCAGAATCCAGCTTGTGATTTGCGTTGAACTCCGGTTGCTCTCTGCAACGTGTTTGTGTTGTTGTTTCTGTGTTGCAGTCAGAACTTCGTCCACCGCTGCAGATTTTGTGAATCGCCCCGTGAAGCGTGGATCATAAACAACAACAGCAACAACAACATAAAAAAGCAGCGTAACCGTTAAACTATCAGTGGAAGTGTTGTTTCTTAAAGCTGCATCAACATAAAGTGCACAACGCTGCAAAAAAAAAAAACCACAAACGCATTAGAGGGAGCGGTGGTTGTTGTTGTTGTAACGCGCTCGATGTTTGGGTCCTCGGGCGCTCGCATGTTTGTCCACAGTGCAACATCTGAGGCTTTAATGAATGTTGTCCTTTCTGCAGACGAGCAAGTTTCCAGTCGGGGGCCGTTTTATGTTGTGGCCCCTCAGGGTCTGTCTTTTATTTTATTTTATCTCTTGACCTTGACATGGATACCTGGATTCAGCGTTTTCTAATTAGTGGGTTTTGTTGCTGTTGAAGCGTTATTATAATGTGTGAGCGCTGTTTTCCTTCACTAGATCTGGATTAACTGGGTCAAAACAGACCTAGAGCTGATGATGTCATAAAATCTTAACAGTTTGGATGATTTGCTCAAGCTTATTGTTTTTAGAAAATCAAATTATTTTTGATATTTTTTTGCTCGGAACATGATTCTGCAGCAATTTAATAATAATTAATTAAGTTTTGTTGTCATTTTCCAGTCAAAAGCGCCAATAACCAAACACAGATATGAGGTTTTGTTGCTTTTTCCACTGTGTTGTTTCATATTTAGACCTGTAATGATCATGTAACAAAGAAAAAACCATCCTTACTATTGGAAAAGGATAATGAAATATCGGTTTGTGACTGTGAGTCATGTAGTTTACATCATAACATGTTATGACTCAGTTTCACACACTCACCTGTGTGTTATTGTGTTTCTAGGGCTAAAGGTCCTGGGTTTTATGGACTGGTTTCACAGGTTTGAGTCAGAATAGTTTCTCTGTTTTGGACAAAGAGGAGGAAGAAGAGCTGTAACTTTAGTGTAAAACTACATGTGCATTAATGAGATAAGTGTCTATAAATACCGTGGTGTGTCTGGTTTCTGTCTCGGCTTCATTCACAGGTGTGAAGGCGTGAGGTTTATCTGAGGGGAAAGTGAGTAAATATTTAAATGAATGAGCTCATTAAGGTGAAAGTTTAACAAACAGCAGGTTAAAGATTTTTATCCTCTAACGGTCGGACGAGGCTCAGCTCCGATTCACTCGGGGTCTGAGATGGTTTACGAGCTGGAAAACCTCGGCCCGCTTAAACTTTAATCCACGCAGATACAAGTGAGAGACGGGCGCCAGGTGGAAGAAGCCGCTTTCTTCTTCTTCTTCTTCCATTTTACAACCAGAGAGTGAAGTGAACTCACTTTCTCAGCAGAACACAGATGCGACCTTTGACCTCTGCTCCTCTCTTCCTGCATCCCCTCTGACCCCGAGGCGCGAGTCAGGAAGAGTGCATGATGGGAGGAGGATTTAGCATCAGCGGCGTTATCTCCCATTACCTCCAACTGTGTCTCCTGCTCTTCAGTTAAAAGACTCGGCGTGACTCGTGATGAACGGCCTGACGTCGAACATTCCTGAGCAGATTGATACGAACGGACAGTTAAACCTTAACGTGTGTGAATGAAAGAGAGAACTCAAGACTCAAGAAGCTTTATTGTCATTTCCCACAAATGTATAAGTTTGCAATACATCAGCTGAAACGAAATATTGTTTCTCACCAGCTTTCTCTGCAGTGCTTCATAGAAAAAGAGAGAAATAAAAATAGAATAAATCAATAGTTTAAAAACAAGTTAAAATCGGGATCTGAAGTTTCTCATCGGACAATGTAAATGTAAAAATTTAAGATTTGTGTAAAGTCCTGGAGCCTCATCAAACAGGTAAAATTTGAAATCGGACAATGTAAGTGTAAATCAGGTCACTTCCTGTTTCTGAGTAAAGTGGGCGTGCCATAATTATTTAATCAACAAGTTTGGCTGATAGGATAATTATTTAGAGCTATCTGGTGAAATTGAGATAAGGCAAAAATGACAAGGCCGCAGAAGCCACGCCCTTTGACGTAGAGACCTTGGAGCACAAGGTTGGATCAGCATGGCATCTCGATGCCCTGTAGCCAATTTGAAGTCGTTTGAGCGAAATTTGTGGGAGGAGTTAAAGATTTTTTAAAAAATGGTCACTTCCTGTTACCACCTTTTGCTTTGAGTAAAGTGGGATATTGATACATCGGGCGAATCAGTGACTCATAATTTCCTACAAGTTTGAAGTTGATAGGTTTGGGCGTGACAGCCAACCGAATTTGGGTGGCGATCGAGCCTAAGTTTGGCCCCACCCACCAGATTGACCTACGGAGCACAAGCTGTACTCAGCTAGGTCTGAAGATGTCGTCTATCAAATTTGGAGCGTGTTGGGTGAACCGTTTCGGACAAGTTAATTTCCCGCCAAAAACGACCAATTCAAAATGGCCGACTTCCTGTCGACATTTCACCATGACATTAAGAGGCTTTTTTGTATATCTGGGTGAGATACATATTTGTATCGAATTTTAACGCCAAAGTAAGCGAAAATCCCTATGGGACTTTTTCAACTTTTAGGGGGCGCTAAGCCATTACTCGGACATGGGGAGCAGCACATTCGGATGCCGGAATTTAGAAGTGTTTTCGCATTTGGGAAAGGGGTCAAAATGGCATTTCAAAAGCGCAAGAATAATAATAAAAAACATTTCAATTTCAATATAGCAATTTTTCCCCCGGGGTCTGTCCATCACATGATCACTTCACTACTTGATCACTTTGGGGTCACTTGCACTGTGGGGCCATGTGCACATTGGGGCCATGAACGAATTACAAAAACAACTCTAATAAATAAATAAAAACAAGTTAAAATCATCTCTCATCATATAAAAATTTGAGACACCAAGCTCATCATATAAAAAGGAGTGAGTGCTTTCTGTTGCCAATTATTTAATCAACCAACTATTAATATTTAATATCTCTATTGAGATAAGGCATCAGTTTATTTTCAATATCGCTAAGTATTTTTTATTATTTTGCAAAGTGATAATAACAGTCATTACAGTTTAAATGGAAAGAACGAGCAAGATTATTGTTTTTTTTTTTGTTTTTAAATTCAAATTTAACTTTATTAAATTATTATATTCAAGTTACTAGGGGATGCACATTTGGAATTTTTTTTTCTGACCGATAACCGAGACTCGTTAACCGATTATTAACTGATAAAATTACAAAAACAACTCTTGAAAAAAAGAAAATATGACTGAAATCCGTGAAGTCTGCACGTGTCGACGCCGCCATGAGTTGACGACACAAGGAGCTAATAAAAAAAAACAAAAAACGTTAGTATTAAGTTCTTGTTATCGGTTAATCTTTGTGCATCGCTATTTTCAACAGTTGATGAAAAAGAAAAGTCCTTGCCTTTTTTTTTTTACCCTCCTGAGAAGCGTAAAAACAAATGAGCTCATGCAGACGAACAAACACTTTCAGTCTGAGGTTTCAACATCTACGCAGAAAGAATTTGTGTTTCTACTTCTAGAAAATCACTGCAGCTTTTATTGGCAGGAGTCAAACACACACTCACACACACAAACACAAACACACACCCTTTTTTTTTTCCCTCCATCAGGTTTTTATCTAACTGATAACCGCTGGGTGTGTGTGCGCATGTGTGTGTGTCATAAATAGTCCTGTCTCACAAGTTTAGTCACAGGTATCAATCACATGACTTCACTTTCTCTCTCTCTTTGTGTGTGTGTGTGTGTAGAAGTGTAGAATGCACACACACATATATGCACCCACTGCATTTATACGCACACACACAGCCATTATAACGCATTAGTTAATAAGCGTTAGACTCGTAGGGGCTCGTTCCCACGGTGACAGATGTGGATCAACATCGGTCACTTCCCTAAACCTCTGCTGATGCAGCCGCGCCTGCTGTCAAACAGGAAGTGTGTGACAGTGTGTGACGGCGCTCATCCAGACGACACACTGACTTTCTGCTGCATTAGCGTTTCCTGTTAGTGGAATATTTAAAGGGATTATTGTCGTTGTTATTATTAGTATTATTGTTAATATTATTATCAGGAAACATGGGCTGAACAGTTTGTTCTTGTGTTACGTGACACAGTTTGAGCTTTTAGCTGAAACACAAACACACACTAGAGTTTCATTCAAAAACCACAAGCAGCTAAAAATAGTATCGGAGGTCAGAGTTTGAATGCTTGGTCATTATAATTATATTTATTTAGAAAAATGACTCTCTCTTTCGTTTTCTTTTGCAAGAGATGATACTCCATAATACTTTCCACCACCCAACATCATGTCATCAGATCCTGGTTCCTGTACAGATCCTTTATGAAATGCATTGTTAATTTTTTCATAGAGGTCCTGGAGAAAGACCTTGATTTATGGGTTTCTAGTTATGAATGATGGTCTGGAGAAGGTTTGGGACTGAACTGGACCTGGATGTTACTTGGAGGTACAGAGGTTTAGAAGTTGACCATGTGTAGAGTTGGACTTGAGCCCAGAAATATTGGTGTGTTAATCTGGACCAGACTCTGGGTGAATGGATGGACTAAGACCTGGAGTCAGGGTTTGACTGGAGAACAGGTCGTTGCAGGACCGGACTAGTGGGTCTGTAGGACTGTACTATGTCCTGGAGGTACAGGAGAGTAGGACAATTATTAGTTGATTTGACCAGAACTGGACAATCTTCTTGATACCAATGGGTTTATTGGCTGAAGCTTGGTCTGGAGGTCTGGTGGTGTCGACATATGGAGTTGAAAATCTAACAGATCCTGGAGAAAGACCTTGATTTATGGGTTTATAGTCATGAAGAACCACTTGGTCTTTGGATATAAAGGTTTGGGACTGAACAGGAAGTTAGAACTGGACCTGGACCGTAATTGGAGGTAGAGAGGTTTAACAGTTGACCATCTAGACCAGATTCTTGCTGAATGGATGGACTAAGACCTGCAGTCAGGGTTTGACTGGAGAACAGGTTGTTGCAGATTGAATGGAGTCATGAAGAACCACTGGAGTCAGGAAGTTTGACTGGACCATCTAGACCAGATTCTTGCTGAATGGATGGACTAAGACCTGGAGTCAGGGTTTGACTGGAGAACAGGTCGTTGCAGGACCAGACGATCGGGTCTGCAAGACTGTACTTCTTGATATTAATGGGTTGACTGAATCTGGATCTGGAGGTCTGGTCGGACTCTGGGCATGGATGCATGCAGGTCTAGTCCAGACCAGATTAGGGGGACGGGGTGTAGAACATATGGAGTTTCAGACTTTGACCATGATCTGTAGAAATATGCCAGTGCACTTGGACTGAACCATTTCTCATGAGCACAGGGGGGTGCAAATGAACCGCAACCTGGAGGTATGCGCTTTGCCGGACTGTACCATGTGCTGCAGGTGTGTAGTAGTAGTAGTTGTTGGTTGTGTGTGTGTGTGTGTGTGTGTGTGTGTGTGTGTGTGTGTGTGTGTGTGTGTGTGTGTGTGTGTGTGTGTGTGTTTGGACTTGAACTTCCTCCCAGTGGCTGTGAAAGAGAGAAGAGTGCCAGAGTGTTAATTATCCCTCTGCTTGCTCTTTAAAAAAAAAAAAAAAACAAGCCTTTTTTTTCTTTTCTTTTTTAACCCGAGTGGACTGAGTTGTCTCCACAGTAACAGTTACCAATGGTTACGCAAGCTTGACAACGGCAACCCTCGATGACCCACATTCCAGCAGTAAATCACAACGCACACACATTCCCGGCTCCACCCTCGCCTATCGAAACTATGCTCAGTGTTTCCACTCTGCCTGCACCGAGCCTCTGTCAAACACACAGACCAGTTTTATTTAACAATCCTGTCACCTTGTTTTTTTTTTCTTCCTATGAATCTGTCTTTACATCCTCTTTATCGTTAAATACACAGCTGCGAGCGTGCAGGAGAAGAAGGCCACCGACTGACTTCAACAGTGTCGAATTAATCTAGTTAAATCTAGTTTAAAACCTTCGCCTCAAATCACCCCGGGCTCCTGTCACCTCACAGAGGCGCTACCATGGTTATCTACCGCTGTGAAATGCCGGAAAGGACGCTCTCTTTCTCTCTCTGCGTCCCTTTTTAAACAAATTCAAATTCAGAATTGCTTCATTGGCATCCTGACAGGAAGCAGCATACCTACATTGCAGAGGAATGACGCCGCTCAGGGTTTTCCCGCAGCTGAGTTTTTGCAGACACATCAACTAGTAGCCTCCACTCCTCAGGAAAAACCCTCCGTGCAGAGCCGATCAGTCAGCTGCACCTTAACATGAAATAGGATTACACAAATTTGATGCAATATCTCTGCTGTGTTTTTACTAATTTAAGGCCTGTAATGTTCAATTTTGTTGAGTTTTCTGCATGCAGTTTCTTATTTATTCAATCCAATTCATTTTATTGTCGATACTACACCTGTTACCAGAGTCGCATGTTCTTTAACCACTTACTTTCTGATGATCAAAGTGCTAGTTTTTACCATGTTCTGCCCATGACCTACTGTAATAAAGGCACATTCATTTTTTCATTTAGATTTGGTGCTTTTTCTGTTTGCAGTTCATTGTCACTTCCATTAAAACCTCTTTATACATGGGAGTGAGAAGCCGTTCTCCCTGTGTCATATTGTTTGCATATAAAACGGGAGACACATTTGAAACAAAGGCAATTAAAAAAAAAAGATTCTGCTTTTAAAATAGTTTTTTGATGAGAGCAACAAAGGAGTAGCACGTACCAGCTGTCTGTTATCTACAAGGTCCAGCACACATGTACGTGTAGTAAGACTCTGCAGCAGCTCCAGTGAAATACGAGGCCGGTGTCACCGCTGAACCTTAACATATGCACATGTATGCATGCACACGGCTGTGCAGCGTCAGCAGCCCGGCCTTAAACATACGAGCGCATCAGCACCGGGACGCGTACATGGGTTTTAGACGTTCTCGTTCGACTCCACGCAGAGGGAAATGTCAACATGTGTAGGCTACAGATTATCAGTGCAAACAGCCCCTGGGGCGTCTGTGTTTCTGCTCGCTACCCGTACTCGGCTGTGTTTGAACTTATAGGTTGTGTAGCTATATGTGTGAAAAGTGTATTCTTCGCGGTGAAACAGGAAGTAACAATAACGATCCAGAAGCATCAGACTGTGCAGGTGTTTGTCCGTCTGGATGTGATGGTCTGTTGTCGGCTGCAGCGGCGGCCAGACGTTGTCGTATGTGGGTCAGTGAATGACAGACCAACCTTTTCCTGTCGTTACACACACTCACAACCTGCTGACACACTCTCCGCTGGCTGGCTGTGGGCCAGTGTCGCCTCCTGTGACGGCGGAGGCTGCAGAGCCGTCACCTCGGCCCTCGTCCTGATCATCAACAAGTCAGATCCACCGTGTTCACGCCAGAAAAGTGAATTAGGAGCGGGTTTGACATCTTTTCATGTGGCTGCAGCGGTTGAACATAATCTGCAGTTTAATCTAACAGACTCTCTCTCTCTCTCTGTGTCCAGGACTTGGAGTTCCATGGCGTTATGCGGTTCTACTTCCAGGACCGGGTCGCCGGCAACTTCGCCACCAAGTGCATCAGAGTGTCGAGCACGGCGACAACGCAGGACGTCATCGAGACGTTAGCGGAGAAGTTCAGACCAGACATGAGGATGCTCTCCTCGCCCAAGTACTCCCTCTACGAGGTGCACGTCAGTGGCGGTGAGTGTCTTTTTTTACACTTTTATACAAACAGAGACTAAATTTATGTTATAAATGTGTCACTCAGTGCGTTTACATGGACTTGAGTATCACTGTTCTGATCATATTCAGGATACCGCGTTGACATAAACAGAGAAACCTGGTTATTCAGATCCCCAAATACCAGCATCCCGCTTTCTGACTGTTGCATCTTATTTGCAGGCGCTTGTGGTGTTAACTTTTTACAACACAAACCGCAACAATCTGTGAAAATTAGACCACTTTTAAATTTTTAAAATCGCATTGCGTGCTGGAAACCGAGCGTCATGCAGCCGCGTATTCACCACTGACTTAAACAGCTCAGTGTTTTGATGCTTTTTTTCCTTCTAAACATTACCTATCGTCTCGGCTCACCCCGAGGGAGCCGCCACAGGTTCTTGTAAAAGGTTTGAAAGTTCGAGGCTCGATCCAAAAATGCTTTTACGCAGCAAAAAACCATGTTGTTTGATCCGTAGGCACAACTCTGTTTAACACTACGAAACTCGAACCAGGGCACGATGATGTAGTTTGATCCGTTGCTCTAACATGACATTTTTTGAATCCTAGGTTGACCGGGTCATAATTTGCAACCGTGCACAACATGCCTAGTTGAAAGACAAAGCTCTGTTTCCTCGTCGCTCCAAAAGTATGACCGGTTTGCAGCCACCATGTTTGTTTTGCTGATAGGTCTGCACAGACAGTTACAGCTGCCATAGTTCTCTCCGGGATGCTGGAGTATCCTGGGATGTGATGTTTACATGCACAAACACAACCGGGATACACATGTTGATGTAAACGCACTGAATGTGACGACTGATGATGATGATGCTGCTGCGATGTAGACGGCTGGCAGGTGAACTTGTGTGTCTGTGTGTGTGTGTTAGAAGAGCGTCAGCTGGACCTGGACGAGAAGCCTCTTGTCGTTCAGCTCAACTGGAACAAAGATGACAGAGAAGGACGCTTCGTCCTCAAGAACGAGAACGACATCCTGCCCAAGGTTCGGCCTCTCGGCCTCCGATCTCCTGTCTGACATCACAATCATCCATCCATCAGCTGACAACGAGTTGACAACATACACACACTGGTTTTTCTATCAGCACCTTGACACACTTTACTTTCAGAGCAGCTACAGTGGAAATTGAAGTTTTAGGTTTCAGGTTGTATTTGGTTAAACACAAAGGTTCATATTTTACTCTCAGTTTGATCTGAGGTCAAAGAAACTTCAGTTTATGTATCAATCATTCATTTTGTTCTAATGTAATATAGAGCATCACAAACAGAAACAGAACAAAATGAATAAGGTTTAATGATCACATTAGAATATGTTCAAACTTGATTTCAGGTGTAATCAGATGTAATTAGACGACTGATTTGTTGACTCAGTCTTCCTCATTTCAGCTCGTTAGATTGTTCATTCATAAATTAGAATAAATAATAATAATAAACTTCATTTATAGAGAACCTTTTTAAACAGAGTTAGAAAGAGCTAAACAGATCAAATAATTTTAGCCACGGAAAATACAGAGAAAACTGTGACTGAGTTTTTCACAGATTTTTTAAATTTGTTAAAGAGCCGGCTAACGTGGCTCTTTAATAATGACATAAGGAGTTTATCACAACGTATTGCACACTCTTGATGTGCTGCTCTCCCTCCTCCGCCAGAAGAGTCAGAGTAACGGGCCGGAGAAGGAGAAGGACGGCGTGATCCAGAACTTCAAGAGGACTTTGTCCAAGAAAGAGAAGAAGAAGGAAAAGAAGAGGGAGAAGGAGTTCGCCCGGATTCCTGACGGAGACGAGCAGATGCTCAGCCGGGAGGATGGGTAAGACACACACACACACACACACACAGAAACACACACACACGCCCTTTTTCACAAGTTATCCATCTTACTGTCCTGCTCCGTCCCTGGAGACCATCCTGTTTTTTTTCCAATGCCAAGAAAAGTACAGAAGTCTTGAGGAGAGGAAAGAATAGTGATTTAAACTTTGACCTTTCTGTTCCTCCGTCTGTCTCATTCTCCCCGCTCGTCCATCGCCCTCTTTTTTTTTTTTTTTTACGTTTCAGGGAGAACAGTCGTCTGGCGGCGGAGGTCTACAAGGACATGCCCGAGACCAGCTTCACCAGGACGATCTCCAACCCTGAGGTGGTGATGAAGAGGAGACGCCAGCAGAAGCTGGAGAAACGCATGCAGGAGTTCATGAGCAGCGACGGGCGGCCCGACTCAGGTAACTGTCAACACCGTGTTTTACCCGAGTAGTTTGATCCTCTTTCTGTGAAACTCCTCAAACTCTGATTATCTACACCATCCAGTTTGCATTTTAAAGGGATAGTTCAACATTTTGGCAAATTGGCCCATTGCCATAACCCTGCTAATCATAGCAGTAGGTTCGTTACCTTTAATTGTCGGTGCAAGCTATTTTTAGAACGGTTGAGCAGAGCCGTGAGCTGCTCAGAGCTACGCTACGGAAGCTAATGGGATTTCTTGGTTTCCCTCATCAAACTCATCAAATACACAATCCAACAACTCCACAACGCTCTGCTGGACAAGTTGTGACCTGCACATTCACCACGCTATGAGATAATAACACAACGTTACCACACAGAGTTGTTTTAGAGGGAAATTCATGCAAAACCGCTGATGCACGTCTCTGAATTTCCCTCTAAAACAACTCTATCTTGTAACGTTGTGTTATTAGGGCACCGGCCATCGCCAGGGCACTCGACCCAACAGCTATGAAATAGCTGTAGGGACGAGTGCAAAACGTGCGTCTTGATCGGGATCGAGCTGCTATTACTTTTCTCAACAGTCTACGAATTTTTCGCGACGTAAGTCGCGAAAAACTGCGAAAAATTTTGCATTGAAGTCTATGGGACGAGCGAAAAAAAAGGAGCAAAAAACAAACTAACATTGGAGTTTAACAAACGTCTACTGCTCCGGCATACTTTCACCTAGAGACTCCATTTAAACTTTAAATAGTAGACACAAGTCAACTCACGTTTTGATAGGTTGTATAGTTTTTGATCAATCCCTGATCAATGACCATGATCATTTTTGGAGAAATTATGGATTATAATGGGTGTGTATTGCACCGTGCTAGAGTGCGTGATGTCATCAGCTAGAGTGGGGGGAGAGCCCAGAAAAACTCCTGATTCTTTCTCTTTCCACACTCCTCTTGGACACAGTTTACACTGTAGACACATAATTTTTCACAGTTTTGTAGACAAACTTGTTGTGTCTCCCACAATGTGTTCAAAATATCAGAGAGACTTACAGAATTTGAATTAGCAGCCTCTGAGTGCGGCCATGTCTGTCTCTTCGCCTCATTGACTCCAATACAAAAACTTTCTGAGAGGAGCAGAACGGACCGATGTTTTAAAACTGCCCGTGTCGCCAAAATATTTACTGTAGAAACACCAAATCGTACCAAAATTTTCAGGAAGGCCTTAGGGCACCGTTGATCCGTGTCTTGTTCTGATAGGAGCTACCGTTTTGTCAGAATAAGCCTAAATGCGTGACCAGTGCAGAGGCAGAAAATCTGTCTTTTTCTCGACGTTTCTGTCTGCCTCAGCCTGGTGGCCCCTATCGTCATGGGCAACCAGCTCAAGTTGTCATGGTAACCTCTGATCCTCAGGCCAGGGTCGTTAACTCCATAAACAATCCACCTGGAGCTCGTTAAGATGTTTGTAAACACAGACACACAGCTAAATCAGACTGATACAGGATGCAGCTCAGTCACACACACAGACTCTAGAACCAGCTTCATGTCATTACAGTTACACACACACACACATTAAAAACACACAGGTAACATACAAATGCGCGCGTCAGCGCGCACTCCTCTCCCACACTCTAACACACACAGGTAACTTCCTGTGATTACAGTTAAAGACACAACGTAAGCGCGCACTCATCTCTCTCACTCTAACACAGGTAACTTCCTGTGATTACAGCTCCTCCATATCAGTGCTTATAGAAAGATGATCATGTGTCTGATCAGCTCTGTCTTGACCTTAAGATCGTGGGTTTGATTCCCATGTTGACAGAGATGGTTGGGAGGAAATTTTCTAGTTATCTCATAGCGTGGTGAAAACAACTTGTGACATCGTTTTTGAGTTGTTGGGTTGTGTATTTGATGAGTTTGATGAGAAACCAAGAAAAACCGCAGTGATCTCTGAGCAGCTCTGGGGCCGTTCTTAAAACAGCTTGCACCAACAACTAAAGGTAACGAACCTACTGCTATGACTAAAAGGGATCATTGCAATGGACCAATTTGCCAAAATTTTGAACTATCCCTTTAAAGAAAAGACCAAACCGATGACTTCACCGTCTGGAACCGGGGTCGTGTCCAGAATCCACATCGTAGAATAAAACATTGAAAAGTTCCCAGAATCTTAATGGGATTCATTATTATGAAACGGAGGAAAAACAGCGGAACGCTTTCCAACTGGTCTGATTGTGTCTGCAGAGACTTGAGGCTGGACTTCTCGCCGTATGAACAAAACCCTCCGTCCAAGTCCTCCTTTACAGTAGAGCACACAGACATTCAGCAGTTCATCTAAAGTTTAGCCGAGAGCGCTGAAGCGGTGAGTGAGGAGTGAGTGATTATTTTGCCAGATGAAGGACGAGCCTGGTTCCAGACCTCCAACTTGGCCCACGCCTCCCTCCCAGATCCGTGCAAGTTCACACAGTTCTGGTTTTGTGCTCGTTTACGCTGAAGCGCCGTTGAACCAGAACATGTGGGCCGATGGTTCTGTGGATCTGCAGCAAGTTACCAAACCAAGCGCTCTGAAGATGCTCCTGTGGGATCTGGAGCCGAGATTTAGTCCTCAGTGAGTTACAGCAGCAGCCCTCACGGTGGTTGGCCTCGGCGTTTAGGAGATGATCCAACCCGGCGGTCTGGCCATCGCGAACTGACGCTCTACTGTATAGAGCTGCTCAGGTCTTCCACACACGTGGCCAACATGTTGATTGCGAGAACCCACTCTACACCCACTATCTACAGCCATGAGGAGCGTTTTCCACTGCGGGAACACTTTGGGTTATTTCAACTTACTTGAACTTTTCATGGGGCTAAACGAGTCTTTGCCTCAGGGTTTGGTTCTTAGAGCGGCCCCGAAACTTTTGTTTACAGCGAAGCCGGCAAGAAATCATCATGGGAATTCTTGGTTTCCCTCATCAAACTCATCAAATACACAATCCAACAACTCCACAACGCTCTGGTGGACAAGTTGTGACCTGCACATTCACCACGCTATGAGATAATAACACAACTTTACCAGACGGAGTTGTTTTTAGAGGGAAATTCATGCAAAACTGCTGACGTTGTGTTATTATCTCATAGCGTGGTGAATGTGCAGGTCACAACTTGTCCACCAGAGCGTTTTGGAGTTGTTGGATTGTGTATTTGATGAGTTTGATGAGGGAAACCAAGAAATCCCATGATGATCCGTAGCGTAGCTCTGAGCAGCTCACGGCTCTGCTCCGCCGTTCTGAAAATAGCTTGCACCGACAATTAAAGGTAACAAACCTACTGCTATGACTGTAGATTTATGGCAATGGGCCAATTTGCCAAAATGTTGAACTATCCCTTTAAGGTAAAAATGTAGCATAGTTACTGTAAGCTACAAATTCTGTGTATTTCCTCTTTAAAACTCAACAAAAGAGAAGCTTCAGCCAAAAACATGAGCACCCTGCACTTTTTTTCTGCAGATTTCTCCCTAAAAATTGTTGCAACTGGTATTCTGACATGTATTTATTTGCTTTGCAATGGACCAACACAAAAAAATTGAGGAAAAACTGTGTAAAATCTGACATTTTACACACAGAACTCCAAAAATGAGTGGAGCAAAATTATTGATGCTGGCACATGTAGGAGTCACACTTGGCAACCACTACTTCTGCCCAGCGTAGAACATCCCAGAGCTCACCAGTACACAGTTGTGACACGTGTTATTGGTCGTAGTGATTTTGGCTCAGTGGCGTTGTATGTTAATTAGTCTGTAGTTCCAGAGACCCGTCCTAGATGATGATGATGATTATCACAAGACAAATAACATAAAAGAGCTGCTTCAAGTCTGAACTTTATCCTAGGTTATTTCAAAACCTGCTCCCAGATTCACGATGACATCATGTTAGAGATTCATGAGGTTCAGAAAACCCCCGGATCTCGACACTGACAGGTTCCTCCGAGCGAGTCCCGGTGTCCTCGAGCGGCTTCAGGCAAAAAAAACAACAAAAAACCAAACATCACCAAAGTGATGATGTGAATCAGAGGGAGAATCTACAGTGACCTGAACCGTCACAGTTCGCTGCAGCTCTGCATCCGGTGGGACGGTGAGTCTGCAAACAGAAACAAACAGCTGGTGGAGATGATGCACAGCTGTAATCAATACCAACAAGTGGAGCGATATATATTTACATTTATTTATTATTTATTTATACATTTTTAGGCGATAAATGAAAATATGAAATATTTAAGATTCGCTTCGGCTTCTCATCGCTGATAAAACTGACGTGTTGTGTTTACATCAGCTGGTCCACCCAGGACCATATGTTGCCGGGGAAAGTCTCCTGCTGACATGTTTGCACACACACACACGCAAAAATGTTCACGGTGGTTGAAGGAAACAAACACACACACATACACACAAACACACAATATGGGCTGGTTTTTGGTGACTCAGGCGTTACCTAATCGCTCCAGACTGCCAGACAGACAGATGGACCATGAACTGGCTCTAAAAACAACTCCATAACCACCGTCCGTATACAACACCGGACACACACACACACACACAAACACACACACACACACACGGTGGGCCAGAGTGGCTTGTGGTTAAGACAATGACGTTCTCCCGGCTCAGAGTGCTATTTAAAAAAAAAGAAGAAGAAACTCATTTGATGTAATGCCTCTGAAAAGCCCTGTTTGCTTTGCTGACGACTCCCTCGTGGGTTTTTTTTACTAAGGTGATGATCATTTCTTGGCCACAAAGCAGCGTGAAGCATTATGATAAAGCTTTTTTTTTGTTTTTTTGTTTTTATGAACAGCACTTTCATTCCCTTTTTAAATTGAGGGGGGAAGTTGTAATTCAGTTCCTCAGAGAGCACAAGGTGAATTATCTGTTTGCACGTAGCACACTAACATCTGTATCCCTGTGTTTGCAGACTGAGGTCATGTCCAGAATGGATCATACTAAGATTTAAAATACCTTTTACAGTATTATTTTGACGGACATGAATAGGGATGCATGATAACTTGCTGCTTCTCATAACCAACAACATTGTTAATAGTTTATCTACACACTTGAGGTTAATAAAGGCCAAGATGCAGAGAGTAAAGATGAATTTAACATCATAACTCTGCCTCTAATTTAACAAAATAATAATAATGACTCAAAAAAAATCGTTTTATCGTGACCTCAAATGGGGCAAACGTACTGAAACTGAGCAAAATCAAGCCAATGTTGGCTAATTGGCTCTAATAATCTGCAATAAAATGTCATTATTGGACTTATCTGTGTGTATATACCGTATTTGTGTTGTATTTGTATCAACCAATATCAGGCCGTTAATTATCTGTACTGATAGTGATCATGCTTCCCTATGACATATGCTGGAGCTGAGGAATTGGAAAATTGAGTAAATTCAGGGATGTGATTTTTCCGGATTTTTCCGGAAATCCGGATTTTTAGACATGAAAATGCGACCCTCGTAAATCATGCAAATCCGCTTTTTTTTGAGAGAGGAGGGGGTGGGGGGTCGGACCCTCGGACCGCCGGACGGCCATTATCCACCATTTAACCCACAGCCATAGGTTTTGATGTTGACCATAGATCGGTAACAGACAGACGTAGCGGCGGTAGTTTTCTCTCTCTTTCTCTCTTTTTTTTTTTTTTTTTGCCGCGGTAGTGTTCAAGCGGTGTGGTGCTGCATTTGACGTTAGTGTGTTTACATCTTTACGACGAGCATTAATTCTCTGTCCGAACCCGTTAAAAAAAAAAAATCCCGGCCTCGCCGAGTCATATTCTCGGCACGAACCTGGCTCGAACCAGCGCGTCCGGGCGGGTTGGACCGTCCATGCGCCCTTAGTAGCCCAACAGAACGGGAGAGAGATCCGAGGGACAGAGAGAGACGGCACAGCAACAGGTGTGTGTGCATGGCGTGTAACCTGCTGTAAAGGGGGCTCTCCAGCCACAGCTCCCCACTAGACCAGGTCTGAGTTCAGTTTAAGTTAACAACAAAGTTTAAGTTTTAACACTCCAGCCATTCTTGCCATTAGCCTACAAGTCAGCTATTATTATATCTGTTTTTTAAAAAATGTATTATTGTTTACTTATTTAGGCTACTTTCCAAAAAAAATATTAGACATGTACCACACATCTGGCTGGAAGGTCTCAGTGGTTCAAGAACTTTTATTTCCCATATTAAAATAGAGCTACGTTTGTTTTCCTTTTAAATAAGTTCAAATGCTAAACACAACTGGCTCTGTCTCTTGGTCTTCTCTAATCAGACACATTTTGAATGATCAAAATGATGAAAATTATGTCACTGTAATAATATCTGCACCTATTGTTTGACAGGCTGTTTTGAGTTTCTCCTTAAATTAATTGTTTTCTGTTTGATACTTGTAATAATGGTAATGGCTGTACTGTGGCCGTGTCACACTATGGGTCCGTATAATTTCCTGCTTTTTTGTCCTTGGCGAATCACATCCCTGTAAATTAAATTAAGATTTAAATGAAACAAAGGTTATTTTTCTAATAATTGTTGCGTTTTGTATGTTTTGTCCACCTTGTGTTAAAGAGAAACTAATGCACATGGCCGGGAGGAGGGTTAGCAGTGGAAAAGTTCCCCTTTAAGACAATAAATGACCTTTTTATATGTTTCCGTGTGAATATGTACATAAACGTGAACCTGAACGTTCTGCGTGTCCCGTGCAGGAGGAACTCTGCGGATATACGCCGACAGCCTGAAGCCCAACATCCCCTACAAGACCATCCTGCTGTCCACCAGGGACACGGCCGACTTCGCCGTGGTGGAGGCGCTGGAGAAGTACGGCCTGGAGAAGGAGAACCCCCGAGAGTACTGCATCGCCCGGGTAACCATGGTCCGCTTACTACACCACCCTCCACCCTCCACCTCACATCACTTCACGCCAACACAAACTGGTCAATTAGCTTCTCTTTAAAGGAGAAGTTAAAGGACAAGTGCCACTTTTTATTTGAGTTTCACACAGAACTTTCCATGTTTCTCCTTCTGCGACAGTAAAAAGGGAACGTTTACATTTTTTCAAACAAGATCTCATAAACTTTTCATTTTTTTTCTTTCATTGCATGACTATTCCATAACTCATAAGTCATTGCCCATCCCTAAAACATAAAAAAGTCTTAAAGGCTGAGGAGTTGAGATGTTTTTGAGAAATATTTGACAGACAAAATAACTTAAATTTCCACACATACACACAAAAAGAACAGAAAACTGGCACCGTTTTATGCAGGAACCCATTCCCAGGTACCGAGTATCGGTTCACATGTGAAAAGGACCCGTCCCTAGTCGTCAGCACGGCTCATTCACTCTGCGACGTGGGCTAATATCGTTCGTTTTTGGGGTATTTCCAACAAAATGACCATTTGGGTTGAAAATCTCGACCTCAAAATCTGACAAATATTCCGCTGTGTTGCACAAAACTAGTTTATGGGTCAGTCAACAACGGTGTTTTACGCCAGAAATAAGCTCCAGGTTGTAAAAAAAACCAAAAAAAAAAAAACCCGTCACTTGCCCTTTAACGTGTTTGACAGCGGACGGATCGTTTCTCTCGGCGTCCAGCAGTTAAACACCAACATCCTTCAGTTTCTCCGCTAAACACGACCTCCATCCTCCGATCTCATCAATAAACACCTCCATCATCCTCCTGAGAGGCTGTGGAGGGGACGCCCAAGGTCACAGTGACACGCACATACACACACAAACACATGCACACACACACAGACAGACACACACATGCACACACACTTCAGTGGACTGGCAGATTGAAACAGAACGCTACTTGGCACAAAAACCTTTGGGAGGAATGCAATTCAATTGCTTTCAGACCGTGTGCACTATAGCAGCAGCAGATGCTCCGTGTCTGCGTGTGTGAGTGTGTAAGTGTGCTGCTGGTTGTGTGTGTGTGTGTGTTTGTGTGTTCGTGCCTGCTGCATGTGTTCATGGCGGTGAACTTGGCTGCCCTCCTCGCAGCCTCTCTCAACCATGTCCGTCCTCTCAGATGGACTCGGGCGTCGGCCAATCATAGGAAAATAACTGCTGCCGCCACAGCCAATACAGTGGAGCAGACCACACACACAGACACACACCTACACACACACACAGACACACACGCACACTGTTGATAGTCACTTGCAATTTGCTGATGAATGTGAACGCTGGGAAAGTCCATTAGGTTAGTGAGCATGAGGACTAAGCACTTGTTTACCAGCTCGTCGCTTGTCAGCCAGCGTGTGTGCGTCTGTGTGTGTGTGTGTGTGTGTGTGTGTGTGTGTGTTTATGTTTGGAGGCGGTGGATGTTAACTAAGATTGGACTGAACAGGCTGAAGATCTTTCTGCCACAGTCAGTTCTGTAAAAGATACAACATTAAACTGCAGTGTTTATGACGCCGCCGGAGCGCGGCATCGCTTCGTTACGAGAAACAACACAAACACAATCTGTCTTCAGCCTCAATCTCAACCCTTAACCTTTAATATCCCTCAAAACCAAGCGTTAAGGGCTTTTTTGTGACTTAGAAATGAGACGCCCCCTAAATGCAGATACGTTTAGTTTAATCATGAGCCACAAACGCAGCTTTATTATCAACGGGTTCATGTTTTTGAAATTGTTGTGAAGTATCTGTCGGTTATTAGTTGTTTTTTCAAGCCTATAAATTAGTCGACTCAGTTATAAGTTGATATTCGAACAAATAATCAGTATAAATACCACAACCATGGACATATTCAGCTGAAAGGTCTAACTAAACGATAGCAACGTGGCTTGTCCGCACCGGCCAGCTGTTGACAAAAGATCGTAAAATAATTATTATAGGCAACAATGAGGTAAATAATCCATAAAATGGGCCTAAACTAATATAATACAGTGGTTTTCGTAACATTTATATCTCTATTAACGAAGATAATTCTGCCCATTGAGGCTGAAATTAGGAATTGGAATTAACCCTTGATCTCAAGCGGGACCAGTAGCACGATAACCTATAAATAAAAAGAACTCCCTTTGTTTTAGTGCATTATTGAGATGTTTACAGTTAATGGATGATCTGTTTTACAAAACATGTCATGAACAACCTGAAATTTCTTGTTAGAAATAATGTGCAATTTCAACAATATATGTTATATTCTGTCTCTCTGACTGTTTCTCTGTCTTTGTTTCTTGTTCGCAGCAAGACGATAAGTCGGGTAAAGAGGTGATTCTGGACGACAGCGAGTGTCCGCTGCAGATCTTCAGAGACTGGCCTGCAGACAGAGGTAACACACACTCACACACACTTGTTTTACACACAATCTGTCACAACAAGACATTTACAGTATGTCTCCCTTCTCTGACATGCTGCATCTCTTTCCCTTGTCGCTACCGCCCCCTGCTGCCGCCACGCACTCATTACAATATTCTGTATTTGGCATCACAGGAGGAAATGTTGTGTTTTGTTTAAATGTGATATACTGATATTATTATATGTTTTTATATATCAATTATATGTGTTTATAAAACCTTTGTCAGGAGCGTTAGTGTTCCAGCTGAAGAAGAGACCTCCAGACTACCAGGGCAGGAAGGGGAGAAAGATGGACGACAAGGGCCTCATGAGGGGGAGGGAAGGCAGCAGCAGCTCGCTGCCGCCTGAGAAACTGCCTTATCTGGTGGAGCTGAGCCCAGGTACGACCACAACACACACACACACACACACACACACACACACACTGGACAACTGAAGCGCCACAGGATACAAGTCAGCAGTGCAGAGCTCCAGCATGATATGTAAATGATGATATGATAGGCTTTGTCAGGATTTTTCATTTTACACCAAACAAAACACCAAAGATGTCTATAAATGAAAATGATGAGCACAAGTGAAATTGAAAAACAAAACAAAAAAACTACCAAATTATTAGGCAAAAAGATGAATTTATTTTCAATCCAGGCCTCAGACAGAACTCAGAACGACGAGACGCTCAAATCCAGGTGTGAGCAGAGATCAACTTAGCTGTGCATGTAAACGCACTGAGGTGAACTTAAAGTAGTAGAAACAGCACTAACAGTAGCAGCAGTGAGAGCAGCAGCAGTGGTGAAGCGCGGTGTAATGACAAGCTGTGACCAGCAGGCGTCAGTGCAGCTGCAGAGAACAACACTGTAGAGCTGAGTGAGTCACATGTGGCGACGTCTGTTATGTTACGTTTTTAAGATCAAAGTCACATGATGAGGAAGCAGCAGGTTTGGAGGAAGAATAAAACGCTTTCCAGACTTTATTTGTACAACATCGTATCAAACTAACAATGTAACACAAAGTGCTTTGCAGAATAAAAGCAACAATACCACACCTTGACAAAACCCAGATCCAGATGTGCAGACTAGAGGATTCCTGGAGGCACAGATGTTGACACCAGATGTGTTGTTTTTTTGTGGTCAGAGGAAATGACAACAATAAAAACACTTAAACCTAAAAACACATGTTGTTGTATTTGGTGAATCCAAGAGATGATGATGATGAAATTTCAAGAGCAGGAAATATTTCAGTGATCTAAATATCAGGTTAAATAACAACCAAGCTACACAGCTGCCACTTTATTTTATTTTTACTATACATTTCTAATTAAGAAAAGCTTTTACTTTGTCATTTCTTTTCAATTTCATTAACTTTTTACTTTGATTTATTTGGATGTTGCATGTGTGACTTGTGGAGCACTTTGCCACTTGTATTGAAACGTGCTGTTCAAATCAAGTCGTATTGCATTATATAGTCTTATTAAGTATTCAGACAGGTGTGCACTTTTACAAACCATGTCTTAAAGCAGAAGTAAGTGATATATTTGTGTTAATATAAGTCTTAAATAGTTATATCTTCCGACAGCAATCACTTACATAGAGTGTTTGGACCAAAACACGGGTCTGTCAGTCACTCTGCTCTGCTCTGAGCCGAGGAGAAAACATTTATCGTATCCTACAGTTTTTATCCAATGAGGAGAGAGAACGGCATGCAGGGCTGTGTGTGCAGCCAAGGAACGCCGTGAATGTGGCGCGTAGGGACGAGGACTGTTATTCAAGGAAACTCGTATTTTCCGACCGTGAAGTGGTACCAGTTCGATCTGGTACGAGTTCACCGGTCGGAATTGAGTGGCTGTTATAGTGACTTTCACCGGTAAAACAGGTCGGAGAAACACGAGTGGGTTGCCTGGAACGCTACAAAGTCGTAAGTTGTGACTTGAAGCTGTAATTTACGATTTCAAAAGCCTGCCTGGAACGCAGCATTAGCGAAAACGACCGGACCACTTACTTCTGCTTTAACTATTTAATTGAACACATCTGGACTCAAAGGAAGGCGTAGAACCAGCTCAAAGATGAATAAAAGAAACTGACTGCACCTTAATGACCTACATAAGGTGATATGTAGGGTTTTTTCTTTTTTTAAATTAATTTGCAAAGGCCTTTTTGTTATTTTATCATAAAGCTGCAACATAACAAATAGTTTAAAACTGAAAGGGGGTCTGAATACTTTCTGTATTTTCCTATACATTGAGTAAGGGAAGCTAGATGATTCACTTTGGACATAACAAACTGAGTTAATGGGGCACAGAGCAGGTTAAAGGACCACGAGGAGGAGAACGACCACAAAGGTAAGTTGCAATAAGTGATAATAGATGATAGATGTATGATTTAGAAGAAATGTAAGAACATTCATCCCACTCGGAGCATTTTGCAGCTGCAGACCTGACCTCACCCGAGTCTTGCCCCTAACAGCTTGTTCTCTTGCTACTGATCCCTGTTTTTCTCTTTGTTGTTATCACCCTCCTCATCCCTCTCATGCCGCTAACTAACGTATCAGCCCCCCCCCCTCCCCCGCCAGCACCACCACACTGGTTTAAACTGTGACGGTGGTGGTGGTGGTGGTGGGGGGGGGAGGAGAGATACACTAACACATCCACTTCATCGGGTTGATGGGACATCGTCTGTGGAAAACAGATGGAAAAGTTTGATTTGGTGGCTTTGGGAAAATGTGGGACGCTGGGTCTGAGTGTGTGTGTGTTTGTGTGCGTTTGTGTCGTCAGTGCAAAAGTTCAGGTCAAAGCTAATTTTTCCACATGTTTAACCAGGTCCTTCCTCCCTAAATAATGGCAATAACATTACCCAGAATACATGGCTAATCCTTTATATGCATTATTTTTTATAATAATTCATCAGATTTTGTCTTCAGATTGTGGAAAAAACAGAATTTTATCTTGAATTGATGTGTGAAATACAAATTTATATTTAAAAACATAATAAAAAATGTAATGTAAGGTGTAATAACATAATATTTACTCATTCATAATGAACAACACCAGTGATTTATTACCTGGTGACGCAGCAGCTGCAGTTTTACAACAACAGATTTAGCCCAATTATTAAGTTTATTTAAGCCTCTGAGCCTGGTAGGATTTTAACAGAGAATTACGTAGTTTAATTAATAATGAGTTGTGTGTAAACAGTGTGTGTGTTTGTGTGTGTGTGAATGCCTTCCATGCATTAATGGGTTAACAAAGGTAATGCTGCATTTTTCCTCCTTGCTGCATTTTCACCCTCTGCTATGTGTCTGTTTTCTTTCCCACCTTCTTATGGCATGGTGTGTATGCGACTGCCTGTGTGCGTGTGTGTGTGTGCGTGCGTGTGTGTGTGTGGGGCCTTGTGCATGTGCCCTCCTCCTCCTCCTCCTCCTTCTACTTCCTCTGCACCTGCCTGCCTGTCTGCCTAGGGCGAGGGAATCACTATGCCTACTACGCCTATCGGCACCACGAAGGTAAAACTCCACCACACCTCCTCTCTGTCTGTTGCAATGGCTGATGGGATTTATTTCAGAAGGGGAGGGGGGTGCAGTATCTTTTTTGTTGTTGTAGTAGTTGTTAGTCGTTGTCGTTGTAGGTCTTCCCCTAAAACAAACATGGATACAGCACAGAGAGTTCAGACAGTTGAAATATTTATTTTAGTGTTGATGCTTTTTTTTTTTCTGCCGCTGCCGGAGTTGAAGTTAAAAAAACACACAAAACAGGCTCTAGTTTCAGAATAAACATCTGTTAAATAAATAAAAAAGAGAGGGGAAAAAAAACTAAACTTCAAAGACACAACAACACGTTTTATAACTCATGCTTTTGTAAAAATACTGAACAAGCCGACAACAGCGGAGGTTTTTCATCGTAGCAGCAAAGACTGGAATAAGATAATGCAATTATAAGGTCAACTTTTAATTTATAGGCCGTTAATTACGTGATAATGTCAAGAAATAGCCTAGAAATAACAATTAATTGCGTAATAATGTTAAGAAATAAAGAAATAACAATTAATTGCGTAATAATGTCAAGAAATAGCCTAGAAATAACAATTAATTGTGTAATAATGTCAAGAAATAGCCTAGAAATAACAATTAATTGCATAATAATGTCCAGAAAAAGCCTAGAAATAACAATTAATTGCGTAATGATGTCAAGAAATAGCCTAGAAATAACAATTAGTTGCATAATAATGTCCAGAAAAAGCCTAGAAATAACAATTAATTGTGTAATAATGTCAAGAAATAGCCTAGAAATAACAGTTAATTTCATAGTAATGTCATGTTTTTCATAAAGGCAAAAGATTATTACATGCTTTTCATGCTTTAAATTTTTGGAAAAAGATGAATTTTTCTCCATCAAGTCCTCCTACGCAATCAGTCGTTATTTCTAGACTATTTCTTGACATTATGACGCAATAATTGTTATTTCTTGACATTATCGCGTCATTAGCGGCCTGTAAATTAAAGGGTTACCGATTTTAACATTAAACCTCTAAAGTGTGTTGCAGAAATCTGTCAGATTCAGATTAATGTAAATAAACCTAAAAACAATCCAGTGTATCCATGATGTCACTTTTTAAGTTTTTTTTAAAAGTGTTTTATTGTTTTCACTATAATACTCTGTAGGAGCTCCGAGGTCCACGCAGCCACTGTTTGCCCCCGTTTCCTCCTCAGTGAACTAATGTGCTGCTTTGCTTTTTACTAAACTCCTGTTTACTAATGATCAATAAATTCACTGCAGCCACCCACATGTTTTTTTTTCTTCTGTTTTTTCACCACATTAGCTGTGCACATCCCAGAATACTCCCGTTTGTATTGACTCTTTAGTGATGTGTCTGTCTGTCTGTCTGTGTGTGGACGGTCGATAAGAGTACGTGAGGTTAAATATGTTCTGGTGTAAAAGTTTATGTTCAATGCTGAGTCTGAGTGTTTTTCTGTGTGTGTGTCTGTTTGTGTGTGTCTGTGTGTGTGTGTGTGTGTGCGTCTAGACGGCTCAGACTCACGAGACAAACCAAAGCTGTACCGGCTTCAGCACAGCATCACCGAGGTCGGGTCGGACTGCACAGAGGACGGAGCCATCCAGGTAACAAACCTCAATATCTACAACTAGCATGGATTTCAAAATAAAAGCATCCCTCATACATATCATTTGCAAGATGTGCCTTTATTTTGAAATTCCCTTAACACATAGAAGCATTTGCATTATTTTTTCAAACACTTTATTGCAAGACTGCACAGATTATTGATTCACACTCCATTTCACATATTTCTTTATAGAAAGTAGAGCAATCCCACGAATCCTGTGTATTTTATAGTGAAATAACACAGGAAAATAAATTAAGTAGTATTCATTTTTCAATTGCATGTGTGTGTAGCTAGTTACTAAGCTCTCATAATATTTAAATAGGAGAAAAGTTCGCACAAAATCCTGCTTTAAATAGAAACTTCATGTTCTTTCAGTTTTCTTTGACAGAAGATGAACATGGTAAAGCTCAATTAATCAGAATGTGGCATTTAATTATGAACAGGAAGTCTATTTTTATTCACTTAAATGTCTAGATGATGATATTTTAGTGTCTTTTAATGATTTCTTGATCCATTTGAAATCGGCAAACATCCGATCACTGTCCATTTAATTGATATAATTTCTTATTGTAATGAAACTTCTTAAATTCTTAAAACAACAACTGGTCAGAAGCTTCTGTATGAATGAAAATATTTTAGTATTTCTTATATAAATGCATCATATTTTATCTAAACGACTCTAACACATATATTGTCGTTGTCCGTCTCCAGCTGCTGGGTCCGGGTATCCTCCCCCACCACTGTAACCTGATGCACAGCGAGGGCATGGTGACGGTGACGCCGCACGGCCCCGACGCCGACACCTTCGTGGACGGGCAGCGTGTCACCGAGACGACGGTGCTGCGTCCGGGCTCCACCCTCCAGTTCGGCTCCGCCCACGTCTTCAAGTTCGTCGACCCGATGTTCGACCAGGGAGGGAAGAGAGGGGAGCCGGCGTCCATGATGAGGAGCCGACACAAGTCTGGGTGAGAGACCGTGTTATTATATACACGACACTACTCACAACACGTTATATTCGGCTTTCAGGTGAAATAACGGTGAAACTAAGATGCATTTTAACCTTTACACGTCAACTTAATGTGACCTTCTCTAAACTTTTGGATGCACATGTCCAACTGTTCAATTTTTCAGTAGTTTTTGTGCAAGTTGCTGTTTTCTGACAAGGAACTCAACATTGCAAAAAATCAAATATCTCACCAAGAATATTTGTCTTATTTCTAGTCAAAATGTCATTTCTAGTCAAAACAAATCTCATTATACTTAAAATAAGACTCACAGATTGTTTTTAGACACTTTTTCCTTCTTTGAAGCATATTTTCAAAAATAATCTTATAGTGGGGATAGTTTTTCTTTCTTATTACAAGCACAAAACTTATTTCAAGTAAAAATGTGTTTGAAACAAGTGAAAATTATCTAAAAACAAGTTACTTTTGAGGTGATGAGTCTTGTTTTAATGGATTAAATGGATTGTTTTGACTAGAAATTAGACATTTTGACTTGAAATAAGACAAATTTTCTTGGAAAAATGGAAAAAAAATTCACAACCGGTTTCTGATCCATGAATGAACCAATAAATGTCCTGGTTCAGTTAGAACTGGTGTTCACATTGTGACATCATGAGACCAAGACGACACCTCACAATTGATCAATTGTTCAATCGATCGGCCTCAATGATGGCCCGCCACTCCTAAATGAACGTAGAGGAAACACTGTGTATTATTTCAACTGGTTGTCGCCATCGCAGCCTTTTGCTCCGCCATTGTGAAGAAGTGTGAACGGACGTCGTAAGTTCGGGAGCCCCAGGTGATCAGTGCTAAACAGCTCACGTTTCACGGCTTCAAGCGGCTGAAAAAAGCCTCGAATCTCAAACACATTCACCAAAAATAAAGTTTATTACAGGTTTGAATATTTAGAGCTGCCCCATATTTGTTTGAATATCTTTTTTTATATTCAAATTATATTCAAAAAACGAAGTTCGATGTCAAAGCCCTGTGGTTTACCCACCACTGTTGTTGGCTTTTGTTTCAATGAGATGAATAAGTGGATGCTTTTACTGAAACACTCGACTTTCATGATATAACATCACTGTACATTTCACCCGAAAGCCAAGTATCCTTAACTTTTTGTGAGTACTGTATGTACTGTATGTATGTGTGTGTGTGTGTGTGTGTTTGGGTAAAAGAAAAATGGTCATTCCTTTCTTCCTCCTCCCTTTTTTTCCTTTTCATCTTCCCCTCCCTCCTCCTCCTCCTCCTCCTCCTCTCGTCACCCTCTGAACACGCTGTGCCTCAGAGAGTGTGTTATTGTAGACCGAGGGAGGAGAGAGGATGAGGTTTGGAGTTGGCAGGCAGAGCGAGAGATGAAGGAGGGAGGGAGGGGAAAAAGAGGAGGAGGAGGGAAGTCTGAGGTTTAGAGCGCGAGGAAATGAGAGGAGAGGAAGAGCGTAGGTCTAGGGTTATGGCTGCCCTCTAATCTGATCAACATGCTGCTGGCTGGGTGTGGCCTCCTGCTCCGTCGCTGCTGCTGCTGCTGCTGCTGCTTCACACACCGACGACTGCACACAGAGAAAGAAAGAGAGTGTGTGAGAAAGTTAGAGATGATTGAATGAGCCTCTAATGACTCGATGGATGGATAACGCTGCGAAACGGAGAGAGAGGTGTGTGAGTAATCAACCCTGTTTGTGTTTCTGCATGAGTTCGTTCTTTTGAAACGACCCGGCGCCGCTGCAGCAGCTTCTCCTGTGAGCTCTTTAAAGTTTGTCGAAGGCTGATAGAAACAGAAACTCTCTGCCGTGTTTGCTGAAGGTGTAAAAAGTCTTTATTTGCAGTGTTTTGAGGTAAAAACAACAGAAAACGGACTTTTTTCATCTGTTTGTCTTGAGTTTAGAAGGTTTGTTTGAGGCTTTTTGGGTAAATCCAAAATGACAAGTGTTGGTGTTTGAGGTAATTTCAATTTAATCGCACATTTGGAGTTTGGAGAGTTTTCAAAGTGTGTGTGTGTGTGTGTGTGGTCCAGTGGTTGTGTTGCAGGCTCTATCAGGTGATTTTCATTAACACCACAGAAGAAGAGGAGCTCATCAGGCTCCTCGTCCTGTTTGTTTGGGTTTCGTCTTTGTCTTGTTGCTTTTTTTTATTTTTTGTCGTATTAACACTAGACGATGATCACTTATATTATATTGAGCCACATATTCATTACTTTACCACCATTTCCTTAGAATAAAAGCAGCAGCAGCAGCAAACGATCAGATCGAGCTCCCAAAATGAAATTGGATGAATTATCAGATTATCAGATTAACCTTGGAATGTGTGTTGTTTGTTTGTTTTTTACTCGGCGTGAGGAGGAGCAGGAGGAGGACTGTGGTGGACTTTATACATTCAGATTCAGGTGTCTTCTAAATGAAAAGTGGGAACGGTGACAGCAAACGAAACAAAACCTCTTTCAGTGTTTGCTTGGAGCGTATGGAGCGTGTGAACGTGTCTGTTTGTTCAACAGGTGACGTTTAAAGCTGCACGGATCAATGGTTAAATAATGAGGAGTCACCGCTCTGGTGTTTTATAGCATCTTCAAATAGAAGAGAAACTATTTATTGTCATTAAATTAAGAGTGCAACTTCAAAAGGTGTCCAAGTTGTAGGACCAATTTCAGCTTTTTCCGATACTCGAGTTTAGTTTGTCGGCCGATAATCCCAATACCGATCCGATACCACTTTTTGACTTTAACACCACTTTCCCAGTTTTTTAAAACATTAGCTGCGTTTCCATCAACTCCTGCAAATGCGTAAAACCTAAATATCGAGGTAAAAAACTGGCTACATTTAGAAAAACCTCTCGGATATCGTCAAAACATTTTTGAAATGTGTATAAGAGTGCATTGCAAAAAATGTAATGGAAACACTTTTTTCGCATTTACACGTCACTTCAGGTCTGAAGCTGATCTTTAATAATAATAATAATGCATTTTATTTGTTTAATCGCTTTTACAAACACTTAGAGTTATGACAAACCACTTTTTAAAAACTTTTAAAACAGTGTTTGAGTTTTGATCTTGGAGGTCAATCCCTCCACCTCTGGACAGATGTTTTCCCTAAAATGAAAGCTAAGCAGCTGTCGGTCTTTGCAGCCACAGAGAGCAACAATTCATCAAGTGTGGACGTGTGAAGAGGTCGGTGTTTAAAGCAGCCGTTACGTGACCTTGATGAGCAGATAATCGATCAGCGATGATGAGTTCACGGCCTGTTTGACGGTCGTTAAAACGGCTACTGAGTGGATTTAGAGGATGAAAGTAGCGCATCTTCAACTGTTATTGAGATAAAACGCAGCCCTCCGTCTCGTCTCTGGAGGACCAGCCTGATGTGGTGGATGTGGGTTTTTGTTTAGTTTCTGGGCGGCGCTCCAACTGCTGCTGCTGCTGCTTCGCCGGGACAGAGATACTGTACCTGGTTCCAGTGGAGCTGGAGGAGACGCAGCAGCCACAGTTTAAAAGCGATTTAGAGCCACAGTTTTTTTGGCGTGACAACAAGTTGTTTTTTTTTATTTTCATAAGAAGCCACTTGGCAGCAGAACAGATGATGCTGTAGCGTCTGAGTGTTCACAACTGTAATCCGCTGCCTCGCAACAACTTGGGTCGGGAGCGTCACCAATACTCAGCATTAGTCGGTGAGAGAGAAAGAAGGAGGCGGCGAAGGTGTCGCTGAAGCTGAAGTGTTTGTTTTAACAGTTTATTAATGATTTAATTTGATCAGATCAGGAGGAATAAGACGATTAATGAATTAGTCGACTGCCAGAAAATCAAAACAGCAGCTATTTTGATTTTAGAAGCAGAAATATCAAAGATTTTCTAGGTTTTGGCTCCTTAACTGTGAGAATTTGCTGCTTGAATTGAATATCTTTGGTTTTTCATCTGTTGATTGAACAAAACAAGACATTTGATTACATTTCAAACTATTTGGATGATTGATTTGTCAAGAAAACAACAGGCAGATGGATTAACAGTGAGAATAATTGTTTAAAATTGATGCATTTGTGCAGTTACGCTGATGCTGCATTCAGGTGCAGTCGGGGCAGACGGCCGTCGGTAACAAACCAGATGTCGTTTTACTCACAGAAGTCGAGAGAAAGCCGGTAAAAACGTGGGTCAGGTCAACAATACGACATCGCCACCACTTGTTTACATAGAGGCTTGTTTATGCCGTTACCTGCAGCGGCTGTCGTCCGTCTGCCGTCTGCCCGACTGCACCTGAATGCAACATGAAAAATACAATTGAGTTGCTGCTTGCGATATACAACCGCAACGCTAGATGGGAGTAAATCCTATGCAATGTCCCTTTAAAGACATCAAACCTGCAGCCAGGAATCATAATGTTTCAGATGGTAAACCTGTGTCTCTGTTAATGGTTCAACCCACTTCTGCTGCTGCTGCTGGTCATCGTGCAACGTGACAAAGAGCTTGTGTGTTAGTGGTGCGCTGTTGGTTTGACACCGATGCCCTCCTGTCATGTGGGGCGTGAAAAGCAGAAGCCTGCCCTTTTTTTAAAAAACCGACTGCTGCCACACTCGATTACTGTCACTCAAACACACACACAGAGCGGCCGTCCACCTCCTTGCGCGGCCGTTCTACATCTAATTAAACTGTTACGTAAGCGAGTGCATGAGTAAAAAGCAAACTGTCTGCATGTGTTGTTGAGTCATTCATTTACTGTGTCTCTGATCCAGCGCTCTCCTCCCTGTGCAACCAGTTAGATGACTGACCGTGTGTGTGTCTGTGTGTGTCTGTGTGTGTATAAGTCTGTTGAGTCTGAGTCTGTTGTCATTGTCAGAAATGAAAAGTCAGGTCTTCGTCTTCTTCTTCTTCTTCTAAACCGCTGTGTTTGTGTCGTCTCTCCTGCAGCAGCGTACCAGAAACCACCTTCGACCTTCACGGAGACGTCCACAGCGGAGCGGCGCTGCCCACCAGCAAGGTAACACGTGCACACACTCACACGCACACACATGCACACACACAAAGAGACACACACTGCATTTCAATTATTCAGTATATATTCTGCACTAAACCTTTAGACAGTAAAAGACATTTTTTACCCTCTGTGACCGATGACGCACCTGTTTTTCTTCTGTCGGGCTTTTATTTTGAAATTTTTTTCAGTTTTAAATAGCGTGTGTCACCGGACTGTGTTTGTCGTTTATTTATTTTATCCGTCTGTGTGTGTTTTATTTCATGACATGTCGTCATGACATCGGCTTCAGTGAATGAAATCGTAGAGGAATTAAATCCGGTTGAATGTGTTTCCTGTTTCAGAGCTCAGGAAAACTGGAGATGGAGCGAGGGATGGTGAAGCCGATGATCAGAGGAGAGCAGCAGGACAGCAGGTCACACACACTCTACAGCACTCTTCCTCTTCTTCCTCCTCCTCCTCCCTCCTTTCCCTCCTCCTCCACTTCTTTTTCTACCTTTTCCTCTTCTTCTTCCTCATCTTCCTCCTCCTCCTCCACATCCTCTTATTCCTCCTCCTCCTCTTCTTTTCTTTCCTCCTCCTTTTCGTCTTCCTCCTCTTCCTCCTCCCTCCTTTCCCTCCTCCACTTCTTTTTCTACCTTTTCCTCTTCTTCTTCCTCATCTTCCTTCTCCTTGTCCTCCTGTTTTTGTTTCTTCGTCCTTTTCCTCCTCCTCTCCTTTCTCCTCCTCTTTTTTCTCCTCCTCCTTCTCCCTTCATCCTTTTCTTCACCCTGCCTCCTTTCCCTCCTCCTCCACTTCTTTTTCTACCTTTTCCTCCTCTTCTTCCTCCACATCGTCCTTTTTCTCCTCCTCATCCTCTTCTTCTTCTTCTTCTTCTTCCTTTTCCTCCTCCTCTCCTTTCTCCTCCTCTTTTTTCTCCTCTTCTTCTTCCTCTACTCATTTTTCACCACCTCCTCCTTCTCCTCCCTTCATCCTTTTCTTCCTCCTCCTCCTCCTCCTCCTCCTCACCGTGTGTCTGTTCTTTTCTCCTCAGGTCTCAGGACATTTCAGCCGACAGGACGGAGTTGACTCTTCCCGCCAGCATCGAGTTCAGAGACAACTGTGAGTGTCAGTGTGTGTGTGTGTGTGTGTGTGTGTGTGTGTCTGTTCCCACTCAGTGTGTCAGTGACCCGATCAATACCTGGAAACTATTGATCCCTGTTTTTTTTATATAGTTTTGTCTGTACAGAGCAGTAGAGCACACACATCAAATAATGTGATCAAACCGTCTCCTCTCAACCTGCTGACCCTCGCTCCGACCCTGGAGCTGGAAATGGAAAAGCTTTTGCCCCATGACATCATGTTAAATGGGGCAAAATCAATAAATCAGTAACTTGCAAGTTTTACAATACGAGCTGCGTGGATACATACAGTGTAGTCCGCACTGTTCAAATACATCTGGGACCAGAGACACTATAATTATCTATTAATATATTAAAGGGATAGTTCAACATTTTGTCAAATTGGCCCATTGCCATAATCCCTATAGTTATAGCAGTAGGTTTGTTAGAGATAATAACACAACGTTACCAGACAGACTTTTTTAGAGGTAAATACATGCAAAACTACTGATGCGCGTTGCATTTTCAGGAAACAGTCTCTGTATTTCCCTCTAAAACAACTCTGTGTGGTAACGTTGTGTTATTATCTCATAGCGTGGTGAATGTGCAGGTCACAACTTGTCCACCAGAGCGTTGTGGAGTTGTTGCATTGTGTATTTGATGAGGGAAACCAAGAAATCTCACTAGCCTCCGTAGTGTAGCTCTGAGCAGCTCACGGCTCTGCTCCTCCGTTCTAAAAATAGCTTGCACCGAAAATTAAAGGTAATGAACCCACTGCTATGACTATAGGGGTTATGGCAATGGGCCAGTTTACCAAAATGTTGAACTATCCCTTTAAATATAAGTGACAGATCTCATTATGAAGAAATGCTTTCATATAAATAAATAAAGTGTAATAATCAAATCACTGATCAATAATCAGTCAAACTGCATCATGTTTTATCCACAAGCTGAACCGACCGATTTGAGCTCCAACAGTCAGTTTAAGGTTGGGGAGGAATCAGCTGTGTCACACGTGTGACGAGCCAATAAAACGTCTCCGTGCGGCGTCGCCTCCTCCCAGTTTAGCTGC